>JAOTON010000231.1:905000-1490000 GCA_034440635.1 Lepas anatifera | reverse complement strand
AGATGAACAGGTGATGGGTCAATTCACTTTGTTGAATCAGGGGACACTGCATTCACTACCCTTATAATTTATCTTATCAGCGCAAAACATCACGGTTTTATTTATATTTCATGCCTATTTTTAGACACGAAATCGAATAACTGTCGGCTGGTGTTGTTGTTTCCAATTTATTTCTTGCACGAAATATTGACGTAAATTTATTTAATATGGCTGCCATTCTTAGAGTTCACATGGTTCATCAATAAGCAAAGATGAGCGTCTAAGGTAAACTTCACAAAAAATAATGCACATATCATGGAAACGACAGTAATCGGTATTATTCCGGGCAGGATTAGGTGCTCGGACGTACTTATCACGTGGGGATTTTCTAGGCCGGCTGTCAGTGTGGGTATAATCCAATTATGTCAGAGCACAGTTGACTGTAATGCGTCTGGTAAGGCGCTGGTACGGATTACGATCTTCCTGTCCACTTGCGCTGAGGCATTTCTTCTGACAGGGGCTCACACTTCCGTCAAGAATGAAGCGCAGACTCAAATGAGCTCCAGAAAGTACTAAGAAGCTTCAAAAGATACCTCCACACGGTTTCGTCACATCATCCGACCATGACCTGATCTCCTGCGACACGGGAGAAGTGATGACTGGATTAATCTGGCTCGGCCCAGGGGACACCGATGGCTTTATCTCGAGATAGTCAAGGCGTCTTCGAAGAAGAGGTGATTCGCTTTAGCATTTCCGTTATGTAATCAATTTGACAACTATTGGGTGACAATTGACACGAACCAATGGGCTATGATGTCGTTTCAGCGCCCATGCAGGGTGATTTTGCATCAAAGCAGGATGTAAGTCGGCGACTAGAAGAGTGCAAGTTCTAGATAATATTGAAAAGCTCTCGAAAAGATAACCAGTAATATTCTATATGGTGGCAGCCACGATTCCTGAGACTTGCGAATGACATTATAGGTACTTTAGCAGGTGATTTCGATTGCATAGTATGTATTAATCATTTTTTAACAACCGGACTTCTGGGACTTCCGAGATACCGGGAATTGAATTGGTTCGACAGACAATAACAGTGATTATCCAAGGGCAGGGGCGCCGCCACGGAATGGCATAGAATTAACTCACTAAGGAAAGCTAAGAAGAAACAAAATTACATATTCTTTCAAGAGTGAGAAGCTATCACCTATAAAGGCACAATTTGTTTCAATGATCTTGGCTTGCATGGTCATCAAAAGGGAAGACATCGGCCAATCCTTCGAGTAGCTGACGGAACAGGCCGTTCGGAGAAGTCTCGGACCCTGCAACGTTTCTATCATCGCGAGGGCGAAATTATCTCGACCTGCAGAGCGTGCCTCCTTCCGGTTCGAGCTTCTCCGACAGAACGGTGGCGGTGTTGGGGGCCGTGTATGTTATGTTGTGACATATGAGGTGGACACCATGTGATAGTTTTCTGATGTCTGTGTGTGTTATGCTATCTGATTTGTGTATGAGGGGAGGGGGAGCGTTGTATTATATGAAGGCATATATGAGATGGTGTATGTTGAGATACGATGACAATGATGATGAGATGAGATGCATGTTTATGTGAGATGGTCATTGTACTGGTTTTTTATGTTGATGAATAAATAAATGTTGAGTTCCAAATTTTACCGATAATATGAATTATAATTTCTGGGGCTAATCAACGCACTAACTGCCAGGGTAATATGGCGTCGCCAACTCTTTCCCTGTTGGAAGGGCTTTTCGGGAGCCAGCTTACTCCTTGTTTTGGGAAGCCGCCGGATCTTGAACCCGAGTCGGCCGTGCAGAAGCCAGCTGCGCTGACGACTACGCTAACGCGCCCCCTTGCTGAGGAGATGGACCCCGGACTGCCGATGACCAGATAGGGGGGAAGCAATCTTGGAACATATTAACTGTCTCTGAAAACGCCACTGACGATGCGCTTCGACAACACATTTACAAAGGTCCACGCGCAGGTACCTAAAAGGGAGAAAATGCGACAAACCCAAAACGAATTCCGAAGCTTGGGTGGGGGAGGAAGGTCAGCCCCTGATTCGTGAGTTGGGGAGACAGGTCCCCCGTCACTCCTGTTTTCGACGCCGATGTCCAAAATGGCACGCTTTGAACACAACCACGCGTCATGCAATGCCACTAATAACTAGATTTTGAAGGGGATTTTGTCGTGCTTACTAACTGTTACGGTCAAAGAGTGTAGGTAGCCCTCACCCTGTTGGGAAGGATTTCACCGGATTAGGCTGTACTTTTACGGACTAAGTCTGCTCAGAGATTTCAACCTGAGGCCTATAGCTGCAGGAGTACCATTGAGCTACGCATTGCCATGTTTATCACTAATCATTAGCTCCAGACAGGGGCATCGCCACCGAATTTCTACTGGGGTGAAGGGGGTGGTGGACACAGGCCAGGTGGTGAGCGGGATGCAAAAGCAATGTTTGAGCATACTGGCTGTAGTCTCAAATGTTTGCAATGGACATACAATAATAATATATTTTGAACATTTACTTCGGTCCGGTTCACGCCGGCAATGGGTAGAAAAAATCATAAGTCCAGTCCTACAATTTAGAGTCTACCCCCAAATTCGTAGCTAAGGGGATGCGTCCGCCGTCTACCTTTCGCCGTTCTCGATATCCATGGTTCCAGGGCTTATGCAGAAGCGTCGCCATCCTGATAACAAAAAAATTGTCAGAAAATATTGAGGTATAGACTGCTAAAGTACTGTGGGTTAAAGACGACGAACGCTTAGCCAAGACCGCAGTGGCATTAACGTATCTGTTCCGCTATTCTGCGCTGTCCAGATTGTTTCTCCTGAGCCTTGAAGCACAGCATCAGACAGCGTTTCTACGGTCTTATACACCGTAACTGTCTGCGACAGGGATGGGGTGGAGTCGGGGTGGTGTTCACGCCCGCCAAACCGGCTGCCCGGACACCACTAAATTCTCATGAGAGAGAGAGAGAGAGAGAGAGAGAGAGAGAGAGAGAGAGAGAGAGAGAGAGAGAGAAAGAGAGAGAGAGCTAAACGTGAAAGGGAAATAGGAAATAGGAGAAATAGGAATGGAGAGAAGGAAGGGAGATATGTAAACGTGGAGAAGAAGACAAAGAGCTACGGAAAAAAATCCGAAGAGAAAAGCTAAAAACCTACCTAAAATGTACCTCTCATGTACCCTACGCAGCTGACCACAGGCATCAGGCTGTTGGTGTGACGACATATGCTGACGTCACGGTGAGTATCAGCCAATCGAAGCCCATGAAGCCTATTGAATATGGCAGTGGTTGCCAGATAATGACCTCCTCCACAGGTGGATAATTATTTTTTTCTAGAGGTGCGTTTTAAAAGTAAAAATATTGAGCTTATTGAACATTTTTCAAAGAAATCATGGACGATTCCATGATTCTCGTCTAAACGTACCCCTAATTACACTAATTTCCAGGATTCGGCCAAGGTGTCACAAACCCTTCAAGCTCATGATGCTAACATGGATTTCTGGATGCTACAAACATTCCAACCCAGGTAACATGATAGACTGAACACAAATGGCAACCTATTAAACTGCAGGGTAGATTTCGGTCCATAGACAGTGAAACCTGCTATATATGTAGACTTTCTGAACTAGGAACAGTCTATAAGGTCCATCAGGCAGGCCAGAGTAACCCTGCAATCTACTATAAAGCCTGATGTGACTGGCTAAGATTGAAACCCAGGGCCAAACAGACGGTGTTTCGTTTACTCTTCTTATATTCTGTGTTTTGTGCTGATCCGAGCTCAGGACAAGAGCCCACTTTATTCTAGGCAATTCCTTTCAATACCGATAGAGCTGACCACGCCGAAAGGCAGTTAGGGTCCCCCCCACCGCCCAGATAGAGCAATACATGAACAAAACGTATAACGAATGATTACAACAACAAAGGATTGCGCAGATGGTGTTACACGCAGGAACAAAGATCGGGCCCAATAATTGATAATAATTGCTTGAGGTTTGACGATGCACCGACCGCTGAGTCATATGGCGTCGGAGGTGGAGGGGAAGGAAGCTAGCACTGAGCTAGGACAGGTCGCCAGGTCCTGCCTCCGGGGTGGGCTCGAGCCCAAAAATCGGTAAGACACTGCCTCCGGGGCGGGCTCGAGCCCGAAAATCGATGGAGCAGGGCGCCAGGTCCTGCCTCTGAGCGGGCTCGTGCCCGAAGATCGGTGGGACAGGGCGCCATGTCCTGCCTCTGGGTGGGCTCGAGCCCACATATCGGGCTTAAATACATTTTTATACGTATTATCGATATGTCTTGCAAAGCGACGTTGACTTTAGGACCTTGGAATAAGCCACTTTAATAATTCTAGTCTTGCAAACTACCACATTGTGCAAGATTGGGCACAGCTGTTCCAGTAGTTTTACGAAACGGGTTGATCTGGAATAGAAACAGAGATGCAGGGTTTATGAGTCCAAACGTTTACCTATATTTCACAACTGTTATGCCGAGTAATTTGTTTGCGCATTTAATATGCCAATCATATCCAGATTATTTTAAACAAGAAGCATTTATCTCGTAGCACTTGTGAGCCGAAGATTCCATTCAAATCTGGTCGGTGATCGACAAAACACTTGAGACGTTAATTGATCATGAACATGTAACCATACTCGGAAAAACTCAAGTGTCCTACTCCGATCGCTGAAAATAGAGCTGCGTTCGCTGAGATAGCACTGAAGTCCCAAAACTCCAATCAGTCCAACCGGTAGCATAGCTACAGCCAATGGCGATGCAAGCATAAACAATCAGTGCAGTAGGAATAATGAAAACAACTGACTTGGAATTATCCTCTGTTTTGAGGAGGTCATTTTCACTCACGTCTTCCCCGTCGTCAGTTCGCGCCTGGATACTGTGAAGTCATTCATCGGACTGACAAAATGCTAGCTCGTGATGCTAGTAGCAATGACGTATACCGTACCCGAAAATCTGCCAGAATAGTTACCCGTTTTCTGACATGAGGTAAGGACCTGATGAACCTTAAATATATATACATATATATATATATATATATATATATATATATATATATATATATCTGTATATATTTGAGTAGTTGGGCAATATTTCCTCTTCGATGCAGCGACTATCGAATAATATTCGCACTTGGATAGCTTTTTTTGTTGTTTGATTATATCATTGATAGTTTGTTTGGTTTCAGTTGCAATGTCTTTGGCCAAATAAGTTAGGTTCCTTTAAAATAATACAAATATAAGTTCGAGCTTTCGAATGTATTGGACGTTCATTATCAAGATAAGGGACAGCTCGGTTCACATTTTCCTATTTCTAGTTGTTTGAAAGATATATCATTGGGTAATGAGCCTGAATCAGTTGACGGACCTTCTATGAAGAGAAATATCATTACATTTTTGCAGACTACGTGCTATAAAAATTACCCCATCAGTACAAAACTACAATTCTTCTATCACCTTGTCACAGTTTCATCGTCACACTACATTGACACATAGTTAATCACAAGGCATTACAATATAATAGAGAAACATTCGCATTGTCAACATACGATATGTTAAACAGTACATACCTCACACATATTCGTTTTTCCATTATTTATCCCTTCCCCCATAGTGATAACTTGGCGAGTCTAAAGTTCTTTTGTGTGTTGATGTGGACGGACCATGAGCATCATAGGACGGTCTTTTCTCTATTAAATTGTAATGCCTTGTGCTTAATTACGTGTCAATGTAGTGTGACGATGAAACTGTGACAAAGTGATAGAAAAATTGTAGTTTTGTACTCATGGGATAATTTTTATAGCAAGCAGTCTGCAAAAATGTAATGATATTTATCTGCATAGAATGTCCGTCAACTGATTTGAGCTGATTACTTCATACTATATTTTTCAAACAACTAGATTTAGGAAAACATGAGCCGCACTGTCTCTTATCTTGATAATGAATGTCCTATACATTCGAAAGCTTGAACTTATATTTGTAGCATTTTTAATGAACTTTGCTGATTTGACCAAAGACATTCCAACTGAAACCAAACAAACAATCAATAGTATAATCAAACAAAAAAGAAGTTATCCAAGTGCGAATCGGCAATATTATTCAATTGTTGCTGCATCAAAGAGGATATATATATATATATATATATATATATATATATATATATATATATATATATATATATATAGTATATATATATATATACATATATATATACATAATTATATGCGCATATGATACTAGATACAGAAAGCATCGTCAAAAATGTACAGATATATTCAGATAGTATGTGCCTTCAAGGACGGCACCGTAGTTATGGCAATAGGGATCAGCTGCTATGATTTCATTAACTTTTTTTAGGATCACCGTATAGAGAAGGAGGCCTGTGGTTGTGTGATGAAACCACCAAGCAGCACAGCTGGCTCAAAAGGAAGAGCAATGTCGTTTCATTTCAACATGTGCGCGGTCTTTTGGTAGAATAGAAGACATTCCGCAGCCGACGTGCTTATCTAAAAACCTGCATGGATGTATGCAGGAGTGAAATAGCTAAGCTTGATGACGCGACCACCTGTCCATGATACTGGAGATTTTGCGACAGGTACAGCAGGCCTCATTTCCATCGCAGTAATCCCCTTCGCAAAGTATTCGCTCCAGATGCAGTCTTCAGCCATTTGAATTTACAGGTATTAAGGAAAGTCCCTGGTAGAAAGTGAACCCATGTCAACTTGTAAAATGATCCCTATAACCTTCACACTTCACGAAAACCTTCAGCAATAGAATGTTTTACTATCCTGACCAATGGTGGATCCAGGACTTCATTTCCGGGGCGAGGGGGCTAGGTGGCTCGAGCCTCCGCCACCATTGCCTCGGATCAGCCTCCGTCTGTGCATTGATTCTAGGCACTCAGGCATTTGGGGGCTTAAGCCCCCTAACTCCCCCCTCCCCGTGTATCCACCATTGTTACTGGCCCTTTTCGGTATCATGGCCCATATGTGGCTCTTGCCTGGCTGTTTGCAAACACGTTCGATCAGATCACACTTAACGACGGCAATATCAGCAATATAGGTGCTAAAAATTATCGAGCATAAAACAATTGCGAGCATAGGTGAGGAAACCCAGGCTATATGCTTTCGGAATAGTTTCTGATTAAAGCTTGATGGAAAAATATGTACATGTCGCTCCCATCCAACATGCACGGTGATCATGCGACCATAAAGATACGGCCGACGATCTGAGAGGCATATATAGTCGGAGCAATTCAAGTGCTCCTTCCTCCGTTTGTATAGGAGCTTTATGGCCCCGCCTCTGGTATTTCAACATCGTTACAAGTGGGTACGGTGCCGTAGTGGGTAGCACGCTGACTTACCACGCAGCCGATCCGGATTCAAGGCTCGGTGGGTTCCTTGAATAAGGAGCAATCTTGCTCCCGAGAACCCTTCAAACAGGTAAAGAGTTTCCCACGTCTTATGAAACTGGCACTTGGTGGGTCGATAAGCCACCGCCCCCCAAAAAAAATATTATAAACATAGTTACCATCTAACATCAGTCAAACAAACTTATAAATGGAATCAAAATGAATAATAAAGCCTACATTCCTGTCATTCGGGACAGAAATCGGAGAGAAGAAAATGTACTTTGCTACCATGTAATATGCTGCAAGACTACAGGCATATGTCTCCCTTGCATTGCTGCTCATTACTGAAACTAAAGCATAATTGTCTTTTATCATTGGTCACAAACATACTGGATGTGTCTTGCCAACATCTAACGACGTATGTAAAGAAAAATGTGATCGGCATCCGCTGGCAGTGGGCCGTCGGCAAGGTTACGCCTGTGGTGGTGGTGTAATTCATCTACCGATCATCAACAGTGTCATAAAAAGCAGACAGAGCGAGATAAGCCCGCGTCTCACGATTTGTAAGGGTGTTAGCTATGCAGTTTGTCCCTGTCTTTAGATTTTGGGGTGATTAAAATCTGACACAAAAAAATAGTGACCAAAGCATTTGAAACCCTCCATATAACAGTCTGTTCAATCGTTCCTAATTATTTCAATTCCTGTCAGGCTTTTGGCTCGTCAGGCTGTTCTCGTCCGGGGTGGGACGAGGAGATTTACTTTTTCCTAAGATCTCGAAATCTACCGGTCTGATAAAAAATGAAACCGGATATATTTTTAACTCGATGAATTCCATTAAAAAAACGTAATAATAGCGAAAATTATGGAAAAATTACCGAAAATTATGGGCTTGTAAGATTTAAGTTCGTTTGACGGCCTTAGGCTCTTCATTACTCCTGGGCCTGCTGTCTGATTTTCATCAGACCAGCACGAATTGACACCAGATTTATTCAAAATTTCAGTTATGTGAAGGGTTAAAATTAAAAGACCCACAATACATGGTGAACAATATATTTATATATTTTACCAGTTTTCTGTTGCATTGAATAGAAGGCATAATATACTGTTCGCATACGTGACATCGATATAAATTGTATATTGCAGAACAAAATCAGGGGCGAATGCAGGGAAGGGAAGGCTGCGGTAATTTTCATATTATTAATGTCTAAGTGACATGCACATATGGTTTTCAGCTCTAAATACCTTTTGACGAACTGACGAACCTGCAACACTTCACTCCCACAATTATTTCGTCCGCTCCAATGCCATTCCCCACTGCTCTTTGCTCTATTCATCAACATTATTGGAAATCACTTGTAAGGCTCCTGCCAGCACATCATGACTTTAAAAGTGCAATGATGGAGAAAATGTCTTATATGAGTGTCTTAAATCTTGTATATGTTGAATGTCTTATGTATAAATTATCCGGATTTTTTCCAATCCCAATTATTCCAATTCGCCAATAACAGAATTAATCAACTTCAATGTAAACATTGGATCTTGGCCCTCTATAATTAAAAGTGCGTTTGAGTGTATGAACCTTGGATAGCAAAAACAAGTATATTGTGTCCAAATGCTTCACCCTGTGACGTTTTTATACCTTTAGAATTGGCTTTACCCCCAAACCGTCTAGATAAATTGTAGTTAAATAGTAGATGGAGTGTTACACCGCGTTGCGTCTTTTTTGTACTTTGGTTTTGGTTGCCCCCAAATCTACCGGCTAGAGTCGCCACTGGTTCCAGGTATATCTTCCCGAAAAAATATAGGCTGCAATTTTTTATATGTCTTCAATGAAATGTTGTGATAGCCAGGAAACATGCATCCTTTTAGAAGCGCTATTTGATTTGAGAATTCAGCCGGGTTCCCCTTCGCGACCTCTGCGGTAAGCCCCAGTCTCCCCCCGCAGCTCGCAACAGTTGCCATCTGCTGTCCGCCCCAGTCTTCCTCTGTGGTCTGTGGTCTTCTCCAGTCGCCCTCTGTGGTATGTGGTCTTCTCCAGTCACCCTCTGTGTATGTGGTCTTCTCAGTCGCCCTCTGCGCTCGCCGATCTCCTGCGGTCCAACCCGGTCTCTCTCTCTCTCTCTCTCTCTCTCTCTCTCTCTCTCTCTCTCTCCTGCGGTCCGCCCAGTCTCCCGCTATGGTCCGCACTGATATCTGCGGTCCGCGCTGGTCTCCTTCTGCGGTCCGCCCAGTCTCCCGCTACGGTCCACACTGGTATCTGCGGTCCGCCCAGTCTCCCGCTACGGTCTACGCTGGTATCTGCGGTCCGCCCAGTCTCCCGCTACGGTCTACGCTGGTATCTGCGGTCCGCCCAGTCTCCCGCTACGGTCCGCACTGGTATCTGCGGTCCGCGCTGGTTGGTATCTGCGGTCCACCCAGTCTCCCGCTACGGTCCGCGCTGGTGTCTGCGGTCCGCCCAGTCTCCCGCTACGGTCCGCGCTGGTTGGTATCTGCGGTCGGCGGCGGCCGGGCTGTCGCCAGGCCGGCAGCGCTGGGACGGCTGGCGGCGGCGGTGGTGAATCAGCAGGCTCGACGTCGCTCCAGGACGGACGTCATGCAGCGCCGTAATTAATGAGCCTCCTCCACTGGCACCCAACATAGATGAATGAGGGCACGCTGATGCCGGCCGGGCTCACCCGGCGGCGGCGGCGCGCCGGCCGAGGTGCAAATAATGCACCCCTGGGTCTCAGTGCAGTGAGTGAAAGGTGGTAGGGCATGTGTTGTCGGCGTTACCATTGTTGTGTAGTTAATTTTGTCTGGCGGAAAGTATTCGTTGGCAATGTCAGAAAATAGAATACGTGGAGTTAGCTTTAGACCTATTATCACTGGATCGTCTGGACGTTAATATTTATAGTAGAAATATAATGCAGCTCTAGGAACATATAGGCACCATCCACACCTGTACCCGAGTTGTGACATTTTTTATCTCGATGGAAAATATGAAAACATTAGATTTATTTGCAATATTTTGCATCCGTTACCTTGTCAAAATTTCCAGTTTTTAAATTCCACGTCAGCGTCACCCATTCGTTACTAGTGGGCCTGTAAATTGCCGCAGAGGGCTAGTGGCGCTGACGCCGGAAAAGACACTTCGTTCTGTACTTCACATGTTAACATTGACTTATTGTGTCACTCTTGCTCTATTCTATAGCTTATAGCCATATTCAAAATTGACAGATCCAGGCGGTCATGTAGGCACGTGCCCCTCCCCCATCACCCAGGGCCCTCACACTACACCCGGCGAACACTACGCTCCGCCCTCTCATAGGAAAGCAGGGCTCTTGTATACCAGGGAAGTTATTGGAACTAATAGAATCACATAAAAGGAATGTCTCACTGTTATAATGAGATTTGAGCTGAGGCATCAGTTTTGTAGAGCGTGTCGAAAAACCACTATTGACATATTTCACTTCACCCTAAGCTCTCTGCATCAAATATTCTCGCATTCTTATGTTCGAAATAAACTGGTTTATGACCCTATAGGCCTCTATTCAAACATGTCGCAAACCTCTAAGTCTAATAGAATATTCCAAGTGATAAAAATTAACAAATGGCTTGACGTCTGCAACGTTACATGCCCCAAGCAGACAGTTCAGCTCAGCTGCGTAATTACATGCGATGCTAAGGTCAATTCAAGGTAGTAGGAAAAGAGGTTATACTTTTGTGTTAAGCGATTAAAAATTAAACATAATGTGCTTTTCCAGACTTCCAGACATATTTTTCTTTAAAAAATGGTATGTGTTAGAACTTCAACAAAGTGATCCATCTTATTATAATTATATAAGGATGTTCGTTATGATGAACGATCGTCTAGGTAAGGATTTCTGGACGCCCGTACCTTTCCATGGTGAGATGTTTGGCGGGGAGTGTCCTTTGCTATTGCTATTTTTTAATCATTTATAGGCGACATCAATTTCCAATAAGTGTTCCCAACAATTTGCAAAACAATAACAGTGTGCAGAGCCTCTGCAAGTGTATAGGAAATTCAGCCCAATGCATTATTATGTCCCACAAAAATGTACAAATTTGATAGTTATAATAACTTTTGGGGTATAGCGATGCACAAACTGCTAATATTATACGGCGTCGCCAAACCCACCCTGCTGGGAGTGATAGGTCAACTTCGACACGAGTATAATGAAATCAGTAGCAGATCCAGGACCTCATTTGGAGGAGGGCTAGGGACTCGGACCTCCTCCACTATTGCCTCAGATCAGCCTCCGCCTACGTATTACCTATAGGCACTCGGACATTTCGGGGAGGGAGCTCGAGCCCCCTAGGCCCCCTTGGATTTTCCACTGCCTGGAGGCCCCATTTATCTACGTAGTATATTCGAAGACCGAAAGTAACCACCAATTCACATGGAACGACACCCCACAGTAATGTCTCGTCGTTGACTTATTTGGTAGCATTCAGCAGTGGGAAGTCGCTCCGCCTCCGGCGGCGGTGGGGAGGGACAGGGGAGGTTGTGAGTAAACCTCAGTCTCCTCACTGACAGACAACGACGCCCTTTACCCCGCGCCCCACCGGGGGTCCGGCACCACCTTCACCCCACCGGGGCCATCGATGCCCCCTCTAACTCCGAAAACATGGGGTTTAGTGCAAATCTGTAAAGTGCATTAGAAAGCTCGCGTGAATTCAGTAAGAAATTACTTCGCAGGTTTAAACACTCAGGTCAATGGTTTGACCTCCAGAGGTCAAGTTAGGTCACGATAGGCTATTTTCACTCAAATATGCAATGCTTAAGAAAACAGGGCGTACTGGTTATGCCATTAGAGCTATTGTGATCTGGTAAACTACATTTGATAAGAAAATGTCAGGCCTTTTTCCACTATGTAAAACATAATGACCTCCCGCCAGTGGTTTGACCTCCAGAGGTCACCTGGTGACCCCATATGAACTAAGGTCACGAAAGGTCAGAAAGTGACCTTGCCGTATATCAAATGAAAGCCAGTGACAAGAAATACACGATGGTGTTTGATTCTTTGATTCAGCGCTCTAGCTTAATTAAGTCAAAAGTTCTTGCCAAAATACTTTTTTGAGCCCCAGGTGACCTTGGATGACCTCGGGGAGGTCAAAGGGCAAATATGACCCCTGGGATCTGTGAAAGAGTGTGATCTGTGAAGAGTGAAAGATCTGTTCTGAGCAGTCTGAGCATTTGCAATCATTTTTGCGACTTTTAGATCACAAGATAGCTTTTCCCCACGTTTTTTTCAATGGGAGAGGTCAGCTCGTGACCTGTACTCAGGCCACAAAATAAAAAAAATCCCAGATATGCACCTTGTAGACCCTGGCGGTGTCATGAAGTGTAGGAAATTTCAAATTGATCGACTAAGAAATGTAGCTCTTATAGAGCTCAAAAGTTGAAGTGAGGTGAACTTGGTTGTTTTTCAGGGATGGTGGGAAAATGATGGGGTGAGAGATGGAGCCCTCAACCGCATTGCTGCGTTTCGTCGTTTTTCTGCTATGCCAAACAAAACCTTAGAGGGGCCATCGATGCCCCCCGGTGGGGCGAGGGTTAAAACCAAATAGATTCGATTTTGGGCTCATTGTAATGCTCCAGGCCCACTGGTGTCCCATTTTTTAATTGCTCTCGATTTTGCCTAATTCGGAACGCTCATTGAAGGTGGGGATACGCATCCATTACTTTCGACGCCCATGTAAGAGGAGATGAATGGCTGGATGGTAAAAATGGCGCTCTAAGGTAACATTTACAAGCACGGTGAAGAGTAATTTTTGTGCCCCTCCCACCTATTTTCCAATGAAGTCGGAGAACCATTTGCGGCCAGAAAACGCTAATATACTACATTTGAGCCTTTGACGAACGCTGAAATTGGTGAAATAATATTTAAAACCCTTGGGTGTTTTTTTCTAACTTACAGGCTTTCAAAGTCAGACCGCCACAATCACACAGTCACAACAGTTCATCCTGTCGTATACCAAAAGATGACGTCATAAAGCGATATAGTCGGCTTGGTAAGTCAAGATCACCTCACATGAAAGTCAAGGTCAAGTTCAAAGCTCACGGTTCAAGGTCATGCCGGCATTTTCAGGGTCATTGGCCGCAGTGCTTTCTTTCAAACGATGTCATCCAGTGTAACGTATAGGTATCATGTTATGACGTCATGTTTAAGGTAACTCAATATTAAGGTCAGGGTCACAGGTCAATTGCAAGCTCTCATTTCCCACCCAACGGCTGCAATCAGGGACAGACAGGGTAAAAAAATCATTCAATTTGCCAACTAAGGATCACGCCAGACCTTCAACATAGAAATCATGAGGTATAACAGAAAATATCTGTACGAAATCTAGACTGATCCAACCGGTTCAATTAAATAAAAAACCGGCAAGCGATACTTTAAAAGGCAAATACCGTAATTGCTCCAGAAAAGATTATGCGACCTCGCTTATTTATCTGTATTCAGAGACGAGACATAAAAAACACATACCTTTAAAATTAGCCTGTAACCTTGACCTTAGCACTAGCTGCTCTCAGCTATAAGGTCATAACATAATATACGTCATATTGGGTGTCATCATCTAACCAAAAGAACCTGCACCAAGGGTGACTTCAGATGATGTGACCTTAGCAAATAACCCAGATTATATGGCATTATGGGACCACCACTCGCTCTATAATGCGGGTGACTTGGACTGTAGCGGTCTCAAAATAAAGTTGTATATTGAAACCCATAAGAAAGAAGATGTAAATAGATTTTTACCGCGAACGGTTTATGGCCAACTTGAAATTATCAGTAAAGGGGTACTTTAGGACCCCTGCAGTGTGCATATTAACTAGCAACACTAGCGGCCACGAATTCCCTCAATTCTGCATTTTTAAAGCCTAAAATAATATGATGAAACTGAAAAGGTTAGCTTTGATGGAACTTGTAATCTGATGTTGTTCCCTTTGGTGCAGCATCCTCCTGGAATAGAACTCCTGGACCTATATCATAAATGTTGTTGCGGATGGGAGCATAGTGTTATTATTTGAGCTCGGCGATGAAAACTGTTGGTGTTCCTGGGTGTCACAATCTCTCGTAGTTGTAAGGAACTGAAAGAAGAAGAGCACATCTCATTCTAGATACTTGTGAGGAATTAAACAGTGAGGGTGGTGAGATGATGAAAGCGGTCGGCATACCGACTTTCTACACGGCCAGCTCGGGTTCAAATCTCACCTATCTCCTTGCCAAGGTGTGATTTGATTATTTGGAATCCTTTCCAACAGGGAAAAAGTTGGTGACACCTTATGATATCTGCCGACTGTCAGTCGAGATACATGTTTCAAACCTCCCCCCACTGGCGGAAACAAGAGGGGCCAAAGGGGCCGTGACCCCACCAAAGCCTAAAATAGTATCTATTGGCCCCCTCTTCCCAAAAGGACCAAATTTTGGCCGTGCCCCGTTTTGGTCACGTGTCATCAGGCGTTTTTGGGAACGTGACGTAATTTTCACGCCCCGCAGCGTGGACACATTGTTCTTACTTGGACATCTGTAGAACCTACCTAATAATATCCTTATAATAACAGGAAAAATAGCTGAAAATGATTCATGTCACTTTGGGTCATAATTCGTCTATTTTAGCTAAAAACGCCTAATTGGAGTTCATTTTTCATTTGCGGCGCATACAAGGCCGCGGATTCTTGAAAATGATTGGGGTATGCAAATTTGAAACAACGTCTAAAAGCATATGTGAAAAGTAAGAGTGAAATATAGATTGTGTCCAGCCTTTCCACATGCTTAATGGACCACATAAGACAAATGAAAAGTCCTTATCATGAAGTGCACGAACATTTAAATCGTGTTTAATATTACTCCGATGTCTCATTGACCGTGCCTGGGCAGTGGGCACCCACAAAAGGTATTAATTCTCACCCATGGGCGCAAATCAAAAGAGTTCAAGTGACATAAGGTACTTCCAGATCATGACAAAACGCGGGTATGGAGACTTCTTACCTCTCAAAAAGGACAATTAGATAGTACGAAATATATACGTCAAAACTCCCTGCAGGTAGCAGTTGAGCCTATTGAGAGAGGTTATAATGAAAAAAGTACCCTGCTGCACAAAGTTTTGAAAAAGGCTAAACCATGTTCTTCATGTTTCTTCATCGGAAATGAAAGGCTACGTGTAGCCTTTCACTTCATACACCATGTATATGTCGAGCCATACGTCAAGCGTTACCATGTGTGGGTACAGTGGCGGATACAAGGGGTCTAGGGGACTCAAGCCCCCGCCCCCGAAATTTCAGAGTGCCTATAGTTAATGCATAGGCGGAGACTGGTCCGAGGTAATGGTGAGAGTGGCTCGAGCCCCCTGGCCCGAAATGAGGTACTAGATCCGCCACTGTGTGTGCACACCAGATGCTGCAGTCACGCACTTTAGAGTATATTGTCTTCTGGGGTATTTCTGCTTATAACATTCTCTCCCATATGAATCACAAAACTATGTTTCCCTTTTCAACACAGCATACTAAAACAGCCTTTATTTCAGCAGTGAAGTAACAGTGTCGCAATCCCCCAGTTATCCACCACTCTACTCTACCACGTGGGCGGAAAATGCACAGGCGTGCAACAATTTAATGGATAGCATTTCACAGCCAGATTGATAGCATTCATGTTTAAGTGAGAAAGTTTCTGTTGGTGCAATGTCATGCCCCGCAGGTCAGATTTATTGCAAAGCTAATGGGGGATTCCACTTAAACATGCATATTTCGCCGTGATATATGAGACACTCTTATTACACATCTCTTTTGTTTTCACGCGGTTGTTGGCCATAACGCCGGTGTAGCAATTACCGTTGATGCCAAGCACTCATTAGCCCATGTAATTCCCCAACTGTTCACAACACTCTCACACCTGTCCCATCATGGAACGGCATGATTCCCGGGCTCCGAACAGCATATTTCATCCGCCAGACAGTATTTCTTCTGTCCGCCGCCCCACTAATGACTCTGAGAACTGCCGTCCCGCTGTTGTCTCTTTTTCTCTGTCAAAATGAGGTGTGGCTAGAAGCCTGTGCAGCAAATCCAGCGGCTAATTCTTTTGTCCGACGAATCACCGCTGGGCGGAGCTTGCACATGAAAACCAACCGATTGGACCACATCACCGCAGGCTCCGCCCCCTAGTGATGACGCTACCTGTGTGGGGCCGCCACCAGGCCCAGTAGGTCGCGCGAGTGCTTTCGATAAGGGCCGCGTTACGGCTGGGGCGTCGGTCGTCGTGTGGTGCCGTGTCAACCGGCGTCTGACCCAGTGCCGCCGGCCGTGACCTGACCTGGCCGAGTGACCGCGCGTCGGCGACCCGGCCGCGCCGGCCGACAGAGGGGTACAGCATGTCGGCGTACACCCAGTTCGGGTACCCGTATAGCGCGCCGGCTCCGCAGGTGAGCCGCAGTTTACGGCCCTGGGCTAAAATTAGCCAGAATCGAGATCCAGGTGCACCACTGCGACACGAGCAGCTGCCACCGCGGCCTACTTCTTTTCTTTTGTAATTAATGAATGATGTTATGCTAAAGTAAAAGGTAGAGTGATCAAGAGATAGCAAGCAGTGATAACACGCATATAAAGAGGGAATACAGTACTGACGATCATCCATGTCTCACGTTTTCGCGGATTGCATAAACTTCGAATGCCGACAGCTGTAAGAAGATGTGCTTATTCTTTTGGAGAAAATGAACTGCATCACAGTTTTGCCAATACTTGCAAATCGTCTATATCATAGTTTATGCTCAATGAAATAGTAAACTCTTATAAAATAATAAACATGCTGTTGCTCACCTAGTCAGCATATTTTCTCCTAAATTTTGGACATAAGCTTTAGATTAAATAGTAGGTAATTCAGACAACACAGACTCGTCCGTGATCGTTGAGACAATAACAAATTTGTATTGTTTTTTTCTTCATATTTGTTTGGAGGCGGAGCGCCGATGGTGCGAAGCTATAGTCCAACAAGCGATAGAAATGATTGTCATACATGTATGTATGTAAGCATGTGTAATTGTAGGTATGTATGTGTGTCTTTGCATGTTTGTGCGCATGTATTTATGCATACACATATACTGTTCCGAGCATAATTATCATGTTACATTTAGCGAAACCAAAACCTAACTCCATATAATATCAGTGTGGATGAAGGTAGCATGCTATAATTATAAATGCAGTTTTGCTGCCTCTCAAATTGTCAACCTTTTGATTCCGGCAAAGAAAGTTGGCACGTCGACAGGCTTAGTATTATCACTGCCAGGGTTAGTGATATGTGCTCTGAAGAAAAATGTCACAGCTGGTGTAGTGGCTTTTGATCTCGGCATTGTGCTTACTGTATTGCGCTAAGCAAACATAGTTATGCTGTTTATGCTCTTAATTATTCCAAGCACATTGTGACCGACAGCAGAGCTAATCCCCCTGTCGTGCCATGACACGGGTGAAGGTTGGGTAGGTGGGGCTATGAGGGTTGATATTAGACTAAGGAATAATAAACTTCTGCAAAGGGTAAAATTAAAATTATAAAATAAGCAAAATGTTTCTCCTCTGATATTAATTAATGCTGCTCAGTTCTATGATGGCAAAATACCTTTGTTCAAAGATAATTCACTGATTTGACATGACAAAATCGTTTTCGGTAAACGGTCGTATTACCGCTTGACCAGTTTTAACGAGTCCAGCTTTTCCGATTATTGTGAAGAAAAGGTTGCTATTCTTACCCTGATGTAAGTTCTGGCACTGCTCAAAAGTACAAAACAAAACCGTTGTCAACGCCCGGGCCCTGTTTCAGCCCGCTTACTCAAAGTGACGTGTGCAAGTTCAACATTTAGGTGACATTCCCAGAAAAATGTCCCGTGCCGACCGGTCCGTAGTGGGCCTGAAAAGTTTCGTCCCATTCCGTCCCACTCTATCTAATTCCATCCTATTCCATCCATTTCCTGCCCGATTTAATCCCATTCCATCCCGTTTCCTGTCCCGTCCCATCCTGTTTTCAGTCCCATCACATACCGTTTCAAGTCCCGTTTCCTGTCCCATGCAAAAGTGTACACAAAGTTATAAATTGATTTTCAAGCTTCTTCTGTAATAGCTTAACTTCTGCCTCTCAAAGGCATTAAAACGCAGAAGTGATTTGTCGTATTTGACTATCACCTGATCTCACTGGGTCATGTGTAGAGATCCGGAGGGGGTGGGGAGGTCTGGACTCCCCTGGATTTTTGGTCCCCCATAGGCATTGTATCGAGCTTGTATTGCAGAGCATCGCTAAACCATTCAGAACCCCCCCCCCCTGGGTCGAGAAGAGATCTTCAGGATTAGACTGGGTGACCTCAATGACCCTCGGCCAGTAACATTCACCGTGAGAACGGATATATATGGTCGCAGAATTTGGGTGGACGCAGTTAGTTTCCTCCATGACATTATCTGGCTGGACTACGAAGAGCTTCTGCGCAGAGTTTAGATCGAAGCAGACAGGCCGGATCGGCGATCTCAAATACACCTCTCTAATGGCCCGGTGTGGTTGCCCGTGGCGTCACTGGTTAGCATGGAACTATCTGAGTTCCATGCTAACTGTGACGGCGGAACGTCCGAATTAGGGGCTACCATGGGCTTTTCAACCCATTTCTTTCCAGTCAACGTCATAGGGTAGGTGTTAAAATTCCTGATTTAAGGGGGCACCGTGCCCCGGTGCCCCCCTAGTTCCGGCGCCAGTGATGCTAACAGTAGATCCGCCCGGATCAGAAATCTCAGATGATATTTTGTATTTGCCCACCACTCGCTGCATTTGCAATTAAATTAAATCCAGTTTGTTCCGTTGTTGAGTCGGTTGGTCCAAAACTGGCCTGAAATCGGTGGCGGATAAAACGGGGGGCTTGGGGGGCTCAAGCCCATATGTATAACAATCGACTTCCAGGAATAATCAAAAGGCAATGGTATCAAAATACGAGCTTTATCATCATTTCCTGTAAAGTTATTGACTGAAGTCTGAAAAACCTGCTTAAGTAGCCCCAGATGACCTCTTAGAGGTCAAACTTGCAACCTCAAACTTGGACCTCAAACTCAACCTTGGAAGTCAACCTCCAAATTTGCAACATGAACCTGAAAAGGGGCCTAGGGCACTACGATTTGAAGTATATGAATGTAATCTGAGCTGTATCTAAACAAATAGAGCTATCTTCGCCCAATCTCCATTTTCCAATGCATTTCCAATGGAGAGATCCGTATCTGATCCTAGGTAATCGATATGAAAAATCCCGGAATAAATTGTGTAGCACTCGTTGAGCTTATCATGCCATGTGAGTTTCAATTGGATAGATTAAAACTGTTATTATTATGTTATCTTAAAAACAAATTGGAGGTGGCGTCACTTGACCTGCATTGGTGACCTGACCTAAGATGACCCGACCTTAAAATTTATGTGAAAATTGCAGGATTAATCAAGGATAAGCTGTGCCAAATACGGTGGCTCTTCGGGCCGTCGATTTTTTAATGTCACAGGAAAACCCCAGGGGGTGTTCAAACACCCTCTCCAGCGGGGCGGAGGCCCTTCTGAGGCAATGGCGAGGGAGGTTCGAGCCCCCTAGCCCTCCTTCAAGTGAATTATTGCATCTGATGCGGCATCGTACCATAATCTTCACCATACTGCATCAAATATCACGCATAAGATTATTGATCTTATGCGGTGGTGGACACAAGGGGGTATGGGGCTCAAGCCCCCGAAATGTGCGAGCCCCTATATTTGATACATAGGCGAGGGGCTCCCCGGAGTACTGATGGGCGAGGCTCGGGCCCCCAAAATGAATTCCTGGATCCGCCACTGATCTTAAGAAATGCACCTACACAACACCGTGAAACCCACATGGCAGCCTAAGCCATCTCAAGCTCAAGATATGCAATTTTCAATTTGTTTATCTATACCATATTCTTTATTGTGCTTTCAGTAGGATATGCAGCAAAACCCGGACTCCTTAGACCATCCATCCATCCCCGATGTTGTTTCAAGCATACAAGTTAAATCAAACATGTTGATAGACAACCATACCCCTCTTATGGAACCCTATGTTGTGTAGCTCTAATGTAACGGCAACTTGCGGACGCGATTCATCTGTTAGGCCTATATTTGGAGGGTTCAGGATGGTTTACCATAGTTTTTCTGCCCTCAGGGCGGGGAAATGGCGGGTGCACACACCTACTTTAAAGCAAGCCCTGTTACGCCCTAAGAGCAAGTATGAGGTTTACGAGTTCTTTCGTAAAATGATGAAGTTACTGAGCACCAAGGGTACATGAAATGCAATCAATCTGTGTTGCACGCCAGTTGCAAGGTATTTGTGTCCTTTTCGTGGAACCGAAACACCTATAATAAATCATGTAGCGAGATGTGACGCACCTATTGCATTACAGGACAGAACATCCTAGAGGGCACATTAGAGGATATTTTATTTCCCTCAAAAAGGCCCTGCAAGGCAGACGAGGTGATTTCTTTCGAAAACTTGAGGTATTTGCAAATGAAAAAAATGTTCGCTTCATAACACTCCCCCCTGGCCCCCCGTTCGCACATAACGCAATGCCTTGCCAGTCATAAAATTGACATAAAAATGCAGAAATGTCATTTTAAGGTAAAATTATAAGGCATGGTCTCGCAAAGATCCTAGCCTTAGAGGCCACGAGAGAAAAATACAGTCGTTGCCAACACGCACATTAACATTTGATTGGATTTGAACTTTGGTCGCGGGATAAGTTATGCTTAGATGCTGATGATGTATCCTGTGCGGACCCGCCAAAAAAATACCTACAAATGAAAAATATGAATGAAAGATCTTCCTCGGTTTCTTGTACTGCAGATCCAGTTGAATAACCTTAACCTTGGCAATAATATAGTTCAATTTTCCGTTACCATCATTTGAAAACACTGTGATATTAACAGAGCTCACGTCTAAAAATGTATAGTGCAAACCTGTCAAAAGCTTAATCAGGTATATAACTGTGCAACTTCCAATGATTCTGGCAACACGTAAATTTTTGTATGGGCCCTGTTCAAATGTTGTATATATCCAGCGCCGGATCTAAGCCGTTGGCTTAATTAGGGAGCCAACGGGGTCAAAAATCGTGACAAATACTTTTAAGGACACCAAAAATCTTAGGGGGATTGGGGAAATGTATTTCCCCTAAATATATCAGTGATCAATATATTTTGCTTTGCTTAAAATTTTAGAATGTCTACATTCAAAAACGGAAAACGTCGTTGAAAGTACACTCTACCAAGCAGCACAGTTAAGAGGCGCTCAGCGTGGAACATTTCCTCTCTGAACGTACCTGTGACCCGACAGCTGCTGGTGCCGGGTCAGACGAGCACGGCCGGCGGCGCCACCACCTCCTGCTGCGAGACGGGCCGCGTGGTCGCCACCGACCCCGTCACCGGCGCTGCCATCTGCTCCTGCCAGTACGACTCCAGCCGGCTATCGGCTCTCAACAGCTACCCCCGGCTCAGCACCGGCTCCACGCTGCACTACAGCGCCGCCTACGCCGGCGGCGACCCGCAGAGTCCCTACCCCAGCATCGGAGTCGACTCCGGCTACTTCGGGTCACTGGTGAGTTGGTTATGAAAGTGAACTTAAAAATCCCCATGGATCGCGCGATTAAAATGCAGGAGCACGACCATAGGAGGGCGTCTGGTCAGAACATCCTTTAGCTGACGTCCATATAGAGCCAGGACGAGACCGCGAGTGTTCGGGATACGCGCCGCTCTGGCCAGCGGTACGCCCTACACATTCCAGAGGAGTAACACAATTTAAGTGGATCACGGACTGCATGAGTTTCCAGATGGCACGGGGCCTCGCTATGGCAGACGGGCCCATTCATAAGGCCCACGCACGCGGATGGGCGCACAATGATTTCGTGGTGTATTATTTGTACCAGTATACATTTAGGTCGTCGCCATGGAGGGACTTTTCGCTTTGTTATCGATGTATAGTCGTCCGCTGACTGTCATCACTCTGTTAACTGTGACTTCTAACCTGTTCCTCGCCCTGTTAACTGACAGTGACACCCGCTGACTGTATGTGCTTGCCTTAAGCATAAGGGTACTGCCTACCCAATAAACAGGTAGTGGTTAAACAAATGTAAATCAGTCAGTGACGGGCGCAGCGGCAGTGGAAGCCCCTCGGTGGCGATGGCGCTCGATGTTTGTACGCATATTACACTGTAGCCTCGTGGAGAAGAGTCCAAACAATACAGGAATTAACTCGCGCCCCACCGGGGTCCGACGCCACATTCGCCCTACCGGGGCCATCGATGACCCCCCCTACCTTCGAAAATATCGGGGTTGGCGCACATTTGCAAAGTGCATTAGAAAGCTCGCGTGAATTCAGTACGAAATTACTTACATGTTTAAGAGCTAAGGTCAATGGTTTGACCTCCAGAGGTCAAGTTAGGTCAAAATAGGCTATTTTTACTCAAATATGCAATGCTCAAGCAAACTGGGCATAACTCTTATGCCATTAGAGCTATTGAGATCTGGTAAAGTAAGTTTGATAGAAAAATCCCAGACCTTTTTCCGCTATGTGAAACGTAATGACCTCCCGCCAGTTGTTTGACCTCCAGAGGTCACCCTGTGACCTAATGTAACCTGAGGTCACTGAAGGTCAAACATTAACCTTGTCGTATATAAAATAAAAGCCAGTGACAGGACATGCACGATGATGTTTGATTCAGTGCTCTAGCTTAATTAGATCAAAATATATTGTCAAAATACTGTTTTTGACCCCTAGTGACTTTGGATGACCTCGGAGAGGTCAAAGGGAAGATATGGCCCCTTGGATCCGTGGAAGCATGTCCAGAAACGCTTTTCTGAGCAAGCTGAGCATTTGCAATCGTTTTTGGGACTTTTAGATTATAAGACATCTTTTCACAATGCTTTTGCAAAAGTAGAGGTCTCCTCGTGGCCTAAACTCAGGTCAAGAAATCGAAACATCTCGAATATACATATTGTAGACCCTGGCAAGGTCATGAAGTTTAGGAAGTTTCAAATTAATCGACTAGAAATGTAGGGCTTATAGAGCTCAAAAATTTGAAGTGAGGGGACCTTGGTTGACCTCGCCTGGTGACCTAACCTGGTGACCCGGGGTAAAAAATTAGAGATGGTGGGAAAATAATGGGGTAAGAGTTAGAGCCCTCAACCGTGATGCTGCGCCTCGTGATTTTTCTGCTATCCCGAAAAAAAAACCTTAGGGGGCCATCGATGTCCTCCGATGGGGCGAGGGTTAAAGGGAATGTGGCAAATTGGTGCATGCAACTGCGGACTGGAGTGGTATTAAGGGTAAGTTTTATGGAATATAATGAATTTAGCTATATTTTTTCTGAAAATGCTTAAAAAGCCTCATATTTCGTATCATTAATTTTTCCTTTCCTAGGGGTAAACGTCCTCCATATCCGAGCTTCGTCAGGATCTCGTAGCCCTTTGTTCCAGATACCCCCGCGCATCTACCCATGTTTCCGCGCCTGTTTCTCTACTTTGGCTTCGTTGTCCACAAAGGGGAATAAAAATAGGTGTTCTGGGTTCTGAGGGTTCTTTGACATCATTCGGATGCGTGCATTTACCGAAGCATCGTCACCACACAAATATGTCATCGAAAATGGCAGTAACCTTTTGGGAAAAGGACCGGAAATTATTTGAAACCTCTCAAAAGCCTACTCTAAAACATTTCGACGTTGCTTTCCGTATAAACTTATTTCAGCATTATGGTCTCACGCAAGCTAATGGATCCGGCCTTAGCATCGGTTAGGGCCGCATTAGAGCTCTCTGTGTACTTTTCAGAGCCCACTGACCTTTACCAAAGTTGGGGTCACGAAACACAGTCTGAGAACAGCCGTTTTATGTAAAAGATGAAGTCTCCTTTCTTGCTTTACAATATCGTAAACTGAATGACAATATTCATTCACATGTCTTGGCTATACGTTTGCCATATTTTTGGCTAGGACCGGCGTGCATGTATGATGCCGTAATTTAACAATATGAGCTTAAGCATGTTAGTAACCAAACCCTCGGAACTGCGAGAGGCCATTAGATTATATGGCTCGTCACCGAACGTGGGTTCGAATCCTACCACACATCGTGCATTTTTTCGTCAATGCTGGTCAGATTTGAGGACCTGTGGTTTAAGAATTATTGTGAAAGGAATCTTCCCTGTTCTCTGAAACTGGACAAAGAGCTGATCAGATGGGAAATAAAACATAACTAAAATAATTCAGTAATATCGGTTCAAATGCCAGTTAGGTATCATTACGGCGCAGCATGCGACACTCTAGTGATAGAGCACATCACCAGCTGTCATTGATCAGACGGTAAGTAGCTGTGATAGTGGACGACGGGGTGATCAGGTATTTCGATAAGCTGATTGATGATCTGTCGCTCCCTGTCTGTGGTGTCATGCCACAACATAATATTTCCATTAACACTGTCGTGTGCGGTTAACGTGCAGACTGTAGAGATCTGTCGGTCCAGAGAGCTGCGGGTCTGCAACTAAATGTGGCCAGATGATTGCTGGTAGATAAACTATTTTTAACACGAAAATTTAGCTTTTGTGGTGTAGCTACCCGACATACCAATGAGCACTGCCAAAGATAGCGTTCCTTGAATTCCACCACCCGGAAGTTGCAGGGCCCTGGTGAGGCGGCTGCCGATTTCCGGCGAGGAGTCTAAAATCAGCGTCGACGGCGAGGCGGCAGCCCGGGGGCATCTGGCGTGTTCAGTGTCAGTTCCAATCCCGCGGCGGCTGTCGAGCCTGCCGCTCA
Source organism: Lepas anatifera (assembly GCA_034440635.1). Taxonomy (NCBI): domain Eukaryota; kingdom Metazoa; phylum Arthropoda; class Thecostraca; family Lepadidae; genus Lepas; species Lepas anatifera. The sequence continues at coordinate 1,464,841 of JAOTON010000231.1, read as the reverse complement.
CTGCCTCCCATCCCGCCAACAGCGCCGTGACGCCGGCTGTTTTTGCCGCGTCGCTTTCGACGAGCCGAGGAGGGGTCGGCGGCACCGGTGTCGCCTAGATGTCAGATTGAAAGGAAACAAGACAGTTTGCCAAGTCCTGGGCAAGTTGACCAAACATGTCAGTCATTGCCTCTTCGATTCTGCTAAGAAGTGGCATCAAACTCATCCGTGGGACCAATTTTGTCGGGTAGAGTTATTTTGTCTGATGAGACGCTGGTATCGAATAAGGTGTTTTGGAACTGAGGTAGCTACTGCCGAGAGATGTGTCAGCAGCTTTCCACAAATTTGACTTCTATTCACAACAAATTCCAAAAAACCCGGCCAGTATATACTATTAGACCACTGATATTATTATCACTCTGTCCAGCTGGGCCCATAAACCCAAATACTAAATCAATCAACACTCTGTCCAGTGTTCATTGACCAAAATAAAGGAATGTACAAATTTGGCTGACGACGCCATTAGTTTCTTTTTCTCTTTCACCATAAACTTTATGAAAGTTCCCATTATTTATTCACTCTGGTTTTATATAACGCGTTTTATAAAAACCGTCGTCACCGGCAAAAGGTGAGGGGTCAGTCAATGTATAATCTGCTGAAAGTAGCTTTCCCCTTGAGAACCAAAAACAAACTATTTGAATAGGGCTCATGGCTGCCATTTGCTGTGGTTGGGAGCAAAATTTTAGTTTTTTTAACTTGGCTGAAATCAGAAAATTATTTTGGGATGAAAAGCTGGAACGAGAGCAGCTCCCGCCTGCCCCCCTGTGCCACCCTGTACAGATACATATGGGTTTTATAGTAGCCAGCTGAGGGATACATATCTTTATTCATGACATTGGGCTCCAGGAGTGCACATGGTGGGGCATACGTCAGCATTGCTATCTGCTGGGCGACTATTTAGAGTATAGTGGAATGGGAGTAATTTCAAAGCTCATCAGCCTTTTGATCCTGTGGTAGATGTGCCGGGTTAATAAATTACACCTATGTAAATCGGTCGCTAAAAGCACACCAATATATATATATATATATATATATATATATATATATATATATATATATATATATATATATAAATTGATATACGTGCCTGAAAACAGATCATTATGGACTACACTTAAAAATATGAATGTTTGTTTTTAAAGCTGCTTCCTCTCAAACTAATCAGATTAGTACGACAAAAAGCTAATTGGCCTCCGCCAGGTCCACTGACATTAAGCCCAGTGATGCTGAGAGTAATTCGACATGACCGCATAGATGCTGGAAGCCGGGGGCCGGCCTGCTTTCTCATTTAGTAGGTGGTTGACGTCCTCAAAGATGGTGGAACAATAAACAAGTCCTAATATTTTCATATCAGAATGTCATAAGTGAGATTTCGCATTTCGGAAATAGAGTGGTTCAAACGAAAGGCAACAGTCATTTGAACAAACATTTGAGTTCAAATTTCGCGACCTCCCTTCCAAGTGTTGTCGACCTCGCGTCAGTTGTTTCCCAAAACCAAGTCATGTTTTAATGCAATGTCCGGGGCAACACCCTAGGCGTTTGTTCTTACATTCTGCCACGAAACTATCAGTAAAGCTTTATAACTTAGAAAATACAGGGAATTCAATAAAATCGCGGGCACGATACAGTCTCTTCTACCTAAATAAATTGAATAGTTGTAACATAGTTAGCATAATAATGGCAAAACTAGATATGATTTGAAGGTGTTCAAAAGCTTTCAAATACTGGCAAGGAAAAGTTTAATATGATCTTAGTTTTTCCTAAAGCGATTATGGTGTTGCTGGATCTTGATAAATCCATAAGTACGTCAAGCACATTGACGTAAAGCAGCTATGGGCAAAACTAAAGAACCCCGAGGCTAAAAATACCTGCGACCAAATGCCAATTCATTGAGAAACATAGCAAATTGTGCACCCACGTCCCATACCAACATTGCGAATGTTACTTCAACGGCTGTTAACTTTTCATACATGCCTACATATTTCGATGAATTTTTGCAGCTGACCACACTAGGGGTCTGCATGAACAGGAAAATAGGACAGAGATTGGAGAGAGGGGTGTATTGGAACAGGGGAAGTGAAACTATACAGATCTCATTCGGTATAGGATGGAAGGAAATCATTTATTTTGGAAACGTATTAGTAAATGACCTTGGAAGGGATGCGACAAATTAGGAGACGGAACGGCACCAGCCATTGGTAACATTATCCGGGATGGAAATTGCGTGGAACAGATCCAGCCGGGACATAATGGTACAGGTCCTGTAATGCTACCCCATGATAACCACTGGCCGTCACTACGGAAGGAACAGCATACTCTTCTATGGCACATGAGCTCTTGTTCAACAAGTACGCTATATAGGGGGTGGGGATTTATCCGTAAGCAATGCACTGATATTCGGTTCCCGCATATAAGGTCTGTACACGCCAATGGCCAACAGAAACCTTAAATTCTCTCGCGGGTTTTCGAATGTATACCACATTGTACCATGTGCTTCCCATCGTTACCCCTTTTCACGCCACCATACAAACAAGTGACACATTTTCCTCCATACAAACGAGCAAGCTTACTGCATTCCTCAAACGCCTCATGTCCTTGAGCCAACATGGTCTTGCTCAGGTTTCAGCCCACACAGCCCTCTCCCCATAGACACCCCTCATGAGTCAACGGCGTCGAAGTGAAAAATGAGCCCTCCCCACCGTTAATGAAACACTAACGGAAGCGACCCCGACGGCCACACTTTACTGCGTGGCTAAGTGATTCCGTTTAGTTGCCGGTGCCCTGCGCTAACGCAGTTCCAATAGCTCTGTCAGAGGACTTTGAGTGCGGGCTTAAGCTGAAGTAAATGCCATGTCACGCTGTCGGCTGTGTTTTATGACGGAGCTGCAGACGTTACGATGGTATGTACAAATTGTTACGGTGGTGGAGTGGGCCCGAAACGGTGCACGGGCGCGACCCCTGCACCCCGACGCATCCTACAGTGGGCGTTAGTGGTGTGAAAACTTGGATGTAAACGCTATCATTCTTCAAAATATAAGGTGTCCTAAAGACTTACAAATATTCAGCCAATTTAACCTTATTTCTACAAATGTGTTGAAATTAAGCTTGAAGAAGCTTGAATGGTTGTTCCAACTGGTATTTCCCAATCAAATATTGTAGTTGAGCCAGGAAGAATATCTTCTGCGTAGCTCTCCTCCCCGCTGACATAGCTCTTGGCGCGTGCTGGGTAAGAGACGACGCCCCCCACCCACTAGACTCTGAGCTACGGGTCGAAGAACAACGCCTCTCTCCTAGCAAACCCACCACCATCCACAGCTGCGACAAATCACCGACTTCATACGCCACCACTCGTCTGCCGCGCGTCACAAACGTCACACTGTGACTACACCCCCGTGCCACCCCCGCTGCGGCCCGCAGGGCTGCATGATTGGTCACGTGACCGGGCCGGGTGCGCGAAACGACCGCCTTCAGTATTTATGGTGGGAGAGGGACAGTAAATTATCCGCCGTAGTTTACGTGCGACCACTGGACCCCACCGCACTCGACCCGGACACCATTGCAACATTGCAGAGCGGGAGCGCTGCACTCTGCGCCGTCGGCCATTAGTGCGGCGCGAGGTGTTGCGGGCGGGTGGTGGGGCCGGGACGGTTCGGAGGCAGGATGCACGCTGCAGGGAACGCGACTGACGGTGGAATCAGTGGCGGATCTAAGGAAGGGGCTCGAGCCCCCCCCGCCCCAAAATATCAGAGCCCCTATAGTTAATAGATAGGTGAGGGGCTGCCCGGGGTACTGACGGGTGAGGCTCGAGCCCCTAGCCTCCTCCCAAATGAATGCCTGGATCCGCCACTGGGTAAAATTGCCGTGAACTCCATCCCAGCTGCATCACTTAACTCCCACACTTATTTGCACTTCAGCGAAGGTTAATAGGAATATGTTTGTGTTGCATACCAAAAATCAAGCTAGAAAATATATTTCCTTTCCTGGTCGCCAGGGTCACATCGATATGTTTTATACACCAGCTCAATCTGGATCTGTCGCCCATATTAAAAACATTAAAGTAAAATGCCGGGTCTACGTTGCTGATGCTGGGCGGTGTCTGCGCGGTGTGAGACCGCCTCCGTATTTTATTGGTGTCGCTCACGCCTTAGCTGTGTGTTGCTTGTACCGATCTTGTACCGCTCATTATCATTCTGATGTATTTGTCCACTCGCCCGGCCGGTGGGCGTCTGCTGGGCTCCGAGCCCGTGCCCGTCTGGGCGTAATTTAGAGCGCTCGCGCCGTCGGCGGTCGCGGGTTCGGGGCCCAGCGCCTCCGTGTGTAGTTTATCTTTGCCCACCACGGCCAGGGCTTGTTTTCTTGTTTTTTTAATCACTGTATGGATCATGTATCGCCCCGTAGTGTGAATATACGTATATGGTATCAAATGAACCATAAACCCATTAATGACATTTTGAACCAGAAACATTATTTCTGTTTGACAACGAAAATATGTCCACTAATTTGGAAATTTGAAGGTGAAATTATCCCAAACTAGGGTATTATTTCCAATTCATCACATTATTTCCCCGAGTGGTATATCTAAACATCTTGGGCTAAGTGATATAACCCAAAAATGACATGTGGATAACTATCTACATGATATTTGCTAGGGTGAATATTCAGCACGGCGACAAAGAAATGATAAAAATGTCGGAAATGTCGGGCTTTCCAATTGAACAAGTACACCCTGTCATCCCTGTAATCAATCGTCAAAAAATGCGTTCAGACCAAGTATGAAAAATAAATGGTATGCGTGGCCGAGACAACTGCGGCACGCAGGCGTCCTTCACATGTCTTATGTTATATCTACATATCACAGAGCCTGTAGTATACTGTAACTTCTACCCAGGAACTTGTATCCCTTACGCAGGGACGTTGTCGCCGATTAATAAGGAATGATAATCAAATGAGGGACGGCAAGATGAAAGTGGGGCGCAGGCTTTGTGACTGTCCGAGCAAACGGAACAGTGTCCTTAGGTTTCGGCCATCTATGTCTGTATAATCCTGAGAAATCTATGGTGACGCCTCTATTCTCATAGGAAATTACTTGAGTTTTTGTTTTGCTGTTGAAATTATCAAGATCTCCTACATTAGATATGAGCAATATCATACCTCTATTGATCTCATCTCTTTCATACAAGGTAACGTAACACTTCTGTCGTCAGGGAGGTGCCTACGGCCTGAAGGAGACCGGAGCGGCAGACATGGCCGTCTACGGCGGCATCACGAGCACGCCCGGCTACGGCTACAACCCTTACGACCCCTCACTCTACGGGTAAGCTTACACTGAAGTTATATCTAGTCTGAAGACTATATATAGTCTTTATCTATGCCCGGCTACGGCTACAACCGTTACGACCCTTCACTCTACGGGTAAGCTTACACTGAAGTTATATCTAGTCTGAAGACTATATATAGTCTTTATCTATGCCCGGCTACGGCTACAACCCTTACCACCCCTCAATCTACGGGTAAGTATTAGTATTCACCTATGCCTTGCTAGGGCTACAACCCTTACGACCCCTCACTCTACGAGTAAGTTTTAGTCGAGAGTAAGTTTAGAGTAAGTTTCACGCGCATTGACGGGGGCGGGTACCCGCCCCTCGGATTTTTCCCAGATAGCATTAAAACGGCGGTGCGTAGCGCCATCATACTTGGAACACCTTTTTCCTCATCATTTTTACAATGTTTGTAAAAATTTTAAGGTTAGATAATCTCAGGTCAGGTCACCAGTACAGGTTAAATGACCTGACCTCAAAAAAGTTTAAGACAGCATAAGTCGGAACAGGGTGAACTTATCCAATTGAAAGTTATATCACATAATGAGCCCACCGAGTTCTCTAAAATTTGTTCCGGTATTTTGTATATCGATGACCTAAGGTCAGGTACGAGCCATGACCTATCCATTAGAAATACATGGGAAAAATGTTTTTAACTAAATAACTTAGTAATGGATAGCGATAGGACATTTATTTAAACTGCATTGCGGTTCTAATGATATGAATTTTGCCAAATTTGACTCTGACCTGACCTCAGGTCAGTTCAAATTCTTGATTTGACCTAGCTAGGTCATATTATAAATCATTCTATTCGGCTTGCTGCGAGGATTTGTGTGGTTTAATTTTTTTGCTCTATCTTTACTTGTTCAGATGTAATGACCGAAAACCTTCATTAACATGTTATCCCTATGACGGCATGTTTTGACCTCTAGTGACCTTAAAAGTGACCTGGCAAAAAATGGTTCAAATATTTCCGATGGAAAAGTAGATGGGCTACCCAACACCCTTTGCCGTTTTTCGCTACCTAGCGTGGTTCTCGAGATCTTAGGGGGAGGGTACCCGCCCCCCCGTCAAGGCGAAGGTGGCTCAAACCCCCGTCAATGCGCGTGCTAATCTATGCCCGGCTATGGCTACAACCCTTACGACCCCTCACTCCACGGGTAAGTTAAAGCATCCATTTATGCCCGGCTACGGCTACAACCTTTACGACCTCTCACTCTACGGGTAAGTGCTAGTCTTCATCTATGGTCCGTTACAGCGAGAACAAATACAACCCATTGTTCTACGGGTAAGGGTTGCCCTGTTAGCTCAGTTGGTAGAGCGTTGGACTCCGGCTCGCTGCTCAAAAACATGCAATAGTTGATATTTAACCATATTTGATAGTTAAACAATATTAATATCTTACCCCCCCTCCTCAGGTAACGTTAGTTCATGCTCATGTATAACCTTGAATAATGCTGTGGCTGACTCTCCACTAGCGTTACGTAATGTGTGGACGGCCCCTAGACACGTAAAGTAACTAAATTAATGTCCAGTCCTGTACCGTCCTCCTTGGCAAGCGTCTATCGCGTGATAGACGAGGAGTCAGGAAGGGTAAAATAATTAGCCGATTACCGTTTCGCCGAACTCCCAAGAGAGACGTCGCTCTGTCAGTCCTACAGCACAGACGGTGAACAGCGCAACCCGACACATGACACCGTAAAACGGTCTAAGCAGCGCCCTGGTGCTTAGCGCCTTAGCAAAATAGTCGCTCCGGGCAAAGTAAGGCCGGGCGAGGAAACGAAGCTACTTTTCCACACTCTCAGAATGATTCGGATTTGAGCCGTAGGGAATGTGATCGTCAGGGAGATGGGGAGTTAAGGAAACGTGAATTAAGCCGGGATCGGGACCCGTCAGTCATCCCATTTGTATTCTTAAAAAGACGCGTTACTTTATTACAAATAGCAGTGTATAATCACTGTGATTCTGGTTGAAAGCTCTAAATAGCTTCATTCCAATATTTGTGGTTCACGGGGGCACACGCCACGGTTACCAACCAAGAATAACCCCTTACCATGTTGTTCAAGCTTGATAAAGTTTTGAGCTCTCTGAACAAAGCAACGGGTCTTCTTCTGTATAGAACAGAAGCAATATTTACAAATTGTTTTTAAGGTAATGGAAGCCCCAGCTGATTTCTCCACCTTCCCAGAAACACCACACTCCTCTATGGGCCAGGCTATAAGATGCCAGCCGCGGCGCTCTGCTGATATATCCGGACTCATGCAACAGACAGCATTAGTGGGTGCTGGGCCGAGGCACACCTGGTAAACACAACGATTATATCAATGAACTTCCCTGGGAGCTCTAACGTCATTGGCGCTGTCTGGCCTTGATCCTCAGATTCACGACAATATGTTCCTGGATTATTTTTTCATGCTACCGTTCATGGGCGCATCCAGGGAGCAAGGGGAAGGAATTTCCCCCTTGATCGATCCACCCGGCGCCCCCTGGGACCGCCCCGACCCCTTTGAAACAGCGCTCCCCCTGGACTCGAGTTCTGACACCCCCACATGATGCGATTTTTTGCCCCTCTGATAGGTATACCTTGAACATTGGTACCCATAGTCCAGATGGTGGCCCATCGAAGTCTAAATTGCTTCCTCTTTGGACACGTCTAGGGATTTTGTTTTATTTTCTAGGAATGTTTAAGAAAATTTACCATTTTTGAATGCATGAATGACTGTGTGATGAGCCTTGTGCTCACCTTTATATTTCGTTTGAAACAATTTGACGTGTCGAGTAAAAAACCTGTTGAATGAATTGCAGACAAAGTAATTTACTACTAATACTACACAAATGGCGACCCCCGATTAAAGCGCCCTCTTGTAAACATCCTGGATACGTACGTGTGTATGGAAGTGTAAAACATACCTAAATCATATGTTGGAAAGTATTTGACTGAGGCTCGACGAGAAATCAGTTCATGGTTTCCTATTGGCCACAGCCAGGGGCGTCGCCACCGTGGGGGGCCAGGGGGGGGCTGGCCCCCACTTTTTGGCCAAACATTTCCTGATCTCAGTCAAAATGGGAGAAAACCGGACATTCTTATAACCAGCCACTGTAGAAGGCAACAAGGACCCCAAATTCGAACAGTATTTGGTCCTAACGTGGAAAGCTTTTTGTCAGCGTCAGTTTGAAGTTTGGCTGCCTCCCCCACACTTTTTAGCCGGTGGCGACGCTTATGGCCACAGCTGATACCAATAGTCATTCAACATGCAGCGAGAGATCGATTTCTGTACTGCGAGCAGAAATAAGCAAATATTTGCATCGGCGTGATTTAACGCGGTGCCATATAATACGAACGGCATGGTACTGAACCTGATTGATCTCAGCTGCTGCACAGATAATTCCATATCTTCATGGGGGCCAACATATACCCGGCTTAGCCTAGGAGCAGACATGAGCGCTCACTAGATGCAAACTGGATTTGCATGAAGCTGATGTTGTTTTTAGGAAGGGTTATGATAAAACTGGGAATATACTGAAATACATTTCAACTGGAATACATTTCAGTCTAGAGCGCTTAAACGGAATGTGAAAACTTCATAACGTGATTCTAATTTCAATAGCCAAATTGTAAAGCAAGTCGGAAAACCAGGTACTCAATATATCGTTTGTCTTGGAACTCGATATTTCCGTCGAAAAAAGCTAAAACTTACCTGATATGTACCCCTCATGTACCCTTAGCAGCAGGACACAGTTGTCGTGGCTGTTGGTGTGACGACATATGCTGACGTCACGGTGAGTATCAGCCAATCGAAGCCCTTGAAGCGTATTGAATATGGTAGTGGTTGCCAGATCATGACATCATCCACAGGCAGATATTTCTTTCTTTCCCCTAGAGAAGCATTTAAAAATCGAAATATTGAGCTTATTGTCCATTTTTCAGAGAAACCACGAACGCTTCCATGATTTCCGGCTAAAAATACCCCTAATTTCACTAAATTCCAGGATTCGACAAAGGTGCCACATTCCCTTTAACCCGCGCCCCACCGGGGGTCCGGCGCCACCTTCGCCCCACCGGGGGCCATCGATGACCCCCTCTAACTCCGAAAATATGGGCGTTAGCGCAAATCTGCAAAGTGCAATAGAAAGCTGGCGTGAATTCAGTAAGAAATTACTTCACATGTTTTAGTGCTCAGGTCAATGGTTTGACCTCCAGAGGTCAAATTAGGTCAAGATCGGCTATTTTCACTCAAATATGCAATGATTAAGCAAACTGGGCATAACTCTTATGTCATTAGAGCTATTGAAGCCTGGTAAAGTACATTTGATAGCAAATTACCAGTGCTTTTTTCGCTATGTGGAATGTAAAGACCTCCCGCCAGTGGTTTGACCTCCAGAGGTCTCCTCGTGACCTAATATGACCTGAGGTCACGAAAGGTCAAAAAGTGACCTTGCTGTATATCAAATGAAAGCCAATGACAAGACAAACACGATGGTGTTTGTTTCACCGCTCTAGCTTAATTAGGTCAAAAGTTATTGTCAAAATACTGTTTTTGACCTGTGGTGACCTTGGATGACCTTGGAAAAGTCAAAGGGCAAATATGACCCCTGGGATCCGTGAAAGGGTGTCCAAAAACGCTGTTCTGAGCAGTCTGAGTATTTGCAATCCTTTTTGTAGCTTCTATATCATGAAACAGCTTTTCCCCATGCTTTTCCAATGGGAGAGGTCGCCTCGTGACCTGACCTCAGGGCACGAAATCGAAAAATCCCGGATATACACCTTGTAGACCCTGGAGAGGTCATGAAGTGCAGGAAGTTTCAAATTGATCGACTTCGAAATGTAGCTCTTACAGAGCTCTAAAGTTGAAGTGAGGTGACCTTGGTTGACCTCGTCTGGTGACCTGACCTTGGGTGACCCGGGGTAAAAAATTTCAGGGATGATGGGAAAATGATGCAGTGAGAGGTAGTGCCCTCAACCGCGGTGCTACGCCTCGTCGTTTTTTTGCTATCCCGGAAAAACCTTAGGGGGGGCATCGATGGCCCCCGGGTGGGGCGAGGGTTAAGAATATATCATCATACATCGTCGGTAAGGAAGGGTTTATCGAGTTTTGTAGTTACATAGAAACAGTAGCTTTCGGACAAAATCAAAACGAATTGTCTTCTCTTTGCCGACGATGTCAAAATTTACCACAAAATAGTCTCTCTCCAGGACACAGAACTGCTCCAGGCCGACCTCACGTCTTTAGCTAAATGGTCCAACGATTGGAAGTTGAAGCTGAATCCTGATAAATGCAAATCATTTAAGATTACCCTGAAGCGAAAACCGATCCAAGCCACGTACAAAATTCAAAGTACTGCTTTAGAAAACGTTACCAAAATTCGCGATCTCGGCGTGTGGCTTGATACAAAATTGACTTTCAGCGAACACATTGACACGACTATTAGCAAGGCGAACAGAGCATTGGGTGTGATGATCAGGACTCTCCAGTCGAACCATGCAGTGGGAGGACTGAAACCGGAACCTCTTCTGGCAGCATATTTCGGCAACATCAGGTCCGTTTTAGAATTCGGTTGCGTCATCTGGGGGGAGCTGCCAGGACACATCTCTACAGACTCGAAAAAATTCAGCATAAATTTCTTATTTGGCTCGCTGCTACGGCCCGCGTTCCCTCAACATCTTTGGCATACACAGACCTTCTGAAATTGTTCAAAATCAATAGTCTTGCAAATAGACGATATCAGTACGATGTTCTTTTCGCTCACAAAATTCTCACTGGCAATGTGGACTCTGCCCTCCTGCTCGGGAGCTTCCCACTTCATGTCCCTGCGCGAAACACGAGAGTGGGAAATAGAACTTCCCTTCACGTACCTTATGCCGGGGTGGAAACGATAAGATCTGGACTGTTCTGTCGTGCTGCCTCTGCAGTGAACTCTTTTCTCACTGCCTGCCAACGCGCAGACCCTTTTAGATCCACTTTTGGCCAGTTCAGATCTCAGGTACGCACGTATGTTAAACAGATGCCTTAGTGATTCATGCGTGTTTTGTTTTTATGTTTTATCATGTTTTTTACCGTGTACCATTGCCCTGTTCATCATCTCATCATGTATTTATCAATGTGTTTACCCAAACTTTTAATTTACATCTAGACCATAGCCGTTGATTATTGGCATACAATACATTTTAGTCATTCGTGTATGCCATGTCCACCTCATCGGATATTTTAAGCTCATGCATGCTGTGATATTGGTCGCCCACTAAGGGTTACATGAGCATCGGTCATTTAAGCGCTTATTTACATCATCTTTTTTATTGTGTTTTGTAAATATTTGTGTTTTACCAACGTGACTTGAGCTGTAATTGGAGGTTTACCTGTTGCTCATCAACGATGAATAAATAAATAAATAAACACGGACAATATAGGGCCAATAAAAGGGTTAACATATTTTTTATACGTGCCGTGTAAGCAAAGTATGAATTCATGAACAAACAAACCAAAAACAGTCAAAAACAATAAGTTATGAATAAAGGGCAAGATGGACGCGCTTGATGCTTGATAAGCGTCATTTGTTTCTAAAAATGGTTTTGAAAACTTACCAACATTTCTAAACGTTTTTAATGAAGCACTAAAAAGAATATTGTTCCGTCGAGATCAATAGCGTGGACAAAACTGACCAGGTGCGGTGAAAACTCATAGAGACTATGAAACACAAAACTGATTTCCTAGTAATGTGAAGAGGGGGAGGCCAAAAATATTTCTTTTCAAAAATGCGCCAATTTTCAGTAGATAGGTAGATCGACCGAGCATCACTTAAATAATTAAAAAAATGTCACCACACGGTTTCAGGAAATTTCTGAGATCGATAACATTACAGAAATGAGTGATTCCCGTGGAATCCAGTAAAAACCTAATCCACATGGACTCTTGAATGGCAATGATGGACTGCAAGTACCAAAAGCAAGCAGGTTGAACTAAATAAGTCAAAATTCAATTATCATAGTATACCCCAGAATCTACATGGACACAGCACATTTACAGTACGGATGCAGCGGACTAATCATATTGAAACAGCGCTGGTGGCTTCATTTGTCCGTGAGGCATGAAAGGCTAAGTTAATGTCGGCTCCAGGCGGCATGCCTCCGTATGCAGTTGTTGTCAAACTTTTACTCAGTTCCGACGACGTGTGTCTGCATGACTTGGGCAAGGCTTAATTTGCAGCGTGATAGCGAGCCTCTTCGTGCGCCTTAAATATGTATCGTTCCACTGAAGAGTGGGCCACATGTGATAGCTGCATACATAAGCATCATACTTGACTTGCCTGTGTCGTTAGTTGACGGCGCGGCTTAATTCACTCGACAGTTTAAAAAGAGGACTGGAATTTTCCTCACCTGGAAAACCACATTTTTGCATGTCTATTACGGAATAGCACTAATTGCCCTTACGTTTTCACTAATGGATTTAGGAGTTAATTAGTGTAATTTTCCAACTGCAGGGTGCTGTTGAATAATTCAGTATGGAATGTCCAAAGTGATGCAAGCACTGGGTGGTCTAGCCCTTACTATACCGTTGGGACGTAAAAGACCGAGGGAATGAACACCAATCACACCCATGCACCAAAAGCATTAACCCTCGTCACACCAGGAGGCATCGATGACTCCCTAAGTTTTTTTCAGAATACCAGGAAAATGCCGAGAACCAGCACCACAGTTCAGGGGTCTACCTCTCACCACATTATTTTCCGACCATCGTTGAAATTTTTTCACCCTGGGCCACACTAGGTCAAGTCACCTGGCGAGGTCAAACAAGGTCACTTCACTTAAATTTTAGCTCTAACATAGCTTCATTTCTAAGCTGATCGATTTGAAACGTTCTACACTTGATAACCCTACCAGATTCTACAAAATTTATATCTGGGATTTTTCGATTTGGTGACCTGAGGTCAGTTCACGAGGTGACCTCTCCCATCGAAAAGCATGAGCAAATCGACTTATGATCGAAAAGTCAAAAATACTCAGATTTTCCAAAAAAACATTCTTGGCTACCCTTTCACGGATTCCAATGATGACATACCCTGTGATTGAACTCAGGTCATCACATGTCAACAGGGGTCAAAAACAGTATTTTAACGATAACTTTTGACTTTATCAAGCTGCAGCGCTGAATTAAACGTCATCGTGTATGCCTTGGCACTGGTTATCATTTGATATATGTCAAAAGACTTCATGACCTTGCGTGATCTCAGGTCATTTTCGGTCACGAGGTGCTCTCTGGGGGTCAAACCAATGGCGGGAGGTTATTATGTTCCGCTTAGATGAGAACGCTCTAGAATATTCCTACAAAACTTCTTTACCAGACCTCAATAACTCAAAAGGCATAAGAGCTATGCCCAGGTTTCTTAACACGCGCAGTGGAGGGGTCCTAAAGCCCCCCCCACCTATTTTGCGAGGTGGCTGGAGAACCTTTCCCCGCCAGAAAACGCTACTTGGCCACATTGGTGAGAATTAATGAGCACATCGATCGATGAAATTGTTTTATAAATCAGTCGATAATATTTTTACTTATAGGCTTTTAAATTCAGACCTGCATTTTGTGACCGTCGCAGTCGCACGGTCGCACCAGTTCGCCTGCACTGTAGACCGAGTGGTGACCTCATAACGTGACATAATCAGGTTTTATGTCAGATTCAGCCCACGTGAAGGTCAAGGTCATGGTCAAAGGTCACAGGTCAAGGCCATTGACCCCATTATCCTGGTCAGATGGCATATTCAGTATGACATATGATATACTATCACTTCATAGTTAAGTGTACCAAAATTCAAGATCACAGGTCATATTCACAGATATTTTCCAAGGCCAAAGCCTCATTTCACGCTCAGAGCCTGCTATAGCGCCCGTTATATTGTACATATTGGGAATATTTCATATTGTTATGCAGCTGTATTGAACAACTGTGCCCACCGCGTGCGCTGGTCTAATGGTTAGAGTGTTAGCGTGGTATTCCAGCGGACGTGTGTTCAATTCTTGTCAACGGCGTGATTTTTGTAATGACCGTATCGGCGCTAGATGGTGCCACGGTCTTTGTCACGTGACATGCGCACCAAGCGCGGTGACCTCAGGTCGGGCGCAGCCACGGGTGGGCAGTAGTCGGCGAGACTACTCGGGGTAAGTCCTCCCTTCTCTCTCTGGCTGACTGCCTTGGGATCTCCGAGTGCCAGACGGGGGAGGGTACGCACGCCGCCTTGGGCCTCCGAGCGCTGTGCCCTGGGACACTGTTGTGCATTGCCTTGGGATCTCCGAGCATTGCATTGGCCAGTCCTGCCCACCGTGGTTTCTCACTGTTTTCGGTGTTAGTGTGTATCCCTGATTACTGATTGACGCCAAAACCAATATAGTGGCCAATTTCTCTTATACGTTGTGTTCTACTGGAATTCTACGTTGCTCGGGTCCTACTTGGTATATTTCTTCTACTTCTACGCGTGGCCAGTGGGAGCAAACATAACAATATTGTTACGTCATATGTCATTGACCTTGAATGACCTTGGCCTCAAAGTTTCAGAGAACATTTTTTGGACCTTCCCTCTATAACCTTAGTCTGTCTTAGGTGTATTCTCGGTTTTCTTCCGCATAATCACGGCATTTCCCGATAGGTCTCCAGCACGGCCCAGATTTGACATTTACGACCTCGTTTGACCTCGAAGGTATTGGCCTAAATCAATGAAACTTTGCCATAAGGTTCGCTATTGACAGAACCGCCTGTCGGGCATTCCTGTCGCCGTTCCGGGTTCCTTCTCAGCAGAGCTTCTGGATAAACTGTTCTAATCCCAAATCCGACCCAACAAGGAGAGAGAAGGCGACGCTGTAGAGCCATGGAAGTCGGTGCGTCGTTAAACCGCAACGATTATTATTATTACCAGCGATATCGCCAGTTTAGTCTTAGTGAGTTGGAGTACGACAGACGAGGTCACAAAACAAATTCATCATTTCGCACGTGATTCTGACATCGTTGCAAGTGGTTTTATCTCTATGCTATAGGTACTATGCATAATACCAAAGCCGTGGAGAAAATGCACAATTTTCTATAATTGTTCCAGCTCAGTATGTACTATGTACTATGTAGGTATACTATGTATGTATTATTGCTATTCCTTGTCGGCTGACATAGGAGAGTAACGCTTGCTGTAATGCAGTTTTGATGCTGATAATGATAATGGTTGGGATTTATCGACGCACCAACTGCCAGGGTCGTACGGCGTCGCCAACTCTCACCCTGTTGTAAGGGATTTGGGGGATCGGATCGACTCATTCATAGGCTCCGCCGGGACTTGAAACCGGGACCGGTGGTTTAGTAGACAGACGCGCTGTCTACTGAGTCACCCATCCCCAGTTAAGAATGCTAAAGTTTTGGTGTTGAAAAACAGGCAGGAATTATTTGTTATAATTTGAAGAAAAAAATTTCATGACCAGTATTCTAACTCTTACAAACGCTTTAAGAAAAATTGTTCAAATCGGATGAACTGGCATAAAATTTGAGTTTACATAAGATCCATCCATTTACTTGTCCATCGTTCAGTTTGGTTTTTGTTGCTGATACTAGATTCCTTTGCGGCATTAAAAAATATATATATACACTCCATGCAGGGTGTGGGATAGCAGAGCGGAGAAATCAATCACGAGAACCGATTCGAAACATCGGGAGTCTATCTGAAAAGAAAAAAAGGTTGACACATTCTGGATTTTTTAGGCCATACCTCTTGAGACGAGTTTATCATTATTCTCTTTATTTTTTTAGCTGGGTTTCAAAGAAAGGACTCGCAGTTTCAGAAAACTGTGGTTTAGCAACAACCTAACTGCCAAGGTTATACGGCGTCGACAATTCTCATCCTGTCGGAGAGATTTGAGGGATCAGATCAACTTATTCAGAGGCTACGCCGGGACTCGAACCCGGCACATGTGGCTCAGGAGAATTTGATATCATCGCAGCCCCCTTGACATCAATCATCCATCGCCGTCCATCATACACGATTCCCCGCATGCCCAATTCACTGTTGGGTGCATATGTTTATATTATTTTAGCCAGTGATAAAACATCGGCGAAGTATATATCTGGTGGTCAAAATATTGACTTGGGAGAGGTCCAAAAAACCAAAATATTTGCATTATAGGCTCAAGTATCATAGGACTTGGCACTTCAGCTTTTAAAGTGATAGTGTTAAGTTATAGTGATTCATTGCGCTACCAAGCTGCGTGCATGTGCACAGGAAGACAACTGCACCAGCACAGCTACAGTGCTCTGAAATTTGCCAACTTTTTACCCGAACTACAGCAGGTCAGAAGCATCGAAGTTTTAGCGCCGAGTAACCGCGCTATCAGGTACGCACCGATGAGCGTGCCCGCAATATTTGCTGAGTCTTATCGACATTCTCCTCTCTTGTTACTCAAATATACCAGTCGCAGAGCTAAGTTTTGGGTTATGTCTGCGTTAGGCTCTGATAATTGAGTCTCTAATGCTGAAAAATCGTAAAATAAATATTGACATAAGCAATCTAGCAAAAGCTCCTACAAATAAACACAATCATCAATACATTATTACCCTACAGATATTCCAGGCTCTTAGCTGTGCATTTGACTTAACATACATTCTGTCTTCGGCAGACACTGTGACTAGGGGCTACTGAAACATATTTTTGTGCACGGCCGTAAATGTATCTCTGATCTGCGTGAAAGTACTTGCTTGCCAGTGTGCGCGTTTTGGGCTGATTTTTAGTTAGAAGTAAAACTTTTGGTTAAATACCACGATTTCCTGAACATTTCGATGAACCACTTAAAAGCTTAAGTGAGCAAACACAATGTACGACACATCGCTCCCGCACTGGCATACCACATACTCAGGTGAGCAAACAAATTGACATCAACTCCACCTCCAGTAGAAAGTGCGAGTCTGCAGGGTTCCTGAATCAGAGCTGTAAAAAGTGTCTGAGCATTACCTGCGTAATTTAAAACCTCATGTGTGTTTCCAACAATGATTAGGTCTCGTACCACAAAAGAAGAATTTTTCGGACGCTCTGAACACTGGAAAATTAAAATGTGTATTTGTGGACTGAGATCAATGTTCTTCCCCATGACCAGCATAGCAAACTGAACAAACCGAGAGCATTGCCATTGTATGATGGATATCGCAAAATATCATGTCATGTTCACAACATTTGACAACATTCACAACATTTGTCTTGGGGCCCAATATATTCGGACGACAATTTTTTGTCACCACCGTTGTAAGCGAGCTGGCATATGTTTTTACCTCTTATTCAAATAATTACTGGCACCTTTCGGTAGCCAGCACAGACGTCATAGCCGCCGGCGTTTACCACTCTTGTTCTCGGGGCTATTGGACTACACAGGCATGATCATTTACAGGTGGAATGGCCGCCGAAGTGGTGCTTCCATTGCACCAATGGTCCATTCCGGAGGCAATTGTCTGATTGTAACAGCCTCCTCGCTGGTTTAAACAAACCGCTAGACATTAACAGGCACGGTGAAACTTCGTTGGTTTCTGGTTACCGTCGCCTTGTGAGGTGCTATGAGGTGTATTACAATTTGAAAAGTTTCCTTCTATTTGTAACGTGCTAGGATTCTGCATTCATGTATGGTTATCATAAATGTTCGTTTTATTGATGAAAATACGTTTAATACACTTCACATGGAACAACAAGACCACGATAGAACGCTGCTATTCACAACACGTGTCGAATTGTACACGAATTTAAATGTAAGGCGAGCCAGCGAAGCATTCATTTCGCCGCTTGCGTCATTACGAGGTGCTGCAAACTCGATCTCATTAGTGGTGTGGTTAGAGCCTCGGGATGGCCCCCACTAAAGAGCTGGGCATGCACTGTACCACATGCACCCTGGAGCCCATCTCACACATGGCAGCACAGAGCGTTCCGGCTAAAATTTTAGTGACTGGTGGTGGGTAGGGACAGCAAAGCACGAGGGGGTTTGGCGATCTATCTCTGCCCAGCATCAGACTAGAATCAGGTGGACGCCGATTCGAATATCGTGTCGCGTTCGCTTATAACGCTCGGGTGATTTCCAAGTAATTGTGCTGCTGAACGAACCAATAAAGCAACTAATAAAGAAGGCCAGAGAACATATCAGGAGGTACAGGTACATCAGATACAGGAAAGATTCTAGTCCATGAATTATTGCTTTCGAAATAGGTGGGCCCGATTGTCGGTACGTTTCTGAGCACAGCAGGCGGGATCCGAATTTCTTAGCCATGCCATGACCTGTTGGTGACCACTGCAGTCGAAACTACTCCATGACATCAACAAACTTCCCGTCGCTCTATTCGAAATCAGCGACTGAGGCTATGGACGTTAGCATAGGTTGCTGCCAGTGGCGGATCCAGGACTTCATTTGGGAGAGGGCTAAGGGGTTCGAGCCTCCCTTATCATTGCCTCGGAACTCCCTCCGGCTATGCATTCGTCACAAACACTCTGACAATTCGAGGGGGAGGGGGCTTGAGCCTTCTAGGCACCTTGTATCCGCCATTTGTTTCTTCTCACCTGATCAAATACATATAAGATATACGATCCCAGCCTGGCCACAATGCTTTCAAGCTGGGCGGATACAAAACCACATGTATGTGCAGATATGATGCACATGTAAATATCTGAAGCTATTATTGATAGTAACATCGCATACCTACATAAAAATTATGCACACGAAGCTCCTCGGATGGGGTGATAGGTGCAGCCAGAACTGCTGTAGCGATGAAAACCTCACATGCGAATTCCAATGCAAAATTTCCGCTAAATTAGCTAAAAAAATTATTCATAAAATTGTACACTCACGCGCAATTCACATTGCAAACGTCCCGACTGTGCCCGGCATTGCCCCGTCCGCAGGGTTGCAGTCTGCCCGGAAGGGCGTCTCCTCTAATTCATCACACTGTCGACAGATGGCGGTCGGGACGGCAGCTAATGAAACTGCAGCCAGAGCGTACCGCGGATCGGATGCCTGGATATCATCCAGCCCAATCTCACCCAGCCCAATCTATTGGCAGATTTGGTAGGATCGGTCAAATAGCTCCCGTGGCCTCGGATTAGGATTTTTTTACTCTTCTTTTTCTCAACAGAGTCATATTTTTGGGATATGGACTAGGTTTTGAATGATACTCATGACGGGAACGGATTAGCCTGGATTTGTTGCAGAAACTTTGGATATAAGGCCGGGCGCTATCGGATTTTTTTATCATGATATACTCTATATCATGATATACTCTCATGATTTATATTATCATGATATACTCTCCGGTGGCAGGAGCCTCCGGCGCTTCCTGGGCGGTGTGGCCAGCATTTGGGAAGCACCCGGTGTTCTGGCATGACGCGGGCTGGTCTGGAAACCACCCAAGGGTACAGGGCTATAAGAATACGCATGGGTATGAACAGACAGGGCTATGATATGGTGTACGCATGGGTAAGAAACAGAAAGAAGAAAATGATTTACGTCTGCGAGTAAGCCTGCCGTGAAACCAGGTGGCAAAGAGGTAAAAAATTATGTCGTCACTATTCTGAGCAATCTTTTGAGCCGCATCAGTGCTCTTCGTTTTCATGCATGTCAGGCGAATGAAGATGAATTGTGTGTTTGGAGCGCAGTGCGCTGGCAAGTGGGGATCACGTAGATAGGGCGGTCTGCCGATATGTTCTTGTCAAAAGGAATGGGTAAATATACCGTCGTCATGACAACAGTTATTCACACTCGGTGTATCGACTATGGGAATTCAGACTTCAGCTTTAAGCTCTGAGGATGCACTGACGTCTGCAATACGACAGTTTTTTGTCGTTGACAACATAGTCATAAAATCAAGGGACATGGGGCTACTGCCCCCATCTCACCTTTATTTGCTCCCCTCATCTCCCCCGGATAAAAATAAAGTTTAGGCCTATGTATGTGTGCGAGATTATTAATACGATATGACCGATTTTGAAACTGCTCCCACGTATGGGGCCCCTTGGGTTGACTCCCCCTGAGATGGACCCCTCCAAGTGGTGTTCCCCCATTTTTGACACGGTTTCTACACTCCTAGTTTATAAAAAGAAAAAATTCAAGTTCGAGAGACCGTTGATTTGGTAAAATTATTTCTCATAATATACAACATGCACAAAACTCACCAACTGAGGCAGGAAAGCGTAGTTAGAAGGCATCAGAGACACCTTGGCCGCGGAAGGCTAAATAGTGTGGGACGTTTCACCGAATGATTGGTGGTTCAAACTCTGCGACCCGTGCCGAAACCACCACACAATAACTTAATATTGCGAACGATTTCCAAGTATATCTAACGGCAAGCTCACAACCGTCCCTACCCAAAACAATGGACTTCAGTTCAGTTAAACATTCACATACATGACTCAAGAATAAACCAGTCATCCAAGCCCAGCATGATAAACTATGGCATGGCGGATGAGCATGCTGAACTCTTATTTTTCTCGTCACTTAAAAAAGGATATCGCGTCGCTAAGTGCAGCGTCCACTTCTCTATTTTTAGCCCGATACCTTGACTGTCTTCAAGTTTTATGGTGCCACCTGCCAAGTGTTATAATTAGAGGGCTCCCTCTTTGGCGACATAAGCACGCAACTATGCGGTTTGGCGCCCCTAAAATTTTTAAACAAACGCTTTGAATAATACAATCCCGATCCAAATTCTAGGGGCATTTTCACAGAGAGGGAAATGTTTGAACTCTGGAAAACTTATGGATCCACCTCACTTTTTTTGCTCAACATCTGAATCCCTTTCTAGCACTGGAATACGTACAAATGATATATTTAGAGTTAAAAAAATTGTTCCACATTTATGTGTCATGACAATTCCATTCAGGGGCGTAACCAGGATTTCGCTCAGGGGGGGGCAGCACCCCTAAATGGGCCCCTGCGACAGCGCTAAAAGGGCCCTGATGGGTAAAAAGGGCCCTGCTTGTTACAGAATAGTGCTGAAGAGGGTTTAAGAGGGCCCTGTCTGGTATGAAATTTCAAATTTGGCCACAGAGCATAGTGCGGGCGAGCCACGCTTCGCGCGGCCCTCGTCCTCAGAGGGCCCTTCGAGCCCTCAGGGGGAGCGGCTGTCCCTGCCGCCCCCCTGGCTACGCCCCTGATTCCATTCAATATGACTAAAGCATGCTATTTCCCATTCTGGCCAAATAAACATGCATACAAATAGATACAGGCAGTAGAGGCGAACAATCATGATTTTAGGAGGACAACCTAAATTGTTTAACTCATTTCTTTTCAATCAACACAATAGGGTTAGTGTCAATGTATTGCATGTTTTTATCTTTAGGTCTGGCCAACATCCAGAATGATTGCCGGCACCGTTACCAAACTTAGTGCGAGAGCTGCCCAAGCAAGGAATATTTGTTTCTGACCACTTATTCCGTTACCGTGATATGCGTAGTGCATCACAAATAAGAGCAAAGCGTCTGGGCTCAGAATATCCTTTTTTACTACTTAAGTTTTAAATTGCTTACTTTGTACCGATAAATCAGAATCGGTGTTCAGTGGACTAGAAGACAATTAATAAAACCTATGATAGGCACAAAACATTCAAACAGACCCCATGTTCAGTGCAAGAAGAGCCACATTGTAGTGCAGTTGGGGCGGTGGTATGGTAATTGTGACTTCTCCCAAAAATCGATCGTGAGTCGCTGGAGCGTTATAGCTGTTCAGAACGGGTGAAAAACGGCGAGTAACTGATCAATAGTAGCACCTTAAAAGACTCAAATAAATAAACGGTGCTGACATTTTCTGTAATATGGTCAATTTTCCTAAACGTGGAAATTTCAACAACCTCTAAAATTATTAAGAGACCGATTGTCTCTTTGCTGTTGCTGACTACGATACCGTCACTAGCTACTATGTTTCTAGAAAGAGTTTTCCTCTTCACTCTTGCACGGGAATTGGCCAAGAGACACTTTACTGTACTCAGGGGCGCAGCCAGGGGGGGCACAGGGGCACGTGCCCCCCCCATCGGTGCCGGGGTGCCCTTTTGATTGCTAGGTGGTGTGCCCTCTTTGGGCCGTGCCGCTCAAAATTTAGTGCCCTACGTCGTTGAGCTTAGATGGAACTAGACTGCATTTAGTGATTTAAACTATTGTTTGACAATTAAGTGCCTTTTTGGTCAGTTAGGGCATTCTGTCGCCTTTCCAAGCACCCGAGAAGAGTATAGGCACGTAATCCGTTTCCAGATAATGCCTAATCGTCGCCAATAATCGTATGGGCAGAGCTAATCTGGTGCCCCTTGAGCTTATCTGGTGTCCCCTGAGCGCTGGTCTTGAACCCTGGAGCTGATCATGTGCCCTCTGAGCTGATCTGATGCCCTCGTAGTCAATCTGGTGCCCCCCCTGAGAAAATTATTGTGTCTTCTGAATCTATATAATGCTCTCTGAGTTAGTCTGATGCCTCCGAGCTTGGCTGGTGCACTATTAGCTGTTTTAGTGCCCCTTGAGCTGATCTGGGCCCCCTGAACTTATTTAATGCCTCCCGTAGTTTATCTACTGTCCAGGGCCGCAGCCAGGGGGCACAGGGGGCACGTGCCCCATCGGTGCCGGGTGCCCTTTTGATTGCCAGGTGGTGTACCCCCTTTGGGCCGTGCCGCTCGAAATTTAGTGCCCTACGCCGTTGAACCTAGATGGAACTAGGCCGCATTTAGCGATTTAAACTATTGTTTGACAATTAAGTACCTTTTTGGTCAGCTAAAACATTCTGTCGCCTTTCCGAGCACCCGGGAAGAGTATAGGCACGTAATCCGTTTCCAGATAATGCCTCATCGTCGCCAATAATCGTACGGGTGGAGCTCATCTGGTGCCCCCTGGAGGTGATCATGTGCCTTCTGAGCTGATCTGATGCCCTCGTAGTCAATCTGGTGCCCCCTCCCTCCCCTGAATAAATAATTGTGCCTTCTGAACCTACATAATGCTCTCTAAGTTAGTCTGATGCCTCCGAGCTTGCCTGCTGCCCTATTAGCTGTTTTAGTGCCCCTTGAGCTGATCTGGGCCCCTGAACTTATTTAATGACTCCCGGAGTTTATCTACTGTCCAGGGGTGCAGCCAGGGGGCACAGGGGGCACGTGCCCCTATCACTGCCGGGGTCCCCTTTTGATTGCCAGGTGGTGTACCCAATTTTGGCCGTGCCGCTCGAAATTTAGTGCCCTAGCCGTTGAACCTATATGTAACTGGACCGCATGTAGCGATTGAAACTATTGTTGGACAACTTAATACCTTTCTCGGTCAGCTAGGGCACTCTGTCGCCTTTCCAAGCACCCGGGAAGAGTATGGGCACCTAGTATGTGTCCACCTAATGCCTCATCGTCGCCAATAATCGTACGGGTGAAGCCAGTCTGGTGCTCCTTGAGCTCATCTCGTGGCCTCTCAGCTGGTCTTGGCCCCTTGAGCTGATTACTTGCCCTCTAAGCTGATCTGGTGCCCCTGAGTTAATCGAGTGCCCCACTGAGCAAATAATTGTGCCTCATGAACCTATATAATGCTCTCTGAGTTAGTCGCTTCCGAGCTTGTTTGGTGCCCTAATAGCTGATTTAGTGCCCCTTGAGCTGATTCGGGCCCCCGAACTGATCTCATGCCTCCCCAAGTTGATTCTGTCTCCTAAGTCAATATGGTGCCTCTTCAGCTGATTAGGTGCCCCCTCAACTGATTATTGATGTATCCTTAGATGGTCTGGTCCCCCCCCCTGAGCTGGTTTGGTGGACCCTGAGCCCACCTTGTGTCCCCTGAGCTGTTATGTTGCTCCCTGAGCTGATTTAGGCTCCTGCCATAGTCTGGGGGGCTGGGAGCTGATCTGGACCCCGAGCGGATTTATCTGGTGCCACCTGAGCTGCACTAATGCCCCTTAGTCGATCTGATGCCCCCTGAGCAATATGGTGCCCTTTAAGCTGATCTGGGCCTCCTTACGTGATTTCATGAGCAGATCTAAAGCCCTGAGCTGAGCTGGGCCCACAGAGGCTGATGAGGGCCCCTGAGATGGTATGGGGCTCCTCTGACTTGATCTGGTATCCCCGAGCTGGTCGGGGACCACTGATCTGATTGTTTGTCCCCGGAGCTGATCTGGTGCCCTATGGGCATCTGGTGTCCCCTGAGCAGCTCTGGGGCTTTTGAACTGATTGGGCCCCGAGCTGGTGAGGGATCCCTGAGCTGATTTAGTGCTCCTGACTTGAACATGTCCCCCTGTGCTGATCGATCTGGTGCACTCTGAGCAGATATACTGCCTTCTGAACTTACCTAATGCCCCCTGAGTCGATCTGGTGCCTGCTGAGTCATCAGTGTGTCTCCTGAGCCCATCTTATTCCCTCTGAGCTAGTCTGGTGCCAAATGGCTAATATGGTGCCCTTTAAGCTGACCCGGGCCTCCTGGGTTAATTACGTGATTTCCTGAGCAGCTCCCAGGCCTTGAGCTGAGCTGGGCCCACAGGGGTTGGTGAGCGCCCCTGAGATGGTATGGGGCTCCTGAGCTGATTAAGTGCCTCCTGACTTGATTTGGTATTCCCGAGCTGATCTGGGCCCCGAGCGGGTCGGGGACTACTGATCTGGGGCGGGGTCACTGAGCTAGTCTATTCCCTGGAGGCACAACTGGGGGATGGGGGAAGTTGCTCTGGAGGCCTCTGATCCACACTTGGGGGCCCCAGAGCTGGTCTTGAATAGATGGGGAATAAGAACACAATGGAAACTCCCCTTGTAAAACGGAGCTAACGAGGAATGAGGAATCTCTAAAACGGCTTGTGATGCCTAGGCACCCCTGGTTATATAAATTGTTTATTATACTGGTGGATTCTGGGAAGGGATGATAAAAAGGCATGTGCCCCTGAGCTCAGAGCACAGTCCCCTAAACCAGGATTTCTACTAATTAATTTAAATGAAGAAATAGTTTTCACAATTTTCAGCCCTGTCACACCATCCCCATCCAGACCACCGGCCTGTTCACCTTTTATTTACTCTTAACTGGGACCGAGCCTTGCGAATATGGAACTTAATAAACGCATTCAAAAGGTATCTCACAATTTTTCCGGCAGCAAAAATGTGTTCTTCCAAAGACACTATGCTACTCCTCGTCCCACGGCGATTGTGGGAGGCAAGGAACTTAATCCGCATTCAGCCAGGGCTCACTCATCACGACAAAACCAGTGGGCATAACAAACAAATTTCGACTCCAATATGCCTAACACCTGCACATTTTAACAGATATCACATGCTGCGCTGATTTCTCGGATGTTAAGTACTTGCATGAGTTGGCTGTCCTTAAATCTATCAAAAAAGTAGTGTTTTGGCTACTTCCATGGCACTTTGGTGATATTTTGTTCCTTTTTTCGGTTTTAAACGAGTTTTTCTTCTCCGTCAATGATTTCTTTGTATTTTTAGTGAACCAAAGATGCCCAAAAAATGATATAAACAAAGATATAGTAAGTTTTTTAGGTTACGTTAAAAAGTGCCCTTTTTCCCCGGGGTGCCTCTCAAAGTTGGTGTGCCCCCCCCCATACGAAAGCTCTGGCTGCGCCCCTGACTGTACTAGGAAGAGCAAACACTGTGCACGGATTTCAGGGATGCCCCTCCACACCACTCGCCGAAATTCAAGCTGAATTTCCGGCAATGTCCCGGAAATTATTATAAGCTGAATTATTTAAGCCGGAAATTATTATAAGCTGAATTATTTAAGCCGGAAATTATTATAAGCTGAATTTCCGGACATGCTGCATGTTCCGGAAATTATTATTGCACATTTCCCGTGCCAAATTATTAAAATTGAACTCTGAAAAACGCCGAAAGACGACCAGAAGGAAAACCCACGACATGAGCTGAATTCCCAACAATAATGCTGTGAGCATATTGTGACAATGGCACCTAATTAGGATGGCGCAATCGCCAGTGTTAGTACACAGCAGCAGTACAGATGTGAGTCGGTCCGACCCGGCCATTGTTAGAACATAGCAGCAGTACAGATGTGAGTCAGTGTGACCCAGCCAGTGTTAGTACACAGCAGAGTTATAGATGGGAGCGGGACTGACCTGGTGCTGAACAGGTGTCATGGCAAATCATCATGGTGTCGGCCCCTGGAATCCAGTCAGGCGGCCTCGAGGCCTCCATTGCTGCCTCGGCGCTCCAGTAAGCTGCATGATCGGCCTGCCGAGTCGATGCCATAAATCAGCCTCCAGCAGCTGTATTGCTTGTGGTCTAATGGCTAACCAGTGACCACCCGCCGAGGCTTACATAACGTCTTCAATCTTCATCCTTTTCGGGAAGACCAGATTTCCCACAACGGGCACCTCATGGGCAGATCCAGGGAGAAGGTGGAGGGAGAAAAACTGATGATTTATGAGGAACACATCATCTAGGCCCACAAAATTAATGAAAACATGTAGCCCACAAACCAAATCATTAGCCGAAATATTGAAAGCAAATTGAAAATCTGCAACGCGGGCGCTCATGAAACAAGAACAAAATACCTCGGACTCGGAGCCAGCGTCAGAGACTTTGCCAGCCAAACATATTCACATACTGAACTGATTTTGATGGACTTCTGTTTTTCCAGTGCTATCAACGCCAAACATGGCACAAATACCTCACTCGTATATCCACCCACACACACACACAGAATGTCTCGTACCTCAAATGTCTCCCCACTCCAATAGTACGCACCAGTAAACCACTACCCGCATCCTCACCACCACACAAGAAAGTTTTCTAATCCACCTCGCGACCCCTACCCACCGGCGCTTCAACTCGGCGTCAGCTGTCGCCGGCGTGACCTCTCTCACCTCTGTGCCTCGCGGGCATGGAGCTATCAGCGGATGGCGGCCCCTGATTGGCGGAGGTGCGTTCACGTGCATTGCGAGGAACTTAGCGGAAATTCCTCAATAAAACTGATGCTGGCTCAAAGTAAGCACTAGAAAATGTATATTGAGTCTCATTTCCAGACATTCCCAGCTATGCTTTCTTCTGTATCGGCGTGATTACCTGCTCCACTATCCAAGGCTGTTGAGGCAGCGCCGGAGTCGGCACAGGCTAGCGGGTGGTCGAGATCACTCGAAGCAGAAGCGTCGAAGCGGGTTTCTGAAGGATGGAGAGGAGAGGGAGCCCGGCCCGAAGGTTGCTGCGGGAGGGAAGAGGGGAAGGGAGGAGGCTTATAACTTCTAAACAAAACTTAAAAATTCCTGACGAGACCCAAAACCAAACTAAGAAAAAGCCTGATCTTGTCAACATAGTTGGAAAAATCATGGGAAACCAGAGGGCTCATCATCATTTCCTTCAAAACTGAGGCCGGTGCTGCTTGCGGTGCGCGTGTTCAGTTCACTCAAGTATAGTGACTATCAGGCATGGGCTAATTCAGGACTTTTAATCGGGGAACACAAGGTTAGAGGTGGGGCAAACACTTTTGCATAAGCGCAACCACCCGCAAACAAGCGAGGGGGCAGCCAATCTCCAACCTGCTTACGA
Organism: Lepas anatifera; assembly: GCA_034440635.1. NCBI lineage: Eukaryota > Metazoa > Arthropoda > Thecostraca > Lepadidae > Lepas > Lepas anatifera. The sequence continues at coordinate 1,437,008 of JAOTON010000231.1, read as the reverse complement.
GGAGTGTGACAGGGAGCGTGCGAGCATGACTGTCCTGCAAGGGTGCCGATAAGTTGCAGGCCCCTACCGTGTGTCGTCTGTGCGTCGGTGGCGTCTCCATCCGTACTTGTGTCCAAAAAGAACAGACTGCCATCCTCATACACGCTTTATAATCGATTTCCGCATGCGACGCGAGCAATCCCACAAAGGGCACCCTCTTCGGCTATCCCGTCATCCTCGATGTCGCCAATTTTCACCCTTCTAAACTCGTCCCCGCCCACCAGAAAGGGTTACGGAGGGGCTGTGTCATTTCCCCGAAATGACTACTGGCCAGTTTGCCATCACACTGGGTGCCTATCTGCGCGGCCGCCTGTCGTCTGTACGGTCATGCCCGATTGGACCCATTGGAGGGCACCAGTCTGGAAAAAGTAGCCTAGCTGCGGCCGGGCAGCGCGACTGGAAACGTCGATTCAGAGGGTTCACGTGAAAGAAGGGATGAACTCATAGAGGGGCATTGGTGATGTCAAACGTTCACCATGGAACGATAGTTATCAAATTTTCTGACCGTGTGTAGTGGCGAACAGGGGTGGACCCAGTCAAATGGTTGAGGGGGAGGGGCAATGCGGTCCAGAACCGTGAAAAAATGTGGTTTTAAAAGAAAATCGGTAAAAGTCCACAGAAACCTGTGGGTTGAGGGGGAAATGCTCTTTGGTATCCCTCTGGATCCACCCCTGATGGCATATCCAGACCAGTTGTTTGGGGGGGGTGGAGCGACGGGCGAAAAATCTGAAAAACAGTGTTTTTCGAACAACGCTGGTCATAATGGCGTTTAAAGGGAATGTGGCACCTTGGTAGAATCCTGGAATTTAGCGTTATTAGGCGTACTTTTAGTAAAAAATAATGAAACCACTCACGATTTCTCTGAAAAAATGTACAATAAGTTCAATGTTTGGTTTTTAAAATACTCCTCTAGAAAAAGAAATAAATATCAGCCTGTGGATGATGTCACGATCTGGCAACCACTACCATACTTGAAACGCTCCAAGGGTTTCGATTGGCTGATGCTCATCGTGACGTCAGCATATGTCGTCACACCAGTAGCTCACAACAATGGCCGCCGGCGACGGGGGCTGAGGGGGGCTGGTGTCAGGTAGGTTTTAGCTTTTTTCTACGGAAATATCGAGTTCCAAGACAAATGAAATATGGAGTACCGGGTTTTCCGACCTGCTTTACAACTTGGCTATCTCAGTTAAAATCACGTTGTGAAGGTGCCACATTCCCTTTAACCGCGGGGGTCCGCGCCACCTGCCCACCGAGGGGCCAGATGGCCCCCTCTAACCCAAAATATGGGTGTTAGCGCAAATCTGCAAAGGCAATAGAAAGCTCGCGTGAATCAGTAAGAAATTACTTCGCATGTTTTAGTGCTCAGGTCAATGGTTGACCTCCAGAGGTCAAATTAGGTCAAGATCGGCTATTTCACTCAAATATGCAATGATTAACAAACTGGGCATAACTCTTATGCATTAGAGCTATAGGCCTGGTAAAGTACATTTGATAGCAAATTGCCAGTACTTTTTCGCTATGTGGAACGTAAAGACCTCCCGCCAGTGGTTTGACCGCCAGAGGTCACCTCATGACCTAATATGACCTGAGGTCACGAAAGGTCAAAAAGTGACCTTGTCGTATATCAAATGAAAGCCAGCAACAAGACAAACACGATGGTGTTTGTTTCACCGCCTAGCTTAATTAGGTCAAAAGTTATTGTCAAAATACTGTTTTGACCTCTGGGACCTGGATGACCTTGGAAAAGTCAAAGCAAATATGACCCCTGGGATCCGTGAAAGGGTGTCCAAAAACGTTGTCTGAGCAGTCTGAGTATTGCAATCATTTTTGTGGCTTTTATATCAAAAATAGCTTTTCCCCATGCTTTCCAATGGGAGAGGTCGCCTCGTGACCTGACCTCAGGGCACGAAATCGAAAAATCCCGGAATACACCTGTAGACCCTGGAGGAGCATGAGTGAGGAAGTTTCAAATCGATCGACTTGAAATGAGCCTACAGAGCCTAAAGGTGAAGTGAGGTGACCTTGGTACCTCGTCTGGTGACCTGACCTTGGGGACCCGGGTAAAAATTTCAGGGATGTGGAAAAGATGCAGTGAGAGGTAGAGCCCTCAACAGCGGTGCTGCGCCTCGTCGTTTCTGCTATCCGGAAAAACCTTAGGGGCCACGATGGCCCCCGGTGGGCGAGGGTTAATGGGAATATCTATTGCCACTGCACTCCGGCATGGCTGCACTAATAAATCTGGCGGGTTCAGCAACGGTCCGGGCTGGATCTCAGGTAATTATAATTGGCTGATGTTTACAACTTTCTTCCGATCAAACTAGCGGTCCGACCATGCCATTGGCTGCTAAATGGGCGCATATCATAGTAGGGCCTTAATTGTTTGTTAATGACCGCATAGCTGACCAATAGCTGCAAAGGTCAGGAGCATCTTTTTGCCAACAAATAGCAATTTTTGCCCCGGGATATAGCAGTATTTCCAAAAAATGGTTAATTTAGGATAAGAGGCAATGGGGATAGTAATTTCCTCATTCGGAAGTCTGACATAGCCATACGAAGGAGGAAATGACTGTCCGAATTGCACATAATGAGTATATTACATACGAAATTCAAGGACTACCTTTCAGCTAGTAAAGTACCTACAAATACAGATACAAGTAAAGGTAATGCAATTACAAGACTTACTTACTCGCATGGGTTTGTTTGCACCTCTACAGGCACTACTTCTTTTTTAACAATAGATATTTTACTTCCCCTAGATTTTATCCAACTATGTTGGCAGGCTCAGAGGGTTTCTGGCCTCTGACTACCAGCTATTGACAGCGATCACTAATTATTATTAATCAGGTGTGTGTAATCTCAAGCTGGTGCTCCAACGGTGTATGTCACTTCTGGTCCCATAAAACAGACTCGCACCTGGACACCAGGCACTGCTAAAAGCCGCCTGCTGCCATCAACTGGTGCTAGCCGACATACAATCGGGTTCTCTTTACAACTGGCTGTGGATTATAATTGGAGATGACCATCATCAATCACCACTGATAACTTTGTATTTGTTGAGTCGCTCCCTGTTGACACCCAATGGCGGGGAGTGCATGAAGGGTAGTCACCCTTTCTAAAGTCTTTGTAGGTTTCTTTTCCCAGCACAGACGAGACCTGCAATGAACGTGTAATATTTCAAGAACGGCACAGACCTCAGACCAATTCTGCCGAGCTAGGATTTTAGCATTCTCACTTATAAAATGTACCTATGTATCGATAAACAAGCGTAATATGCAAACCCATTGCAGCACCCCTGATTATCCTTTGCTTCCATGAGACGTAGATTCAGGGGAAGCCTAGGTTTAGGTGTCATGATTTGAGACAGTCACTCTGAAAAACAAAAATATGCACTATGAACAGCGTAAACAAAAAACCATAAGCAGCATAAATGTGTTTTTATTTACTGTCCCCTCCCCCAGCCCCCAACAATCTAAAGCCTATCTGAAAACCTTGGAATACACAAACATGTGTTATATTGTCGGGGCTGCGCACGGTTGGTTTTGGGTGCCCGTGCACCCCCGAAAGGTGGTCTATTTAAGTCAAATTTCCATGATAAGCATCCGGGTATGAGCTGGGTCACCAAGGCTTCTCAACTTGGTCGGCTGCTTTCAACTAGATTACCATCGGTGTGGATACAGCGTGGCAGGTCCTCGTTACCGGTGTATGGTGCGTCCTGCAGGATGAAGTGCCAAAAATTCGGAGGAAAATTTGGATAGTTTTGGGTTTGCTTATGGATTTTTACTCATATTCTTGTCGAATTAGCTTTATTTTTCGGACTTGGATTAAATTTGGTTTGTCTTAACAGACTACGATGTCTTAACGGATTGGCTCGAAGTGCTGTGAAAATGTTGGATACGGACTATACTGAATCTGAATTTGCTTGGCCATGATCTCACCTAATTTATAGATCTCTTCCTCCTTAACCAACTTGACAATAGAGACAGGCAGACATCAGGTACCACCCTAAGACGCGTGTTGTGAATGACTTTGGAAATAGGAACGTCTGTCGGAGGTCTATTGATCCATGATCGGTATGACCCGGTGGCGTGCGGTGACTGGGACAGGCTAGGTGGTGCGAACTGGCTGGGGGCCCTTTGTACACCCAGTCGAGCGCGAAGTGGGAAGGCTTTGCGTAAGAGGATCTCAGAGATAAGCTCATCGACTTTTCTAATTAGGGAAATCTTGTTATCGCGCCGAGAGCGAATGAATGAGTTTAGCCTACAGACAGTGGCGGATCCAGGACTTCATTTGGGGGAGGGCTAGGGGCCTCGAGCCTTTCCCGTCATTGCCTTGGATCAGCCTCCGGCTTTGCATTTTCTATAGGCACTCTGAACTTTTGGAGGGGAGGGGCTTGAGCCCCCTTAACTCCCCCCTTGTATCTATCACTACCTATAGACATATGCATATCTAGGATATTGGATGGAAGGGGAAAGTGTGGTCAGAACGTGCCATTAATGCCAAAAGATGACCGTGTGGGCTAAGAATGCCAAATCTGAGGGTACAACTTTCTAGAGGAGCGTCAAAATGGCATCGAGAAGGTGGTAACACTCGCGCCCTATGGGGGCGACGTTTCAGTGGGCTCTGGGTCGCAGTGCAGTGTACTGGTTATGTCGATCTGGGGAGCTAGGTGCCCCTATTCCCTGGATCCGCCTATGCCTATATATACTGTTAGTTGGCCCTAAATACCCATCATTGTGTGGGCTGTGTGAATCTTAGACCAGAAAGTAGACAAATCCCGATGACAGAAGTGAAGGGGAAACAATTACATCGAGCTGTTGTCGAGAAAATTCATCATCAACGGTACACTTCATCGAATGATGATATTGATATTGAGACATGGCATGCAAGTGTATCACTAAAATTATGTCACTGTTTAAGTTAAGCCACTTCCCGTTTCTTCGCAAGATGTGCCGTGAGCTGTGATCTCTCACGATTTACCATTTTCATAAGATCGGTGGTGGATCTAATATTTCGCCAGCAGGAGAGCGGTGTAGCCTTCGTCCAACTAGGGACCCAGTATAGTAGCTTTTGAGGACGACATTTGGCTATTACTAAAGCGCCCCTCAGACTGCAATTTTAGGGGTTTTTAGGGGCAAATGTCATGTGTCTAATGCACAAAGGCCTAACCGCAATGAAGCGAATTTGATTTTTCCAGAAAGGCGGCTATACAGTAAAAACAGGATTTTTCCACTGACATTTGAAGCATAAGTGTCGCTACCGGCAAAAAAGTGGGGGGGGCCAGCCAAACTTCAACCTGCTGCTGATAAAAAACTTTCAATGTCAGGACCAAAAACTGTTCGAATTTGAGCTCCTCGTTGCCATCCGCAGCGGCTCGGTATAAGAATGTCCGGTTTTATCTCATTTTGACTGAGATCAGGAAATTTTTGGCCAAAAAGTGGGAGGGCCAGGCCCCCCTGGTCCCCCTTTTCCGACGCGTATGATTTGAAGAATGGTTTCAGGGTGAGACCTGGGAAATAGGATGCCTCTAAAATCAATTTAAGGCTCATTTTCCGCAAAGCTTAGGCATTTGAAGGCGTTTACCTGTTCACTTAGGGCACCTTCGGCACCCGATATGGGGGCTCAGCATAGACAGAGGAGTGCCTCAGCGGACAGGGGGCGACCACACCCTTCGCCCCATGGATCTCCCCCTGCATGCAATAAATGTGAGCCGCATAGCCGGGTGATGAGCCCAATGGAGCTCAGGGTCATCCTGGAATGAACGACGGGAGCACGAAGGGTCCCCGACAATATTGGACCTATATCGGGCACACAACGCTGTTTTAAGTTGCACCAGTGTGAAGTCCTCCGCATCTACTGTGCGACTCGCGTCTCTGCCACCCACTAAAGTCACCAAACCCTCAGGGGTCAACACACCGCCTGGGGCCAACACACCGGCTGGGGCCAACACACCGCCTGGGGAACACACCGCCTGGGCCAGCACACCGGCTGAGGTCATCAAACCGCTGGGGCCAACACACCGGCTGGGGCCAAGAAACTGCCAACACACCCCTGGCCAACACACTGACAGGGCAACACACCGCCTGGGGCGGCACACCGCCTGGGTGCACGCCCCTGGGACCAACACACCGCCTGGGGCAGCAACCGGCTGAGGTCATCAAACCGCTGGGCCAACACACCGGCTGGGCCAAGAAACCGGCTGGGGCCAACACACCGCCTGGGGCAACACATACGGGCCAACACACCGCCTGGGGCCAGCACACCGGCTGGGGCCAGCACACCGCCTGGGACCAACACACCGGCTGGGGCCAGCACACCGCCTGGGGCCAGCACACCGGCTGAGGTCATCAAACCGCCTGGGGCCAACACACCAGCTGGGGCCAAGAAACCGGCTGGGGCCAACACACCGCCTGGGGCCAACACACTGACAGGGGCCAACACACCGGCTGGGACCAACACACCGGCTACACTCAGCCCATGATCAGCCGGTAGAAGCATTCCTTGCGTATGTAAGGCTGGCCGCAGCCACTATAGGGCACTCACAATTACAGAGGGGCACAGATTATCGTTGGCGTCCTGAGGGCGCTCACAATTACAGAGGGGCACATGTTATCGTTGGCATCCAGGGGGCGTTCACAATTACAGAGGGCGCACATTATCGTTCGCGTCCTGCAGTGCCACAGGCTCCCTCCCAGAATGAATCGTCAGCTATGTTGGTTGGTGTTGTTTTCCGACAGTGAACCTTGGCGTACGCCATGGATTGGATAACCTCATAGCTTCCTCAACCATTGATGAATTAAATTGGCTTTAACTGAACACAAAACCCGGGTAGATTTGGATTTGGAAGCGGATGTGGATTCCTACTTTTGACTATTAAGTTTTATTCCTCGGATAAGGATAGGATTTTTATCAAACATTGTGATGCACCTTCGGATTGGTTTGAATGTTAGGGGAAACATTGAATTTGAGACGGATAGTATACACATTTTCGTGGCCAAGAAACACTCCTAGGAAGTTTTGCAGACAAAGAAAGATAAAAATCCAGCACACGCTTAGCAAACCATTCAAGTCATGCACATATGCACTTCTTTATCTTGTGCGGGTGCTGAACTACATTCCTCCCTTTTAGAAGAATTATTACATCAGTATGGTCACAACATATTCTGCACATCTTCAAACAAACAAGCGAGCATTTCCCGTCGGTTTGTTGGGCTCAGTCCCACCATCCTATTACCAAACCCTACATCAGCATCAGGCCGGAGCAGAGCAGCACTCTCCTTTCCCAGTACTGTGTTTTCGTTTGTTAAAAAGCCGCTGTGAACGATAACTGAGTGAGGGTGAGGTGGTAGGTACGAAGTTTGGACACCGAACGCCAGCCGAGAAGCCCCGCAGCGGTGTGTGTATCCAATTTGTCGCAAAGCTCGCTCCACTGTCGCTCGCGCGCTGCTCACGAGGGCTTCTTTGACCCGCGAACCCTTGCAGAAGCAGATGTTTCTCACGCGATGGGCACGTATTCTAAGCTCGTTGGCAGCTGCTGAGCTGCGGCACAGCTTCTAAGCTAGTTAGGCGGGACTGATGAGGCCCGTGCGGGGGTCTTCTTCCTTGACTAAGGACTCCCGCCGTCCAGGCACGCCAACACTCGTCCGACTTCGTGCCTCTGATCCTCAGAGCTAATTATGTCGACTTCCGACTTACATATTCTGACCTTTCTAGCATGGACGAATAAACCTTGGTAATTATAAGCCGCGCCTTGATTATACGTCACCTAGCGCTTTCAATCCTATTTACGCAGAATTTATTATCTGGGCTTTAGGTAAGACTGAGCTTTCTGAGCCTTGCGTGAAGTTGTCACCTGTGAGGAATACCTACCTAGTCACGCCTCATTTTCTTGTGAGAATAAAACTCAAGCACAACAGCAACCAGTTTGATTGATCGCCATATTATTGGAAAGTCTTCGCGAGGGCAGGATTCGAACCCAAGCTAGCTACCTGTCACACCAGACATGAATGTTCGTTACATTTAATTTGCGCTGAAACATATCGTGCAATATCCAGTGACAAAGTGGTTCAAGTGTGTGAAAGGTATTGGAAACCTTATTTTTATACTCTCCGTTTTAGTGGACGATGGCCTCCGCCTGTGTCAACAGGACGCTTTCTAGTATGTGGGCGCTAACCAAAACATTTAAAATCAACACTACTTCATTGAAATTCGCCTGTTCATTGAGCTACAGTTTTGCTCCAAGGCAGCTATACCAATCCATCCTTGCACATCAGCACCTCTTGTGTCTACGTCTCTCCGATCCCTCCTCCGAGTCAGCGCCGCCCGGGCCGCCACCACGACAGAGAGCCGCGGCGCGCGGCCGGCGGCATCTCGTGATCAGACGCCATTGGCGTGGCACACGCCAATTACAGCCCATTCAGCCGACATAGCTCAAACAGCCATTGCCGAGCGGCGAACAAAACGCCAAGCGGCCGCCATAGCTGTTGTGCCTCAGGCGCCGCTGGAGCCGGCGATGATCGCTGGCTGCTGGCTGGTCAGCTGACTGCTGAGCCGTGCACTGCAAACTGTGCAATGGTGTGTTGCAGAGGTGCTGTCAATTTACATATGTCGTTCCAAGTCTACCGGATATCCAGGGCTAGACTGGACTTTTCGTTTCTATTTATAGCATACTTTTGCGTGAAAGGTTATGGGGTATAGTTAGTTTTTGTTTTGGTATGTGGGGCGTGTTTTTCCTTAACTTTAAATTTATTTTAAAAATGTTCAGGCATAGCACACATCCGAAAACACGTCAAATCAATAGCTTGTGCGACGTAAAGTGTCAACAACTCCCTCCTAAGCACCGGAGAACGTGGTCTTGAGGTAGGAACGTCTCCAATCCATAAAGGCTTCCATTTTCAATATGTTTTGGCAAATTGTTTCTTTTTCAATGGCACCTTCAGTATAACAAAAGCTCGATATTTCCTCTCTAAGATGATCTAGACTAGGCTCGGGCTATCTTTATACCCCAATTTTCTTTAATTATATACTGCTTGTTAAAAGCAAGATCAAATTACAATCGGTGGGGCCTTAGGATTCCCAATAAACACAGTGGGGTATAGTTAGTTTAAATGACACGCTACCCCTGGTCCCACTCAGCGCAAAGCTGAAGCTGTGGATGCTAAAATCGGTATGGTGCATAGCAACAAGCCAGGGTGGTCGCCATGGGTTTTTACTCGGCAGGGGGAGGGGAACGGACGGACCTAGCCTGAACATAGCCAGAGGCAAAGCAAAAACCATAGTGGCTGTCTTGTACGGGTCTTTCGAGATAGCTCACGTAAAATAGGTTTGGGAACATTTTCTCCGACTCGATAACCAGCAGAAACGTCCAAGATAGATCGGATATTGAAATGTTGTGTATGTTTCCTCCTGGTGCCCCACCGCACAGGAACCGTCCCACTACCCCTTTTCCCTGCCGTTGGCGCCTATACGACAAACGTGAGTGTTAGAAAGCATTTCTTCCATTTTATGGTTTATCCTCATACAATTCGGTTTGGGACATGTAAAGTTAAACGTGTAGCTAAAAAACGGAATAAAAAAGCGGATATAGTAAAACTCATCATTAACGACAAAAGACGAGAACAGAATATCATGTGGGAGTGAAGATGAATAAGGAGGAAGGAACAAAATGCAGATACACGTCTTTAAATGGAGTGAAAGCGGGAATATATTTCCAACTAGCACAACATACAAAGGGTTTCAATGGGTCATGGTCCCATTAGCGAGTGCCGGGATAGTCACTGGAGAGTGAACAACTAGTTAAAAGAAACAATCTCCAAATAGAAACACGATGATTTTTAGAGGGGCAAACGATGGTAGGCACACACATCGGAATCGGAGTGTTTCATTGCATGCAGACTGGACTTTTCCCCCAACCGAGGTAAAATTTAACGGTATTTGGGATGATGTAAACATCAATCAATTGGACAAGAGACAGAATAAGAAACAAACAAAAATATGCTAGATTTAGGATACACGGCTTATGACCAAGGATGTGAACTGTTCTTTGCTTCTTGGAAACGCTCTTAATGATTTCACAGCATTGGGAGCCGTAAAACCCCGGTAGTTGGTGCGTCGTTAAACCCCCACCGCACTGGGGTAGCTCCTTACCTTTCGAGTAGTATTGTTGTCCTCGACGTACTCCTTCTCTACACATATTCTTGCTTTTTCCCTCCTTTGCATTCAAGCCTCACCATAAGATTTTGATAGAAATGTGCAGGATATACGAGCTAAGGAAGCACGTGACACGATTGTCTCCTTCGGCACGCCCCTGCTGTTCTCTGCTGATCCAGTGTCTTGCGGCTCTCTGCGGGGACTACGTTAACATATTAGCATAACAAACTACATATTCCTCGGCCGGTATGCGCGCCGGTGCGGTGGTGTGCTGGGTCTTCCACCTGGGGCCAGCCGGTACAGCAATTTGACACCACGCCCGAGCGATTACTGCGGGGCACTTAACGTCGGGTAATTACCTTTAAACGTCGTGCATTGGATTTATGGCCGGGATCACGGGGGCATGACTGAGGCCGGTGCTGGACCGACAGCTTTATGGTTCCTCCACCACATAGATTTGCTCAGCGCGTGTCACACGAGAAAACGCGCTCTTTCGCTTAGGATAAATGACAATGCTACACCTGTCTCCAGCGCAGAAGTTTTTTCCCTTGAATATGTTCTGATGGTTTCTGATCGAGTAATAAGTACTGGTTCCACTAAAGGAATTCGTTATTCGTTACTTATGAGGATTAACAATTCTTTCCACTTTTGCAAATGGGTGCTGACCATTAGTTAAAGGTGGTTGTCCTGTTGATGTCTGCTGTTGAGACACATCTGAAGAGTTCAGTGCGTCACCATAGCTTGTCGACTGTCGGAGACAAGCCGTTGGACTCATCCTTCCGACGAATGGTCGACGGCTTATGTAATACAGAACATGATATTCAATCACCGGGATTTCATACCTTGGCTACAGGAGCCTTCCGAAAAGACTGGATTGAATAGAAACAATATAATTACAAAGTTTTCTTTTCACGACGGCAGTCCATCTCCGGCCAGAATGCTCGTGTTGTTTCCCTTACATCCTATACGATACCAAATCACCAGACGTTGATTTCTAATGCCTGTGATTATATATGCTCTGCCATGCAGACTTGAAACAAGTAGATGTTAACCAATGGCATTGCCTGCTGAAACGTCACCTCACCATATACGCACCACTTATTCTGTAAACTTCTGCGGCCTGAGAGAGAGGGGGAGAGGGTGAAAGAAAGAGAGAGGGGATGGAAAGGGAACGAGATAAAAGAGAGAGGGGGGAGTGAGAGAGAGAGAGAGAGAGAGAGAGAGAGAGAGAGAGAGAGAGAGAGAGAGAGAGAGAGAGGAGAAAGAGAGAGAGAGAGAGAGAGAGAGAGAGAGAGAGAGAGAGAGAGAGAGAGAGAGAGAGAGAGAGAAAGGGAGAGAGAGAATGGGGATCGCCGAGCGGTCGGCAGTCACCGCCGGTTTTTGTGGGCTGCCCCAACCGAGTAAGCTGGCCACTTTTTCTGGCGGTCACTCGCGACATACAGGCGCCAAGTTTCGGCCTAATACAACTAATAAAATCCAGCTTATGTCAGTGGACGTCAGCGGCGGACGGGTCTCTGTGTGAGCGGGCAGACGATGATGGATTTATTGAGACCCGTGCGCCGCTAATAACCGACCGCCTGCAAACGGCGAGGCGGCAGATCAAGTTGGCAAGTATGCGACTGCGTTCCGCGGCACCGGAGGCAGCTGGGCCTGGCAGGTTCTGCTCCGGCGGACAGCTGCCCAACGCAGCGTCACCCGTCCAGAAGTCTTGCGTCACACTGGAGAATAGCATTCCATGTGCGGTGTGGAAAATAGATGTCTTCGTGAGATGGAAAAGAGAATGGAATGGAAATGGGCGAAACGGAATGGGATGGTATGGGATGAAATGTTTAAGGTTTCAGTAGGAACATGGCAGTACGGGACGACTTATTCCGAGAATGTTAAGAAAAATAATGAAACTGGATGTGGCGGCATCACTTCTTGGCTTAGTTCTCTGGGACGGAAAATCAGTTATGTTCAGACTGAAACATGTAGGTTTAGTCAGTCATAGTTATGGGCCAGTCTCAGTTATGGGACGGACTGAAATGGGCTGGAACGGCTGACATATTGTTCTGAATAGAAGGGTTGTATGGGAGGGAGGAGGCCCCCACTGTTCGTCCCAAAATTCTCGGATTTCAGTCTAATTGGGGATAAATCGGAATTGTTTTAATAAACCAGTGCGCAAGGCAGGGACAACAATGAGCCCAAGTCCGAAGGGTTTATTGTTCTAGAGGGGAAAGCTTCCTGTCACCATCAGGTTGAGGATTGACCGGTGTCCTTACTTTTTGTCAATATTGACGCTTATATTTCTAACCAGAGGTCAGAAAAATACGTATTTTCCTCAACAGGGACTGGTTTTTGTCCCGAGATGAGGAAGTTTCCCCAAGCAAAAAACATTTTTGGAGTGCTGCAGCAGAGGGTACGATTATCTCTAAGGTACGGAACGAGAGGGCTAGGTGAGAACCTGTAACACCATACTATATAGAAGGGATTATTTTTGCCTCAGTGGTGGCTAAGTTTCATTTAAAAAGTCAATATTCTTGTTCACCGATATTTTCCCTAGCTATGTTGGCATGGCCAGCATGACTGAGCTGCTTTACCTCTAACACTAACGAACAGAGACAATACAGGCATCAACTAAATAGACGAGTGAAAACGATACAATACGCGTCAGTACTCCATGAATGTAGTTGATACGTTAGCACCGTCAAGCTAAACTTCAATGCAGATATGTGGATTTATAGTTCTTTGGAGGTGCGTGGAAAACTCCAATGAAATGTCGAAGTCGTTTTATATTATCCTGTGAATCTTGTCATGTTTTTCATTTTCAGGATTTTCAGTTTGTTGTACGCAGTTTGCAGGTCTGTTGGAAGGCTTCACTTGGAAGAAACACTTTATATCATATCGGCACCTTTAAATTAAATCAAGTGACTATTGCCGTTGGCTCCCATTTGACCATCCCTAATTAGTGCCAGATTGAGGTCGGTGTTTTTCTGAGAGGGGGGTGAAACAAGACGTCAAATCATTTTAAAAATAATTTTTGAAGAGAAAGGATATCAATTGTACAGCTTGGGCAAACAAATGCCTCTTTGTGCCCCCTTCCATTCCCGGGACCTGCCCCTGACCCAACCATTTTTCAAAAACTCCTGCCTGCCCTGCTGTAATGGAGCTGCATAATCATTTATCATGCAAGCAGCAAGGACACGGTAAAAATTCAGTTTCGCCAGCATTGCATTGCAATCTAGCTACACTCCTTGGCTTGTAGTGACAGTCGCCCTACAGTCGCACTTACTGGTCCAAATCGGCAAATCGGCGCAGGGCCTCCACAGCCGAAATGTCCTCCGGCCGTTACCCTCCTGGTCTTTAGACTAGCCGATCAGCCATAATCAAACTAGATGACCAACCATTTCCCGGCTCGGGAGCTACGACAAGACCCGGCACTGGTATGGAGCTTGTAGTATGGAGTATGGAGGTGTGGACAGATATGGATTGCTATGTATGGACTGGTATGGAGCACTGTCGCTCCATGCCTGCCAAGAGTTGGAATAATGTCCTCAAATGCAGACTTTATGATGCTAGATGAATGCGTAGGACGCTGTTATTGATGAAATATTAAGCGTGTGACTGAAAAATACCCAACAACCGTTCGGCGGATTTGCTGTTTAACGCGCATCGTCTACTTTTCAGTCCATGGGAGACAATCGCGATTCGTGTGAAAATCCTGCCGCAATGCAAGCCTTCTTTTTGCCTGGACGTGAGCTGACAGAGTGAACGGATCTCAGCCTGACACTGCTGCGTGCCTCAGACCCGGAGCCTGTACATTTTTAGCGGCACGCTCGATCGACTGCGGTCCGCCTGGGACACGGACCCACGGGCGTCGAAAGTGGGGGGCGGGGACACGTTCCCCCACCTCGAGAATCACGGGGAGGGGTCATTCACCAAAATCTTTTGACTTGACCTAGGTTTATATATTATTTTCCTACTATTTGCAAGGACTTCCAAATTCGTTTTCCACTCCTCCACTCCCTTTGTGATCTTCACTTCGAGATCCGACCCATCCAGTGAAAATTTCGTGGCGACGCCCCTGTCTAGAGCTATTCATCAGGATGCTGTGGTGAGGTGCATGATCAAACCTCCTTCAGCTTTCCCTGGGCTGAATCATTCCATTCTGATCACATGCAGCGCGCCAGCGCCAGCCGCGCCGCCGGCAGTTTTTTCCCGCGAGATGAACGCTGCCCGCAGTCCTCCGTCACCTGCCCTTTGATAGAGGTGATATCAAGTCCGGCGGGACTGCCGGTGATCCATCAAGTACCAGTACCTATCCATCATCGGGACTCTAACAAAGGGAAATGCTTGGTGACAAATCGGTGGGGAGGCGGGTCGCGCCATCGCCAGTCGGTCCGAGTGGCGCCAATGGCTCGCGCCACCCAGTCGGCGGGCGCTCTGCCGTCCATTACCCCGCTGAAGGAACGGGATAACGTATGTCCTCCCGTGACAGTGGCACAGGGCTCAAGATACGCCGTGTGGCCCGCCGCCTCCACCGGAGTGCCGGGAATGATGTTGAAAACCAGCCCCCCTCCAACAGCAAGCGCAGATCACCGGATGTGATGTCACACCTCGTAGCATATAACATGGGAAAATTAAATCATTTAATATTTAAATTTTTGCATAAAGAGGGCAAGAATCGAAGATCAAATGCGTATTTATTAAATTTGGGATAAACTTGATTACCGTGTATAACAGTGGTTGACAGATATTAACACTTAAACCAACACATCTGCCTGCTGTGTTGGTTTAAGTGTTAATTGATTACCGTGTATTATCACAAATTCGTAAGCGGGCAGTGCCATTAGCAGCGGTTTGACACACGGCTAAAAGGTGAAGGAATTCTTCCACGCCCGTGTGACGTCACTCGGGCGTGGAGGAATCCCTTTTGAACGTACCTTTAAGTGAAGGTATCTTGGTTGAAAACGTCCAGTGGGTCTGTGTAAATCAAGGTACATATATTGTTGTTGCTGTTTTTTTAGGAGGATACTTTCCCGTAGTTTCAAGCTATTGTAGTTATTTCTAAATGACTCAGGGGTAGAAATATCTGAAATCTCAAGCTGCAAAGGCATGGCAGCGTGCCATCAGTACTGGGAAAATGAAATTATGGGCCCAAAAAAGGAAACTCAGCCACGGTGGCGCAGCCGGTTAGCGCGCGCGTTCGACTCGAACACGCAACACTCTGTGTTCGGCAGAGGGTCGCAGGTTCGAGCCCTCCCGAGGACAGCATTTGGCGTCTTGCCCTAACCTATCTGACTGTCTTTGAACTCAGTGCAAGCACCATCGACCCATTTGAGACTTATCGTGGTGTCCAGGGAGTTCACGATCATGTCTTTATGGATGGCAGAGCAATACCTGTGCAATAGCGTACCAAAATATAAAAAAAACATATCAAGACTAGTGTGACCCAGAGTTGTCTTTCATTTGTAATACACTCGTTTAAGGTTGGGTATACAATATAGCGATAATTCATTATAACTAATTAATCATATATATTAGTGTGAATAATGTTAATGGACACGGGACAGCACGGGGTAATCCTGCCTACCTATTGTTGGGCCAGGGAATAAAAAATAAATCGAGCATGCTCCCTCCCCGCTTCCTCTGCATGTATTGTCCCCAACCTTAGAGGAAGCAAAACAAATTCATGGCTCCTACATCGTCTTTTTGTACAGTCCTGCGAATTTATGGGGAGTGGCTAGCAGTCCCCAATACTCATCCATCATCTGCTGGACACCGCACTTTACAAGAAAAATGTTAGGAAAGAGGGAGCTAATCCTAAAAAAGGCAATCGACACCACAACGCTTACCGGCATGCAATTTCCGGGAAACTCAGGCAATAGTTGAACACCCCTTATGCGATTCAGCGAAGCTATCAAAGTATCCACCTTCCATCTTTAAACATCGGGGATTTTTACCTGATAGCAATTATCTACAACTGCAACCTATTTCCAAGCGGATGCCATATTGCAGGCCTGGCGAATGTTCTGCCACTCCTCCCGTCATTTGGCCTGCGAGCGTGTACAGCCGATTTAGTGGCCATAATTGAGACTGATCTGGCGCGATACGTCCTCTGCGGTCGGCATGTGCATAAACCAAGCAGCGGGAGCCCGCCAGATAAGCTGGGCAGCTGAGGCACGGCCGCCGAGCCTGGAGCTGCCGTCCGCGCTGATTTACACGCCGCGCGCCGTCTGGCTCTGCTCCCCTCCACTGGAGCTTCATGGCGCTGGGACGCAGTCACGCGCATAAAACCAAGCCAACTGTAGCCTGCCCTCTGCCGACTAATGGTGTAATTTTTGGGGGTTAGCTACAAATTGCTGAGCTTATACGGCGCAGTCACCCCACGCCATGTTACCGCCTGGTTCAGAGGACCTCTTGGGACTTGAGCCCAGCACACAGGCGTTAGCAAGCGCGCGTTCCGCGTATTCTCCACCAGTTGTGATGGTATATAACTCTTAATTTCTTTTTTTGGCCTCAAATTTTCCATTCAGCAGCTGGAAATCCTTCTGACATATGCAATATAGAACCACTTCTTCGAGGTGGAGGCACTCGGCTTGCGAGCTACAGATCCAGGATCGTTGGTGACCTGTGACAGTATTTTCTTCGACCACCTCCTACCCAAGAGATGGCGGTGTGATGTTCTGGTTAGACTGCGTCACAACAACGGCTCTCGCATCGTGCCAGCCGCCCTCCGTGCTGTGGCTGCACGGGCGTGATCGGCATTCAAAGTGATCCACCGGTCCACTTTCTCGCCCGCGGCCCACACGTGAGCGCTCGATCTCTACCGGGCGCTCCTGCTTGAAGAGCAGGAATAGGTAGTGCACCACTCACTTACACTGATTTAGTGAATTTGGAAAAAATCAAGGGACCACCGCGCAGTATTTTTCTTGATTCTGGCACTCTCTTAAGTGGATTCCAAATACGGGATTCGGGAACTACTCGTTGAGTGCTCTTTATTACATTCGCAATTGCTGGATCTCTTTCAGTACAGCCCCCAAGGAACAGAATGATGAATGCATCCACTAAAATGTATAGATTCTGCAACAACGGGGCACTGGCCTGGGCAAATATGTGCCTTGCGTCGCTGCAGCATCGCCCACTGCTTAGAAGGATTCCGTCTTAACCTTCCATCAAAATCCGTACCGGTACGATCAGGATGGGATATAAGTACTACAAACTGTCTAGATACGACCACTTCATTTGCTCGCAAACTTGGCTTTCTGGGAGCTCCAGCTGACTTCACATCCTTGCGGCAGGTACGCAGCTCCTTACGACCTCGCAGCGCGGAGGAAAAACGCTACTCGGGAATCCACCGGCACGCTGAAGGCATGGCTCAACGAACACAAGAAGAACCCGTACCCGACCAAGGGCGAGAAGATCATGCTGGCCATCATCACCAAGATGACGCTGACTCAGGTGTCGACCTGGTTCGCCAATGCCCGGAGGCGGTTAAAGAAGGAGAACAAGATGACATGGGAAGTGAAGAACAAAACGGAATCGGATGAGGAGGCCGATGCCAGTGCTGAGGACAAAGACAAAGAAGACAAGGACGAGCCTGATAGTGAGAAAGGTGGGTTATTGGTGAAGATTAGCCGTAATCTGTACATTATAGCGTGATTTCCGTCAATAATTTTATATTTGCCTCTTCTCAAAGTAATTTCCCTTTCTTGTGCAAAATTAGTAACTGCACGAATATTTGAGCTTTGATGTTTTCAATTCAGCATCGTTGTATCAAGTGTTATCCGGAGAAATTCAGTGTGCAATTGACCCGAGGCGATATTATCAAATAATGTTTTAAGACTCGGTACATGTGGAGTGTCTTCATGTGAGCAATTTATTCAAAAATTTGTATCTTGATGCGTTCAGGTTATATTGCTTGCATTTTAGTTACCCCGGAAATAGAGCTTTATGACTGACCTCTTGCACTTAAGCTAAGCTGCTGAATTGTAATATTTGGGAACGATAAATGCTGTCATATGGATTTTACCTCCAAAGACGTGCCAGCAGTCTCAATTAAACCAAGCTACACTCCCATAGATTCTCCATTGGGTCCTCCAGGAAAAGAAGCCTTCTCGCCGGGCGCCAACTCGGAGGTCAAGGCCGAAGCCCTCTCCCCCTCCTCGCAGTGGAAAGACAAGGCGTCCCTTCTGGACTGCGGCGACGCGCTCAAGCCCAAGATCTGGTCCCTGGCCGACACGGCTGTGTGCAAGACGCCGCCGGCGGGCGCCGCCTGGTCGGGGGAGACACGTTTTCCCTGCGGCGATACGACCGGCACCACCTTCCCCTTGCCGCCCACCATCGGGCCCGGCCAGCTTTCTCGATTCTCCCACCTATCGCAAGCGCGGTCAGCTCTCCAGTCGCAGTCCTCGGCGCGGACGCAGCCACAAACATCCCCAAGCAGCTACCTTCAGGGCGGCTCAGCAGAGAACAGCTTCTCCAGCAACGGCGGCTCTGGCTACGCTGCGATAGCTGGCTATGTGGAAGCTGGCGCGGACACGCCTCCTCAGACTCCTCCCTCTCACAGCAAAGCCGGCGTCAACAAGGCGCCAGCAGTGCACGGGTACAACGGAGTGTACGCCGGAGTACACCCGCCGGCGGAACAGCGGAATGAGGCGTACTCGGCGCAGGACATGTACCGCCAGCAGCAGTACAGACATATGGCCGACATGCACCAGGAGGTACATCAGAAAGCCGACCTCAATCACCCAGCGGTACCCCATCACGTGGTAGCTGATATGAACACATACACCACAGCCTACAAAAGGTGAGTGCGTGGCATCCCTTTAGTGTTTGGTAGAATTCCATCTCTGAAGTGAATGATCTACAAATTGAGCCCTGGTTGTGTGATCTATGTTGTTTATATGTCAATGGGCTGTCATTTTGCCCTCCCGATTCCGCTGATTGCAGCGATCAGAAGTAAAAAATGTGCCAACTCGCCAACAATGTTGGTGGCAAAAAAGAACAAGCTGGTGACAAAATAGACTAGATTTTGCTCACGTCAGCGTGAGAAGCTGGTGCTCAGTCTGTCAAGTCGCTGAGAGCGTCTTGACACAGGATTTGGAACGACTCAGAGGTTCGGGAACATAATCTGATTTCGTGTCAAACCTCAACATTTTTGCTCACACAAGTTTGTTTTGGAATGCTGTTGCTGACACTTTTCCCTACCTCTGGTGCCGCTTGGAACCGCCACTGCCACCTCCTGTAATGATGAAACTGTTACACTAAAACGAACCCAAATTGACAAGATGTTTAATGTCTTGCCTCCTCGAATCCTGGATGAAAAATGGGATTAATACACTGGAATTATATAGTCGGACACAGCCCTTCATCAACTCTCTCTCTCTCTCTCTCTCTCTCTCTCTCTCTCTCTCTCTCTCTCTCTCTCTCTCTCAGAAAATTGACTCCCTATTGGTGCAACCTCTGTTTCGCTGTGCGAAGCTGACCTCCCTCGGAGCGATTTCCAAAGCTGTTATCTGGCCACTGGAATGTCGCCCAAATACCCGGGGTATCCAGAGTGTCACGCAACACGCGCATCAGAATTCCAGCGTGTCGCTGGCGGTCGCACCTGTGTCCCCACTATCTGGGGTGATTTACCACTGTCAGCGGAGTATCATTGACGGTGACAAACAGTGACAGGGTGTCTAGATGCAATTTCCACAACAAGGCCTCCGAAGGAAAATTGGAGATAGTGCAGGATAATCGATCCTCAGATAGAATTGATGCAAATATTCCAATGGTGGTCGAAAAGTGTGAGCTTGTTTTGGGGAATATATCAGGGCCGGAAAGGCATGGAATAAATGTACCGATACTCACTGAGGACCAGAGGTAAAAAATCGGCCAACTCGCCAGCAATGCTGGAAAAAATAGATCCAGTCGACGACAAAAAGACAAGGTTGCGCTCACTTCAGCGTGAGAAGTTGCGCTCAGTTTGTCTATACGTTATAGGACTCTAAGGGCCGGGCAAACAATTCCCTTGTGGAGTCAAACCTCAAAATATATTGGTCACACATATTTGGTTTGATACTCCGTTAGTGACACTCAGGCACTTCTAGGGAAAAGATGGGAACGATGGGGCTTTTCTGAAAAAGATAGTTTTTTTTACATTTTGGCGACAAGTTGAAATATTGTGCCGCACGTATTATTGTTTGAGAAAAAGGGTTTAGCTGTATTTGTCGACAGTAACTGGGGATTTAGAGCTTTCTCATTTGAATAATAACCCTACAAAACCCCAAACTATTTACCCCAATCTTTCTTCACAAAATCACCCAACACATGCGTCTGTTTTCCCTATATCGTGCAACACTCTGCTAATAAGGATTTTGAAATGTTCAACGCTGCACGATAACGAAAGAACAGTTGGAATACATTTGAGCTTTGAGAAAAAGGCCTGCATTTCCTAAGAGTTTGTTGGCTATAGCTAAAGGCGGTTAAACCGAAGACTTTCTTTACTCGGAACGTTCGGAAGGAAACTTAAATCAATTCTTACCAATTTTTTCCTGTTGTTTTTTCTAGCGTGTTCCATGTAAATTTTTTGTAAGTAAGGCACTTGTTCATGGTGGCTGGAGTTGTGCACGATTGCGTTGCGTTTATGTTAAACGTTGGGTCATCCAACAAAGTCAAACTTCACCTGCCGTGTTGAAACAGAAGCGTCCGCTTGGTTGCCGACAATAAAGGCGTTTTCCTAGTTTTACATACTAGACATGTTTCGTGACACTAAGTCTTGAATCATTCACTTTTTAATCATTGCTCTGCCATTTGGTGTACTTAGGTAATTTTTGATTTTCCGAAAGCGACAAGGCCTGACAGCCACAGTGTCTGGTATACAGCCTTCATATCAGGCACTGTGGCACGGTTATTACTCATATTAAATTGGATTCACACGATAGCGCCCCATTCCCCGTACCCTGCGCCACTACCCGCTTTCTGTAGAAGCTGGCACGCAGCTCTTTGTTCGAATTGAAATGTATTTTGCGATAAACTTGCAAATGCAGCCTGGCGTGCAACAGAAGATGCAATGCGCCCTGCGACGTGCGTTGTGCGCCAGTGCGTTGTTTCGAGCATTGCACGCGACAGGCACAGTGTCGGACACATGACACGTGTTGCACGCTAGATGACCGTCACGATAGTGCCCTGAACCTTTGAACAGTCTTCGAGCTGTCTGGCCAGGAATGTGCAACATTACCTGCACGCTTTGAACGTTCCGTCACTCTATGCGAGGGCTACTCGCTTAGTTTTTCGGATGTCATCGCGAATTAATGTGGAATGATATAGATGTCACTTGCGATCGGTGCAAAGGCAACATTTAACTGACTTCAAAGACATATTTGCTTACTATCGCGGTGTAGGGTTAAGAGCAGTGTTTAACATGACTGGTATTGTTGTTTCAGTGGCAGTACGGGTGCAGGCCGGCCCCCTGAGTACAACTCACACGTATGAAGAAGCGATATTTATGGCTGCAAGCAGGGCAGTGCTGCCGAGGAGGGGTAAGGCTTTGGCGGAAATATGCCTCCTGTGTGTTTGTTAATCTGGTTTTGTGAACACATTTTCCATCATATAAAACTTTGGGTGCTTTGATGACGGTGGTTTAAGACCAACATTCCTGAAACAGGGAGCAGCGCGATTCCTCGGATACCAAGTGGTCGCACCATATGACCCTGACAATGTGGAGCGTCGGTAAACACCTAATGATTGATCATGGCGGCGAAAAATCGACTGCCCTTTACCGAAACTTAGAACAACAATGTTGCCGAAATTAGGATCTCTAGTATCCACATTATACCAGACATTCTCCATTGATAAAAGAGGAACGACGTATGGCGTATGTAGTAGAAACAAACCGTGAAAGATCTTGCCTGCAAACTAGATATTGTTGTTAAGCTGTATTTGCAACCAACCCATTGAAAGGCATACCAAACCCACACAAGGTGTTATTTTCCGCAGACCGCAGGCACATGCGGCATTCCAGCTTTACTATAATTGATATAATCTGCACTCTGCTGTGAGGGAGATTTTTTCGGTCGGGTTTTCGCGCCCCTCCCCTTCCGGTGAAACACATCCTGCTGAGCGCCGCACTCATTTGCTGCTAAGGGTGACAAACAAGGCGTGTGCCACATTCACCACAACAGCCAGCACGCAAATGCAGTGGCACAACAATAGTGACAGACAGGCTGCACCGAGCGGTTGCTCGGAGTTGTAATTTGTGTTTTTAGATATGATATCGAATTCCGGCAGACCCCATAAAACACATTCGCGGGGATCACATGAATCCGTTGTGAATTTTGGCCCGAGACTTTGGCCCAAGCTGTCGGTGTGTGCCGCCTCCGGGGCCTGCTTAACGCTCAGTGTCGGCGGCGCAGTGCAGGAAATTAATCCGGCCAATTAGGTGACGAGATTGGCGCACGATAGCGCCACGTCTGTCACCGCGATGTAAAGCCGTGCGTCAGCCTCGCCGCCCTAACAACCGCGCCTCTGTCCGGTGTCAACGGTGGTGACGTCACAAACACCCTGGCTTGGTGGATAAGGCTTTTTGTTTCACACCTGCCCCGACAGTTTTGTATCCGTTGGCTGTGCAAAAACGGCCGGCCATCCGGCAAAAAGTGTGTGTTATGATTGATGGCTTAATGCCCCACATGGGACGTTACTACCATATGTTGAATAGCTGCTGTCTCGGTCAGTCCAAGCTGAAAATTGGGTGCGTCGATTCTGCGGAATCGTTAACGTTACGGGTATAGTTCTTGCACCGGTATCCAATTATTGCACGGGGCTAGTTATCCTGTAGAGAATACGGACGGAGAAAGACATTTGCCAGTACAAGACTGGCTTTTCCTCAAAATTAGGTTATTTCATATTCAGTGCCAACTCACCAATTTTCCAAAAGACACTTCCTTTCCGGTCTGATCGCTTCGAGTCAACCGTAATGAAGATACAACCAGGGTTGGGAGGCTCGATGACCATTATTGTCCCACGGTAACTGCTGTTTTCCATAGTGAACAGCTTCCAATAATGTTGCAAACAAAAATGAAAATACTTGAAGAACGATTAAAGCGATGACAATTTAATTTTCATCCGTATTTTGTACTGAAATGACTTCTTGACTTAACACACAGGGTTTTGAGCTCAGTGTGGTATCATCATGACCTCTATCAAGGGGAATGGGTCGACCATATTTTCGCGTATAGAACTTGTATGTGGATGATATGCATGTGGCACATATGAGTAGGTATGTGTAGACTATGAACTAAAATATCAATTTTAAACTAGGAATCATTTTTATATGAAGTGGTTTGTGAAAATATCATATATGATGTCCAGTTTGCTGAAGAATCCGAAAGTAATTTTCGCTATGCCCATTACGTTAGAGATTGAAAAGACATTCTCTTTTGTTTGAGCTTGAACTGACTACCTATATTAAGGACAAATGAATCATGATGCACATTTTAAATGCATTCAGTTGGACTACATATGAACTGCTTACTATAACTGACCTGTGCGATTTCTGTTGACATTTTGCTATCGGGAGTTTGCTTATCAATCGCTTTGGCCGAGAATGTCTTCGTATCAATCTTGGTTTCCCGATATGTACCCACTTCAAATGCCAGGGCAGTCAAACCATTCTTGTGAGAGGTGAGATTTTAGTGGCACCTGACCAAAAATATGATATTAGACTGAGTCTAGTCCGATATTTCGTGCAAACTGGTTTTATGTATGCGCGATTATTGTTTGCAAACATCCGACTCCACTGAAAACCTTTTTAATTTGCCGGAGTATACAATATGAGGTTGCTGACGATAGATACGAGTCAACAGGCTGAGCATTCCTTAAAATTTCCTTAATACTTTACTATGTGTTGGCAGAGCCTCTGGAAGGTGGACAGCGCTGTGGTGACCATCCCAGCACCCGGACGGCGCTGTGGTGACCATCCCAGCACCCGGACGGCGCTGTGGTGACCATCCCAGCACCCGGACAGCGCTGTGGTGACCATCCCAGCACCCGGACGGCGCTGTGGTGACCATCCCAGCACCCGGACGGCGCTGTGGTGACCATCCCAGCATCCGGACTGCACTTGGTGACCATCACAGCATCCGGACAGCGCTGTGGTGACCATCCCAGCACCCGGACGGCACTGTGGTGACCCCTTCCCCACCAGACCAGTAACAATTGGAGCACCAAGGGCCTAGGAACCGGAATACGGCAGGGGCAGTCATCCCCACCCAACTCCTCAAGAGAGCGCCTCGCCCTCCGACCCAGCCTAGCTCCAACGCCCCAGGTTGCGTACTTCTGCTGTTCACCCAGCGAGGGAACCACCTCTGGTTCAGCCTGTGTCAGCAGGCTGTTGGTGGATGATGATCAGTGTCGGCCTTTTGAGGCGACTCAGTATGTGATGTGGGGAGGCTTCTGCTTGCCTGTGAGGGGTGAAATGTCCACCCTCCGGGTATTTTCGGCTGACTGTGATACTGCTGACTGATTATGAATACGCTGAGCATTTTAGTTTTTGCGGGCGGACGAATCCATCAGTGTTCTATACAATGGTGCTATGAAGTGCATGATTTTAAGTAAATTATTTGTTGTCGATGTCTGCAACATCTCACTGGTGCTCCATTTCGCTTTGCCTCCGCATGTATGCGCCTAATGCATTTGCAGGTGGACTGGGATTTCAGTTCTTCTGTCATTCGTGGTAGGATGACAATTTTTGTCTCTGGTTTTAGTAGAAAATGTGATTATTCATCTAGAAAATGACGAAAAATTTGTAGCACCTGATATATTTGGTTCAAAAAGTTAAACACCTGCATGAATGAAATATCTCGAATGACGTGTTTAGGACGCAATTTTCATTTAATGGCAGTCAGGAATGTCTCAATTAAAGACAGCAAAGCGTTGGTAACTCGCCGCAGCCTGGAGTTCAGTGGCCGGCGATCCATTGCAGTGCGTCAGCGCCGTAGTCATTTGGTGACCAACTCTGCTGCCGACCTCAGTGTGGGCCGTCATATGCCTGGCGGGGGTGTGCCTGCTACTGTCGAACGAGAGCAAGACACACACTGTCGGGTTGGGGTATCTGCAATGCAATTGGTGTGAATGCAAATGTGTCCATGATGACCGTCGAGTGTGTAGCTGTAGGCTGACGCGGCTCTAGGAGTTTGGTAAGGAAGTGCACCGGATTATACACATTCAGAGGGCCTGCTGCACCTGTCACTGCAGCGTCAGTGTGTACGTGCCATATGACGCATGGTTTTTTGGCATGTTCTACTCGTTAAAGCAATATCAAGATGGCAGAGTGCATTTTGGTTTAGAGCAAGCGAAGTTGCCGAGGGCTCAAAAGCTTGATTGATATGATTATTTGTGCTTAAAGGTGCGCCAATATCTGATTTCATTTTACACTTCATATTAGCCCATGGCCCACCTTAAATAGTCGAAATATTAAAATAAACATACCTAAATTCTTGATTCATCTTAACCTTGTCCTGCTGATATCCCAGACCAGGATTCAAATATTTAGATCATAGAACAAAGACACAATCTGTCCTGTCTCTCAGTTTTACACTCCTGTTAAGCCAGAAATATCGAAGACCAGATCGAAAATGTTTTGCTAGATAAGTGCTACTTTCCTTGTGCTCACCATTTTGCTTGGGTCTAAAACAACATTTACGAAAAATATTCGAGAACCTTCTTATCATCATCTCAATTAATACAACATGAGCAAAACGCCTCTAGGGGCTATGACTGAGCAGATATAACTGAGCGGATATTTATATTTCAAGATAGCATATAAAGGCTGGCTTAAGCTTTATTGGACGGCTTATCATTATTCCCTAACGTAAATGCCGCGAAGTCGCACAGTAAGTTCCGCCACAATAAATGAACCCGTTACTGACAATCCATTTACAAGTAATACAATACAAATATACAGCAAAATTATTCGTCATTGATTAATTTGACTTCTCATTCTTATTCCTGACTTTCTGAATACAGGTATTCTCTGAGCTAGACGCCATTAACTACAATGAACTCTTGGGAAACACAGGCCTTTTTCTCAAAGCTCACGCGTACTTCGACCACAAATATTTCGTTTTTCAAACGTTGAGGCTCCTCAGAATCTTTATTCAGAGGGTCTTGTGGATCTTGAGGATCACACGCCCCAGTGGCGGATACAAGGGGGCTAGGGGCTCCTCCCCCCTCTCTCGAAATTTCAGAGTGTCTGTAGTTATTGCATAACCGGAGACTGTTCCAAAGCAATGACGGGGAAGGCTCGAGCCACTAGCCTCCCTCCGATGTTGTCCTGCCTCCGCCACTGTAATACATCCAGTATGTTAGGTTACTGCCTCGCTTGAAAATGCAATACACTGAATTGAGCTGATGCAACTGCCTGATGCTAATTTAAGTTTTATACGACAGCTACTCGCAAAAGGTATAACCTCGCCAAAAGTGTTGGTCAGGCGGGGCCTCTTTGTATGAAATTTTGTCTTCTAAGTTATATAGAGATCTCACGGGTACTTCGCGTTCGCTGAGTAATCAATCCACAATGCTCCAGTTTATATAAATCATTATGCTTCTTAATCGAATCTATGCTATTTGAATGCCAGATAAAGCATTCTGAAAGGAAAAGGAATTATAAATCATTCTGAAAAGGAGAAAAGGAACCTTAGTTATGTGATTTGAACTTAGATAGCCCTGTTTTAGAGCAGACTGGAAACTCCCATCCTGACTATTCTATTTATTCCAGAACTCACAATTTTCTGATAAACAGCGAGCATTAAGTGCTTATCGACCCCATCAAGCCAAAAAACCCTCCGCCCAGAAGGCTACGCATATTTCTGAGATAAATGGAATATGGCAGTCAAGGGTATTCTGCCTACTCTACGAGACTGAAGCTTTGTTCAAACCCCATGGAGCTGTTATATTCCCTCTAACTATAAGGCATAGACGATTCACCTGTTCACTGACTATAAGTGACCCTGCGAATTCATAGGTTGTCCTCATCCAATATTCCTTTTAGAACACAGGGTAGTTTCACCATTAAACCGGATAGTACCGTGAAGAAGAGCATCGTATACAAATATGTCTATTGCGACTGAAGTCGCGTTTATGATGTGAGTGTGTATTCCCATGCTGCATTATAGATTCGCCATCCGCTTCTTCGTTTCATGCCGAGTGTGGATATCTATGGAAGATACATATATGTGCTATATGAGTTACGTGCCATTGCATAAATACATGTGTGTTTGACACAAAAGTCTGTTTTCCGTTTCGGAGCTGAATATGGTCGGTCTATCGGTCCACTGATATTGTCGGTAGATATGCTCCCCTGCATCCACCTTCCGGAGATCTCCAGCCTTGCAGTTTAGCTTTTGGCAATATCAAGGAAGTCTTAGAGGGGCTCGTTTCAGACATTTCGACTCCACCACCAGAACAAGCAAATTTTACCATGACAGGTAAATTCTCCAATCAACGTTAAGTGTCTCAAAACATACGCGTCGGAAAAGGGGGGCCAGGGGGCCTGGCCCCCTACTTTTTGGCCAAAAATTTCCTGATCTCAGTCAAAATGAGAGAAAGATGGACATTCTTATATCCAGCCACTGCGGAAGGCAACGAGGAGCCCGAATTCGAACAGTTTTTGGTCCTGATGTTGAAAGTTTTTTGTCAGCATCAGGTTGAAGATTGGCTGGCCCCCCACTTTTTTCCCGGTGGCGACACTTATGTCTCATAAAGCACAGAACCGTCTTCTCCCCTTCCTCCACCCTCCATCTACCTCTCGGATAATTTTGTCTCTGGCAAGCTGCAATCCGGCAGATGCACCAGATGAATTTTCGCGTCTCAGAGGTCCTGTATCCAGGTATGGTTCAAACACTACCATTGCATGGTTGATGAAGCAGAAGTCCGATGCCCAGCTCCCAAGGGTGGACGCAGACCCGAGTTTGGGGGCCAAACCCATGTCTGCCTCTCCTCCTGAGGGGGAGGGTGGGACGTGTGATTTGGGTACTCGACAAACCTAGTATAAGCTACCTCTCCAAGTACATGATTGCTCTCCTAGGGCAGGGGGGGTGGGAGTGAAGATTTAATTTGGGGGGGTTGGGTTGTAAGGGGGAGGGGGGGGGGTGGGGGGCCTTAAAAAATTTTAAAAAGGGTAAAGGGGGGTTTTTGGGTGTTGGTGGTTTTTTTTTTTTTTTTTTTTTTTTTTTTTTTTTTTTTTTTTTTTTTTTTTAAATTTAAATTTTGTGTTGGGGTGTTTTTTTAAATGTGGTGTTTTTGGGGGGGAGGGGGGGGGGAAAAGGAAGGGGGAGGGGTTGGGGTTTTTTGGTTTACCATTTTTTTTTTTTTTTTTTTTTTTTTGTTTTTTTTTTTTTTTTTTTTTTTTTTTTTTTTTTTTTTTTTTTTTTTTTTTTTTTTTTTTTTTTTTTTTTGGGGGTTGTTTTTTTTAATTTTTTTTTTTTTTTTTTTTTTTTTTTTTTTTTTTTTGGTTTTTCTTAATATTTTTTTTTTTTTTTTTGGGGGGGGTTGTTTTTTTGGGGGGGGGGGAGGGTGGTTGTTTGTTTTTTTTTTTTTTTTTTTTTTTTTTTTTTTTTTTTTTTTTTTTTTTTTTTTTTTTTTTTTTTTTTTTTTTTTTTTTTTTTTTTTTTTTTCCCTTTTTTTTTTTTTTTTTTTGTGGGGGGGGGGTTTTTGGGGGTTTTAAATTGGGGGTTTTTTTTTTTATTTTATTTTTAAAATTTTTTTTTTTAAATTTTCCAAATTTATTAATTTTTTTTTTTTTGTTTTTTTTTTTTTTTAGGGGGTCTTCCCCCCCCCCGAAAAAGGGGGGGGGGGGGGGCCCCCCCCCCCCAGTCGCGTGTTAATTGTTCGACAAATCTAGCAAAAACAACTTAAAAAAACTATCTGGCCTTTGGGGGACCGAAAGATAGTTTGCCCCCCTTCCAGCACTTTGGGGGAGGGACCATGGCCGGAATGCCCCCCCCGCGTCCGCGAATGCCAGCTCCCCACCATGGCTGGGATATAATGACGTACATTCGCGCACAACCACACATAATATTCCCTGAACACACCACTTTCGTACGCCGCCCGTATTAGGAGTTCAGAGTACAAAGCGCGACAGAATGTGCCTAGCAAAGGTGGCCACGCAATGTTGACAGTGTGATAGCAAATGACGGGCGCAGCTGGTTCATTCTGCAACCGTCAGGAACGTCCTGTTTGATTTACATACACGTACACTAACCACATCTGAATGGTTCGGCGTAAAATTAAAGTGGAGAGCTACAGCAACACTCGTAGGGGTAGAAGTAAAGAACTAGGGGAGTGAAATCGGGTGGCTGTAGCATGAACTGCGGTAACAAAACCCAGATAAATCCCATCAAGTTTTACCCCAAGGTAGGGAAGATTCCCAACCAAACGGCACCTTTGGAGTGCTGCGAGAGAGAAAATGATCGTCTCAAACGCACAGAATGGTCAGGATAGGTGCCAAAGTGTAATACCATGCTTTTTTGAAGCGTTTGTTTGCATATCCATGGATAAAAGTCTATTTTTTGAATGCATCCAGTCTCCTGGTTCCTCCTAGATTCTATTTTACTAAGTTGGGAGGATCTGGATTTCCTGACCTTCGCGCGGTGGGCTATAGTCGTCCCATAGGAGGCGCGACTGCGGGGGGGGGGCAGCGACGGCCAGAAGACACGGGTTGGAACAGGCATAGGCAGATCCAGGTGAGGGGACAAGGGGACGTTCTCCTCCCTCATCAACCCTTGGCTCTCCCCGAGATGGTCACGGCATCCCTCCCTCCTGAAAGGTGGATCCCTCACTGAATTGTTGCTTCCTCCACCACCCTCCACCAGAATGCGAGTATCGGCGCCACCACGATAGGATTTGGCACCCACCTGATAGGGTTTGCCATAAAAAGTGGCGCCACCTGGTCCGGATGGTACCCCCGCGATCGGAAATTCTGGATCCGCCCATGTCAACAGGGGTATTTACAAACACAATCTAGGCTCCGTATTCAACCAAATTTCTCAATATGCGCTAGTGCTGTGACGCAAACTATCCAGATAAAAATTCCCTAAAAGAATACAATGTGGTTACCCGACATTATTGTAGCTTTTCTCCACAGGCAGAAAAAGAGAAAGCGTGGGCATGAAACTTTTGGAGCCGGAGTCACCCAAAACGAACTAAATGGTCCAAAATGGAGCGGGGCAACGATAGATTTATGTGTCGCCATACCACGTATCAATGTTATCCACGTTTGTTTTATGTTATAACATTTTCAAATA
The DNA here is from genome assembly GCA_034440635.1 of Lepas anatifera. NCBI lineage: Eukaryota > Metazoa > Arthropoda > Thecostraca > Lepadidae > Lepas > Lepas anatifera. The sequence continues at coordinate 1,406,553 of JAOTON010000231.1, read as the reverse complement.
GTTTGTCTTCGGCACTATTTTCCCTTTGCTACCTTCATTGACCTCAGTTGTTGTTTAACGTTTTGTTATATTTTTTTCATGTTTCGGCTTTGCACGTTCAGATGTATGACAATTTTACATGATGTGACCAAACCTAATAAGCAATCTATAACACAAATTTCAAACAGGTTCTTTATCTCTGCTCTACCAGCAGTCACTAGAATCTGATGTCATCCAATGAATATGGCGTCATGATCTGACCTGAATTGAACCCTCAACCTGCCACTCAGCTGCTCCCCGCGGGGACAACTACATAAACACTTCTGGCATCCCCAGGGGCTATTTCAATAGGACCTGTCTCGGCTGCCCTCCATCTCGACTCGAGCGGTCCCCGCAGTGGTAATCTAGTCAGTAGCGTCCCCTCGTTGACGTCCCCTCTCCCCCGGTTCGCCTCCCTTCTCTTCCCCCTCGGCAGCCAAACGGTGACACGGAAAAGGTGAGGCTGGCAAATGGACCTGCTCGGAATCACAATGGCAGTAATGGAGATGAGCTCACTTTGATTTAAGAACGGTCACCTTCTCCTCGGGGGACTTCGCCTCAGGCTCTGATTGGTGGCCTGGTGCTGATGATGGGTTCAGAAACTGGGACTGCAGTCAGAATTTGCTCCTTTGCAGAAGCAGCGATATCAATACTATGAATACAATAATAATAAACGTAAATAATTCGTCATTAGTTGGAAAAGCTGTCGGTATCTGTATGTGAAGGGAGTTAAGAATGTACAATCGGTAAAACTCTCGGGAGCTGTCAATTAGTGAACGCATTGAAATAATGGGGATTTTTGTACTTAACATGGAAACATTCTCTAAGAAAGAAGAAATGACTCGTAGTGGCAACGACTTGCCTGCAAACTTTGAGGTTCTCTTCAGAAAGTGTCAGCGAAAAAAGTGACGCAAAGGCGGTTAACTCACCAAACCGTTGGTAGCGCCTCAACCTTACTATGAAAACTTGTGACGGCTTGTACATAGTGAAAAAGTCAGAATAGATATTTAGAAATTGAAAAGTGATACTCTAAAAATACGAAAATGTACATACATAGAAAGCGTCCAGTATAGCACTGGTGGCATACATTGGCACTTCTTGTCTGGCGGACGGTGGGCACAGTTTCCCCGGTTTGGGGGAGGGAGAGGGGGCTGGCTGTAAGCTGTTCAGTTTCCTTTCATTTTTTTCTAGTGACAAGAAACTGGATAACATAAAACACGATAGTCCAGTGCGCATAAGTCCATTGCTGAAAACGATATTCATGAAACAACTGTATTTTATTTGGTCAACTACTGCTGCGGACACACACATATATACACTACGCAGCCGCTGTGCGCGTCTCCTTTGTTTCATTTTCCGGACAGCGAGACACTGGAAATTCACGGTGCTGTCGTTTATCAGCGGGGGGCGGACAGAAGAGGTTTGGCGGCAGACCGCTGCGTTTGGCGCGGCGACGCCCCTGCTGGGCGGCAGCAGCTCACAAATGGCCGCAGTGCGTCTGCACGTTCCTGCGTCTCAGTTTCGAGACTAGTGCCATTTACGCACACAAGTTGCTAACTAACACATGCTTGCTATAGTGGGTGTGTGTTAGCGTTACTTCTAAATGTAACGAGGCAGATGTAGTTTTGTGTCATTTATATTTGTTATTGCTCTCCATGATTTGCTATCCGGAGTCCTTTGGGATGAAGAGAGAAATACCATTGCTATTTCACAAGTTCGCTGTGGAGCAGGATTCTTCGGCCCGTAAGTTAACAGCCTGGAAGGTGGGAGGGACATCATAAGCCACTAACATCGAATACACGTATGTAGGTACATACATAATGTAGTCTTGAAATGTCTGCTGAGGGGATATGGTAAGCATCATGCTTTTTCCTAAAAAATTAAGTGGGAATAAAATAAGAAGAAAATTGCACCCGAGGATACAAATGAGCACATTTTTAAATTCTAATAAAGGAAAGTTTTCTTTTCATTTCCTAGGCATCATTGATTCCTGTTAGCCACGTTAGATGTAGTCAAGGGACAAGGGACCGGCAGCCGCCAGCAAGGGGCGTTATAGCCCTTGCCCAAGCAGGTACAGATATGAAGTTAGGTGGAACTAACAGCCCCAGAGCAGGAACATCCGAAGGGCTACACGTAAATCCAAAGGAATCAGGAGGGAGGGGGTGGGAAGGCAAAGAAAGGCACATGCCCGCCCTCTGATTAGGCTTTAGTGCCACCCTAACATGCCCTGGTGCCCCCTTAAACACCGCATTACCTCCAACTCATCCTCCTCCCCCTTCAAGTTGCGACTATCATCATTCCTGCGATAAAATTTTACGCCCCATGATGGTCTGTGCCGGTCCCCTGGCACAACTCCTAGAAAGGTAAGAGATGGTTTTTTGCGGAATAGCTTCAAAATAGCATTCTATACAACACGCACGTTCCAGCAATTCCACCGTCGAAGGTGAGCCAGCTGAAGAGAGACAGGGTTGAGACCAGGATACTGAAAAATTCTTTCAAATGTTACAAGAACAAATAAAAACACATTTTCGGGCCTATGAGAAGCTATCCCGGCACATGCTGGCATTCGTGACGAAACAGGCCAGCAAAAAGGGCAGAACGAGCTTGGGCAACGAGATCAGTTTCAGTGGTCAAAATCTATGACACTCTGCATTACAAACCTGGATATTGAACCCTTTACCCTGGGGTCTGATCGGACTCCAGCTCGGTACACCTTCCAGGGGATCAATTTGACAATGTATGACTGAAAATTATATCAGGTCAGGTCGCCGACTTATGACGTCATACCTAAGCCCATGTTAAGTAATTGCGGTCTTCTAAAAAGAGGCAGACCAGATCAGTGTATAATTATACTTCTGGAAGAGTAGGGTCAAGTTTCTGAATACAATTCTAAAGCTTTTGGAAAGGAGAATGAATGGCATGCCAATTATGTTGATGTCAATATAATGACGAGGTCACCAGGGGTCACAAAATGTCACACCTTCTTATTCCGATTGTGTCTATAACCTTTGGGAAAAAGATACAACAATACATCTGAAATCAAAGTGACTATCACGATCTACAAATCTAGTCCTGCGGTCAAAACGATCACAGTGGCTTACATGTCTTTTTTCCAGGCATTATGGTTCCCAAGTTATAATGCGGTACCTAATCGTCCGAAATGTTATCCACTTTCGCCCCCTGGTATGTCACAGCTCAACGGATTAAACTTCATTTAAGAGCAAAAGATGGCCAGACGCTTTCAGTGCCGTTTTCTTTTTCTGCATCACATTTGGTTCCCGAGATCGTGAGGAGTGGGTCCCTAGACTTTATATATATGTATAGATCTTCTCTACAAGAAAGAAGGCTTTGAAAATGTAACAACGCTGTCTTCCACTTTCAAATAGTCGGTAAAAAAACAGTCCACCATTTGGCGGACAATTTTTATATTGTGTATAGTGCCTTGGATTTAACTCCAACGGGCCGACAGACCCAATTATAGGTGCAGTCGAGTCAGTGGGGCTACCATTGGGTTTTGCTTCTTCCAGTAAACCATAAACACTGAACGTATTTTCTAGTATTGGGAGGCCATTTGCTTCATTCCAGGTAGTGGTGGATCCAGGACTTCAAGGGGAGGAGGGCAGAGAGTACGTTCCTCCCCGCCATTGCCTCAGAACAGCGTACATGCCCCTACTATAAGCAATCATACATTTCCAGGGGCTTGAGCCTTCCTAGACCTACCCTTGTATCCACTACTGGTTCCAAGGTTGAGCACGCATATAGAGTCTGCGAGTAAAGATATCCTGTAGAAGTCGCTGGGCTCACCGTGACGGCCAGAACCGAGGGATAAAAATCCAGGTCGTGTTCGAGTTGTGGAGTCAGGTCGAAATCCCAAACTGACACCGGCCCGCAAGTATTAATGGGAGTTTTGTGATGATTTCTAGAGTCTGGATTACCTAAACTGCAGAGGTAGATGCGCACAATGTATCACATTTAAGTGATCCTACGTCTTACTTCTCCAATTAGGTCCGGAGCCAGAACTTTTACTTTCACTACCTGCCGTTGAGCTGCGATCACTGCAGAAAAAAATATTGTCTGTTTTCAAAATTTCGATACAATTTCCCATTTCTTGGCCAACAGCAGCACGTATAGCTGTTAACAAATCAAGCATGGCGACCGCGGGACGAAGGACGTTGTACCTTACCCTCCTACTCATTTTCTGCCAAACACTTACAAATATTACCATTGAATTCATATCGTTCAGATGCAAAACTGGGCCCTGAAGCTTTATGTGGCCTCAGACGCTTGAGAGCTGAAGGATAGAGGATGCACTCATATTTATCTGCTATGAGCCTACTCTTCACTGACGTACAAGACCCGTATATGGTCCTCGGTGTGGGCCTCCGTTTGCCTACTAGCGACATCTGTCTGCGGTACTGAGCCGACTCTCACTGCAGTGGCGGACGTGCAAACCTCGAGTTCGCCGATTTTCCGTTAGAGTGAGCGAGTGCTGCCCGTCGCTGGCCGGTCCTGCAGCAGCTGTTCTTCGGACAGAGAGAGAGAGAGAGGGGCTGCGTGAACCACTGAAATGTAGGTGGGGGGCACAGGATGGGAATGGGATGCAGATGCTTGAGGTGGCTAGGGTCATAGGCCAATCTGGAAACATACCTAGGTATCAATGATGAACTGCTCAAAGTAAAAGCTCCGCCTGTCAAGAACGTACTTAATGCTAGAACAACTTCTGGCCAGAGGCATCTGGTAGGTAGGTAGGTACCACCCTGCGGGCTGAGATTTTGCATGGACATTTTTGTGTGCTCAGCCATGGGCTCTATGACGTAAGCAGACCAACTCGCCATATCAATGGGCCAGTTCTCAGAAGGTCAAAGGAGGACACGTGCAGGTTAAGGGCCCAAGCGGACACATGCTGATAGTCGAAAGGGCGCTCCTTTTTTGTATAATATATTTTTGTTTCTTGTTTTGCACAACACACGTTATCAGGTTACTACCATAATTGCCTCCAGAAAAGGGAGGATAGATTCTTTCTAACGAACATGGATTTTCAGTTCTTCAGGACAGGTTTGAGGAGATCCACTAGTCCTCAGTTCGAGGAAATCCCGAGGGGGTGTCAGACCCGGATCCAGAGGCCGTAGGGTCGCCGCTTGTACTGGGCCAGCCGGGCGGGCTCGAAGGGCGTGCCCGGCTAAAAGCGCCTGCGCGCGGTTAGTGGGCGCCCCGCCACCTGGCCGAAGGCGCGCTCCCCTGATCGAAATCCTGGATCCACGCCTGGATGGGAACCATTGGAAAGTGCTGGAGACAGAAATGATCCCCCTAGTTAGTATGACAAATCATTGCATTGAACCAGAACCAAAGATAAAACAAAACATAAAATAACAAGAACAATATCTTAGCAGCACAATAAGTAAAAATAACATCGCACCTATAAATAGGAACACGTTTGTATTTCAAACAGACCATTGTAGGCCATTTCAGATCTGGCTGGAGCCTCTCTTACATGATTTTCCTCACGATCTGGCTGGGTCTAATTGAGAAAAACGCCGATGGACAATATCACGCTGATATCATCGAGCCTTTATCATAACTTACCATACCATCGTGAATGGTAATACTTGCATAGATAAAGCGCACAAAAACTGGTTTCGGGTGAAGGCAAATACTCGCTTGCCATTCAGGGCCCATTCCAGAATCGTCGATCAAAACCATCATGATAACGAACATAGCTTTGTTTATCAACACCACAGTAATGTTATCGAATAATTTGAACAGAAAAAACAATAACCAATCCTTAACCCTCGCCTCACCAGGGTCCATTTGGACCCACTCGCTGCTTTTCAAGATGGGAGACAAACAGCTCGGCTTAGAGCAACGCCATCCAAGAAATGAGCCAAGAAATGCGAACCAAATTCCATTTTAAACATCTTTACATATTTACATGTCTGGGTCATCTCAGACCATGGAAATATGAGTGCATTTTTAAAGGCATGTACGATATTTCGCCGTTTTTTTCGCTGCTCTTGTTCTAGGAACACCAATGTGGCTTAACACGCGCATTGACGGGGGGCGGGTATCCGCCCCCTCGGGTTTTCGGAGACAGTAGAAAAACGGCGGCGCGTAGCGCCGCCGTACTCGGTATACCTTTTCCCTCATCATTTTTACAACTTCTGTGAAAATTTTAAGGTTAGGTCATCTCAGGTCAGGTCACCAGTACAGGTCAAGTGACCCGACCTCAAAAAAAGTTTAAGATAGCAAAGTCGGAGCAGGGTGAACTTATCCGATTGAAACTCATATCACATAATGGCCCCACCGAGTTCTCTAACATATATTCCGGTATTTTTGATATCGATGACCTAAGGTCAGGTACGAGGCATGACCTCTCCATTGGAAATACATGGGAAAAATAGTTTTTTACGGAATAACTCAGTAACGGATGGTGATAGAGCATTTATTTTAGCTGCATTAGACTCGCCTGGGCTTTGCGGTTCTAATGATATGCATTCTATATAATTTGATCCTGACCTGACCTCAGGTCAGGTCAAATCCTCAATTTGACCTAGCAAGGTCAAATTATATATCATTCGATTCGGCTTGCTAAGAGGATTCATAAAGTTCAAGTCGTTTTGCCCTATCTTTACTTGTTCAGATGTAATGCCCGAAAAACTGAATTTTACATGTTATCCCTATGACGGGCATGTTTTGACCTCTCGTGACCTTAAATGTGACCTGACAAAAAAATGGTGCAAATGTTTTCGATGGAGAAGTGGATGGGCAGCCCAACGCTCTTTACCGTTTTTTCGCTACCTACCGTGGTTCTCGAGATCTTAGGGGGGGGCGGGTACCCGCCCCCCGTCAATGCGAAGGTGGCTCAGACCCCCGTCAATGCGCGTGTTAAACTATGTACTTAGAGAGGCTCCAAGCTTCAATGCACTTGCCTTGATGAGCTTTTGAGCATATGCGATGGGAAGGTGACCTCAGGTGACCTCATCTGACCCAGGTGAGGTCATGTCAATTTGTCTGGTCTTTTAATGAGAAAATTGCTGATCTTCGGGCCCTTATACTTTGATCAGTGTCTAGCTACCTTTGTGGTCTTCGTATGTCTGATTGTCACGAGGACAACCGAGGTCATGACCTAGGGTGGTCTCATTTCGTAGGATCATGGAAACATCTATAGTAAGCTACCAAGCTGCCACACCTTAGACGGTTTTTTGGAAAAGGTTATTTGAGGTCATCAGCCACATCACAGGTCAAACAAGGACACTGACCTCCAATGACCTTTACCAGTGTAATTTAGCATGCATATTTGTCGATATTTCTATGCTTCTAGCAAGACTTTTGGCCACTTTCTGGGTGAAGATCACCTGGCTTATTGACCTTTGACCTTTCAAGATCCTTCAAGGTCAGTTACCTAGAATTGCCGAGTTTGGAATGCAACAGTATATGCTGAAGCAGTCAAGAGCGTTTGAACCCTTTTTACTGATAATTCAACTCACCAGGTGGTGGAAGACGTCAAAACTCACAGGCTATATTGGGTTCCAAAGGTCAATTGCTAACCTTTTGCATTTTATGATAAGTGTAGAAGACTACAAATGCCTCAAAACACGACTCTGCCACTTTTGGTAGCCAAAACGCCGCTCAAAGCTATGACGTGACAGTGTTTCACTTGATTTTAGCTTGACCAGGATGTATATGTGACTTCTCAAGGTCACCAATTGACCTAGGGTAAAATTGTATACCATCGGAAAGTTCAGGTCATAAGCAACACGCTGCAATTTACCCCGTATTTCAACCTCTCTAAGTTTCCAAACGGCTATGTGGGTCCATTTGTAAGTTTCTGCATGTTTGCATGTTTTATGCTTTCAGCCGTATAGATTGTATTTCTATTCGCTTTCTTATAGCGAGCAATGCCCTGCCCAAGTACTGTGTGAGTGTTCACACTAGCAGGTCTTCTTTTTTTCGTTAAACAGTAAAATTGTGTGACGACGGTAAAGTTTCCAATTACTGACTCACGTCCGTGGAGTAAGGTACAGATTATCACCCACCACCCCCTGTCAACGTTATTCCCATGGTATGATTTGTCACAGCACTAATTCAGTTTGATGTCGGAAGCGTGCCCTGTATTTTCCTTGTCAAACCCAATTCAGCGCACAACGGATACGGTGTATTTCGTGTTCGATAATGACACACCCAGCTCTCAATCATGTCAGGCCCAATATATGCTCGGTGTCCACGATTCCGACCGCGCTTTTGAAGTGAGCTGTGACCTTTCATGACCTGTGCATGGAGACTGGCTATGCAGACGGTCGGATGAAAAGGCGGCCTGATTACCCCTAACGAGCCGCTTCCTTCTCTCTGTGGTCGGTATAAATCAATGGAACACGGGCTGGTCTTGTCGTGCAGTGATTACCATGTTTGCGAAACTGTGGGAAATGCGGTAAGAGCCACCTCCGGTCTACAGCGGGAGATCTACGAGTAGCATGTCAGAAGGTATAGTGGTAGGTGCATTCAAGACGTGCGATTGTTAGTAGACATATGATGGCAGATTAACCGGGTACTGCTTTGAAGAGATATCCCGGATTTCAAGCTTAGAAATTAGAAAGCCCGGAGACTTATAGTTAAATGTGCAAATGAACACTTGGTAGGTATTTACCTACACATGGCATGATTTAATATAATTTTATTCATGGTGTAATGATCACCATCTTATTCTTTCGTCATACTCTTTGCTGATATTTTTTCATATGATTATAATATGGCACATCTTGATTTTCAACTGAGCTATCAGGGGAGTGGAGCATCACAAAAATATGGTGACATGCTTCACTTGCTTCGAAACGCAGCCTTTACGGAGCAACAAAGGTTCATGAGCGTGCTTTTTTAATCCGCTGCTCTCACGTCTCCCGTCCACTAAACCACCTACGAACCTCACGACCGCCCAACTGTTTGTTGGTAACTACGGTCGGTGTGGGGTTAGTCGGGACGGAATCCACTCTTAACACATCGTATTTATCCACACAAAAAATTATTTCTAGGGAAAATGAAATGCTAAATTAGAGCTTTCCGATTTGCTTTGCTCACTGGCCAACTCCATTCAATCAAATTATCAAGGTATCATATTGGTTTTAAGCAGGCTGATCCCTCAAGAAAATTAAAATTTGTTCCCTTCATACAATGGGGGCTAGGGGAACTCAAGCCCCCCCCCGTCCAAATATCCCGAGTGCTTATAGTTCATGCATAGCCATGGAGGCTGTTCCGAGACAGTTACGGGGGAGTTTGAGCCCCCTCCAGACACCAGGACTCCGGGACCAAAAAGTTGCATCTCTAATACAGACGTGAGACGTCCGAGTTTAAGTCCATTAGCCGCCCTCATACTGCTATGACCTTCAAGCTGGAGCCTCATCTCCCATTCCTAGCTTCTCGCCATTTCGAAGTCAGTCGCCTCCCCACGATCTCGAAGGGAAAGAATATATGTGGTTTCTCTCCTGAATGCGCTATACTGTACTGTACTTAACTCCACGGTGACGGCACTGCATTAATGACATTGAGACCATGGTTAGAACCATCACTCCAGACACGTCTTTATTATTTATCTATGTTTTGTGTGTGATCGTTTTATCACGTTTTTTACCAGGTGCCTGGCAGTGGCGGCCCACAGCCACCTCCACCAAGGCGTGATGGCTCTGATGATGGTACAGGCCAATTGTACATGGCCACTGGGCTGGAAAATGAGCTCCACGGTAAAAACAAAACAAAATGAGGTACTTTTATAATTTCTGCACCACCGTTAGCTTGGTTGTCTCTTCCATCAGCTTCCATCTCACTTGCTCTCCGCGAAAAAAACAGCACTAATTTCAGGCTGCGGTATGCCGCGCCAATGGACGGCCTTCGTTTAGTCGCTAACCAGCAGCAAGGCGCAAATAAAGCGGGATCCATTTCCGTCACTATGTTTACTCATTTTTGCCTGATTATAAACAGTAATAACACATTTCGGGACTTAACAACGCAGTAAACGCTGAGGTCATAAGGCGTATCAAACACTTACCCTGTTGGAAGGGATTCCCGGTATCGGATTCCACCTTTTTAGGCCCTTTTTGCCTGAGACGCCATGTTGTGCTAGCTCACTGGGAAGGTAAGAAAATAAAACGGAACCTAGTGTCGCTAGTCGAATAGGTACGACCGAAACAAAGCCAGGGCCTACACCATCACAATAAGGGGTATACTTACCGATAGTTTTAATATAGCTTGCATGAGTCCGCCGTCGCAAATGAATGCATAAATGCTGGAAAGGGTTTTTGGTTTGTTGGCAAGTTTTTGGTTCCAGGGTGTTTGGTTAAATTGTACTTTTAAGCGAAGAAACCTGATGTCACTACTGAAAAGGTACATATGAACACACATACCGATAGACATGTGTGCAGACATGTGGCAACATCATCAGCGGGCGGTTATGTGGTCAGTCTTAGACCCCTCCCGTCGTCCCATGTTTCGTTCCAAATGTTGATTTTCACCTTACCTAAATTGGCAGGGGCGGATCTAAGGGATCCAAATATGTTGATGACCCCCTCAAAGCGGGAAAATATTCTATTCAGCCGATTTTCATGTTTTACCCGGAGTGCATAAAGATAAGTGATCGTGTTTTAGCTCTAAGGGCGTATATGACCACTTGAACTCTTATTTAGGAAGTATCAAACTTTGAATGGAATTCCGCTGAAAAAATCCGTGGGAAGCTTTTGAAACAATACTTTAAAAATATCAAGGAAAAACTATTACAAAATGGTAAGACTACCCTCCATATTACCAATCTTTTGAACATCTGGCATTACCATCCCTTTCTTCTCGTATTCAACGCGTATTCCACATCGTGGGAAAACTACTTCTGTGCCTACCACAGACCCCCGGAAGACAGAAACAGCATTCCTGGCCCTGTCTTACCAGCGTTGGCATGCACTAACGTCCCGACAAAAACCCACAACATGATGGCTCCATTACACATCCGCCCAAACGAGCCCCTCACACAACTGCGGCCACGTTCTGTAGCCGTGTAAGCACATGTCACTCTGCCCGTGCCAACGTTTACTGTGCAGTGCAGAGAGGAAAACAACCGCGATGCACCACCGCACTATGCTCGCCTGTGTTGTAGCGCAGGCGCTGGAATGATTAACGCTTTTGTCCTGGACTCTCGGTTTTTGAAATTTCCACGCTCTCTGTTTTATTTAGGGCTGCTAGCCGGAGAAACTGTTGGTTTCGTACCTGTTCCGACGATGCTGCATTATACAAGTGCTCGCCGAAGAGATCCATGTCATTGCACGGGCCATATTTTGACTTTATCTGTGTAGTCGACACCTGAATTACCGTCGTGGCCGATGAAGCTGTCTTTGTGGACGTAAGGTGCTTTGAAACCGTACCGTAGCTATCTGATCTGGTGTTGGCGTGCACGCCGTCTGGTGGGAATGAAGGAGGGGGGCAGATGAAGTAGTTTTTATGTCCATGAACCATGTGGGCACAACTGCTACCTCGATATCTTGATGTCCTTTGCAATAAAAAACGGCAAAACCAATCAAAGGCGACAATGGTTTCAACTTGACTTGAAGTAGACTTGAAGATGGCTTCCTGCCGGGCTCGTGGTTCCTCAGTGCCTCCAGCTGTGCTTGATCAAGTGCTGGGTGCGGAAAAAGGGACCAGCTTTATGTCAAGCCCGCTGCTAATGCAGCGTCCTTACCAAGACGCACGCAGTTGCGCCGCGCTAGGCTACAGGCCGCCCACACCGTCCTGCACTTGGCGGTTAGGACACCGAAACGCACTGTTAGCACGCATTGCAGGACGTCGCGGCAAAGTTGAAGGGTGTATAGCTTCTGACGCCGACGGTCTGCAGCTGAGGATCGTGTTCTTGATAGATTTGTGCTATCTGCCTTTTATAAGTCAGTTAAGTCAAAGGAGTGTTCTTTAGTGACATTTTAAGTTGAAAACCAAAATATAATCAGAATTGGAAATAAACATAAATTTCTCACAAGCCGTCCGTCGTTATAGCTCTCTCCGCCAGTTGATTCTCGTTTGCTGGTAAACAAATATTGAACACAGCAAGGGCTGCCAAATTTTCTTCAGTGCTGCCACCAGATAGTTTATTATATAAAGTTTTATACACAGACTTATTATTACAAAAAACTGAGTTAAATATGTACAAACATAGTGATAAGCCAAGCCAGATCGCAGATCTCAGACCAAGGGGGAGGGAGGACATGTTCAGTGTGGGGGGACCCGGACCCGGGGGGCGCATTTTTCGGGCGAAATCAAACTACCAAGTGGGCGCCAAATCCTTGGGGAGCATCAATGCTCGTATGCTGGGCCTGGGGGAGGGAAGTGACCTTTCAGGGAGGCACCCTGACCATTTCAGGGGGCTCCGAGGGTCAATGGGGGAGGGGGACAAGAGCCCCTCTTTGCTCCCACCTGCATCCGCCTATGCTATTGAAGTACATATTGTATTGTATATATCTCTGGTCACTGCTCGACGTTTGGCCGGGCTGCCGCGAGTTCCACAGCGAGGTCAATGACGTCGGTGATCTCCTCCCTAGCTACCGCCGATCTTCGCCAACCTCAGCGACGCACCTGGTAAGGACGCTGCATGAGACAAAAACTGTCCCGTCTTACATGACATGTTTTTTATCCAATAGCATAGCATTTTTATGCTAACTTTGGATCTATTAGCATGATGCAAACATGTTAATTCAACTAGTATGTACAATCATCCACAGACATGGCAGGGACGAAGGCAATATTCTTGTTTGTACGACTTTTTCTCTCTGTTTTCCGCCGACGGAATGTAAAGTTTTTGTCCACAGCAGTAAGCGACTGTATCGCTGTTGTCCATGCGACGTTCCCTGTCATCGATAGCTACAACAGGCAGTGAATCAAAACCACGTGATTTTACCGCAGTCACGACTGCCTTCATGGCTATAGATGGTATAGCCGTCTACACTGAATGGGTGGGCCAACCTGCTCTACAGCAGCGCTACTCCTGTTTACATTTATGCCGTATTTAGAGGTGCCATTGTTTTGGACTTGTTTACTCCCGATGGTAATCTCAACATCACTCCCGTATTTGCACTCACACTAGCTGCTTGCATCAGAGAACCCAGTCCATGAGAAAATCTCCGGCACCATATTTAAAGTACAATTTTGACGTCTCTAGCTTCCACATTTGGCGCACTCCGGGTGTCGTGCGGCCGATTCGAGAGAGTCCAGATTTCACAACTATGAATACAGTATACCGGTCCGGCCCGGCCGCGGCTCCGGCCACGCGTAAGGGTTACTGTCACGGCCAGAATTTATGTCCGCTGATAAGGGCGAACCGACAGGTTATTTTAATGGACAAACCATGTTCACAGGGGGCAAAACAAAGCGGACGCATCATTTAGAAGCCGTTCCAGTCTAGAGGGTGGACGCTGGGAGACTCAGATGGGCAGGTGACGTGGTTCGTCACGTGTCAGCGTGACGAGGTGACGTGACAGCTACTCTGTGACGTCATGGGCGGACAACGGGACAACGGGGAAAGTGCGCAATAAGATAGACTGGTGGAGGTGGAGCTTGCACTGATCCGTGGAAGCAGAGTCTTTTGGGTGTTTTTACCGTGTTGGGCGACTTTTTGTGATGTACTCGCCGATCTATGTTTTAGAAGTCACTCTCGCTACAAGGAGGATTAATAAGTTCAGTGGACAGAAACCCGTATCTTGCCAACTTTGTTTCGATGGAACAAACCCTTATCCTGGAAGAAGAAAAGAGAAGAAGAAACCCTTATCTTGGAATTTGTTCCGAACTTAGGGAAGCCATGCCTAAATATTTTATCTCCAGGCTACTCGTCTTCGCCTCGACTAAAACTGTTACCTATTTTGACGCGGATTATCATTTCTATATATATATATATATATATATATATATATATATATATATATATATATATATATATACATTAAAATCAGAAAGTTAGAGCTTTCGCTTTTATTAAAGCTTCATCGGTAAGTGAGCATATAGCAGGCTACAACGAGTCATAATTTTGTGTTAAACGCGTGGATTGCAAGAGCTGCGTCCTCCGTACAAAGAACAATCAAAATAAATTCTGGTAGTAATGAAGCGTTTTTAGGATACTGTCATGTTCGGTAAAGTTACATACAAATACACGCGCATTGCACCCGAGACACAATCGAAATATCACACGATTGATCCGCAAGGTCATTTCATCCTTGAAAACCTATCGTTTGCCGTAATCGTTATCCTACCACATCCCCCATTAATGTTTGTTTAGCCCTCCCTCCTGCATATAAGTTCCCAAGAGTTGTATCCACCTCCCTTCCCGTACCCTCCTGTAGAAAACATCTTTCACCCATACCATCTCTAAACCTACGAACGCGAAGCAACTATACTGTACTATATAGTAACTATAGAGTGCCCACCTAAATTGAAGTGTTTCGATACGGGAAAGTCAGTATGTGCTTTAGGATTTCGAATACTTGAGAGGTGGTTGGCTATCCTAGTGTAAATCGACCCCCCTGTTTCCCCCACGTAACACACGCAGTCGCAACGCCTACACCAGACCCCGTAAATTACGTTTCCTGATCTGCAGCCTATCGTTCTATCGAAAGTACACGGCCGGGACTTGCCCGGTCCCGTTAACCTGTCCTGAGCAGTTAGTAGTCTCTGGCAGATGACACAATTTCTCGGACAAGTTTCCCGCCCCCTGAAATGCCCGTCTTTCAAAGCCACCCTTGTTTTTAATGCACTAGTATATCCTTTAGATTCGTACCTCTGCGGTGTGAAACTAGGGAATCTTTCTTGGGCATCTGGGAGCATGGAGAGGAAGAGCTGAGAGAGTTCCACAAAACGGCCAACAGCATCCATCGGAATATCGAAACGGATTTTCGGTTCTCATCTGAGACGATAGAATTCCTGGACGTGCGAGTACATCTTAGGGAAAGCAACCTCACCACAGACGTTTACAAGCCCACCGACTCTAAAAGGTATCTCCATTACAGTTCTGACCACCCAAAACACACTAAGGCGACTATACCGCGGGGACTACACTGAGAGAAATTTGTATTCCTATGTGCTCTATCTAATCCTTAAAGAGCTTAAAACGATTTTTAGAACACGTGGGTGACTGTATCCAACAGTAACAGATGCTTCTCACTATTTCATCAACTTTGTATAGCAAGGGCTGTTCTGCGCGGCCAAACTTGGGGCTTCAGTGCATGTTGCCATCCTCTAGCTGACACACATGGACTCCTGGTTTTGGCCACCAGTACAATGAATGCCTGAACCTTCGCAGCCCCAGTATGCTTCTTCACTCTCGCTAGCTCTCAGCGGTGTCTGTCGGTCATCAGACTCAGCTTAAGCTTCTCCTCTTGATCCGTTATCACCGCTAGGTCTGTCGATGTGGCTTCTCCCGTAAACCATACCACATGCAACGTGGTTTCTTCAGGCCCCTCAGCGTAAAACCTCATTTGGATTGATGTAGAAGCACGTGTCAACGTAAAGTAAAAGGGTCAGCTAGTCCCCTCAAATTTTGCTCGGATCACGACGCTAAAGCTTTGTGGCCTGCTCTGCGTGCAATGGCAGAAACACTGAAGATGGCGCGAGACGGCGAGTAAGTTTTCTCAATCGCGGGCCGAGCACGCGCACGCAATCTCCGGATACGCTTTGACGTGGGATCAAAATACACTGGGGTTTGGAAGGATTCTGCAGCTAAAGCTCCCATATTCCTGGTTATTTCTGGTGACAGAGTATATTGATTCCACGTATAAAATGAAACTTTGATGAGGATATTAATAGCTCTTTGAATGTCGTGGCTAGAGTAGGCCGAGCACCTATGGTAAAATGATGCTTTGTGGTGTAAAAAAGATTCAACTTGTAATACCATATTGGTATCATATTAAACTTCTTCCCACCATGTTTAGAAGCCGAGAATAATTTTAAGCTGTCAAGGCCTACAAAGACACTTCCTGTGCTGGAATTATGCTGGGAAGAGGATCTAATGAGAGCAAGCATGCTCAAATGTTCCTTTAGTAAGGTTTCATGGCATCATTTTATGCTTGAGCATACCGTGATTCCGGATTAGATAGAGCACATAGGAATACAAATTTCTCTCAGTGTAGTCCCCGCGGTATAGTCGCCTTAGTGTGTTTTGGGTGGTCAGAACTGTAATGGAGATACCTTTTAGAGTCGGTGGGCTTGTAAACGTCTGTGGTGAGGTTGCTTTCCCTAAGATGTACTCGCACGTCCAGGAATTCTATCGTCTCAGATGAGAACCGAAAATCCGTTTCGATATTCCGATGGATGCTGTTGGCCGTTTTGTGGAACTCTCTCAGCTCTTCCTCTCCATGCTCCCAGATGCCCAAGAAAGATTCCCTAGTTTCACACCGCAGAGGTACGAATCTAAAGGATATACTAGTGCATTAAAAACAAGGGTGGCTTTGAAAGACGGGCATTTCAGGGGGCGGGAAACTTGTCAGAAAAATTGTGTCATTTGCCAGAGACTACAACTGCTCAGGACAGGTTAACGGGACCGGGCAAGTCTCGGTCGTGTACTTTCGAAAGAAAGATAGGCTGCAGATCAGGAAACGTAATTTACGGGGTCTGGTGTAGGCGTTGCGAGTGCGTGTGTTACGTGGGGAAAACAGGGCGTTCGATTTACATTAGGATAGCCAACCACCTCTCAAGTATTCGAAATCCTAAGGCACATACTGACTTTCCCGTATCGAAACACTTCAATTTGGGTGGGCACTCTATAGTTACTATATAGTATAGTATAGTTACTTCGCGTTCGTAGGTTTAGAGAGGGTATGGGTGAAAGATGTTTTCTACAGGAGGGTACGGGAAGGGAGGTGGATACAACTGTTGGGAACTTATATGCAGGAGGGAGGGCTAAACAAACATTAATGGGGGATGTGGTAGGATAACGCATTACGGCCAACGGCCAATGAAATGACCTTGCGGATCAATCGTGTGATATTTCGATTGTGTCTCGGGTGCAATGCGCGTGTATTTGTATGTAACTTTACCGAACATGACAGTATCCTTAAAACGCTTCATTACTACCAGAATTTATTTTGATTGTTCTTTGTACGGAGGACGCAGCTCTTGCAATCCACGCGATTAACACAAAATTATGACTCTGATAAGTTTTTAAGTGCTGCGGCGAGGAGCATGATGATGAGTTGTTAAGATGTTCCCTGGCCTCTCCCCTCGAATCCGGAAATGTAAAAAACACTGAAGATTGTATATTCAGGCACAGCCCTTCATCAGAATCGTGGAGTAAATATCAAAATTCTCAGTCCTAGTATAGCCAGACCTCGTATATTCGAGGTCTGGCTATACTAGGACTGAGAATTTTTGATATTTACTCCACGATTCTGATGAAGGGCTGTGCCCGAATATACAATCTTCAGTGTTTTTTACATTTCCGGATTCGAGGGAGAGGCCAGGGAACATCTTAACAAAATTATGACTCGTTGTAGCCTGCTATTTGCTCACTTACCGATGAAGCTTTAATAAAAGCGAAAGCTCTAACTTGCTGATTTTAATTTATCTATCATGAGCTACGCCAATACTATATATATATATATATATATATATATATATATATATATATATATATATATATATATAAGTTACAATGATGTATAGGCGAATTTCAAAAACTAAATTTATAAAAACATTATATTGCACCACAAAAACGCGTTTCGTAACAACTTCATCAGTATCTAGCACGACTGATGAAGTACTGATGAAGAACGACATGATGGAGTACGACACGACTTCATGTACTGATGAAGTTGTTACAAAACGCGTTTCTGTGGTGCAATATAATGTTATATAAATTTAATTTTTGAAATTCGCCTAAACGTCATTGTAACTTACATTGTGTCACTATGAACACAGCATATATATATATATATATATATATATATATATATATATATATACTACAGAATTACAATTGTGTGCGTACTTATTCAAGTTTTTGTTGAGGATGGCCGTTTCCGCTTTTGCTAGACTACCTAAGCTCTTTTTCTTTGGGGGATGCTTTTATTTTGGGTAAAAAGTGGCCTGCGTTGGAGCATACGAATTATTTTCCCTAGCATCTGGTAAGTTTCTAGCGATGATGAGTTGATGGCTTTGCTGAAGACCATGAGGCAATAAACCACTCGTGCATGTGGATTTTTTTCGGAAGAGAAATAAATAATTCACCTTTTTGGCAGACATCAAACTCTTCTGTCTGAATTCAGCTCGTAAGACAGCGGCCGAGACATTTAAACACATGAAGTGAGCCATACAAAAGGGTGCCGTTATGTATATATCTTCACGATGACATGTAATACCGTTAGGTTTTAGAATAATCTATGGGTACTCTTCCTGGTGGAGTTGATGGTGATAACCAGTCCACCGATTGCAGGTGTGCTGCGGCGTCCTATGATGTACTGATGTGATGAAGTGAGCTGTGAAACTACAGTCCTAGGCACTGTGCGTTGAGGTGACCACCTGGTACCGAAGTACGGGTTTTTCGGTATTGTTTTCCGAACAAGCACTTGATCACTCGATTAATATTCCTGTATTGACTCCGTTTTTTGGTAGGTGATTTTAACGGATACAAAGTTAGTTAGTTAAGGCTTTTTATACGGCGTTCTGTGCAAGGCACCTTTGCCCGCCTCTAAAGTGTGTGGGAAATTTTTCGAGAAGGTTTGTAACTTTCATGCCGCAAAGCAAGGGAAGAAGCTGAACAGCTTATTTATTAATCCATCCCAATTATTTGGACGTGATGAAGGTACACTGACAGCTCATTTCGAACAAACACGGCGAATGTGGAGCTCTAGCATTGCCTGCGCTTGGCAGTGGTCACGGAGAGGACCACTTCAAAATCCCCCCTTTTTGGAGTGTTCGAACTAAACAGGGCTTGGCGGTGACGTCAGGGGCGGATTCTGTCACGGCCGGAAGTGGAGTGGACGGTTGGCCCGGACACTCAGGAGAGCCAGTGACCACTCTGAGTGGACCCTCTGGCCGGTCTACATGGGACGGGTTGGGCTCGCTGCAGGGGTAGATGGCAGCGACAGAAAGATTAAACCGCCGTTAATTCCTTACGGAAATAGCGTTATCGTATTGGTAGCTTTGGTGTTATTTTAGCTGTTAACTTTGTATGAAGGTGGTGACTTGTATGCAGGTCAATAGACGTATTTAATGATGTAGGTAGCAATGTGACAATCAGCCAATGTAGGTACAGCCGGTTCCATACTGATTGGTAGGTATTAGGCCGCGGTCGTAATTGCGAAATATATCTCAAGTGATGTTTCCTGCCGACACCATTGTTGCCTTACCTGCTGCGTTTTAACTGGATCCATAGACTGATGTAAAAGAATACTTCATCGGGTCCAAAAGTCGGAAATATTTGAGAAAAGACATAAAAGGTTATCGGCATTGGCTTTGTCCATAATTTTCAAAATTGACCTCTCCTCCAGTTCCCAGGGGCCCACATTTAAAGAGCTCGTCAAAATACATTACTAGAGACGCAACCTTTCGTGAGAAGTGTAATGGTTTTTAAGATATTTCTTTAAACAACTCACACTACCTACCAATCAGTCTGGAACCGGCTATACCTACTGAAGGTGCCAATAAACCTAATGATAATGACCTAATGAGCTCAATTAACACTCGCACTGGAGAGGGCAGGCGCATCACCACCAGGGGGGGAGCTGGGAGCGCTTGCCCCTTCCCACTTTTGGTTTGGCCGGAAATACCATTGAAAATCGAATTTAAGCGGACGTAGGGGCTTCCAGGGTTCCACCACTGGCCTGGTCCCCCTCACTTTTGTTCCGCCCCCACTCGAAAATGATTCGAAAATGTGTGGCGACGCCCTTGGGAAAGGAGTCTGACACTAATGGGCAGGGCGGGGAGAACAGAAAGTGCATGATCCATGATTCTCCCTTGACGAGGTTCACAAGCTCAATCGAGCTGCGATTGCTCCGTGGCGTGTGCTATCGAGCCATACGTCGGAGAAATTCCTGTGGTATTTCGACATTTTAGCAGAGCCGGGCGATCCCTTATTTCAGTCCGCTTCTCCGCTACTCCGCTACTTGCAGACCCTCCAAATGGTAGCAGGATAGCAGCAGTTTTATGTCTCAAAAGTAGCGGAGTAGCGCGAGGCGGACTCAAAGGAATTCAAAATGGCAACCGCTAACGACAGACTGTTGAGGCACCCATTACCCAAAGAACTAGGGGGTGGAGATTAATATTTTTTTCGTCAGAAAAACCAAATGAGATTGAGTGAATGCATTTGTTGTGCGATTTTATATATTTATGCTGCAAAGCACCTATTAATTTTATGTAATATACTAATAAACCCTAGTTTTATTTGAAATACATTGAAAAAGAACAGTGAAACTTTTGGGGCAGTACCTCAGCAGCGTTTTATAATGAAAAAGTAACGATAGCGGAATAGCAGAGTACCGGGTAGCGGTTTCACGACTTTGAACAGTACAGCTAGTAGCGGTAACGGCTTCAGCCATAGAAAGAGGAGGCATCGGTAGGTATTTCAAAAATTACATAAATATAAAGGACTTCTCCACTAGTGAAAATGAAAAACGTTCGGAGCTTTCGGCTATATTTTATCAGCCTTCGTCAGCGAGTGGTCGGATCGATCGGTGGACATCGGAAGACTTCCGATGTCCACCGATCGATCCGACCACTCGCTGACCAAGGCTGATAAAATAAAGCCGAAAGCTCTGAACGTTTTTCATTTCCACTAGTGGAGAAGTCCTTTATATTTATGTAATTCTTTCACATTCACTTATGATGTCATTTCGAGTATTTCAAAAATATTGTAGCGGCCTCCCTTTTCCGCACTCTAGTCACTGCTTCGAAAGTAAAAAAAAACTCGTCATATGTTAAAATGCACGTGCCTCATTACTCCTTTCGCTTAAAGCAGATGATCAAAACATTTTTGTTAGCATTGAATGCTATCGGTAACAGTTTTGCACATTTGAACGAATATCTTAACACGCGCATTGACTGGGGTCTGAGCCACCTTCGCATTGACGGGGGGGCGGGTACCCGCCCCCTAAGATCTCGAGAACCACGGTAGGTAGCGAAAAACGGTAAACGGCGTTAGGCTGCCCATTCACTTCTCCATCGAAAACATTTGAACCATTTTTTTGTCAGGTCACATTTAAGGTCACGAAAGGTCAAAACATGCCCGTCATAGGGATAACATGTAAATTCAGTTTTTCGGCCATTACATCTGAACAAGTAAAGATAGAGCAAAACGACTTGAACTATATGAATCCTCTTAGCAAGCCAAATCGAATGATATATAATTTGACCTTGCTAGGTCAAATCAAGGATTTGACCCGACCTGAGGTCAGGTCAGGGTCAAATTATATAAAATGCATATCATTAGAACCGCAAAGCCTAGGCGAGTCTAATGCAGCTAAAATAAATGCTCTATCACCATCCGTTACTGAGTTATTCCGCAAAAACCATTTTTCCCATGTATTTCCAATGGAGAGGTCATGCTTCGTACCTGACCTTAGGTCATCGATATCAAAAATACCGGAACATATTTTAGAGAACTCGGTGGGGCCATTATGTGATATGAGTTTCAATCGGATAAGTTCACTTTCCTCCGACTTATGCTATCTTAAACTTTTTTTGAGGTCGGGTCACTTGACCTGTACTGGTGACCTGACCTGAGATGACCTAACCTTAAAATTTTGACAGAAGTTGTAAAAATGATGAGGGAAAAGGTATACCAAGTACGGCGGCGCTACGCGCCGCCGTTTTTCTACTGTCTCCGAAAAACCCGAGGGGGGCGGGTACCCGCCCCCGTCAATGCGCGTGTTAAGTGATATCTGGCTGAGAAGTCGTTATAACAGGAAACCCTTTTTCAAGCATGAGTGGTGGCTTCGTTAGTGGCAAGATTCTTCCTCTGAACCATTGCTTGGTTCCGCTCCCCGGGTGCGGGAAGCAAACATGACACCGAACAGTTTCACTGACTCAAGTTTCCATGGTCAAAAATACGATCCGTATCGGACCGTTGATCAGTATACATTATGGAATCTTCGAGTTCATCAAGTGCGATTTTCCCCGCACTATAGCACGATCCGTGTCATATAACTGGGGAAATAGCACTTGATGGACTCCATCGGTAGTCCGATCCGGATCGCATTTGGGATTAGGTCACTGTTGAACACATCCAGAGATGCCGCTGGGAGTAGTCACAGACAAACACGTTTACATAATCGGCACATCTGAATTATCGGTTCTTGCATGACTTTCCCAAGCACTCGAGCAATTGATTGACAGGTTTAATCTGCATAGCTGTCTGAGCTTCAATGTGATGTCCTTATCAATGACAGTGCATACGAGCACATTCGTAGCCGAGCGGGATGCCTAACTTAAGCTGGATGCAATCCAGAATGAGTTATGTTTGATCAAATATTCAAATGTTTGGTTTACATACGTCAAGTTCTGATGTTACTTTTGACGGTTTACAGGATATCTAACAAGCCGTCGAACGTCATTGATTGTGGTGATATGGAACGACCTTCCAAATCAAACTTGCCTACTGTTTGCGAAATCGGAAGAGAAAAAATGTATTCATAAATTTAAAAAATCAGAAAACCTAAAGTGTAGCATTGTCGCATATGCCTGTAAAAAAACTTAATAAGTAACCAAAAACAAAATTTCATTCAAGGCACAGCTCATTACGTTACGTTTTAGAAATATGATGCACTCTGAATAGATCGTCCTGTCCCAAATGCTGACATCTGAGCTATCTGCTAGCATGTAGCCATAGCTCTTATTGATTTCGGTCTATTTTCAGCCCGAATATTTGAAGTGAACTACCTTGGATTCGGTGTCAGATGTCTGCAGGATGCAAGATACAAAGTCCGTGGTCATTTTTTCATAAACTTCGTGCCGTCGACCTGCAACATTTGGACATCTGATCTGCTCGGGTGAACATGTGTGATCGATAACTTTTCGTTCTGACATTGCACACCAGGTACAAAATGACTGTGTCGCAGTGCTTGCGGTCCGAGTGCTATCTGCATCACCAGTATTGTGTATCTGTCCGCGCATGCAGGCACCTTGACAGCACAAACACTTTACACCGGCATCAAAATGCGAATTGATGCCGGTTTCGCGCCGATAAAAACCGCCATCGGGAAAAGTGAACCCACTCAAGTCGATTCTCATCGCGAACTAGGTCCGAAACATTTGTTGGCATCACATTAAGTCGGTTTCAAAAGTCCGCACGTCGCTTCGGCACCCGGCTGACGCCAGGTTTTGAATACGAAATGAACGCCGGACGCGTCAGCACTAACGCCGGACCTTTTATTTATGGCGCGCCTCCGCAATGTCTCAGAGCCGCGATGGGCGCGCGATTGTTGCGCACCCTGACTGCGTTCGCGACTGGTGACTGCGCTCACGAGCGCAGAGCGCGATACGCGCAGTCAATGTCGATGCAGTCAACCGACCGGGGTGTTACGCGGAAAGAAAAGGGTTCAATATCGAATATTTCTGACAGAACTGCTTGTTTTTGTAGGTTTATATATATATATATATATATATATATATATATATATATATATATATATATATATACAGGGTGTTTCAGAAAGAATGATATTTTTAAACGTTTAGAAAGGGACTAAAAATCCTTTAAAGCCATCGACAAAATGGTCATTTTAATGGTGAATTGTGGGATATTTTTCAAATAACATATTTTATTAGCATCAAGTAGTTTCTTCCATCTTAAATATACTCGAAAATTGCAATAAACATAATATATCAGCTTATATTCGAGGAAACGGAACTGGCAGCACTCTAAAAAGGCTTTGGCGCA
The DNA here is from genome assembly GCA_034440635.1 of Lepas anatifera. Classification (NCBI taxonomy): domain Eukaryota; kingdom Metazoa; phylum Arthropoda; class Thecostraca; family Lepadidae; genus Lepas; species Lepas anatifera. Next base: position 1,382,663 of record JAOTON010000231.1, on the reverse strand, counting down.
AAAACACATCAAAATCACAATTTTCAGTAGTATTTCAAGTTTAAAGTTTTTAGCTCAAGCTATTCTCCGACCTTAAATATGAAAGACCGGGTGCAGCGGATACAGCGCAAAAGACCCCACTGTTCACCGCAGAAGAGGGGACATGGGCCAATTGGGGGTTATTTGCTTGGACCGTAGCTTTCCTAAACATAAGAGGTGTGCTTGTTTTAGAATTAATTTCCAGAGGCAATGTGCGTCCGGACTGAAATGCAAGCCAAAGACACTACAAACATTACATCGTCACTGCGTTGTATAAAGCAAATCATCCTCCGACTTTCCTGAAAAGGCAATGTTAGGGAAATTTAGAAAACGTACAGAACATCAAATATCACATTTACAATTAAATAATTTTTACATTTAGTCACATTTAGGACCACACCTAGGGGACTGGAGACTGAGCCTGCTTGTTGATGTGAGGAAAAATTATCGTATGTAGAGGACCTCAGTCACCCAGATCCTTCTATGGTCACCTGCATCACCCAGATCTTCTATAGAGACCTGTGATGACCATAGAAGAATCTGGGTGACTGAGTCCCACATACGAGTTTTCTCCTCACATCAACAAGCAGGCTCAGTCTCCAGCACCCTAGCCTGTGGTCCTGAATGTACTAAATGTAAAAATTATTTAATTATAAAATGTGATATTTGATGTTCTGTACGCTTTCTAAATTTCCCTAACATTGCCTTTTCAGGAAAGTCGGAGGCTATTTGCTTTTAATTTTAATGGTCTCTATACTGGAAGTATATCACCAGACTGTGTACAATGAATTAGTATTTCAATTTTATAGAGTGAATTTTAACTCTCAGGAATTAAAACGTTTAGATAGGCACATGTATCGAAACTTTGTGATCATGAATACTTGGATGTTCGAAAGCTTAAATAATGTAAACATAAAATGTCTTTTAAGAATATCGTTGGTCAAATCAATCATCAAGAAAGAAAACAATCCGATCCTTAGAGCATTTATACAAAAAACTTGTCAAAGCGAAGTACGCCGTCAAGTTCAATGAAACATGTCTATAAGAAAAAACTCTGCCAATATATACATATATATATATATATATATATATATATATATATATATAGAGAGAGAGAGAGAGAGAGAGAGAGAGAGAGAGAGAGAATGGTCGTCAGCTTGTTCCGTCTCATCAACTATTCAAATCATCAGTCACCATCGTCTACCTACATAGATATAATAAATATATATGCAAATGATGCTTTTTCAATATGTGTGTGAGTGTGAAATGCTCACAAAATGTCTTTAAAATGTTTTGGATTTACTCAGAATACTTTGGCTACTCTCATGCTGCTTTAGGAAAAAGTACGGCTTTAATTCATTGTTTGTCAATCAGTTTTGTGTTGCTAATGGAATTGCCATGTATGACAAACCTTGGGCGTTGGTTTCGCTCAGATAAATGACTTAGTCATAACTCACATTAATTGTTCATGAAGGTAAATGACTACTCTTGGCAGACATCAGACAAACGAATTAAATACATGGAGTGACAGTGCAGTGCCAATAATTCCTCAGTTTTTTTCTCTTATTTAGCACGAATGTATTTATGCAGGGGCGTTGCCAACGTGTGGCCTCATGAACTCCGCATCGAACTCGGTGACTGAACACATGTGACACACTGAACACACTGACCAAATGCCCGAGCCCCTATAGTTAATGCATAGGCGAGGGGCTGCCCGAGGTACTGGCGGGTGAGGTCTGAACCCACTAGTCCCCCCCCAAATGAAGTCCTGGATCCGCCACTGCTGGTAGGGGCGTCCCTTTTTTCAAGGCGGGGCCCCAGCCCCTCCCCCGCTCCGGTGGCGTCACCTTCGTGTTTTATCATCAGCTTCAGGAGCCTCGTCCCCTGCCGAAACATTGGCAGGAGAGGAGTTTTCAGTAGCACTGTAACCGTTCAGTGACAAACAACTGCCTGGCCCTGTAGAGCCAAAAACTACGGATGTGGGAACCACATTACCCTCCCTTCGTGCTTCCCAGAAAATTTCAATGTTTGCTCACAATCTAGTGCAATAATTTGCATGGACAGAGGGAGCTGCCACCTCCTTGTCAGTGAAGCTCCGTTTTCTGGGTGTGTATCTGTGTATGTTTGTACATTGTATTTGTACACAGAGTCTCCACTAGCGTGTCTGACCGACAGAGGAAATTTATGTACAAACAGGTGTGAGTGCATACACTCGAAGAAACATGTTGAATACATTTCAGCAAGCAAATTATTTTCACAGACACGTTTGTGTTAACTTTGAATTTGCTTACCTTTCGTCATAGTATTCCGTTATGTGTTTATTCTATTTTTCTGATGACTTCAGGCTAACTTTATTCAAAAGAAGCCCGATGAAAATGCAGGCGTTACCTCTAAGTTAACATCAATGCATGAAAATCGTGCATCAGTTGTATTTCAGGCAGATCCATTTTTGCATAATCCGTATCTTGACATATTTTTTAAAATAATATTAAACAGTTAGGTGAGCTATTGTGAAGCATTACAGACCTCAGTGCATTTCAGTCATTTGCTTTGTACGCTATTTACGTCCACCACATCATTCAGCAGGAGCCAATCATTGAGCAAAACATTTTAGGCGTACCCACGTCGCATTTGGCTCACAATGATACTCCGCTCTCTGCTTCTGTACCTACCGTATCCAATTTGAACACTGACATTTTCAAACCCGAAACTGTTCACCTGTCCAACAGAACTCCACCAATTCAGAGTTCCCCGCATCCGTCAGACCATCCGTCTTTTTCTCCAGTTAGAGCCATAGCAGCTCCACAGAGCGGCCACCTCAGTGGCGGCCCTAATCAGGGTCCAGCGGCGCCCGGCATTGTCGCTACGTTTGGAGTCCGTCTTTCTCCCCCGCAGCCCCACACGGTGGGCTCTCACGCATACCCGCACGCACACACCTGCGCTCTTTTGAGCCTGCGACCACAGCCGGAAGGCCACTCTTCTGCGGATGTTTTTGATATCGCAGTAGAACGGTCGGCGCTTCTAAAGACGTCGGATTGACTTTCAGGCGGGCGCCGGACTGGACAAGGGGCAGTTTGAGGTTTTGCGGCCGCAGTAGCCGCACCAGGGGTGAGATGTGTTTGAAATAGGGCTGTTGACAACGCGGCCGCCGGTGTGGGAAAGTCAATGATGACGCTGGTTCCTGTTCAGTTTTCCAAGAGTTTGGCAAAGATTAATGATTGTTTGGAGCGTACAGGAAGTATTTAGCTCGAGGCATCAGTTTTGTGAGCAGGTGCATAGAGAATACAGGGTATATTGAGAGCAGAGATGATAAATGACCGGTTTGAAAAATTATCTGCCGCGTAAACAGAGGGCGCAGAAATAGTACAAGCTGTGTGCTGCCGTAGAGTAGAGCTGAAACTTGTGTACAAAGTTTCAGTAGGAATTGTTTTTGTATTTCAGAACTTGTCTTACGCTGCAAATAATTAGTGAATTACCTCGACACCAGAATCGTCATTGTTTATCATTATCGTGTCTAGTACAGGTCATATATAGAATGTTGTTTTAGATGGAGGACGAAAACTGTGTTACGATGTGACCAGATAGGGATCTTATACCAATTTTGGTTGAAGTTAAGATGGACCTATCCAATATGCAGGCTAAATGAGATGGATATCTGCAGTCTTGAGAAAAGAGGAGTGAGTAAAAATGTTGAGGGCCATGTCTCGGAAGTAGGTACCTTATGTTTTCCTGCATACCAAAGTAACAGAAATGTCATCCTCTTCTTGGAACGTCCGTTTCAGTCACCACAAGCCGGCTCCATCACCTATCCATCCTCCAATTAGTCCACTGAAGACCACCTGGCCACGCGCAGGCCGCACCATTGTCCCTCTTCTTTTGATTTCCTTCAAACCTAACGTATCCGTGCCCGGGGACCCCCGTCACGCAGTTACACGAAGATCACTCCAGGGGGCAGCCTCTGCACTACCGCACCTTCGTTCCTCTTCATCCCTCGCAGAGGCCGCCGGGACCTCCTACAATGAGAGACCCGACAGCCTCCGACTTTTCACACCGGCTGTAGAGAACGCCCGGTGCGACCATTTGTTTAGCGTCGGGCCAACTGATTGATTTGCGTATTAGACCGTACCTGAAGAGGTGCCGACCTCCCATCCACCATCCCCTGCCCTCCCACCTAACCCCTCCCGCCGCCCTCAGAAGACGGACCGCCATTCACCTCTTGACTTTCCCAGCCGAGTCGGCGGCAACTGTAGATCGATCGGGGATGAATGCGTCGGTACAAATACATCTCCAGGGATCGTGAACAATACGTCCGTGGTTTTGCGTACCGCCCTGCTCCTCCCCGAGGACGACCCCTCCCCATCCCTCTGTTTTCCGGTTTCCCCTGAGTTTGGTCTTCAATTGTCATGCGCGGAGGAAGGCTCGTTAGTACTGCGGTAGGCACCGAGACAAAGCCGTTTCGTCAGGGGCGCCGACCAATTCAGACCCTTACACGCTAAAGGCGTGCCCTGCCGTCGTTTAGCTAAGCGGAGACGTGCCCGCCAGTATTGAGAAATGGACTTGTACGTGCAGAAATATGGGCGGAAATTGATACCGGCGATGTGAGTTGTCTGTGGCGGTACCAGTTAGCCGGCTTGTTAGCTGGGTGTTGGCGCGGCGCTGAAACTCTGTTCTGCCGAGAGATGCCGGCGTGCAGCAGGGTAGTGTTCCGGGCCGCTACCATTACGGCGTGCAGCGCGGCTCGCGGCGCGGCGGCGTGGTTACAATAGCGCGGCTTCACGCACCGGATGTGGCGGACCTGCAGGCGGACGGGTGCAACACAGCAGAGGTTGAGTACTCACATTGAGAGTAAATTTACTACTCCTCATTTATAAGGTAGCATCAAACATGCGGCGTGACGAAGTTCTGTGAATTTATTAAGTATGTTCGCTATTACAGACATTTTTTCAGCGTGCAGGAGCCGAAATTATCATTTGGGTATCTCAGTGGCCTATTTCATGAGAAGGCATATCCCCTTCATCGGGAGCGAAACCACCCTATCGCAATTCCTCGTTTCACTCTCCAGCACCCTGTGCTTCAGTGACAGACCCCTCCCCGATTCCCTAGTCAATTCCTGGCGGACCCACCCCCACGATACCACTCCGCAGAGACAATAGCCAACCAAGTGGCGCCGGTAGCCACCATAAATTATCGCTTTTCACCAGTCGCTGCGTTTGCCGCTGAACAGTATTTAGCGCATGTGGACGGCTCGTTTTGGGGCTAAACACTGGGCGGCTGGAGTTTTTCATTGTCTGGGAAATGCGCCAACCCGAGTTGAACAATAACTGTCGCGCCTGTGATTCATAACGTTTAATAAGGCCGGTGCGGCCAGCCTGGCGGCGGCCGGTAGTGGCTAATTTGGGAAGTGGGCCTCTGCCAGCAGGGGTGCCATGTCTCAGGGCAGTTACCGTTGCGACCAATTGTCGGGCTTGTTCAATAAAACACCTCTGCCCGGCTGGGAAATGGCGGACACTCACGAAGCGGTGGCTCGGTTCCTCCATCGCGTTTCGCAGCCCACCACTACATCCTCGATGACCGCCGCTGTGCTAACGCGCCGGCACCGAGTCTGCTGCCATTGCACTCGCCTCATTCAGGCGGTGGTGTAACATTGCGCTATCCCGGCGGGTTCATGCACCGAATAGTTATGTCTTGTTTCGATGCGAAGCAGTTCTGTGAAATTAAGATCATCTTCAAGCTGCACAAAGCATCGAGATGACTGATTTGATGACTCGGTTCGGTGATGCTTCGATGCAGTGGATGCTGCATCTCGTGTGCAGCTGCCGTTAGGGTCATTTGAACTGTATCAAACATTTTGGTGGCAAAATAAATCCCTAGCACATTTTACCTCGTCACCAAATTAAACCCAGAATTAGCCTTCACATGTGCGCTTGCCAACGTGTGATACCATGCCAACAAAAACGAGTAATTTGAGGATAAATTGGAGGAGCATGCACCGCCCTACTTTTCATGTGTCCCGCATACCCCTAACGAAGCAGCTACCACACGTAATGGGGCACATCGGCTGCAGTCAGAGCCCCCGCTGGCTAATTTGACACTTGGCGGGTCCGCGCCAAGTCATAATGACGCCACCGCCTATAATCAGGACGCCCGCCCCACCGCTCCGGCGACCAGCTGAAAACAAACGTCAACACAACATTTATGCCCGACACCACTCACGTCCTTGTTGACACCCGGTCGGTGACGTCATAATGACGTCATGACGTCACTTGATGACGCGTCGGGCGGCTTCTAAAGAGCCGACGTTGCGACTGCGGCGGCGGCGGCGCCGTGCGGTTACGGCCCGGGTCGTTATCGACGATTCGATGACCACTCTGTGGTGGCTGTCATGTCCGGTGGCAGGGGGAGCCGGTCGCGTCGCGACGTTCCCATTTGTGATTCAAAATATTCGAATTAAGTCAAATCAGTTGAGCCCTTAGGTGAACCTCCTGAAGATGCTTTCAAAAAGTAGATGATACACAGCACGATTCAGGAACCATATTCATTGAGACAAAACATTTACATAATATGTCATTGGCGAATATATCGTATCCGTGCCCGTGTCTGCTTTTTGACAAGTCGGCGCAGTAAACTTAAAGGGCGTACATCGAGGCCGATTGTTTTTCAGACGATTCCGTCACCGGTTCCTGCTGACCATTAGCTATGTTAATGCGATTCTCTTGAACCTCTGCTAGCTAATGTGGAGCTCAGGGCGCCGACTCATGATCACGGGGAGGGGTGATCAGGGGCGGCGTCAGTGATTTTTAATGAGGGGGCAGGTTCTGACCCAGCGATGACGGGGGGCGGGGGGGGTGGAAGCGAAGCTAAACTTAAAGGGAATACATATGGCACCTTCACGGGATTTGAGCCGTACTATCAATTACGGTACACCATTCCGGAAAACATTGGCTTCATATTCATTTTTCTCAGAACTCACAATTACGGATAAACAGCGTTACATATGCGTACTTATTTCCAAGTGCAATAAGATCTTCTGCTAAGACCCGCCTTCCTATACGTATGACGTCAGATATGTGGACTCCGGGGCAGGAGAGCCTGGACTTGATGGGGTCGGTAACCGCTCCAGATGCACGCCATTTCCCTGCAAGCGATGAGTTCTGAGACAAATAACGTATCACAGCTTTGCTAATCCGGCATGCTCTATCAAATAACTATCTCAGTTCAAACCCTAGTTCAATGGTGTCGGATTGCCTTTAAATTAAAGGTAACGTTCAATTGATTGTTGTAAGTTTCAATAAGACATTAGTCCAAGTTGATCAGCGAGAAAACAGGTAAAATAGATAGTCCAGGTCCGCCATTTTCGGGGATCGTGCCTTTAGTTAGCTATCGGAGGGAACATCCCCCTCCATCCCCCGCTTTCGTCGCCCATGGTAAATACAGAGCATAAGAGAGAGGGAAGGCGGAGGGAGTAAGAGTGGGAGAGAGAGATGACTCGATATCTTGCATAATTCACGTAATAGTCAGGTAACATAACCTGGCCTCGTCAGCGGCGTGTTAAATAGCTAAGACGTACGCTAAACGGTCGTCAATTATCCCTTATCAGCGCTTTATTGGCATTATGGTTTATTAACAGCTTTTGCACAGGCATCTTGGTTGGACCGGACAGACAATGAGAGAGGCTTTTGCGTGCTCAGTGGGCATCTGAGGAGTGTGAGTGTTTGCCGCGAAACAGACACCATGAGCTCTTGCAGAATCCAAATATGCACATTAAATCCGCAGGAAGCCCAAACAATATATGAACATTCTACCAGTTTTGGTCTAGACTGTCTACCACTGTTCGCCTTCTGGTTCGTGATTAGCCACATCTGTTGGCGCTCTCAGTTCTCGGGTCGGAACTCTGCCGTGGGCTGACGAATCGCAGGCGAAAACGCGCGTCCCGGACGATTTATTAATTACAGCAGTGTAAACATGAGAGCGCAGATGTGGCCCGGGGGCAGGTCACGGGGCCGCCGCGTGACTTCTGTGGCCATGGGTCACAATTAACGCCACTTGAAACGGCACAAGCGCGCCGCCGTCGCCCCAGGGCGCGCTGGTGCTGACAGCGGCGCCTGGGGCGGTCTGCGATGGTGCTCAGGTGTGGTGCCAGTTTCTCAAGGGAAGAACTGTCGAAATACTTGAGGGTGTATTTCATTACATTGTTGCCATTTGTGGATAAATTTTGATAAGTAATGTTGCGTCACTCTACCTGTTTTCTTTTTATACCTGACGCATACTCCAAACAGGATTTTGTTTCCAGTTAGGTTCACAGGTTTTGGAGCAAGCGGTCAAACTCTGTCATCACAAATGTCTGTGGCGGCGGCGGCGTCTTTGCTGAGGCCTGAGACCGTTTGTTTGTTTGTTGTCGCCGCCCAGTGCCGGCGGGTCATTAGCGCAGTCGTGAGCGGTGTCGGACGCGTCGGATACGCCGCTGCTGCGCCGCGGCATTGTCTCAGGTGCGCCGTTTTTGTGAGAGGCGGCGGTCGGGTTGGGTTACGGCGAGCGACAAAGAGCACCGCGTCGGCCATGCTTTGTTGATGGCGCCGCTTCGAGGGCCGAACATGTATTGGACAGGCGTGTGGACTAGCCTCGCTAGTAAGGGTCTTCAACAGCGTTTTTGGGTGTCCTACACTGTCATATTCGATGATGCATTTGTCTTATCCTCACATGCTCACATTGAGCTGAGATTGAAGCTTGGAGGATGAGCTGAATTCGAGTAGATTTGTACCCTCACAAGTGTTAGGTGGTGTGAGTCTGAAGCGTGTGAAATGTGGACAGAATGAGGTATGGTGCGTTTGTTCCAACTTTGTTGTGGCAAGTGTGGAGGTCTAGAAACCACAGGTTATGGCCTGGGCCCGAAAACAATGCACTGCTGCGTTCGTTCAGCGGTCAAGGGGGTAATTCTGGGTCACCTGCGTGAGGAAAGGAGCAAACCAAAAATACTAATCTGGGTCTACTTCTATTTAGCAGGTTTTAGGACGAATTTTTGGTCTTTTAGCAATATCAGTAGATAAGTATCAACCTGAAGATGTATCAATTTGATGGCGCCATTTATGACTTAATATTTTGAGGCTCCGATAAACTAATGCATGTACGCCAACTGTTTTTCTTCAATAATACAACAACAGCATTCGCAGACTGTTTGAGCATTATGGGGCAAATAGAAATGGGAATAGGGAATGAGAAGTTACATTATAAAGTTTATTCCCGCATTGTTCATATATATTGAGGGCAAATCTCACAGATTCTTTATGTGTATGAGTTACCGAAACCTCATATCTGAAAATTCACCTCCTTCTCCCTGAAGTCTTCTCTAACTTCGCTCCAAACTAAACAAAATATCGTTGCTTATGATAGACCTAGTTCTGAGCAGAAATATAAACATTTTCTCTGGATGTCTTCCTGGCTGAGAACATACTGTGACACAGGCATTATTTTGAATTAAGCTCGCACTCACCTTAACCTTCGCTCGGGTGGGGGTCTTTTTAGACCTCCCCCTCGGGTTTTTCCAAAGTGACCAAAAAACAGCGACGCGCAGCGCCTCCAAACTTAGTCTAGATGTTCCATCATCATTTTTACATCTTTTCTGAAAATTTTAGCTCAAGGTCATATCAGGTCAGGTCACCAGGCCAGGTGAAGTGACCTCACCTCAAAAATAATTACTACTGCATAAATAAAAGGAGAAGGAGGGTTAATCGATCAAGTTGAAACTCATACCACATATTAGGCCCACCAGGAGCTACAACATAGGTTCCAGGATTTTTGGATATTGGTGACCTAAGGTCATGTGCAGAGCATGACCTCCCCATTGTAAATACATGGGGAAAAAACGAAATGAGTTTTTCTCAGTAGGTATGGATGGAATCAATTTCAAACATCGGTTACGACTTGCTCTTAGCCCATTTCTAAATTTGATGCCAAACATTTTGGTTTGTGACCTTTAAAAGGTCACCTTAGGTCAAATAAGCATTTTTTGGTGTTTTACTCCATAAATTCTGAATTAACTTAGATAGAACTTTTACTTTGCCACCAAAGTGTTTGTATAGTAGTGGTGGGAGTTTCGGGCAATTTTGCAGGCCCGGGCCCGGGCCCGGTCTGCTGCTGATTTTAGAAGCCCGTCACAAGCCCGGTTTGTGGAAGAAATGGATTATCAAGCCCAGGAAGGCCCGGTATCATGGAAAAACCATAAACGACTATATACTACATTTATTTACTTTAAAGCTGTTTCAAATATATGTTTTAAGCCAATTTATCATGTAAAAAGTTTTGGTTTCACCCAAAATCATATTAAAAAGGTGCATGTAGCATCAGTAGCCTCAGCTATCTTAATAATTTAGCAGAAAATGATACTGAAAAAAACACAGTATGAAACACGGCTTGCTTATGCTGCAAGCTTACTTCAGGTAATGACCAGCATCACCTTATAAAAACAATGGGCATTCTAGATAGAGGTATGCACATGGCAGCTATAAGAATCGAGATGAAATAAGCCCACTCATGTCAGACATTTCCTCCATCTTTGCACTTTTATAAACCATTATATGCTGGCATGAGCCTCACAATTGAGTTCCAATAATGTTTATGAATAGAGGAGAGAGCAGTGGCAGGTTTTCAGCTATAACTTCAGAATATCATGGCGGAATGGCTGTGAATGAACCAAAAATCCTTCACATTGTCCCTCAATTGATACATGTGAACATTTTCTTTTAGTTTAGTCACTAAACAGCTTGGAAGATAGTCAAAAGATCGTTCTGCTTGGGTCAGCCCGGTCTGCAAAGTAGGTAAGCCAACAGGCGAAAATGAACAAGGCCCATCAGCCATATACAATTATCAAACCACCAGCCATAAAGAACTATCTTGATAAAGAACCACTAGTTTTCCACAGGTTCGCACCAAACATGGAATAAAAATATTGCAACAATCTCCACCAAAAAGTAAATCTGACACAAAAAACAACTCAATCCCATCCACATCACCATGCGAGCTTGAACACTATTTCTGTTTGTTTTGCTGTATTTTACTGGCTTGCGCTTAGTAGGTATCTGAAGCGCCGTGCTTGTCTAAATTAGAGCAATCATTTATGAAAACATTTTTCACCAAATTTTTCCAGAATAGTAAGTTTATTTTAGCGAAAATATTTCAAGACTTTTTAAAATAGATTAGAATTTAAAATTTCACAGAATTAAAAAATAAGCACAAAGTGAGTGGTGCATTTCTTTTGTTCCTGAGAATAGGCTTTTTTGCGCACTTGTTTCATATATGACGCTTTTCTGGCTTTGCAAGGCTTTACAAGCTGCTCAAGGCCGCGGAATTTGCCATAATTTGGATATTCTATTTTTGTGTTCTGTTTTTCTACGTTTCTGTACATTTTTAGTGTGGTGGGAGGGAAGTGTAAAGTAAAGGTATCTTGGGAGGGAAGTGCGGTTATGTTCAAAGCTTATAATACAAGCTGTATTTCATAGAAGCCAGGGAAGTATCTCCACAAGGAAAATGCAACACATAATGTCAAGTATACCTATTCATGTTTTGGTGCAATTTCAAAGGTTCCTTCTAAGGCTGACTGCTCTCCCCAGTATCTCCCCACAACTAACTAAATTATGTTTTGAAGTACTTCGATCAAAAACATGTTTTCTTTGTGTCTATTTCCTTGCTTATACTAGCCCTTTCTGAGTGGATTCTGCATCTTTTGGGCAATGAAAGAGCAAGATGAAGCTGTGGAAGGGTCAAACTTATCAACATTTGTTCTTGCAGCTAGAGTTAGCAGGCCAATTTGACAATTATGGGCTCCCACTAGATAGTTTGTACCTGACATATTCACTTCACCATTTTTCGTAGAGGACATGGGAATGGCTCCATAGATAACATTTTCTTTTTACCTGGAGCAGAAAGCTTCTGGAAAGAATTTTCTAGCTAGGGCTAGGTGTTAATATCAATATGTTAGCAGCAAATTGGTTAAATCACTTCCTTTGAAATGGTATACTGACAATATGGAAGTAACAAATGGGCTATCACAATTTATATTTTGTTCACCCATATATGACTTGAAGATTTTGAAGTAATCAGGATATTCATAAGATGACAGTATGGCATGGATGTGTGCAACTGTAGTCATTATTCAAAATTTCATTTTAAATATTGATTCAGGTTTAAGAAACTTGCTTTTGACCCTGGCATGAGTAACAGATAGAAAGCTAGAGCTTCATGCTTTTACATTCCTGATGTATTTCTAAAAGTCTCAAAATTAATTGTAAATGCATTTTCAAAAACTGCTGGTGCATGAATAAGATTATGTTTCAGTGGAAAAAAACTAGGTCTGTACTGAAAAAGGCTTATTTAACTTACAGAAAATTGACTTTGAAGTCCCAGTTCAGTTGAAGCCCGGAATGAGCCTGGGTGAAGCCCGTTATCAGCCCGGCATTGGCCTAAATCAGGCCTTCAGGCCCGGTCCAAGCCCGCGGGCCTGGGCCGGGCTTTTGCCCCGGGCCCCCGGGCCTGGAAAGTCCCACCTCTATTGTATAGTCACTGCAAGTCAAATGATATACATCATGACTATACCAGGTCAAGTTGGGTCAGACCGTTGACCTGGGTCAGGTCAAACTCTTAAATTTGACCTGGCATAGCAATATTATATATATATATACACACACACACACACACACACACATATATATATATATATATATATATATATATATATATATATATATATATATATATATGCATATCATTAGATTTGTATTGACGAGAGGATTGCAATCGTGCAACAACTCTGGCTGTATCTTGTTTCGTTTGGAAGCTATTAGTGAAAAAGGAAACGCCCTTATGCATGGGTGGTTATGGACATTCCCAAGAATATGCCCAATATTCAGTGACCTGTAGCTCCCTAGGCTTTGACATGATCTAAAAATAATTGCAATGTAATGAAAGAGCAACTCAAGAGCTTTTGAATGGTGTTAAAAAGGTTTCTAGCTATCGTAGTTTCTGAGATATATGAGGTTGTCTTAGTACACCTCATATTAGCGATTTTGACCTATTTTGACCTCTTGTGACCTGGATATTGACCTGATGAGAAAAATGACCTGAGTGTTTTCGATATCATTTTTGAAGAGCTTTCGATTGCCATTTTGTGCTTTTTCCTAGCTCTCTTAGCGTTTGAGATCGTGGGGGTCTTTTTTTAGCCCCCCCCCACCAGGGTGAAGGTGGCTCGTACCCGCCATCGGGGTAAGGGTTAAAACACGACGGTCAGAGTAAATCTGAGTTCATCTCACTATGAGGACAGATGCGATCATCGTTCAGTCTTGATTGTAGGTATCAGACACTCTCTCCATCTGCCATCTCCATTTCGGCTTTCCTCTTAAATCCTAAGTGCTTGCAAATGGTGCATCAATCTGGCACTCTAACCGAAGGAGCCAAAATGATGATAACACCAACCATATTTGATGACTAAGAACTGTTGTGGTGGTTCAAACTTGTTACAAACTGTATGCCGGATTTGTGTGATGTTATCTTTGTCGCGTAGAGGGCCAATAATTAGTAGCTAGCTAGTGGTTAAGTGGCCCAAAAATATTTGGATGGTTAAAGCGAAAGGTACACTGCCTTTGCACTGGCATCTTAAGTTAGCCCCCCCCTCCCCCAACTATAACTGCAGCACATTGATACCAGCCGTGAACACTTCGCTTGAATGAAAGGAGGTGGAACAGTGATAGAACAAGAGGCTATAATACTTTCGAAGTTGGTATGTCAATAAGCCGCCCGTCCACCCTGCAAAAAGGAAGAAAATTGCACAAAGACTTACCAGTGAACCTATTTATACACCCAGGTGTAGCAATGGGTGTAGTAAACGCACCAGGTGGCAACCTAGTGGCTCGGACAGGATCTCAACTCACCAACATTGTTGGAGAACCATTTTGAGGAGGCAAGGAAAAGAAATCATCGTTAGGCGTCGGTTCATCACTTTTGTTTGATCAAAACGAGTTGAAACGTCAATAATTACATCAAATTACAATTTTGGACATGGATTTAAGCTACTTGTGTTAGCTCCTACAAGCTCGTCTTTATTATGGAGACACAATATCATTTCGGTGACAAATTGGTGCATGCCAGCATGCGTTGAATTCAAATATACTTTTGTCTATCATATAGACCAGCGTCTCCATATATAAGCTGCATCCTAACAAGCATGCACCCCCTGTTACAGCCATACATCCACTCAACATTATCACCGTCTTTTTATTCAAGCATGTCCGTTTTCTGCCGGTTTCGAACGGTACAGCAGTAAAACATTCCTAACCGCTCGCACACATCCCCCATATCTCTCCGCTGCAAACAGCCGACATGGAACGGAGCCACGGCTACCGCTGGGCGTTTCGAGAGAAGTCATTCACTTTCCGAGGCGGCGCCTCAGTGCTGGCTTGTCGGGCAATCGAAGCTGTTCAAGCGCTGTCCAACAATCAACGGTAGGTTAGTTGTGAAGATAAGGAACACGCATTGGCTTTTAGCTGCGGTCTTGTCGGACAGTGGGCCGCAGGAATGCAGAGCCCTTTTTGTCACAACATGAACTCAGCTCGCACTCAGTTATACGCCGTTTATAGCCCTCCGTGCCCGGGAGATAGCGGTGCCGGGATAGGCCGCAGCCAACTGGGGTTCCGCGAGCGCCGGGCTAGATCGGCACATGCCTTCAGAAAACCCCACAGAGCTCAACACATAAGGAGGGAAGCTTTCGAAATTGTGCTCTCTGGCATTTGAAATATAGAAATAGTTTTAGCTTTGAATTGGGTTAATTGGTATCGTGTATTTCACACACTTTTGGCGCAGGAACGCTTGAGCTAAACGTCACATTTATTATTCTGTCATTTCTTCGATTTGCTACCACTGTTTCTGGTGTGGTCTTGAAATGCAGGCAGTTATCAAAATGGTACTCACTGATATCAATAGTGGTTACTGTCGTGATTGAACAGCATCATACCCTTCTGTCAGTGGCGAATCCAGGACTTAATTTCGGGGGGGCTGGGGGGCTCGATCCTCCTTGGCCATTGCCTTGGATTAGCTTCGGTCTATGTATTAACTATAGACACTCGGACATTCGGGGGGAGGGGCTGGAGCCACCCTCTTTGCATCTGCCACAGCCTTAGGTTCAGTATCACATGCTGTATCTGTGCATTCCTTGTCGGCTGCTAGTTGGCCATGCCTGAGACCAGCCTGACCAGCGATGTCTTTTGTACCACCGTCACTGTCGGTCTAAAAGCCTCACAGGTATTGTACTGCATTGTACACAATACGATGCCCGTACTGTGCCACTGTCGATTCAAAGGCTTCGTCAGTATTGCACTGTGTTGTACACAATAAGGAGTCTGTGTTGTACTGCCGAAACTGTCGATCCAAACGTTTTGTCGGTGTTGGGCTGTATTGTACACGGTCAGAAGTCTGGACTGCAATTACCATGCAGCGGACACAAAAGCAGCGTTAGTATTGTACAGTATTATATACATGCCTTAAGATGTAGGTGTCGAATCACAGCAGCTTCATCAGTCGGCCGGGTAATCGAAACCGTCACCGTCCCTGCGCCCCTGCGATCACGCAGACGCGTGTTATTTAGGAGACGTTTCCAGTGGCCGCGAGATCCATCAGGGGCATCGCATCCCACCATCCCCATCCCCCCAGCTGGGGATCTGACCGTTGAAGCCCTATGTAACACCCCAGACTCCCCCGAAACCGCTCAATGCCACCTGAAACCGCCCAGACACCACTTGAAACCGCCCAGACGCCACCTGAAACCGCCCGATACCCCCGAAACCGCCCAGACGCCACCTGAAACCACCCAAATGCCACCTGAGACCACCCAGACGACACCTGAAACCGCCCAGATGCCACCTGAGACCGCCCAGACGCCCCCTGAAACCTCCCGATGCCCCCGAAACCGCCCAGACTCCACCTGAAATCGCCCAGATGCCACCTGAGACCGCTCAGACGCCACCTGAGACCGCCCAGACGCCACCTGAGACCGCCCAGACGCCACCCTTGGAGCGTCGCTTTCCATCCCCCTGGGTCAAAAGTGGCGCCTCTTGGGCTAAAAGGACCCTATGTTTATCAAATTTAAAATCATAAATCCGGATAAAACTAACGGAAAAAAATTTGGTAAATATTCACCTTTAACTTGAACACAAGCCTATATATTTTTTCGCAACTCTTTAACGTCAGCTGAGGTTTTACTTCGCACCTTCTGCCACGGTTATGCAGCTTCGCCAGCCTGACTTTGATTTAGGGGGTCATCGGATATCAAACTTTACATATGTTACAGGAGAGGCAAATCGAGTTCGCGAACTCCTAGGGATTTCGCGAAATCACTGACCAGCCAGGAGTTCGCGAAACCCTAGGAGTTCGCGAAATCCTGGTACCAGGAGTTCGCGAAACCCGGACTTAGAAGTCAGGAGTCGCGAAATCCCGGATAAACACTCAGGAGTTCCGAATTCCCCGACATTTAGTCACTCAAGGATGACTAGCTAGGATTCGGACTATTGTTCTTATGATTTATTTCAAACAGTAACCGGACATTTTCCGTAAAAATCACGTATAATGGAGGTTTTAAGCTAAATGTTAGGAAGGTTTTAAGCTAAATATAAGGAAGGTCATAATTGTATTGTTGAGGTCGTAGCGATACATTTATCGAGTTTCGCTTATCAATATTGTACTGCAATGTAAAAGTTCAGTTGCTGCTGATTGCAAATGTAGATCACGGAGAAAAGACACCGCCCTGGCGGTTCCAAAATGCCCTGGTCCACTCCTGAAATTTGGTTCCCACACACTCCCCACAGAATACACCTTCGCCTTCACTGTGATTTGGTACTTGGTTACTTATATTCATGATATATTTTATACGCGGATTTAGGGGACAAGCAGGTGCCCCCCCGATCGACCCTCGGCGCCCTCTGAAATGGTCACGGCGCCACTCTGAAATGTCGCTTTCCATCCCCGTCCCTAGAGATGTAAAAATCGGCGCCCACGGATAGGATCTTGCGCCCACCTGATAGGTTTTTCCGGTCAAAAAGGCTCTCCCCGGTCCGGATGGCGCCCCGCCCTCTCCCCCGGAAGATGCCCCCCGATCGGCAATCTTGGATCCGCCTATGATAGATCTGTATATTTAATATTATACATATGCGTGCATGGAGTCAGCATAACTACCCAGGTATTCAATAAAAAGTGGTCTACGCTATCACCACCTTTCATAATTATGTGACGCTACGGTTATTTTATGCCAAATCTACATCACAGAATAGCGTTACGGTATTTTATGTAGGTTGAATTATTATGGAATTTTATCTACAGATACGATAAAAAAATATACGAAATCCATGGCTTGATCACTAGAATAAATCTGGGTGTAACACAGTTCAAGAAATGGCAGAAATATTTGCGCTACTGAAAAATGGTATAAATGCTCGGCAATGGCGCAACGCACTTACTTTGAGCAAACCACGCCATCCGAAAAAATGTGCCCGACGCTCACATTTTTGAAAACTCATCACGTGTCTTTGGCTGGTGGTGTCGATGAGGTGCCGGTCACCGAGAGCAATTGCGAAGTCTCTTATGACTATGCCTTTGATAGCTTAAAATCATCACAGTCAAAAACGCTTGGTATGAGTCTCAAACTAGTTTCGCGGGATGCAATTTTAAGACGTGCAATGCCAGGGGTCTGAGCCACCTTCACCCTGACGAGGGTGGGCTACGCCCCCTGCCTAAAACCTAAAAACTACGCTAGTTAGCGAAAAGTAAATGGCGTTAAGTAGACAACCTAAGCTTTAAAGGAAGTGTTCTATGCATTCTTTGTCGGGTAAAATCTGAGGACATTGAAGCCAAACAATGTCACAATATGGATATGGTGATATAACTGAAATACAGTTCTTCAGTCCTACCATCTGATGTAGAAGAGATACAATATATAAGATTCACTATCTGAAGCTTTTCTGCAAGCGACGTCGAATGATTAATAATGGACTATTCTAGGTCAAAGCTAAGATTTGACCTGACCTTGGATCAGGTTAATATCGAATTGGGTCAGAATGCATATCATTAGAACTGCAGAAACAAGACAACCCCAATGATGCCAAAATATACAATTTAGCTCCATTCCCAACAAAATTATGATGTTTAAACCATTTTACCGATACTTTCCAACGGTGTCATCATGACTCATAATTGACCTTAGGTCATCGACTTCAGAAATCCTAAAAAAACTGTGTACTCAGTCGGCCCTTTATTCAATACGAATTTTAGATTGATAAATTAAGCTGTTTCTGCTTATGTTGTTTTCTTCTTTTGGAGATGATGTCACTTGACCTGCACTGATGTCCTGACCTGAAATGACCTGAACCGAAAATGTTGACAGGAGTTGTAAAAGCTACAGAAAAACTGTACTGGTACAGCAGCCTGCGCGTAGCCGTTTTCAAGACTTTGCGAAAAACCCAAGGGGTATGGTTACCCAACCCCCGCCCCGGCCATGCACGTACTCGGTACGAAGTCGCTCAGGTGCACCAACTGTGAGTACCGTTAGATAGAAAATTCTAAGCGCTTCTTTCCAACTCACTTATCCAGCATCTGCAGAGAGATCATTATCATATCACAATCCTCATTACTACACAAAAGAGAAATGCTGCTTATCTGATGGCCATTTCGTATTACTTTCTGGGTAAGGAAAATACAATAATGCTATATTATTTTTGCATTAAGTTCATTAATGTATTTCAAAACTTTGGCCAATCTTTACAGGTACAGTTCGGCTATACTAAGATAAATTTTCAGAGCTGCAACAACGAAATAATCATTCTGCAAATTAACTTAGACCATATCTCTGTTTTCAGTTTATCAGTATATCAGAAGTGTTATACAGTTTCAGCTACAGCTGAACATAAGCCGACAACTATAGTTGTCGGCATAAGCAGACACGGAATAATACAATTGTTACGCATATTTGCAATGTGCTATCTCATTGCCTGTTGTCATGACCGTGGCTGGAGCACCTAGCTTGAAGTGCATTTCTAGCCCGCCGGAATCGACAATAAAATTTCTGAAAGCCTTGGCAATGGTCAAACGATGACAGGCGTGCCGCTTCTTACACCGAGAGCCTTTTCGAGGCCGACACTTCCTCCTGTACCAAAGTATTGTTATTGGAAAATTTGTGGACGTCCGTAGTACATTCCAACATAGACATAGCTAAAATAGACCTTTGGAAAGTATATCAGTTCTTTGTCCGTTTCTTACGGCACAGTACTTCCCATCAGGAGTCTGCTTTGTTAAGAAATCAAGATATTCATTACAGATGACAATGAAAAAGTAGTGAATCTCTAGTTTATTTTGAGCCCCCCCTCCACACCTACGGTTCATATTGCATAAGCCATGCATCTCGAGGAAGGCTAGTGACTCGAATAGTTGGTCAGCGGGCACAAGGACCCGGTGTGAGGTAGAGCTGAGAGTGTAAAATTAATTTTCAAAAAATAAATATCAGGCCGACACACATAAAATCAAGCAAAATACAACATAGAAAGAAAAACATGGACGGGGAGTGAAAACCACATCACTGAAGGATCATTCTTCGGATTTAAACTATATGACATATTGGCATGTTAGGATTTCGCGAAATCCCTGAAAAGCATTCAGGTAGTTCGCGAAATCACTGAAGTTTCAGTGAGTTTGCGAAATCCCTAGGATTTCGCGAACTCCCTGGCTGGTCAGTGATTTCGCGAAATCCCTAGGAGTTCGCGAAACCCCGGATTTCGCACTTTCCCTGTAACACATACATTTCTGGCCTGTTCTGCCCCGAAATGATTTATTTACACGCTGTGAATAATGATTTTTTTAGGTGGGTATTAGATAAAAATTGCATTTGTTCCACAAGTTTGAGCACATCGGAGAAAAATTCCTGGCACGCAAAACAATTTCCTGATGCACACAAATTAAATAGTACTTGACCCATGATAACTGGTTTGAAGGTTTCGTAACGCAGCCGTAAACCCAATAGTGACCCATGCCGTTTCCCCCTTCGAAAATAAAGGGCAATTCAGGATGTAGCCCTGTCTCGAAAAGCACAAATCGAAAAGCAAAATTGAGCATCACATGTGACTACGAGGTCTATTGTAGCATTCACGGGATCCAGAAACACCAGTCGGGTATACTGTATAAGGACTTTCTAAACCACCACTTGCCCTTCCTATAGAGTGAGTTGCCGGCCTGAGTTGTAAGTGCAATGTAAAGACCTAGTGCTAAGGCTATACACTCATGCAGTGACGAATCCAGGACACAATTTCGGGGGGGTGCTATGGTGCTCGAGCCTCCCCCGCCATTGTCTCGGAGCAGCCTCCGGCTATGCATTACTGAAGGCACTCTGGCATTTCGAGGGGGCGCTCGGTCCTCTACCCCCTCCTGTGTCCGCCACTGCACTCATGTTCAGCGGTGTCAGCATCGAAACCCAGGTCTGCGGCCCCGAACGCATGCGCGGCCCGAGAGGCTGATTTGATTTCAGGTAACGAGACCGTCGGCCAGCTGGCGATTTATGGGACTTTTACCTGTACACGCGTTACAATCTTAATTCGACAGCATTGGTTTTACAACACCCGATTACAAGCACCGCCAAAACATAAGGGGCCGAGGTCACTCGCTGAGCCTTCGCATAACTTGCAATCCACTTATAGCGGCGGGCTAGTCGGCTGGCGTTTGTGCCAACCGTAATGACGCTGCGAGCATGCCTCCAACGCCGCTGAACATGGTGCGGCGATTATTACAAATTAGCTGATACACGACTAAGTTATGTTGCAGGGCTGGTATAGGCCGCCGGCACGACAGCCGCTTATTACGAGGTGTGTTGCGAGTGAGTTACGGCGGCTATCGTGGCGCGCTGAGCCGCCATGATGGGAGGACGTTCTGGTGGTAACAGCACTGCTGGCTAGCGAGTCTCGCCGCTGCAGCGCCGCCATCGCCGCGTTGGCGTGAACACGCGCTCTTCTGGTGGGCAGAGGTATCACCTTGCTAGTGTGATTGGTGAGTTCGTCAGTTGTCTGTAGATTATCCGATCCGTTTCAATGCTGCACTATATATTGATAGCACTGGCGGATCCAGGGGGAACCCGGAAATTGCCTTTTCAAACTCCCGTTTCTATTTTCTTAAAAAAACATATTTTTCATGATTTTCGGTCCCTTTGCTCCCCCAAACTGTCGGTCTGGATCCGACCCTGATCGGTAGTGTATAGTTATGGACGGTAGACGGCCAGGCGTCCTAATTCTTCTCAAAACTGGTGTTTAGTCAGGGGAAAGAAGTTCGCGATGCAGATATAGTGGTTTCACCAACGATGGCCCCAGAGAGCAGCGACATCCGCTCTAGAAGTGTGGAGAGGTGGTTTCACCAAATTTAACTGACCAGCCTATCTACCACACTAGTTTGTTTTAATCAAATTATGGAGGGAATGCAGTGGCGCAGTGGTAGCGCGTTGGACTTTCACGCCCTTGACCCGGGTTCAAATCCCAGGGGAACCCTGAATAAGGTATTTCTGATGCCCAATATACCCTTCTAAAGCTTCAAGCTTACCCTTTTTACGATAAAATGTTTTGGGTTTTTATAACAAAAAAATGCATAGAACTTTGTGTGGCCACAGCTTTGTCTATCACAACAGCCAAAAGATCCAGAACAGTACCATGACGTAGAAGGCTCGCCATCTACGTTTTAGAGCCGCCACCATCTATTTAGAGCCACCACAAGTGTTGGTTCTAAATAGCATTTTATTTAGACACATGATGCTGAAGGTCTTCAGTGACTTGTTCCTTTTTTGTTTGTCCAGTTTTAATGAGTAATAATGAGTAACAGTATGAGTTAGTAACAATGATGAGTAATGATTAATGTATCAGCAGAAATAAGTAACAAAATTTTAATAAAAATAAAGTCAAATAAATGATAAAATAGATTAATACTAAGTACCAGTTTTTCTAATGGGTAATTACTAACCTCTTGCTAGATGAAATCCTCCAAAATATTAGATGCTAGCTGGGTTTCCGAGCCAGTTTTTAAAATGTTTAAGATAATTTGTAACCACCGAGCATATATATACAAGTATTGAATAAAAAAACTAATCTCAGTTTCTCACATCGATTCAATACCATCGCATCACACACAAACAACTCATCACAGAAATCCAGCTCACATCACTTGCATCACCAAAGTACCGGTTCTCCAGTTTCAGGTCTCGCATTAGTCCGTGCTGGAGACGGTCCCGAGGCACGTCAGGCCGGAGACGAGCCGCGTGACGTTGCCGTCGCCTCTGCGCTGCCGGGGGCGGCACACATCCATTCGCCGACCACCACGAAGTGAATAATGGCCTCTGGAACCCATGACCCGACGCCTGGACGGCCGACCTGCGCTGTATTGTGATTCCAACATGGCGCCTTTGAGCCTCCGGCCCACCAGCCGGCAAACAAAAACGGAACGCAGCCGGTGATTAGGAACGGTTCTCTGGCCGGCGGGCGCTGAGTCGTGTTCGGATTTGCTTACACGCATATTTGCCGCCAATTATGTGCAATTATCATTATGTTCGTTCGGGAGAGCACGAGGAAAAAGGTGGCGAACGGCACCGCGAGCGATTTGGACGGCGAGGAACACGGCGGCGCGGATGGAGTGTGGTTTTTCGTGCGGTACACAGACGGTACATCACCGAAGCGGCGGTGTCTTTGGTGTGGCCTTGTGTGTTCGGACACCGGCTGACTCCGCAGCCTCAGACGGTCGCTAGAGCTAAGGTGTGGTTGTCTATGCTCTCTAAAGCCAGCCGAATGCATTATGATTTCCATCTCATGTTCCGTGGTACGATAAGGAGAATGGATTAGAAGGCTGCCTTGCTTTTTTAGAAATCCAAAAAACTGAGTCGGCTGTAGTAGCATTCAGACTCATAAAACATATTCCTGGGTATGATTGAAATACTTCCTCTTCTTTCATCAATTTCCCATGATGATTCCAAGAACAGCAAAAAATATAAACTAATGAACTACTTAAAGGTAAAAAAGAAGTTGAAAGGCGGTAAAAGCGAGAAAAATCTGAAATCTGTGAAAGCAGCATTTCAGAAACTGTACAATACATTTAAGTCCGATCAGAAACAATATAAGAAATCTAGTCCTCTACAAATTCCCGACCCAAGTCCCGGCAAAAGCAGATGCCGGTTAGGAAAACGGAGCTGATTGTCAAATATATAGGTGATATAAAGGATGGCCGAAGCTGCTTTCTTGGCTTTTTCCTGTTCTCTCTCATGCTTCTTCCAATGTTTTCATTTGTATGGGAGTTCACGTCTCTCAAATATGAACTCATTTTTGTGCATGTATGGTCTCATATGTAAAGTAAAAACTCTGAAAAAGCGTTGCTCTAAAAGTAGTCACTGGGATGAAAGAAATGTATTTGCAGCTCGTGCGAAACTTCATCCTGAAAGGAATAAGAATGGCTAGCATACATCTCTAAGCTACATATATTTTCTAGGGATGCACTTGCACAGACAGGCCAATTCATCATTGATGCTGCATATCTATTTCAATCGCATTGAAAGTAATTTCCTGAGGTCCCAAAACAGGACCTTACAAATTAAGTCAAGTGCATCCAACACAACCTCACCCTTGGCGGAGAGACGTTGTTATCTTCACCAGACTGCTGGCGTTACAATCGTGTACCAATCGCCATGCTCTCGTGTTTCCAATGGCCACGCTTTGTTTCACTCCTAATGTAGACAGCGTACCCTCCGATAGCTGGCCGGGCCCATCGGCCATTACTGAAGACATCTGGGATTCCAATTACAGCGACAGGACCAACCAACGTCCAACGGGCTCAGATAGCCCCCTATGCGTATCGGCCTGACCGCGCGACCATGTAAGTGGACTGGTGCGTCCCTGGATCGGTGTTCCAGGATGTATCAAATGTCACCTCGAACGTCCACCTCCTGGACTGGCATCAACGGTGCACCTGCACCCCGACTGAGCAGACACCGAGTCAGAGTTATGTATCGCACTCGTAAGGGCTTTCAGTCCGACCTGGTCCAACGCTGATCAGCTGAAAAGATTGTGTCCAAGACGGATTAACGTATTCCGGAGTGGGTCGTTCGGTAGGTAGGTGCAGAGCGGTCTGTTCGACTGCTGCTGACAATGCTGACACGAGCACAGTGTGGGCGCGCTGCAGCCAATCGGCGTCTCCGATCAGCTGTTGGGTGGTCGGCACGTGCAGTGATCTGGTCTCTGTTCGGTTACCCACACTGACACTGAAATCATCTGCTGACACTAAGCTGTGTGGCTGTGACACTGCTAGGGAGTGTCAATAGATTTTGAAGAGTCATTGTGGCTTACAAATTGGTTCCTGGAAGCAGATCCGCTAAAACGGCCAATCTAAACTTATCATGCGTTGGTGAAAGGCAGACCTGTCCAGAGAAAAGTTTTGAAACGCTTCTGCCAATTTTTCCTGAGCATGGGTCAAATGTATTTATGTATAGCAGTACTACTGCATTCCACATGCTACATCATTTCTTAAGCTTTAATGACAGCAGACACCCGCGTTACTGCGTGGTACAGGGTCCGTTTATGAACGTTATGTTTTGTCGGCTCGTCCTTTCCTAGCGTCCACGTCACAACACCCTCTCGCGCAGCACTGCTGGCCTCCAGTAACCCTTCTTTGTCTGCTCCATCTGCGATAGAATCTGACGCCATCCCAACAGCTACCTAGTCACGTTAACACACTCAGCACCCAGTTGACACCCTATACGTCACATTGCAGGGATGCCGATACAGGCGACGACCTGTTTTGATAGCATCCGTCCGACGATGCGATTTCTGAGCCGAGCAGAGTATTTACATACAATGGCCACGGGCTCCAACGATGATGGAAAGGTGGACAGTAGACCTCTGCTGCGTAGTGAGAAATGCATCGACGATTTTCTCGACGTGAAATGTGCATCTAATTTAATCCCGCTATCATCAGTAGGCAATGCTTGAAACGCATTCAAGAGCAGTAGGTACATTTAGTATTTCCACAGTGCTTGATTATGAATAATAAGGTGAAAAAGATTCAGCTATTAATCTTAAAACGCTTTCCAACTTGTCAGCAGCCAGAGTGACAAAACAAGAACCGTTTCACTCAAACATTCGTCTTAGAGTAAACATGATGCTCCTCTTCACCACAGGCCGCTCGGGTAACGATAGGCCATACATGTGTTGTTTCATGTATTTTCTAAAAGTAAGCAGCTTTTAAATTGTGAGTTTTCGGTTTGGCTCGAAGCAAGTTGTATGTGTTTCAAACTTCCATGCATGTTTTATCTATACATTATTAATCGTACATACATGCATGCATGCATGCATTGCATTGTATGTATATTTTACCAATCACCTTTGAACGGATTTACACATCATTGCCAATTGTTTCTAGCTGCTGATGCATAAAAGTTGAAAACATAATGTTTTATGTTCATTGCCCCATACATAAGAATCGACCGTCTAGAATTTGCTTGAACCATTTCAGTACAAAAACATATTGAACATTCCGGACTGAATGTCCCTAAGATTCACCCCAGAGAACTCATTTAACACAGCATCATCAACGTAGCAAGCCATGCATGGATACTGGTTTTTACAAGGTCATGGCCAGCTAAAGTTTTCACTGAAAGCGCACCAGCTCCCTTCTACAAACAGCAAAGCTCATGGCATACCTGTTGATGATACCATTGGCTCTCCGTCAGGCGCGAATACCATAACCTCTCAGGAAAACAGGTGACACTAGAAAGTGGGAACATATCCCCTCAGTGTGTGGCTAATCGGAAGCATTTTCCGTCCGCCTTTCAACAGAAAAAACCGTGTGTACATACTTACCACTGCACAAAAAAACTGTTTCGTATAGCCCTGTGTAGTGGGCTACATTCTCCTGGTGAAAGACATCACACACGTCAGCAGAATCAGCTGTCCTGAAAATGCGTGTCCTATCAGTGGCTGACTGTCAACCCGCACCATCCCTATCTCACCCCTTGGCCCTTCCATGTGCATGTTTGACCAAGTAATGCGTTATTACCTGCGAATAATGAAAACAACATGTAAACCGTGCTGCAGTCAACACCCATTTCACTCATAGTTAGTGCGCAAACTCGACCCTAGTCAAGTGCAAACAATTCGGTGGCCACCTAGTGAGCATACTGCCGCAAAAACAGCGCCCAAGGACAAAGAGAGAATGTGCTCTCGAGTTTGCTAACTACGCGTGTCGCTGGCGGTGTCCGTCGCTGAGTGGTCATAAGACGAGCCTGGCCAATGTTTGCTGCCGTATCCAGTATCGATCCCACCTTCCCCGTTCCGATATCTTCTGTTTGCGAGCGCCCTTCGAGTGCATGGCTGGGAGTGCAGAGCAGAGATAAAAATGATTGAAAATTCAGCGTTCAGGGCTGAAAATACCTAGGCCTATGTGTGATAAGTTTAATTCAGAACTTTATTTCAGCTGATTATACATATGCCGATGTGTCTAGGAGTAAGAAATGTTGGACCAATTCATGGTACCGAAATGATAAGTGAAATCTGGATGCCGTTACGACTACCACCGTGAGCTTTTCTGTTTTAAAGATAGAACGAACATATTGATATACCTTGAATGAATAATTACAACCAAAAATGTCATCGATCAACTAGTGATAGAAAATACTCGAGAGGTGTCTGACTTCCTAACACTCCTTCGAGATCCACAGCGAACCCAGCAGGGACTTTTGCATCTCTCGGTGCCGGCAGTGAGGTTTTGTCGGCTCAGGACACTGCTCGGTGGCCGGCTCATGTTTGGCCAGTAAGCCGTCTGGAATTGGACCAAACAGCGCGCTGTGTGTGCAGCAGAGACAAGAGTGCGAAACGTGATACCAGCGGCCTGCCGCCCGCGAAATAGACACAGCCCGGTCTATGTGGGACAGGGGAGGGAGAGGGGGGTGAAACGGACGCTGAGAGATGCCTCCCTGCACGGCAGAGGCAGAAAGTGTGACCATCTGTGGCGGCACAAGAGCTCCGGACCATGACACCATTCAATTGTTGAATTTTCTTTGATGTGTTTAATGAAAGTTTTGCATCATATGTGCCTACGGTGACCTGTCATTGTCAGTTTTTGTATCAATGGACTCGAGGTGTAGAGCAGCCACGCAGTATACGGAAATACTGCACGATGTATAAGAGGCAAATATATAAATCAGAGAAAACATATCAGACTGGAATAGGAGCATACCATCGGTGACTGCACAGAATGATTGAGTCTGGGACTTCTTGCAGCAACATTTCTGAAGAAAATGTTTATCATAGTGCAGTACATGAAATGTCATAATGGTACTACATCCTTCAAAACCTTCCGCTGTACCTCTGGTATGTTACATAAGTGCAACGGGGATTTTTATGATGAACAAATTAGAAGTCTCAGGGCAACTTAGCCCTGAGTCCTGGCCAGTTATCCAACGAGTCTGTTGGGAGGAAGACTTAAATTGCCAAAAACGAAACGGACTTCCGAATGATAATGTTATCATCAAACCAGGATATCGGAGAATAATGCATCAAGCCACCATCCCGGGGAAAATATGGTATTTCGCGGTTTTGGGCCTGGTTCTTTAAGCGCCTCCAGCTAGATATTCCTCTGAAAAGGGCCTCATGGGAAGTGATGTATGCAGGAGGGGGTGGGTGGGGGAGGGGATTGTAGCTCTTTCGTTACAATTCTTAGCTGACGTAGGTACATCGAATCAAGCAAACGTATATTTCTTAACGGTTTAAAATCTCATTTTCCTTCATAGGCTTCCACGTTTATTGTTTTTAAGTACCCGTTCAATCAAATCAGCCAACTTGCACAAACCTCAAATCTTAGCATTTGTGTTAACTATCTTGGCATGCATGATCCCTGCATGAATCAAATGACTTCTACACTTCTAGTCCCACACAGACAAATCTACTCCCATAAACCTCAACAAACCCATTGGACCCTGCTGCCACCTTACGTTCGATTCGCAAACCAACAACTCGGCCGGCTGATTCTGCGGCCCGCTCTGTGGCGAAAGGCGCATCGGCACGCACTCTGCAGCGCGGACGCCGCGCCGGGCGGTGACCGACGCCCTCCGTGCTCCCTGCAGCCTAACAACGCTCTGTCAACACGCTCGAATTGCAAAAGCTGTCGCGAATAGCATCGCTGATGACGCCCGGCACGCACATAACGAGCGCCTCAAGACTTCAGATTGGCTGGAGAAGCTGCAAAAAAGTGAGACATGCTGGATTAATAAACAATTGCAGGCTATTATTGAATGAGATATCAGCCATGTTGTTTGCTTCCTCTTCGTTTGAATCTAGCAACATTACTGTTTTCGTACTTAGCCTGCTGTTGTTCATTTATGTGGCACGGTGTAACGAATTGTAAACAAGATATGACAAATATGGAGAGCAAAAAGCGTCAGAAGTTCAGGCGCACTAAATCACTCACCGCACAATCACCACACTGCAGTTTCTACAGCAGCGACCTCTGCGACGGCTCGGGTCGGAACGCTGGGTCCGCGCTTGGCCGGCCATAGCGTGGCGGGGGACTTCCGCCGGTCGCGGCCACTCCAGGCAACGCTGCTCCACTACAGAACACTACAAGACCCGGCCATCAGCAGGGCAAATGACAGAATCATGTTGTTGGTTCCGTTGTTTTGATGAGTTGTCGGCGGACCGCAGCGCAGCGCGCTTATGCTGGGTCGGCGTCGACATCTTCGATTCCGCTCCTTCCGTCACGACAAATCGCCCAATGATCGCTTACATGGAAACGCAATTTGCGCGCCTCCATATGCTGGTCACGTGCGCGTAAATCGAAACAACTGCACGCTACCCTCGGTCGCTCCCTGCGGGCACCCTGAGGGAGAGGATTTGGATGTCTGCAGGAAAATATTCACGGCTCTGAAGATAGCGCGCTACACATGTGATGCACAGCTCTGAAGATTACACACTACACATGCAATGCACAGCTAAAAAATAGTGTCCTAAGCATGAAATGCATAGCTCTGGAGGTAACGTTCTACACAGGTATTGCAATGCACATAGGATAGCGTCCTATACATATTGCACAGCTCTGAAGATAACGTTCTACACATGTAATGGACAGCCCTGAAGATAGCGTCCTACCCATGTGATGCAGTCTCCCCGATCTTGTGCGCGGCGGCACAGCAGATCCAGGAAGGCGCAAGGGTGCCGGGTGTGGAATAAACATCGTTGTTTGGCTCATTGACTTGGGATGGGAAGAGATGGGCTAACACGACAAGGGTCCATTCCCAAGTTCGAATTGGACTCATCTTCAAAGAGCTTTCAATGGCTAGTGCGTAGGAATTTTCAAAATGGAACGTTACAAAAAGCAGTTTTGGTGGCAACATGAAAGGTTTTTAACTCCAATAAAAGCATTTCTAGTGGCTTTAAGTTGAAAACCCCACAATCGCTACAGTACACATAATTTTTCCGTTGACATTTACACCCCTTACACTTCTGAAATGTTTCTGCTGAAAGCACTGTAACTGTTAGCACGAAGAACCATTTTCTCCAGTGGCATATCCAGGACTTAATTTCGGTGGGGAGGGGGGGCTATGCAGCTCGAGCCTCTTCCGGCATTGCCTCAGAACAGCCTCCGGCTATGCATTAACTATAGGCACTCGAAAATTTCGGGGGGGGCTAGAGGCCTAGCCCCCCTTTTTATCCGCCGCTGCTTTTCCATATCGTTGAGTCTCGAAACCTTTGCAAGATTTTATTTTATTTTTCAGATTGTTTTATCTAAACTTGTATTATACACCACTAAACGCACCCTAACTCAAGTGACTATGTCGCCAACGAGTAGCTAACTCCAGGTGATATCATAGTGCAAGCTAAGAAATTGCGCTTACAGCCCAGAAATTGTGTATTACTTGGAGCATAAGCCTCACTACCAGCTCAAAAGACGAGCACAGGGCCAAAGGATTGATTTAGATCCTTCACTCGTGAACCGACTCAAATAATTTCTCTAACTAGCCTACTATTGGGTCAAACCGATGCTTTAGACTTATGATGACAACACACATCTATGTTTCTTATCAGCCTGATTAAAATTGGAAGCTTAAGGCTTAGTGAATTAGGGCCAACCCAAGTTAAATTTAGGAGGATTTACTGAAATATGGTAGGCCACTGGATAGAAAATTATTATAGAATGATGAATATTATAGAATCAAAAATTATCAGTATAAAATTATGCACAGTATTGTAATCTTGTTGGTAGAAAACAGCAATCGTACCGAAACGAAACCCCCACAGCTCAGTGGGCAGAGCGCTGTGATTCGGCCTGTGCTCAGAATCCATGAGACACTGGACAGGATCCAGGATCCAGAGACACTGGATGCAGAAGTCTTGGGAATGGACTGCCCTGAGAGACACCGGAGCGTAATTACGCTCCAGTGCGTAATAGTATCCAACCCCGGCTGACTGGCAACGGGCTGGTGAAATGGCAGCCCTACTGTCCGTAGGACTTCTGGGACGCTGAAGGGTATCTTTAAAGGCTGCCCATCACTGCGGTTGCTCCTCTTAGAGAGGGTAGTGTTGTAGTTGAATACTAACTCTATAAATATGTAAAACGCCGCTTCCAATGGTCAACCCTGCCATGATTTAGAAAAGCGGCATGTATGGTGGCTAAAAATGTCTGAACATATTGTTTAGCTTTTCACAACACAAACCCCATTTCGTCGGCTCACTTGGTACCCACTGGATGGATAGACTGTATGATGTATTAAGCACTTTTAGGTATACACTAAGCTCTCTTTATCGAGTGGATTCTTCCCCTAACCCTTTTTAGTCTTACTACCACCTTTAGAACGGCGGATGGAGCTTATCTTGATATACATTTGAATGCTGGTGATATGTCTGTGTCTGTGGGGTTGCAGCAGAATCATAAAGTCACTGGCAAATGATTCAATAGTTCAAGTTTTGTACTGAGTGTGTTCATGGTCACCAAGTACGAGAATAACTGCCTAGCGCCCAAAATATCAAGTAATACAAAATATATTATAGAAATATCTTACAACCCCTTTCGGCTTTTTTGGAAATATTCAAATACTATGAGCGTTGGTGCTTTTCTCTTATCTCTTGATCCCTGATAACATTTGCGCAATGTTTCAGACGTATAGTCTAGGCCACGCTGTTTATACATACATATATGTCTTTGACAAAATGTGTAGCTTTATACCGTCTATAGATGTGTGTATGTAAATACCCACGTGGAGAGATCAGAAAAATTCAACATTTGCCCCCTACGCATGCCACTTTATCCCAATATCAAAAAAGAAACTTCAGCAAATGCCACAAACACTATTTCCGAAAGGAGAACATGTCATAAGGTATTCAGAACTAAAAGGGCACTGGCCCCTTGGAGGAAAATCAGGACGGATGAGGACAATCGGGAGCGGCTGGGCCTGGAGACAAGACCTGGTCCTAAGCTCGTATGTGAAAACAAATCCCTTGTCATGGTCAAAGCACTCCCACTTTATTATAAGCCAGAACCTCACTTTCCTAATGCCTGGAGACTCAGGGACAATGATGCACATTTTCCCAAGGCTGCATCCTCTTAGACCGTACACGGGGGTAGGGCAAATTAGGTTTTTAATAGCGGCGGATACGAGGAGGGGGACTCAAGCCCCCCTCCCCCCGGAATGTCAGAGTGCCTATAGCTAATACATAGCCAGAGGCTGCTCCCGAGGCAATGCCAGGGGAGGCACGAGCCTGTAGCCCCCTCCCTCCCCAGATGAATTTCTGGGTCCGCCACTGATTTCCAACACATTCCGATCACTCTCACTAGGTTTATATTTATGTTGCTTGCAGAGGCAGCTGCACTATACCAGTTATTAAAAAAAGATATCAGCGGTACAAAGGTTATCCGCGAACAATAATAAAGTTCATTGAACGAAAATGTTCTGATCCAGACTTTGTGGTTTGGGTATGTTGCACTCGGGCGTTGAGGCTGCAATGTCGATTGTTTTTCCAAAAGTTTGCAAACGTATCAAGATTAGGGTATATCAAAACCGCAATCTCCTGGTTGATAATATTTTGTTTAGCTTCCAAGTGGATTGTAGAATCGATTTCATGTACTTTGCTATTCCGTTTGCTATTCATGTATGCAATATATGAAAATACAGTCTGAAAAGCCTTGGGCTTTTCCTTCAAAGCTTTGAAAAGGGAAATCGGTAAACTCCAACACTTCTGAGAAATTGCTATTGGTTATCATTTCCTAAACAAGGCACCCACCCACAGACACCTTAACCCTATTCCTTCCAGGCTCCCGGCTACCCCATATTTGTGTTAGATAGAGAGAGGATTCTGTCCCCTTTCCTCTCTAAGATATCAAAATATCTTTACTTGATTAAAAAAATCAGTGTGTTGATCCATTTGTCTTACGATACTGTGTTGCATTATCAAATTTGTCGTTTGATGTGATGGTATTATAACATTTTTGATACTGCATCACGATAATATTTCCAGGAGCATCAGGTGAGGACTTCTGCAGGATTCTCCAGCTTGCACTAGTTAACCAGGAGCGCCCTGTTCCCTCCAGTTCAGTTCTGCCTTGCCCTCCCGGGATCAGACGACCCCAGGCCTCAGTGGTGGGCTCAGTGATGGCCGACTGAAGTGATTCGATGCACGTCCATCGTACTCCCAGCAGCGCTCTCACAACACCGCCACCCCGCGATCGCGATTGGCTTTTTACCACACCTCTCAGCCAGCACCCTCTTATTCCGAAGTGAAAGTGAGCTGCCATTTTACCCCAAACGCTGCTACCTAATGTTCTATCTTTTATACCAGCCCTCACCTGTACTCACCATAAACAATAATGTGCTGCGAGTTGTTGTGAAGGGATAGTGGGACGGGAGCTGGCAGTGTTTGCACCTCTGTTCTCCCCGACGACACCTCACTGACTTGCTGGCGCTGTCGTGTTTTGCATGCATCGGTCGCACTAGATCAATAGCTCCCGTGCCTCCCCTCCCTCACGCCTCTCTCGTTCCCGCTTTGCATCCCCTCTCTCTCTCTCTATCTCTTTCTCCCCCTTCTATTCCAGTTGTGCGCCTTTCTAGAGCTGTTTCTTTTTCTTTCTTTTTTGCACTTGTCACTGACACGTGCATTTTCTGTGTTATAGGGTCTGTTCTACTTCCAGCATCTTCTCCAACCTCCTCCAACCTTCTCCCAGAAGAGTGGAGTGCTCTGATCTAGCTTTTAATCGAACAGTAGATTTTAGCAGATTATTCTACCTCTTCTGGAGGAGCTTGGAGGAGATTGGTGGAGGCGCTGGAGCACGCCCGCATTTTTTTGTTTATTTGCTTGACTGCTTTCCTACTTTCAGTTTACTTACAGGTGCTTCCCCGAAGACTAAGTCGCATGACGACTTGGAGAGACACTTTCGGAAATGAACGCCATTTGTTTTCTTTCAGCTATACATTGCTGGCTATTAGATGAGAAGCGTGGATCCTTGCGCTGTCGCCTTATATGTAGAGCATTTATACTTGCTTTCATATCTGACTCTATTTCCCAGCAGCAGCATTGATCTAGTTTCACGTACATATATTCTTCATTCCACCTCTCCCGCGTCACCTCTGTATTGAGAGACAGAGAGCAGGTTCATCAGTAGCCGGGACGCCCTCGAGAAGGAGGGAGAAGGAGAGAGAGGAGAGGAGAGGAGAGGAGAGCGGCCGCCGGTATCGGCGCGGTAGATTTGCCTCAGTTGCCGCTGTACTTGTCCAACAAGCCGTCCGTACAAAAATGCTGGTGTCGGCCGGCCGACGTCCCGCGCTCTGATTGGTCGCGCCGACCGACGGCGGCAGGTGGGCGGGGCCTCGGCGCCGGAAAACGCGGCTCAAATCATAATCAATTGAGGTGCAAACGCGTTTTTCTGCGCGCAGCAGGCGGACACGACGTGCGGCGTGAGCCAGGCTGACAGTCAGAGTCGGGAGGACAGGCGTCACGCACGTCACAGTACTGTCCAGACAGGCAGGAGAGCTGTCACGGCCGCAGTGACCACCGCGAAGGAAGCCTTCCCGCCCAGCCGGAGCCGCAGCGGCGGGGAGCCTCGCGCGCCTCGCGGGAGATCGTCAGTACGCGTCTGACGCCGCAGCGCCGCAGTTGCCGCAGCGGCGCCGGGAGTGCCGCGAAGTGCGCAGGGAGTGGATCAGCAGCGGAGCACCCCGCGAGAGCCGGCAGACACAGGCGGGGATGTCACAGTTCGCGCTCAGCACCGCGTCACCTAGTCCGGTGAGTTCCGATTTGCATGTCTTTCGTGTGCTTCTTATCAGGATAACTACGCATGTATCTGTGAATCGGGTAGATCAGGGCAGCGGCTTAATCATTCTGACGTTGTTTGATTCGGTCCAACGTGTCGTGTAAGCCAGTCTCTTGATGTATCGCATAGATTATTCTGGTCCAGAACTAGGTTACAAAAGCCGATTCCCGACAAAAAACCACCGCCAGGAGGATGATTTATTGTTATGATCAGTAACACGACAGCCCCAGACACATTTCGAGTATCCCAGGGATCCCAGATCGGGAGGCTGATACACCCTACCTACCCGGTCTGGCAGGCTCGCTCCGTCATCGTCCTGGTCGGTCGTCAGGCTTAGCTCAGTCGCCTTTCCGGGGCTAGTAAGGCTCGCCAAGAAATGCAAGCCACATAATAACTGCTGGGGCCCATCGATGCACCGATTGCCAGGGTTACATGGCGTCGCTAACTCTCTCCCTGTTGGAAGGGGTTTTCGGGAGTCAAATTGCTCCTTGTTCAGAGAATCCTCCGGGCCTTGAACCCGGGTCGGCTGCGTGGAAAGCGAGCGTGCTAATCACTGCATCTTCGCGCCCCCGAAATGCAGACTTAAACTTACCTGAGTCAATTTTGCATACATAAATCAGCAGTCTCCTTTTTCGCATGATATGCGCTGATTGGTTTATTGCCTCTAATCTGTGATCGAAGACAGCGAACAAAGAAATTTGACGGTCACTTGCTAGTCCGACTAAATGGTTCCAAAAACGATATTCATGCAATTCCAAGCCAATTACAAGTCCTTTTGCAGGTGTCATTTCTCTACGAAGAGGCACCAGCTGAGCGATAGCCGACGATGGGCCATCGGAAGAGCCCCAGATCGCTGGGGTCTGGGTCAGATCAGGACCCGGGAGTGGCTATCCCAAAATAACATGGCAACAGGCTCAGGCTTTTAAAACGCATGATTACCCGCTTTGTCGTGGCATCAGTAAAGATTTAGGTGCTGACAGATCCAAGGACGAATGCTACCTCGCCATAGCTTCGACATTTGAATTTACAATTGTTCGTTTCTTTTCATTCACCTTGAATGGATATCTTGGATCAGATTTAAGCCTGAATGATATATCAATATTAGGAAAAAATGTGTAAAATGACCAAGCGTCGCATTAGATTGATCAATTATTGCGCATAAAGTTCCTTGTAAAAATGTCAGTTCTCATTTCCGGCGGGTAGAATGCCTTTTCAAGAGACGTCTACATTTGATTGTGATCAAGCCTCATCTGAGCTTCAACATTAACAGGTGCGGTTTTTGCCTCCAGCTCACGTTCTGCGATAATCTCACAAATCACTAAACAACACCTCACCAAATCACTAAAGCGCATAGTTCTCTCATTTAATTTGACCCCGGAATAGATTCCGAATGCTCAGTCCCCCACTCCTAGGAATTAAAGTTTTGTGGGGCTATAGTCTTTGCTTGTGGTTCTCTGCCACTACCTTAATTGCTCTGCTATATAATGTTCTGGGTCATTTGCATCGCACGAAATTATCAGGATTGGCCTATTTTGCAGCGCATGCTTAGCACTGTTTTAACCCCACAGCAGCCTAATTCTCTTCATGACTAATTCTGGAATACTCTCGAAATACCAGTACAACCTCGCAACGTTCCGAAATATTCCGACTTATTTCAGCAAAGAAACAGCAATTACATTGGCTTCGAACCATAAATATATGATTGTCATATCTAGCGTGTCACAGATTTAGAATAGATCCGGCATGAATCGGCAGGTTTTGTTCGGTGCAGGTGGCTAGCGCAGCAGCATTCCAGTAATTCTCCAGCGCTTCGCAGCTTAGCAGCGGCTGCTTGGCGAATTCACTTAGTTGCAGTCGCATTTTTACAGGCCGCAATTCATCATACACGATTGGGCCACGCTTTATTTTGATGGATGCTGACGGGGAGTGGGCTGTTTTGATGGCTGAACTACCTTCAGTAAGTAGTATTTCTTGTAGTGTCCGGCAGCCTTCGCCCGGTGCGGTGGGTTGTGTAATTGATGTGAATTGTAACTGGCAGTTTTGACCAGCTTCCTGTATCATTACAAATGTAGGCATGTAGAAACCCGGGCCCGTACATGTTTAATTCAGGCAGCACACTGTGAAATTGTCCAAGCATAGAGCGATGGAAATAAGTGGTCAGAGCATAATATGGTTTAATGAAAGCAAGCAGCGGTATGTTTACAGTGAGGTAAGCTGGCTTGAGCAGAATATTATCCTAGGGATTTAGCTGATAACCGTCTTGCACGGCAAGTTGAATTATTTATTTTGATATTGACTGAACTAAGCTGATCACTTTACATATCACTCACAAGCATATCACTTTACATTCACCAGCAGCGTTTACTTCGCAGGTTTGTTTCCATGGGCTTATAAGCTGGCTTGTCTCACCTTTTCACTTTAAACAAGCACCTTCTGAATATTGAATGACTACAGTTTTCACACGCTGGAGCCATCGGCACGGTAGTCCACGCGACTTAATTTATACCGAACAGCAGTCCAGCAGGACACCCCACTGACAACTGCGGTCGAAGAGAGTTCACAAAACCCACACCGCTCCAGGGTGCGGCTTTTGCGTCACTCGCGAATACACCGGCGCTGCTGTTGCGCTGTTTCAGCGTTGTTGGACCGCGGCGCTCCTGCTGCGGCTGAGACCAATCCATCAGGAGACACCGCCGCCCCGTGGCCCCTTTCCCAGGGTCCCAGACTTGTGTCTGCGCATATTCATGCCCCGGCTGGACGTCATTAGAGGGTACACGTGTTAGCTGGTTCCTTCACCACCGACGAGACGCCCCCTTCGTCCGGCTGCGGCCGTTCTGAAGGTCAAGAGAGCAACAAATCACCTCCGCCTGACCAGCGGCAAACATAATAACTCTAACGCAGGCAGACTCACGTTCTGTCGATACCGCATTTGGCATACCCCAGCAAAAGTTTTAGCAAAAAACATCCAGTGGGACTTTTTCGCACCTCGCGAAAAGACAGCAGATATCTCGCGCGGGTCCACCGCGGCGGATTTCATTCATTCATGAGGCTACCAGGGTCACTGGCAGCCGAATTGAAGCCGGGGTGTCCGGCCCGCCCCGCCGGCCGGAGCCGGGCCGGGCGGGCCCGCGTCCGCCGTGAGCGGCGCCAGGAGTCCGAGTCGCTCACAGAAGCCGCTGGACGTCTGGAAACTCGACCACCGGGGGATTTTCGGATACGTCAGCGATGGGGTGCGAGGGTACCGGTTTATCCCGTGAGCTGCTCGGCGGTGGTCTGTCTGGTGTCTACCGCTTACACCGCCGAGGCGTCCGCTTACGTCACGTCTTGATTAGTTCCGTGATGTGCTTGTCTAGTGCAGTCATGTGTCTGGTTGGAAATTCTGCCGTGAATGTATTGTGATGGCTATTAAGATCCGCAGGTTTTCAAAACAATTCTCAATGCTAAGGCAAATAACTAAGTATGTAATTTTGCTCACTGCAGCACCCTTTCACAAACATGGGAACCAAAGCGTATGGTTTAAAGTATGACCCTCATCGCTTTCAAGATCAAGGTTAAAATGGTTGCCTCGGACCATGGCTAGAGATCTCTTCTTGGCACAGTGGGGAGCCTGGATGGGTTAACGCTGGCACGGTAATACGATCCCTATACAAACCCAAAATTTAGTGGGGATCCAGACCCCCAACCCTCGGATCTTCACTCATGGCCTGTGCAACTGTTAGGCTTGAATTATTGTGATGTCTTTATATGGTCAACGCGCGCAGCCTAAGGACAGAAAATATTCGATTTTTTTGCATTTCAAGAATGGTCCACTCCTCCCCACATCGCTAGTTGCTGTTGCTATGTGGAATCGCAGTATATCTCATTTCTGCTGAGTCAGCCGTTTTTTTTAATGTTTTACCAATGCAAATATGGGGCTTGGTTGGGACTTTACATCTACCTTCTATAATGCCCACGTTTAATTGTAATGGGTGAAAAACTTACCATAATATTATCAATTGAATACAAACATATGCAACCAATCAAAATTTTAGGCAAAAAACAGTTTATCGCCCATCTGCTGCTATTCTTTCAGAACTGAACTGACTTCCGACATATTCTGGCATGCATACGGTTCTCGAAAAATATCCTTCTAAGAAGTCGTGTTTTCAATGAAAACCCTAGCATGGTTTCACGAACTTCTGTGTCAAAAGTTTCCTTCCACAACCAGTTCTCGACTCAGTAGCCAGTAGAAACGATTAGACCGCGGACAGACTCTTAGTTAAGTCTGATTTTCCCGTGTAGTGTTGTAACTGATCCATTACCTGTAAAGTGTAGATATCTTCTGACAGTCTGTTTGTGATTTTTCTTGTCCGAGCAAGCCAGCACGGCTTTGTCTAATGCCAGAATCCTGTGTAGAGTTGTGACGTACGAACTGACTATAGCTTGGAAGCGACAGCTGGAGGTAGATTTCTGGAAGAGCTTGTGACGAGCGCTGCCGTACATCGCTAGTACAAGATTGCAATCTTCTGATGTATTTGATTCTCACTAGATCGAATGAACGCGGCAATGTCCTCAGTCGTGCAAAAAGTGCACTTAACAAAAGTGGTCGTGTTGTTGGTAAATCCAGTAGGGTTTCAAGATGGCCGGCTAGCTGCTGTTTGCGTCATTTGATTCGGCCGAACTGATGAGGAGGAGCATGGAAGGGTTCGAATGCACGCGAGCAAATCTGTCTGCACGCGCGTTGCGTTCAGAAAGTAAAGCCACCTGTGCCGAACGTAAGCTGATTAATATTCATTAGAATATATGGGTTGCTCCTAGGCAAAATTTTTTAAGAAGAGTAGGTGAAGACACTATTGTTACCGAAGGGAAAACAACAAGAATGATGTAAATATAAGTTATTTTCCAACAAAAAAATCAATATCTTTGCAGAATAATGTTTCTTTCTCTCATTTGGATAACATATGAGTATTTTCCGAATTCTCAAACAGAAAATTTTGAGCGATCTTTGTGTCAGTGGAAGATCCCAACATTGTTCCAGTAATATGGAAAATACTGTCATGTATTCATTTATTCGCCCGTTTATGCACCGGTGTTTTCGCCGTGTGAATGCAATTTAGCATAACATGATCTTCCAGACCGACATCCGGGATAGGTGATTCGGTATAGGTGTCTGGTCACGCTACAGCGTGATGGAACTTGAAGTACGGGACTTGAGTTCGAATCTGACAACTGCTGATGACTTTTAGAGGCGGGAAAATAGCCGTATGAGAAAAGTTAAGCATGGTATAAGCTTCTTAAAGGGAATGTGGTACCTTTAGGTATAACGATATTTTAACTGCGATAGCCAAGTTGTAAAGCATGCCGGAAAACCCGGTACTCCATATATAATTTGTCCTGAAACTCAAATGTTCCGCAGCGAAAAGCTAAAAACCTACCTGAAATGTACCCTACGTGTACCCTTAGCAGCAAGCCACAGTTAGCAGCTGTCGGTGTGACGACATATGCTGACGTCACGGTGAGTATCAGCCAATCGAAGCTCTTGAAGCCTGTTGAATAAGGCAGCGGTTGCCAGATCATGACATCATCCACAGGCAGATAGTTATTGCTCTCCCTACAGGAGCATTTTAAAAATCAAAATATTTTTTTTTCAATCAATCAATCAATTTTATTTCATTTTCCATATAGACAGGGAAGAGCAAAGGACAAGAACAGCAGATAAGAAACATGAGAGAGCAAGCAATAGTCATACAGTACAGCACGAGGTGAGTATGTTGTGATATTAGTATGTTATGAGATTAGGACAAATAATAATGCTGGTCAGTAGAAATAACACAAAAACAAAGCAGAAAAACAAAAAGAAGCAATACAAAATAAAGTGAGCAGACAGATCATCCAAAACGTGCCTAACAAAACAAATAAAATGACGGAAAAACTAACCAAATATAATATATGTTTGATTGAAATTGTGGGCCCACATAAGTTCTTGACGTTAGTCACAAACGAAGAAAAGAAAACACCCAGGTTCACACACATTGTCCGATAAGAACAGATAATTGTGGCAATTAATGAACAAAAACAAATTAATGAAGCAAAGACAAAACAACGAGCAGGAAGCCAGCAGCGCAAAGGCAGGACGCAGAACATAACCAGGCGAAATGAGAGCAGAGATGACACTAAGTGCGCAAAAGCAAACGAAAACGGATAAACAAAAGTTGAGTTAAATGGAACAGCACAAGACAGCGAGAAAAAGCAAAAGAGCAATACAAGAACGAAATGAACATAGCAAAACGAAATTGGCTCACGTAATATGGCGCGACACCTGATATTTTTTTTAATACTTTCTCGCAGTCGTTCTCGGTGAATTTGGAGATGATCCGCTGCCGCAGCTGGCCACGACAGTGACGCAGAAGACCACACAGGATCGACACCACGTGTTCTTCGTGATCCCCAACGCCGAGACCCCTCCGCCTGTGCTGCGCGGAGTGTCATAAACAGGGGAAGAGAGTGCACAGGCCGAGGATCTCCACCAGCTTGTTGCAGTCATCGGCACCCGAGGGGCCGGAGGTGGCGTAGTTCAACACCTTTAACGCCCCGTTCCGCGATAGCTTCTTTCTCTGAGCATGAGGTTCATCAGCTGGAGCCCCTCGCCCCTCAGGAAGCGTTCCTTGTTCTCCGCCACCAGCAGCACCGAGCAGAGCGCGTCGAACACGTTCTCCATGCACTCCTGCTCCTCTGAGGAGCTCGGGTCGTGGCGTTTGTAGTAGGCCAGCTGCTGCAGCAGGACGTCGATCCCCCAACTCCCCCAGCATCGTCCTGTTCTCCTCATGACTCTGCACCAGTACGGACAGCATCTCACTGGCGCAAAGCTTTTGGCGTCGAAGGGCGCCTCCCTCTGCAGCCCGGTCAGCAGCCACCGCAGCAGGCCCTGCTGGGCGGCCGGCAGGCAGGCCACCGGCCGCAGCTCCGTCACGTTCTCTACTATGGCCCGCGCGCTGTGGACGCCCGCCGACTCCTCGGCCACAGCCTCGTCAAGCCGCCCATGGTGTGAACCAGCACGGCGACCGCCTGCTGCTCCAGCAGCTCCGCCACCAGACGCTCGGCGCCCCGCTCAGCCTCGTCCGAGTTTGTGTCGACGTCAGTCAGCTCCTGCGGCAGGTCGATGCCAGCTATGGTGACGTCAGTGTTGTCGTGGGCCAGCAGCGCCAGCGCAGCTCACCGCGCCCAGCTCCACCAGCCGCGGGAACAGCTCCGGGCCCGTGGCCTCCGCGTGCAGCGCCTGTATGGCCTCGTGGAGGGCCAGCTCAGAGTCGAGGAACCCCTCCGGGGCGTCGGCGTGCTTGGTCCGCATCAATATTGGCTTATTGTACAATGTAAATTTTTCAGAGAAATCATGGGCGCTTCCATGATTTTCAACTAAAGGCAGGGGCGGACGCAGACCCGAGTTTGGGGGACCAAACCTATGTGTGCCTCTCCTCCTGGGGGGTGGGAGGGGGGTGGGAGTGAATATGTTTTTGCTCTACAGACCTAGCGTAAACACCTTTTTCAAAAATTTATCTGGCGTTTGGGGGTGCAAAAGATAGTTTGGCCCCCCTCCAGCACTTTGGAGGGCATGGCCGGAATGCCCCCCCTGCATCCGCCAATGGCTGAAAGTACCCGTACTTACAATAAATTCCAGGATTTTACCAAGGTACCACATTCCCTTTAAGTACTCACTGGATATAACAAAGTTTAGCATGGAAGTTATCATCTTTAAGCCTGTTCTTACGTGACCCTTGTTTTTAAACACAAACATATATCCTTGTGTTTTCGCCTTTTACACCAACTACTCAGGGAAGAGTCATTGATCATAGCTTCCGCAATGCCCCAGAACAGGGCGGAAATCATCGGGAACGTGACGACACAGCATTGGACATTTTCTTATTTTCGTTTCAATAAATTCTGTAGTTGCTCAAATCGTGCGCAAGCTGTTTAGATATGTTCCTTCACATCGGTTCTCTTGCGACATTTATGAGACGTATAAGCGTTGTCCCGGACAAAAAGTGAGGATACCTACATGTCAAGTTTCAACCTTCCGCAGACAAGAAACATTCCGCCGTGGAAACAAACACTAGTCGGATTCTGACTCATCATTACCTTACCCAAATTCTAGCTACAGAATTTTTCGATTATTTTTCCAATTTGACCGATATCGGAAATTGTTCTTTGAAAAGTGGGAACCAAACCATTCTCCTTTCCAAGGCCTATGATTGGGTCATCCGTGATCTCTACAAGTCTGCACACATGCTCCAAGCCTCAAAGTACACCTAATTCATGTTCATGCCGGATGCTGTTGCTATATCGACCCGTCGTGAATCTGTTGGGGGAGGCGATCATCAAAACCATCAAATGCAACCAAAACAACAACCCTAGGACCAATCACCGCCATCCAAACACACAGTTCAACGGCTGTGCCATTCACATGTCGGCGATTTTCCCCCACCCCACCATCCAAAGGGGTCCCAGGCGATGATGGGGCCCAAAAATTTGTGAAAATATTGTTACGACTAGTTGATAGAATAAAGCAAACAAAGAGATCACGAGCAAGAAGGGAAGCACACACCTAAGAAACGAAGCAAAGGAAAACTGCATAAATGAATACCAAAAATATGCCTAAACACCTACAATTCAAAAATATATCAAATAAAACTAGAAATTTTAGATATTAATGAAGAGGACTCCATTTATAGATTCCACAGATTAAATGCCTCTGTATCAACTTTTGTGTAACTTGGCTGATGCGTTTTAAGTTGAGGTGTCAGTTTTCAGTTAGAAAATGAACTATCAAATGACGGGTGGCAGGAATGAAAGATGTAGAGTCCTTCAATGTGGAAATATATTAACAAGTATGATAACAATTCTCTCTTAGATTACTTATTCCAGCTCAAATGGCAAGCTACGGCCCAGGAGCTATGATATGAAACTAGTATGGAAACCATAAGTCATGCCTAGATTTGAAATAATGTCGATAACTACCGCAATAAAATGTGATAGCATAACTTGTGTGTTGTATTTTAGATTTCCCTCTGGTCTGTTGAAGAACACGCAGCCAATTCAAAATCATTCAAACAAAATCATTTTAACACTACTTCAACGTCTCATTGAGAGTTTTCGGCCATTCCTAAAGAAATATAAATCCACACTCTTACACGACCCATCCTATAGCAGCTCTCTCTCTCTCTGACACTGCCTCCCCCTGTTGCAGCATCTGGCGCCGCCCCTGGCGACCTCTTCCCCGCTGACCGTGACGTCACCGGGCGCTGGTCCCAAGTGCTGTGACACGGGTCGCGTGCTCTACACCGACCCAGTGTCGGGTCACGCGGTCTGCTCGTGCCAGTACGGCGCGGCGCCCAGCAGCCACCTGCTGGCCTACCAGAGCCTGGCTTCTCGTCTGCCGCTGATGTACGGCTGCGACTCGGCCTACCTACAGGCGCTCCAGCAGGGGCAGCCTCCTCCCCCACCGGTGAGCCGGTGGTCGCAGAGGACGAGTGGGGGGTTGGGTTGCAGAGGCTGCAGAAGTAATCACACAATCTCCAGGAAGTGGCTGATAATGATACGATTGCCAGGTATCTGC
The DNA here is from genome assembly GCA_034440635.1 of Lepas anatifera. Classification (NCBI taxonomy): domain Eukaryota; kingdom Metazoa; phylum Arthropoda; class Thecostraca; family Lepadidae; genus Lepas; species Lepas anatifera. The sequence goes on along the minus strand of JAOTON010000231.1, from coordinate 1,338,730 downwards.
TTTCGTTTTTTATGTTTTTTTCTGCACTTTGCGAGAGTTTCAAAGACAGCAGAGGTGCAAAATGGTGTAAATGCCTACTCGTTTGCAATTAAATTATTTAACACCACAAGCAGGGCTTCCGGTCGACCAGGACCAAAAAATTAGGTTTGATTAAAAATGTTGCAAATAACCATTTTATAGCTTAATTTGGTGCAAAAATAACAATATAATGCTGACCAGATGCAATTGAGAAATATTTTGAGCTCGGGGATCCTTCCAGCAGAAATCTGGCTTGAAGCCGAGGTTGCCATCAGCACGTCTCCAGTCCACCTCCTGGCTTCATTAGAGCTGCCTTTCTCAAATACAGAACGTACACACAGAAACGCTCAGTATTGGGCTGCGGACGTTCGGCAGACAAAGTTGTCTCTATTTAGTCGAAAGAAAACAACACGAAGAGAGGGTTTCAGGTAGAAACCCCAACCGGAGTTATTCACTGAAACCGCATCCCAGGTCACAACTAGAACATTCATCATACGGCTAAGAGATAATATAAATGTCTATACCTACATCGACTCTATTTGATAGCAATTCTTCTGGTAGGTAAGACCCGTTCTACTGATTCCCGGAAATTCTTTTGGAAAACATAAGTATCCCGAAGCTGTCATCAATCGGAGTGGTCTGCTGTGAGTCAAACCTACCAGAAAAAGATAACACTGGGCTCACAGAAGGTTTACTGGCGACTGATGAATGTAAATAATGTTAGGAAACAACTTTATTACATTGCATTAAACAGACAACGGCAGATACAGCAGTCAGATGGTTTTTAGCAATACCTACTTTTTATTCTAGACTCCACAATTGTCTTGTAAAAACGCATGATTCACTAGAGCATGACTTGAGACCAAGCGCTTTATAATCATATATATATATATATCATCAAGCTGTGTCTGTGTACAGGAGTGTTGGGGAGTTGTGTGCACTTTCTAACATTTGTCCATCTGGTAAGAAAACATCTGCGCATATTTTAGAGAGCCATATCGACGAGCATTCAATCGAGTCTACAAGTGTTTCAAACACGTGTCAATTCTTTTCCTACTTGATCCACATCTGTGGCTATTCATGGCTGGTGTGAATACTGTTTGACTCTGAAGCTCCCCATGAATTAAAGCCCAGTGCGTGACAATGTTTTATAATGTTTCCTCAGGGCAAAGAGGCCGCGGTGAGCGCCCTAGGGGCGCCTCCCCTTGGCACCCCTCCCGGGTGGCCCTACAGCCTGTACTACCCCTACGGAGAAGCAGGTCTCTCTCCATACGGCCTTCCCCCAGGGTAAGTCAAAACATGTTTTTTTTAGTTTCGTGATAGCATATACATTACCTTCTCATCATCATTTTCATCCTAAATCCTAATTGAAAAATAACCACTTGTGTGTCAACGGCGTTGGATGCAGGACTCGCGTGCGGGGAGAGGGGTGGGGGGGAGACTTTATGGGCAGAGATTTTAGAGAGGGAAAAGCTGGAGAACTGATTACTTATTTGGCTGTAAAATACAGAAGCTAAAATGGCAAGCAAAATCACAAGTAACACACACACAAAAGCAAAATATATTACTGTAAGGGGAGAGAGGAGCCAAGTGGTACGTGCAAACATCTACAACGGTTAATGCATGGAACATATTCTCTTCATTCTACAAAGCTTTTCATTTCATGGACTTTGGCAGACAATATCGCATGGTCCATAATTTCTTATGCTTAGGTATATTCCATTTATGGTACCGATTTGAAGCATGTGAGGCCCAAGGCCCGTTCGACCTCCCCCTGAATTCCCCAGTTGGAGTGGACACTGTTGTACTCTTGCTCTCGTGTCAGACAACATTAATTATGGAAACCATGGAAAGAACGGGGAGCTGCAAATGACAACCATCTGATAGAATGGTGGTAGAGACTGTGGGCAAGAGTTTGCGGAACGTTTCTTTTGAAGCGTCAGTAGTCGAGGCGTTGTCTTAGCTGGGGCTCTGAATGTTTCGTGTTTAGCCTTAGGCCATATTTCCTTTGTTAAAATATGTTTGAACTCTCTGAAACAGAATGATAATAAAAAACAAACCGTTGCCGCTCTTGGCACCTATGCATCTGGTATAAGGGTCGGTCACCAGTCGCCCCTTGCACTTGCACGAAGAGATGCAACTTATAATGTCGCACTATTCATTTAATTATGTATTCTATTGTGGCTGCTCCCGACAGGCGCACTAGCCCAGGTACAAAGGTACCTGGCGTCGGCCTTTCAGGAGCCTTTCAATGGGGTCAGTAAGGCCGTTAGCTGCCGCGGAGGTTCATCCATACAATCCTAATCTGGAATCTAGCAACGGAGTCACTCTGAGGACATCAGGTCACTTGATGGTATGATATACCCACCTTGACATTTTAACAATCACAACGGGAGGTGGAACGGCTAGCACGAACCCTTTGTCCCGATCCATCAGACTGCAAACAATTACAATTTACCGTGATAACAGTTTCCTGGAACATTAAGGAATCTCGCTACTACGCTCCTCACAGCATTGTTGTTTTATATATTTGCTTATATAAGTGTGGTGGGACAAATTTTGGGACAGGAAAAGGTTGCAAGATTCAGCGATAGTCCACTACACGCTGTCACGACTTTTCTTAGATAACACGCGACCACCACAAAACCAACCTCACGTTCGCAATAACGTTTGTTTGTATAGGTATTTTAGTAATGATCTCCGATCCTTGTCAGCAGAAGCTTATCCAGTGTTAGAGTAATCAAATTGTTCAGTGCTACCACCTCTACCGAGACACCAAACCGGTGAAACGCAACCACACCTCCCGCTCCTTGTTATCGATGATTTAATCTTCTTGTGATTTAAGTTCGTTAGGTACCCCAACAGTGGCCGATAATGCTCCTCCAGACGGCTGTGAAGCGCAACAGCGATGGCGTCCGTCTCAGACCGCTGCCGGCATGATTGCTATTTATGTTGTCACACAGCGGAGCAGCGCTGCTGCTCAGCCCTCCTCCCCCGGGGCGAGGTTGCATGCGGCACGCTCACTGTCCGCGCGTCCCGCCATCTAATTGGCTGAGTCCCGCCTTCACCCGCCGCGCCAGCCGTTTTGGCAGCTGATACTAAACAGACAGCGCTGTGGCACGACACCTTGACAGCAGCAGCCCATACGCCAATTATCACAACACTCAACTGGAGTGTGGCTTTCTGGAGAAGTGCGTTGTCGTTGTGGATACGACATTATGGGGCAGGCTGTGACTGGCTGATTTTAGCCGGTCACGATACTAATATTTGTGTGCGTCTGTTCCTACCAAAAAATCAAAAGACATCAACGAATGAGTTGTGCTATGCATCGTTCACTGAGCCATTGGTAATACAACACAGGCTTGTCTTACATAGCTTTTTGCTTGACAACTGCAAGCTCAGAATTGCTTTTAGCTTAGAATACTTATTTGAGGTGTGCCAGTCCTGAAAGATCATCTCTTTCTCTAAGCCCGTTTGTCACGCAAAAATTAGGCATATTCTTACCTTCAACACAGTGGAGTTGCAGTGGACGTCCTCTCTACAGTCAGCTTGGGCACTAATTAGGTTTCAAGCCACACCTTCACTCGGCTTGAGTTGTTGAAAACACTTGGCTTCTCGCGCTGGCTTGAATTGAACAAAGTTTTCATTTCGCACTATTTTCCGCCTTTCATCTGTCAAGTCTTTGATATGAGTTCATTCTGCTCTCCTTTCATGGTTACTGAACACATTTTTAATTTCAGTTTCTTTTGGGCCTCGGCCCCGTTGTTTATTCTCTCTGTGGAGAGGAGATTTTCGTCCAACTTGATATACCAAGAACTGCTCAACTTATGCAGAACGCGTGGGAGTTTGTATGCAAAAATCATTTCTTGCGTCTTAAAGCCGGGTAAGATGATTAGAGTGGAATCAAAATACCATTATAGCGTGAGGAAATATTTAAAATAAGGCGGTTTGGCCCTGATGTTTGGATAAGGCAGGTGATAATACCCACCGCAACTCCGAGTGTCAGCATAAATTAGCCTACTTTACAGAAGTATAACGCCTGTCCGCCAGATTTCACAAAGCATTGATCCGGGGAACTTGAGGCCGCTTTTACGACAAACATAGAATAGGTTACTAGATGTTGTCTTCCTGGTGTGGTGATAGATCTAGGATTTTTGCAAGGGGCGTGAAGCCTCAGGGGCCCGCATATTTCATCGGGGGGTCGTCTTTTGTGGTTTCCGAAGTGCGCCATCCCGATACGATTTTTAGGGGAGAATTGAAGCATTTCGGGAAAGTAGTAGAGAAAATTATTTCCCTGGGGTGCCGTTGCCAGAAGTTTGTTAAAATAATCGGACGGATCTCTGCCTGGCGACGGATTTTCGGCAAACAATGGAGGACGTCGCAAAACAGGACGCCTGTGTACGTGACCTTCTAAATTATTATCATTATTATAGTATAATTCTAAGGCGCCTGTATAGCACAGTTATCACCTTTCAGGGCGCCTTTGATACCCATCATAGGCACCTAACTTTCCAGAGTGGGCGACTCCATACAGCTAAGGCGAGCGACCGCCTCTTTGCCACGCCCCCCCTTCCCCCCGCTCCCTTGATTTGTCACTGCCCTAATGACAGGTCGAAATCTTGGAGGGGACTTAACCTTCTGTTTTGCTGGCTGTCAAATATATAAGCAAAGGATGTATCATCCCCCAATAATGCGTACGAACCAAGAATGGCTGAACCTATTTCAATGATTGGAAGTACTAGCCGACGCAGGTTTAGTCTTGCAACCACGGTTGGAAAAGGTTTTAAAGTGTTGGGCAGCAGTGTGAAAATATCTACCATTTTTCCACCTCAACAACCATGAAAATTTAAGGTGAAAACATTTTATGTTAGCTGCATACTATGTGTGCGTAAGTTACACAGGTGTAACGTTGAAACATGGTTGGAGCATTGTTTAAGGTGAACCACCAAAAGGAGCCAAGAAACTCAATTTCCTGGCATTATCTGTCATGGTGAAAAACAGTGTTAGGCACAACTGTTCAAATGAATACTAATAATGGGTTTTCTCTACTTCTACAGGTACGGCTTTGGCCTGGATGGCTCCAGAAGGAAAAACGCTACCCGTGAAACCACATCAACATTGAAAGCATGGCTCAACGAGCACAAGAAGAACCCGTACCCGACCAAAGGCGAGAAGATCATGCTCGCCATCATCACCAAGATGACGCTGACTCAGGTGTCGACCTGGTTCGCCAACGCCCGGAGGCGGTTAAAGAAGGAGAACAAAATGACCTGGGAACCGAGAAACCGAACGGACGAAGATGACGGTGACTCGGACACAGAAGTTGGGAAATCCGACGACGACGCGAAACCCGAGAGAGAAGGTGAGAAAGACTCTACTTTTGGATTGTTGCGGTTTGGTTGGCAGGTCATTCGGCCCGTATTTGGCTGATGTATGCGAGTGATTATATCGGCCAAATAACACCACTACGGTACTATGATCGAATGGCGAATAGCTGCGGTTAATCTATACGTGACCTGGAGGTCAACGGTGACCACTAACGATCTTGTTGACTTCTCCATCACCCTCGAAACGTCACACGACTCTTCACCCATGTACGCAACATCGGCTCACATGCCTCCAGGCCATACGATAAATCAATGCTTCCATCAGAGCCGCCCGGAACAGTTGACTAAGGCACACTCGCCTAGCCTATTTCCAGTCTTTTCGCATGTCCCAAGAGATCTGATTATGCACTGACGTCCCTTGAGTTTACTTAACGCAATGGATAATGTAATTACAATTTTAGAAGAGAACTCGGATGCCTGTATTTGCAGACAAAACAAGACTTCCAAGGTGATCAGCGCCAGATACAAGGGGAGCTAGGGGATCAAGCCCCCCTCCCCTCCCGAACTTTGAGGGTGCCTATATTAAACGTATAGTTGGAGGCTGATCCAAGGCAATGACGAGGGAGGATCGAGACCGCTAACCCCCCCCCCCAAATGAAGTCCTGGATCCGCAATTAAAGGTGGCCATGATTGATTGCTAATGACCCACGTAAGGGGTTGATGAATGAATTATGTTGGATACAAAACTGATGGGAGACTATAGGTGCAGTGACGGCGGAACGTCCGAATTGAAAGGGGGCACCATGGGCTTTCCAACCCATTTCTTTCCAGTCAAGGCCGTAGGGTTAGTGTTAGAATTCCTTATTTAAAGGGGACACCGTGCCCAGTGCCGCCTAGTTCCGCCGCCAGCGTATAGGTGATGGCCTAAGGCAATCACTTGAACTCGCACTGGATTTAGTAACAGCAAGAATAACGCCACGAACCAAGCCTGTCATTTTCAACCACTATTAAGTTACGTAAAGTTGAAAAGTGAGCTGTCTCCAAGCACTGTGACACAGCAGGGTTATCTGTGACAACATCGAGCGGGCTGCATTCCATATAACACTGATACCACACCTGACGAATCTGATAACGGCGCAGATGTTCCGCTCTGTTCATGTTCTGATGTTATCGCGCTGCAGTCCGGTTGAATCATGGTTTCCAAAATAAAAAAGTAGTGAATCGTGTAGCACCATGCTAATGGTGTCAACGCTTTTTCTCACCCAGTTTGAGCTATAAGCTTACTGCGAACACAGTAAGCCGTCTATATGGGGTAACGGACCGGAAATACCTGCAGAGTGGTGCGGATGTTCACCAGTGCACCTTGTCGGGTACATTCTATCTCCACATATCAGTCCATCCAGTGGCGGATCCAGGACTTCTTTTCGGGGGAGCGGGGGTTAGGGGGTTCGAGCCTCTCCAACCATAGCCTTGGAACAGCATTTGACTATGCATTTACTGTAGACACCAACATTTCGCAGATGGTTTGATCCCCTAGCCCCCCCCTCTGTATCCGCCGCTGAACCTATCCCGTTTTTTCACGTTCAGCGCAGACTATGCAGATTCGCTGCCGGCCCTGGTCGGCCACGGATGAAAGCCCGTGGGAACGGACTCACCGCTGCCGACTGAATGTGGAATATTTGTGACAAAGCGGCTCCATTTGGCGGGGTATGCGAACTAACTGCATGGTATAATGCGGAGAATCACCGTAGTCGGCTCATTGCAATTAATTAGCGGGATGTATGCAGGAAGTAGCGACTTTGTTGCAAGCATAGTCGCTGTGCTTGACCATCGTTAACACTAATCAGAAGTCTTAGCATTCCAAGTGAGAGTTGGCCTGAATGACAAGAGCCCCAATACGACATTGAGGATTACTGAGGTTATGAGGTGCCCATCAGGGTGATCATACGTATCGAAATATCTGGTTAGGAATTTTAACCAGCAGTGTGCACAGCTGTATAGTGATTCGACTCCGTATTATACTCTCTCGCTCTCTCGCTCTCTCGCTCTCTCTCTCTCTCTCTCTCTCTCTCTCTCTCTCTCTCTCTCTCTCTCTCTCTCTCTTGTCTATAAATTACGCCACGCATTTTTTTCACTTTTGACCCTTCCCTTGTAGCACTTTTTAACACTCATGTGTAACGGTTGATAACTCTGTGGCCGACTCCCCCTGCCTTCCTTTGCACTCTGTTATTTATGAGTGGCCCCTTTATTCAGCGATATATTCCTGTGATTCCAGCTGCAGAGACCGAACATTCGCGAGATACCACCTCGGATTTAGCAGTCTGCGACGAGCGCATCCCGCTTTGATTTCGTGTGAAAAACAAACATGGCGAGATTAATACGTTCTCGCGGCGTGGGACACATAGCCACCGTCGCCGGCATGGCGGTGCTTTGTTCTCGCTTTCCCACGGTTTCCATAGCAACCACAATCACGGGTTCACTTATAATGCGATAGGTGGCGTCACGGAAGGCAGGTCATACGATCGGGTCAAGAAAGATCAGGGAAGACGAAGACCTGATGGCGCGAGGCGTGTTAGGCTCTTAGAGGAAGAGAGATCTGGGTGATCTGACTGAACACAAGTACCGTATCGTATTAACGGCGTACCGTCAACCCATATCCATGTACGTACCTACCACAGCGGTGGTATACAGCCGTTAGGGCGGGGTGGCAGCTGTGAAATATCGCCGGCTCGATTCTCCGTCCGTCTGTGTTTGCGGCTGTGTTTGTGCGGATCCCCTGAGTGGCCGCGTGTTGTGAACACTTGCACAGGCTTGAAGCAGATTTTTTGGAATAGTTGTGTTCTGCTTATTCATGATATTCGTTTTATTTTTCACCACCTAACGCGTCAAATTCATCCAATGGAGCACCATTGGCATGTTCAAAATAAACCAATTTATATGTCTGAAAGCAAATAAAAAATTCGCTCTCAATAAAACTATTAGTAGCGTAACGGTGGAAATATAGAAACTGCAAAAATGGCTCCTGAAAGTGTTATACAAGTTTTTCTTTAACAACTGTATACAAAAACGAAACCCCACTCGCCTCAAGCCAGTGGATATGCGTCTCAATGTAGTTTCTAATTGTTTGAGCTGTATTCCAAACAAACCAAAGTCATGACTGATAGCAGTGTACAAGACAGACAATTCATATTAAAGCTCAGTTCCGCCCGGTGCACTCCACTAACGCTCTCCTCCCGTACATTTCAGGCTCGCCCGCTGAAGAGAGGCCGTCGGAGGACGCTGCTCCAAGCCCTGCCGACAGCTCTCAGTCACCTGTCAAACCCCGGATCTGGTCGCTGGCCGACCTGGCCATGTCCGGATCATCCCCCACCTCCAGGATCTCCTCGTTGGCATCGCCGTTCCTCAGCTACCCGCTGGCTGGAGGTCTCTCCGGAGGAGGCAAGCTTCTTCTTCCCTTCGCAAGGCCGCATCACGTGACGCTTCCCTACGGCCGGCCCGAGGCGGCGTCACGTCCTTCGCCTACGCGAGAGGCGACTCCTTCGCCGCCCGCCTCTGCGGGATCGCCAGCAATGGCCTCGGGCGATCAGGCGTAATGGCCCCAGAGAAGCAGATCTGGGCGGCCACCCGTCGCAGGGATACAAACCAAAACACTGTGAGAGTGTGAGTGTGTGCTAGCTGTTAATGTTCGCGCGAGGCCGTTTATTGGAGTGTGGTGGGAGTGAGGCGGTAGTGATTGTTTATTGTTTCGTTTCCAACGCTTCCAAGTTGTAACCGGCATCACTGAGACCACTTCTGCGTTGTTCAGCCGCCACGTAGCTTTAATTTATTGAGGGCGAGCCAAAAGATGCTGAAGTGTGCACGTATGATGGGCAGCCATGCGCGCGTCGGTCATACCAGCTTCTGTCATTCAGTATTGGCTGATTTGTTATTTATTTCGTAGCGGTGCTCGCCAGTGTTGCGCCCACGATAGGAGAATCAAAATGGCCCGCGTGCGGTATATATGTGGCCCGTTGTAGCATGAAAAGCCTCAACCCGCACAATGTCGAATGTGCAGCCGGATATTATTTGTGTCTTGTAGCCGTCTGTTTCCTGGAGCAGACACGTAGGATTGCTAAAGCCTGTGATATGATGAGTGGTGAGTTTTCTCATAGACCCAGCAGACTCTGACTGCTGCACCTGGGGCGTTACCTCGTTTTAGTCTTCATTATGCCATGCTTGTTTTCTAGGACAATTTTATTGAACAGTGGCGAAGTTACGCTATGGAAGCAACAGCACCCAATGACTTCAGGACAGACATGTGTTACGCCCAGATTCATTCCTACGTCAGTTTATGGATACAGTACAGCTTCAGATGACTAGATGCCATCATGGAACAATATGGTGTTCATTCCACCCCTGAGAAGTGTTAAATGTTCTTGTAAAAACACAAATGTCGAGTTCCTTGTAAATAAACCTCATTTGTTGTTTCCAAACAAGCTTTGCTATCGTATGCCCTGAAAGCATTATCTGGAGCTCTCGTTGCATTGCAAGGTAATATATTCAGCTTAAAACAGAACGATAGGGGAGAGTGCTTCAGTGGTTCTCGGCGCCTGCTTGCTGAGGCAAGCGTTCCAGGTTCAAGTCCTGGCCAGTCCCTAGAATAAGTCTGAACCAGTCCCCTGAATGTTCTCCAACAGAAGTCAAGTCGGCAACGGATTATAGCCTCAGCAATCGGTGTGAGATTATATGGCAGGTGACTTATTTCTTCTACCATAAATCGAGTTAAAATGACATGGAATTTACTCTTCATTTATTATTTACGGATCCCGGTATCACACCGTCTACCAGGCCCGATAAGAGAAACCCAAGGGTAATACTGACCATTAGCCCCATTAAAGAAATGAAAAATAGGCGACTTAATTTCGTATTATAGGTACCATAAAACAGGCCAAAGAGATGTGCAATATTCCGCACACGGTTATCTACTAAGCTGGTAAAGTCATTCGAAGGTATCGGGCAATATTGGAAAATATTGTCTGATACTTTCACATTCCTATTCCAGCTTGAGAAAGAATCGTTTTCGAGATATTGCATGTCTGTTTGTCCTATTTGTTTGTAATACAACATGAACAAATTCGGTTACTTGTCTTTCAATTCTGCGTAATGACTGCGTTCAAAAGAACTATTTCACATCTGGAACATTACCATGTCACTCAAATATATTTGTTTATGGTCACCTGGTCACCTGGAAATCGGTGCAGGCAAAGTTTCAGCAAAGTTTCAATTACCTGAGACAGAACGCGTAACAAAAAAAACAGTTTTCACAACATTCATTACACAAAGGCGAGATAAAAAGCCACAACGCTGGAAAACAGTGGGGTGAGTAGTGATTCTGGAATAGGGCACCATCTTGCACCTCTCACGCATACCTAGTTACACTTAAGCTAAAAGCATCGCAGTTAGGTACGGCCTGCAAAATGCACGATGGCTGGAAAATAACCCAATAATTTTCCTCACACTCTTATTCACTACCAAAGACACCATTAGAAATTACCTGCCAAATACAAACGAATGGTGAAAGCTGTTCGAAGGCTAGGAGCACAGTTCCCACTTTTCGCCCCTTACACTGTTGCCAGCAGTTCAGTATATCCCCTCTTAAACATCCGTGATAAGTACATTTTCCACGGGGAAACTGGTGCTAGCCAGAAATCTGTAACATTCGTAAACACCGAAATATGTAATGTTCTCGTTGCGTTGTAATGATATGCCTCAACGATACCTGATATCTTATGTGACAAATGTTTTGGTTGATAATATTCTAGGTAAGAAATATATACAAAATAATTTGCATTTGCGTTTTAAACATACAAAATGTTTTTAAGGCAAAATGTTTGATTCAAATTGCTTGTTCTAAATCGTTTAGAAAGCACGAATGACAAACAGCCAGGTCCTCGCAAGCACTCAGCGGCAATACACAGGTCTCACAAGCACCAACATGCTTTGGCATGAGTACAATACCAACATGTCTAGAAGCATGTATGGTCTCTTCAGATTAAGCATGTGGTGGTCAGTGTTCTCAGTTACACTTAAAGACATCTAAAACATTTTTTAAACTTAACCGTTTCATACAATTCCATGAGCGCACAGCGATGGCTGGATTGGAGTGATTCTTGCTGTACCGGTATGCTGGACACACTAATGATCTAAACTATGCAAGAATGCAGGCTGCACCTGGTTCTGCTGGTCAGGAATCCCTTCATCAGAAGCGCTAAGTAAGTTTCCATTTGTTATTTACGATGAACCACCTGCACTTCTCATGTTCCCTAGAACTGAGATGAAGCTGCAACCACTGCATGCCTCAAGTGGTAGCGAATGACATCCGGAATCCCTCCTGTTGTTAAACATAGTCAGGTCTCTGGCTTACAGTTAGAGGCTTCTACAAGCAGTAGATGTTACATAACTCATTCTTCTAGGCCCGACAGAAGGAGGCCATGGTCGTGATGGTACGAATATAATCAAAATCAGTCCACAAAGCAGTCATACAAAAGACACACCGTATCACTCGGTATGTTTTCACATTGTGCAAAGTCAAGTAACCTGAAAACGTGTCAGATTATCAAGTCCCCCGTCTTCAGCTAAATCCCATACCATTTTCTGTAAAGTGCCAGATTTGTAGAGCAGGTGCATCGCCACCATCAAACTGGAGCATAAACAGTCAGCGACCCCGCGCTGCCGCGCTGTGTACGGCACCGTGCCGATCTCACTCGTCATTGTTGTCGGTGTCAGTCCGGTTTTGCGTGCTCTCGTCACCTGTGCCGCCATGCCCGCTAGAGACCACTGTTCCCGTGCACGCTCGCACGCTATTCGCGACCATGGTAATTAATCTGAGCTACTCCAACGCCAGCGGTGAACGCCACCAGCTTATATGATCTGTGAGCGGTGCAGTTACCCACTGGTGAAAGCCATCGGCCATTGAGCCGTTCTAAGTCTAACAGTGTTAGACTAGCAGTGTTAGACTAACACTGCTTCAGCGCGAAGCAAACGAGGCGCAAGCAATTCTATAACGGCTTTTATGGCTGGCTGACCAAAAATGACACCATGAAGATAATAATTTCTTAAAATCGATAATGTTTCCAGGTTACCTCGTTCTTAGGTGAGATCGAATCCCTTTCATAAGCAGTGAAGTTACTCGTTATCGGTATTTATCTTGTTTGTCGTAGTGTGAGGAGGTCATTAACACACAATTATGGGCCATAGAGCAGGCGAGTTTAGATTTTGCCGAAGAGCGTGTAAGTTTCGAGGATTTTATCAGAAACTCGTGCTGCACATGCCCTGGAAAGAGGATGGTTTCCCTGGAAAAATCGTTCTCACACAGCCCCCACGGACACGAACAGTCATGTTCTGACGTCATCTTAGCACCATATTTCATTTGGTCCATTTTCATTAGCGAAAAATTCAACCAGTTTGGAGGAATTTTTATCACCCTTCAGTGCGCGTATAAGCCACTCCCTTAGATCTGCCGCATTTGGGTCGCCTTGCTAAGGACATTGAAATTCTTGCATATTTTGTCGTTTGAAAAAAGTGTTAACGTCAGTTTCCCCTCAGAAAATTATGTTGTGAATCCAATTGCGAAATATTAGCTATCTAATGTCAATAAGGGGTTCAGGGGACGACAAACTGCTTCGTGGCTCTCTGAGATGGAAGAACCCACCGGGCTGGTATAAGGCCTCTTAAACCGGTATGGGGTTCTTAAGTTTTTTGTGTTCCCTGAGTTCGTGGGGGTCCCTTTGGCCAGCCTGGGCCCTGAGTCGGTCTGAGGCCACCTGAGCTGATCTGGGCAGCCTCGGTGGGTTTTTGCCCTCAGAGCTGGTCATGGCCGTGTAAGGTTGTGCAGGGCTTCACAAAGCTAGTCTGAGTCCACTGAGTTTCCCCCCTCCCCCTCCGCATGGTATTGTGCAGGGGGCTCCTGACTAGGTCTTGGGGCTCTTGAGCTGGTGTGAAAGCTTCTCCTCCACTCCAACGGCACGCTGTTATAAACCATCATGCCAACATATCCTCACCACCAAACAGTACGTATTTTAATCCGCCGCGCTACCCCTCCCCACCGACGGTCTAACTCAGTTCAAGTTGGTTGGTATCCTCCAGCGACAGTGACCCCGCTCACCTCTGTGCCTCGCGGGCATCAGCGGCCAGCGGCTGGCGACCGCTGATTGGTGGATGCGCGTTCACCTGCTTTGTGAGAATTTCAGCGTAACGTGTTCCATGAAAATGGTTCCGTTTCGAAGAATACTTGTGGAAGTTTATTTCGAACATCATGTCAAGAAATTGTTTGTCATAGCTTGTTCTCTATTGGCTTGATTATCTGCACTATAAACCAAGGCTGCTTTACGGAAGGTTTCAGGAAAATATATCCCGACTGGGTAGTGAATTCTAAATTCACGGAAAATTTTCAGATTCAAGATAATTCCTTTGTTTTGGAGAGCATGCCAAAAGACTTACAGTGTCATCCAGCGGCGGATACAAGAAGGTCTAGGACGATCAACCCCATCCCATGTATGAGTGCCTATAGTCAAAGCATTGGTGGAGGCTCATCCGAGGTAACGGTGAGGGAGGCTCGAGCCCCTAGCTCCACTGAAATATAGTCCTGGATCCCCACTGGTGCCATCATTTAGCCAGTCTTATCGATGAGGGACGTATCAAATTTGTGTTAGCATGCGATCATAGAACTTCAAAGACCTTCCTTGCAACTGCAGAATGTCTCCGTTAACCTTAAATGGGGTCGCAGCCAACTGTTGGGGACCCACTGTCCAGGGAGCAGTATTGGAAGAATTTTCAGCATTACCTTATGATTGCGCAACTCACGTTGTCGCATACTTAATATATTTTATATCTCCGATTCCTTCCTTACATCTGAGGTCCAAAAATACAGCAAACCACCAAAAATATATGGTAATGGGACGACTGTTACAGCACACATATCTAATATGGCTATTTCCACTATAACCACCATCAGGGCACCGCCCATGGCAGCAGCCCACACCCGAGGACTGCAGGGGCGGACGCAGCCCAAAAAATCGATGGAAAGAGTGTACAGCTCACATTTGTCGGAAACAAATATATAAGAAATAGTGACGGGGAGTTATTTTCAAAGTTACGATACTTTCTCAAAATGAGAGATTTAGATATCCTTTTTAAGCAATGTTCCAGAACCCTCATAACTTAGGGCGCATTTTCAAATATACTCACCCTCACAGCGCGTGCTACTTTCCCTGAAGGTGGCATCATATTCAGATCCATTCTCACCCTCAAGATCGCACCCAGAAAACTTCGTCAGATGTGTCGCCTAATATCATTTAAATAGCATCAAATTCATCCTCGCCATATACCAGGCTCAGAGGCTTCTTTTCACGACACTCCTGTAATTTATACACATGAAAAACTGATTAACATACATCAAAAATTGCAATAACGCACCAAGCGCAGCCTGTGTTGACACTTTTTAATTTAGCACGGAAAACCGAGGGAAGACTTAAAATGTTTTGCAGCGCCCCATAATTCCTGGCGGCGCTGCTGAATATGCACACATATTAATGTTCGTCCAGATAAAAGTTTCGGGGATGCCCAGCTATAAAAGCGTAACTGCAGCGACAGAAAATAGGGTGTAGTAATTCAGTATAATTACAAGACAAACACCATCACCTACGTATTTGCATTTGAAACAACAGACCAGATGGACGCGTTTCAACCGAAGTATTAAACAGCAAGATAATAATAGGGCGAGGGACCTGTATTGGTTCAAATGTGTTTTCAAATTAAAATTCAAATACCTGTCAATCACAATAATACCATCGCCTATGTATTGTAGGATTGTTCTACTCGTCGGTGACAGTCTTATTATTGTTAAGCTAATGTGTAGCCGAATGCCTCAATCTAGTTAATTCAAATTGTTACATAATACTTTGAAGGCTGGTGTAATTCAATAAATATGCGGTTCGGATAATTTGATTTTACCTAAGAAAGAACACATTTCAACCCATTGACAAAAGAGTTGCCATCTAATGTGACGTCAAGATGAGCCCCAAGCCCGGAATATTTCTGTAAAGGGTGATAGAGTAACTCCTGAAACTTGACATCATATTCATAATTTCTGCGTTCGTCACGGTTGCAGTGTAGTTGAAACGTAGGCGATAATAGTTTTCAACTTGGCTTATGTGCCATTTCCTGATCGTCCTGTCCCCCAAATACCATATTCCTGTCACCCGGCGTAGCATATGTTCTTTTAGCATATGTCCCCAAGATCCAGAAGAAAATATTTATTTCTCTCAACTCAGACCAATGCTTCCTCAAGATCCAAGAAACTTCACCAAAAGAAAAGAAATTGTGAAACTAGCTAGAAATAGAAATGGTATTCAATCAGAGGCCTCGCCAAAAAGTAATTTTACGGGGCCAGATTCCACGGAGCCTCCTATCTCTGATCCCAAAGGGGCCTCCAGACTCATGGAATGGTATAGCTATTCCATGTCCAGACTAGTCTTTTCAGATACACAATTGCAGCCATTTTGGTGCCCTTGCAATTCCAGCCCTTGGTCACTGCGGAAATTTTTGTTCTAAAAAAATCAGGATATACTAAGCGTGCACTTCCTCTGCTAAGATCAACCATTTTTCAGTTCGAACTAACTTGTGACATCACTTATTGTCCCGGTTCCACTAAATCAGGTGGACTTCCGCTCATTCGAAGGCTAGGTGTTGGAAGCCTAGATCTAATAACGTCTCTCATTAACCTTAAATATAGCTTGGATACGAATTGATCACGCTGGGTTCCTCCAATCGCTTAAATGAGGTTTCTACATGCCACTGGCTTCACTAGACGGCGCCTCTTTGGCCCGTTCAGGATCTTGATCTGAAAATATTGAAAAGAGTATCTCCTGTGACTGGCTTAAAAGTTGTATTGCAATTTATTGGACTTCCTTTGTCAGCCAAGGGGCCACTGACGCATTTCAGGGGCCTGAAATGTCAACAGAAGTATCGAGGAAAATTGGAGCACCCATTCTGTTAGCGCCCTCCCCCTCCCCTTCCACTTACATGCTCTGATGGGGTCTTCCTGATCTGCTCGTGAAATTATTTTGTTGGCCAGAGGACCTCCTCAAACCGACTAAGAGAACTATAATATACTATATATATATATATATATATATATATATATATATTCTTGTATATATGTATATATGGATGAATCTGCTGGTGAGACATATATTCTTCATCAGAATCCTTAAGATGCTGCAGGTTTCCAGCATTGAGAGGCCCCTGAGCTGAGTGGGGGGCCACCTAAAACTCATCGGGGGCCAGGCCTCTCGTATTGATGGCTATGGGGCAGAGTTCAAAAACTGGTTCTGCGCTAGGGTGCTGAGGGTAAAATTAATATTGGAAAATATAGTCAGCAAGTGAAAAATTCCAAATTTAGAACATTGTGATAGTCAGTCAAAATTCTTATCAATCCATTATTTAAAGCTTAAGCATAATTTTGCTCATCAATATTTCCCTATTGCTACATTGCTGATGTGTTCAGTTATGCCATGATTATTTCATTGTGCTAAAAAAGCTCCACTTGAGGGGTGAGCAAATTTAGTAAGAATAGCACAGAAATGAGTGGAAATGCAGTTTGCCCGGGTGTTGCTCTCCTCCCATCACCCTGGGATTAGGCACACTGCTGCCCCATGGTGGCGGCGCCTCTGTGTCTAATGCATGCCATGAATATGTAGGCAACGAATTGTAATGGGATGTCACACAGAAAGGTTTATTATATTTGAAATGGATACCATTTTTACTTCAGAGAAAGAAGAAAAAACCGACATCAGATATTCAGCATACTGGCTTTTCAAAAAAGTTGGTAAAATCGGGGTTTTCTAATATCGGATTATTGTGTCGGATATGTGTTTTCTTGAAGCATGAGAATCACTGTACGAAACATTATAGTTTTGTTCTGGATTGCGTTCGATTTTCACACGAGCTATTACATATTTCATCCTCCATTTAAGCTGCGTAAAGTGAGGTCCAAAAACAACACTACATCTTCAAAGACAATGGTAGCGCTAGACATCCGGAACATAACGATAAAATGTTATTGCTACATCAAAAATAAATTTTGATTAAACTTTTACTATATGTCCGTTGAACGTGAACATTTTTGTTCAGTGAAACTGCCCAGATTCATGCAATCCCTTTGTCGCTGTGCAAATGTAAGGACTTGGTTATCTCCGTGTATCTGCTACGATGTATCAGAACTTCCGCTGCTTCAAATATCGAAAACAAGCGCCTTCAGCGACTCGGTACTCTGGTGACCCTTAATCCCGGCGTCGGCCCCCAGGGCAGGCTGCGGTGCACGTGACCGCTGGCCGCCGGTTACCGCCGGCGATGCGGCCGCTCGCGTCGCCGTCGACGCTGGCGTGTAACACATCGTCGCCGATGGAGTTATTGGACGGCGCGCCGCGACGGAGAACGATGTGGTATTTGTAAACGAGGCGAGACCGTGACACGGTCCTGGCGTCTGTGGCCCCGTATTGAGTGGCGGGGAGGAAACAAATAGCGACAGCCATAGAGCACATAGGTGGTTTGACCGACGACGCGCATGGTTCGAATTCCTCACGTGTGCTTCGCCCTTTGCGTGTATTGAAACTTGTTTTTTACTTTTTTGTAAATAAAGGGTAGTGTTTTAACATGCGCATTGACGGGGGCGGGTACCCGGCCCCCTCGGGTTTTTCGGAGATAGCAGAAAAACAGCGGCGCGTAGCGCCGCCGTACGTGGCATACCTTTTCCTTCATCATTCTTACAACTTCTGTGAAAATTTGAGGGTTAGTTCATCTCAGGTCAGGTCACCAGTACAGGTCAAGCGACCTGACCTAAAAAAAAGTTTAAGATAACATAAGTCAGAGCAGGGTGAACTTATCCGATTGAAACTCATATCACATAATGGGTCCACCGAGTTCTCTAAAATATGTTCCGGTATTTTTGATATCGATGACCTAAGGTCAGGTACGAGGCATGGCCTCTCCGTTAGAAATACATGGGAAAATGGTTTTTACTGAATAACTCAGTAACGGATGGTGATAGAGAGTTTATTTTAGCTGCATTAGACTTGCCTTGGCTTTGCAGTTCTATTGATATGCATTTTATATAATTTGACCCTGTTCTGACCTCAGGTCAGGTCCAATCCTTGACTTGACCTAGCAAGGTCAAATTATATATCATTCGATTCGGCTTGCTGCGAGGATTCATATAGCTCAAGTCGTTTTGCTCTATCTTTACTTGTTCAGATGAAATGGCCGAAAACTTAATTTAAATGTTATCCCTATGACGGCATGTTTTGACCTCCCCGTGACCTTAAATATGACCTGACAAAAAATGGTTCAAATATTTTCGATGGAGAAGTGGATGGGCTACCCAACGCCGTTTATCGTTTTTCGCTACCTACCGTGGTTCTTGAGATCTTAGGGGGGCGGGTACCCGCCCCCCGTCAAAGCGAAGGTGGCTCAGACCCCCGTCAATGCGTGTGTTAATCTTAAGCGTTGGAGATTATGCTGCTCTGGTAATCGTTTATATTATCTTTATATTCCACTGAACCATCGATGCAACGGCTTCGTCTTTCAATAGATTATCTTCCAATCTACAAAATGCCCTACCTGAATTAACCGCAGGTATATTGATGAAAGTTGTATTATTTTGTGATCAGAAAAATAGTGCCCCTATACCTGTATCAATATACCTATATCAATATGCCCTACCTGAATTAACCGCAGATATATTGATGAAAGTTTTATTATTTTGTGATCAGAAAAATAGTGCTCCTATACCTGTTGTTGGATGCTTATTTGGGAAAAGAACGTTTTTCTGAAAAAAGTATCCAAGATTTACGCTGTGGATATGACCTCAGGCACGCGACAAACCTTATGTGTGGGTAAATATCATGTCACAGACCAATGAGGTCACTTTTAGTAATGCATATTCTTAGAACATGCTGATAATTTTTCACTATTTGAAAGTTGCCGATGCCACGATTTGTCTATTACAATATCTTCACGTGACCTACGCCTTAACGCCTTTCCTTCCTGCAGAAATAGCACATTGCAATTTAGCTGATTCATCCAGGGGAGCATTGTGGGTCGCTTCACGAGTCAGTGTGAGATTTGCATGATAAGGGGCGGAGTATCCCATTAAAAATGAAGGAAATGTGACGTTTTATAATGGGATTTGAAATCATACTTCCAAGTGATAAGACGCACAAAACCTCCCTCAGTTTAATATTTCATTTACCCTGGAATTCACCATTTACGAAAAAAATAATATGTGCTAGCCCTGGGTCACATTCAGGACTTATAACTTCTGCAGGCCGGGTAAAAAACATCATCCGTATTACAGCCTAATATCTTCTGTTGTGTGGGTTCGTGTGGGTGTGGGTCGAGCCAAGGGTTTGTGTGGGTGTGCGTGGGTTGAGCCAAGCGCCGCCCCGTCCGTGACGTAGGACCTACTACTGTCTCTGGCAATGAGTCGGCGGGTGCTGAAACCGACGAGTGCGTATTAGGCTCACAGGAAAATTAACACGCGCATTGACGGGGGCGGGTACCCGCCCCCCCTCGGGTTTTTCGGAGATAGCAGAAAAACGGCGGCGCGCAGCACTGCCGTACTTGGTATACCTTTTCCCTCATCATTTTTGCAACTTCTGTGAAAATTTTTAAGGATAGGTCATCTCAGGTCTGGTCACCAGTACAGGTCAAGTGACCCGACCTCAAAAAAAGTTTAAGATAGCATAAGTCGGAGCAGGGTGAACTTATCCAATTGAAACTGATATCACATAATGGGCCCACCGAGTTCTCTAAAATATGCTCCGGTATTTTTGATATCGATGACCTAAGATCAGGTACGAAGCATAACCTCTCCATTGGTAATACATGGGAAATATGGTTTTTACTGAATAACTCAGTAACAGATGGTGATAGAGCGTTTATTTTAGCTTCATTAGACTCGCCTTGGCTTTGCAGCTCTAATGATATGCATTTTATATAATTTGACCCTGACCTGACCTCAGGTCAGGTCAAATCTTTGATTTGACCTAGCAAGGTCAAATCATATATCATTCGATTCGGCTTGCTGCGAGGATTCATAGAGTTTAAGTCGTTTTGCTCTATCTTTACTTGTTCAGATGTAATGGCCGAAAAGCTTAATTTACATGTTATCCCTATGATGGCATTTGACGGCATGTTTTGACCTATGGTGACCTTAAATGTGACCTGACAAAAAAATGGTTCAAATATTTTCGATGGAAAAGCGGATGGGCTACCAAACGCCGTCTATCGTTTTTTGCTACCTACCGTGGTTCTCGAGATCTTAGAGGGGGCGGGTACCCGCCCCCGTCGGTAATCCGAAGGTGGCTCAGACCCCCGTCAATGCGCGTGTTAAGTAAAACGAAATGTTAGCCCTGTTAGAAAATGTTCAGAAAAAAGTTTTTAACCAAATATTTCCAATGAACATTGCCCGTAAACCACCCCAGTCTGGAGTTCCACCAAGGTGCCACAACGCTCTATTTCCTTGAGCAAGCTGCTTTAAGTTCGAAAGGCCGGTATAGCTGAGTGAACTCTTGGTAAGCTACACCTGTTATATTGTGATAAATCGTCTTTGAACTTCTGTCACAGACTAATGCGTCGGAGGTGTCCCATGCGATAAATACGATCAATGCCGCGCGATAAATACGTCTCGGTTTTCACGTGAGAAACAACGTAACCATAAAAAAAGATTATAATGAGCTTAAAAAGCCAACAACGTACATTTGAAGCATTAACACTCTTGGGGTGTAAAGCTGCCATCAGAGTGCACGACCACTAGAAAAATATAACATAAATGAATACACAAAAAATCCAAAATTACGCTGTATGTCTTATGAATCCTAAGATATGCCGCCAAGAACACTGGACAACCAGAAAAAACGACACAACCCTGTCATAACTGGGCGCCAGAGCAAGGACAGTAGCTTTGCTGTTTCTGGAACCGTACCTTTTGTGAAGAAATCCCGCCATCAGGTGAACACCCAGCAGGTGACGAAGACCCCGGCTCCGCTCCCGGGTGATAACGCTTGGACTGAGCCAAGCGGCGGGGGCCCATGAGAGCACGGTAGCATCACTCGCACACAAACGCACTTTACGGAAAAAACCGATCACATACTGACGCGCACAAGCGAACACGATCCGCCACTGCTGACCTGTTCGCGCCTGTGACCTCAAGGCCACTCATGTCAACTGTGGGAACGGAGTCACTACCCGCAGTTGTACACTGTGACGTCACCACTCTGTCATACGGTGCAGTTTCGCCGCCAGCGAACGCAGGTGAAGAGGTTGAGCTGTATCCCGTCACAGCGGTAGGACCGGGAGGTGGGACGTTACTCTGGCGTCTCGTCAGCCGCCCTGTTCTACTTTGAGGTTTTCCGCTCGTCATCGACGTCCTCAACCGGGAATCGGTGTTGTCTTTGAGCCGAGGAGAACGCTGCGTTTCAGGCCGCCTCTGCTAGCGCTCAGCTGACCGGGGTCGTTCCAACGCTCCAGAGTCCTCCGTCGTCCCACGGCTGGGGCGGGGGCTCAGGGGCACCACCAGGCTGGAGAAACTGGGCGGCCTCCTGCGCCTCTGAGCTGGCACTGCATAACACAGATCTGTTACAAGGTCACTTGCACAAGAGGAGGGTCGCCCGTGAGTAAGCATTTTAAGATGCCGCTGTTTATAGACCACTGCTCTATCCCACACTCACCCCTCTCTCTTAGTACCGATGAACTGAACATTTCTGGACATTTTCCGGCTCTTGAGCGGCAAAAACTCGCTGAGGTAAATGGTCATAAAAGGTCATAAAAGGTCGGTACCCTCCGGAATTCGACAGTTCCTGGAAAAATATGTCTCGGTCCAAGAAGGTGCATGTGACCGCAGCGTTTCCAGGGGGCTTGTGAAGCCACGATCAAGCGTCTTGGCCGAGACCAATCTCAAGCAAGCTCGTTCTTGGAACTTAGACGAGTTTACGGCGGATATTTTACCCCTTTCCCAGACGTCGGGGGCTAAAGACCAGGCTCACTACTCGCGGTAGTGTTGCATGCGCGAACCTGGTCTTCGAGAACTGTGCTCATTTTCTGTGTCTCTTTCAAACCATGCTTGAGGTCGTCACGTTTTTTTTTACTTTGAAGATGTCCCTCTTAAATGTTTCCATATTCTGCTCGGAATCTTTTTAAAACGTGTATCCAATCGGGATTTTCATATTTTGACACGTTTACTTTCACTGTACTTTTTAGTCTAGAGAGTCGTTCGTTCATTGATGATTCAATGGTAGCTTCCATTATCTCTCAGGGGTGGACGCAGACCCGAGTTTTGGGGGCAAACCCATGTCTACCTCTCCTCCTGGGGAGAGGGGGGTGGGAGCGAATATTTTTTGGCTCTACAGACCTAGTGTAAACACCTTTTTCAGTGCTCGACAGACCTAGTACAAGCTACCTCTCCAAGTGCATGATCGCTCTAGGGGCGGGGGAGGGGAGCAGAGTTTTTGCTCTACAGACCTAGTGTAAACACCTTTTTTCAAAAATTTCTCCAGCGTTTGGGGGGGCAAAAGACAGTTTGCCCCCCCTCAAGCGCTTTGGGGGGCGCATGGGCGGAATGCCCCCCTTCCTGCGTCCACCAATGCTATATCTTTGATGTCGGTAAACATTCGCACCGAGAATTCTACTTTTCCCTGGAAATTTGCAGTTGGGCTGCTTTCTCTTTGGTCAAATCCTTTTTGATAGTGGATGCGTTTCTAATGGTTGGCCAAGTCTTGGTTGAATTTTTTACTTTTGCTTATATTGTAAGACACGGGTGATATGAAATCATGTCTCTATTGCACCTCCAACCAGCCTTCAATGGGGTGAGGGTTATGGAGGGAAATGTACATTAGGGTGTCCCAAAATTAATAAAGTTTTAAAATTTGGTGTTTACCTTTCTTTTTCCCGTTGAGTGTGACCTGAAACGAAATTGGGCAAAAAATCAGGCATTTAAATTAATATTTGACCCCAGCGCAAAACGCTTGAAGTTTTACCCATAGCTCCCTATGGAGACTGCAACGCTTGAACACGAAGTATTTCGGTATTTCCATTGTAATGCGAGACTACAGCTTAGTGTGTCTTATATTTTTTCTCTTTTTGGCTATGTTTTGTAAGAATTATCTTTTATCTATTGTTTACATGGCATTCCGACTTATTTCCACTACAATTAGGAACTTCACGTTCTTCGTTTTACATAGAACCATATTGTGTTATAAGGTACACAACCCTGATCCGAATAACTGGTTGTTTTTCCTTGTATGGTCAGGCAAAACACTGTTTTATAAACATTATCATTGATCCATAGACTAGAAAGACACAGTTTCAAGACATATACACGTTATTCAATATGGAACAAAAGTCCATTGCTACATATAAACATCCTTCTGGAGGGCCCCTGGCCAGAGGTGTACGCCAGAACGGATTTCCTAGTGTCGGGAAACGGCTTGTGGTAATGCTCTACAGCTTGCAGTAGGTGCTGCTGGTGAGTGGTGGTTGGGGGGAAATACATTCCCCGAAAACAGAAAATCTAGGGGCAATACTATGGTTGCACCCCCCCCCTCCCCAAAGCTGTCGGCCTCGTTTTTGCCCGGACTCATTTTTAGTCTACAAGCAAGGTTTTGGTGCTTGAACTCTCAACTTTAAACACAACCACCCAACTTCAGTGCAAAAATTGAGCCCTGGATGGCAAAACAAGCATCTTGTGGCTACAACTTTGACCCGGCGACGTTTTATTTATTCTGCTTATCGACTCTTCAGCTTACCCCCACAGCTTATCGTTTAAATTGTGGTATGCTATCACCGCGTGACGTTTTTTTCCTCATCGACTTTGGCTTGTCCCCAAACCTGCCGGCTAAATCCGCCACTGCTCTCGGCTCTCCTCATTCTTAGTAAGGCAGCCGATATAGTAATTTATCAGCCTAGCCCCTCTCTCTGCTGGGTTGTTCGCCAACTGCAGGTTTCGTATGAAGGCCTCCAGCCTATCGTAACCTGGGATACCGTCCCATGGCGGGCACTCAGCCAGAAATGACGTGTCAACCGACCGGCTTTTCAAACATGGGATGGGACTGCGCGCCCACAAACTTATCCAGCGTCAGATCCTCCAAGCCTTAAAGGGAATGTGGCACCATCATAATGTGATTTTAACTGAGATAGCTAAGTTGTAAAGCAAGTCGGAAAACCCGGTACTCAATATATCATTTGTCCTGGAACTCAAAATTTCCGTTGAGAAAAGCTAAAAACTACCGGAAATGTACCCCTCAAGGACAATGTCCAGGTGATTTCCTTTGATACAACAGCGTCCAACACCGGGTGGCAGTACCGGGTTTTCCGACTTGCTTTACAACTTGGCTATCTCAGTTAAAATCACGTTATGAAGGTGCCACATTCCCTTTAAGGCATGAAGGATCTGACTCTGGATAAGTTTGTGGGCGCGCAGTCCCATCCCATGTTTGAAAGCCTGTCGGTTGACACGTCATTTCTGGCTGAGTGCCCGCCATGGGACGGTATCCCAGGTTACAATAGGCTGGAGGCCCTCATACGAAACCTGCAGTTGGCGAACAACCCAGCAGAGAGAGAGGCTAGGCTGATAAATTACTATATCGGCTGATTACTAAGAATGAGGAGAGCCGACAGCAGTGGCGGATTTAGCCGGCAGGTTTGGGGACAAGCCAAAGTCGATGAGAAAAAACGCCACGCGGTGATAGCATACCACAATTTAACTAAGCGGTAAGCTGTGGGGATAAGCTGAAGAGTCGATAAGCAGAATAAAAAAACGTCGCCAGGTCAAAGCTGTAGCCACAAGATGCTTGTTTTGCTTTCCAGGGCTCAATTTTTGCTCTGAAGTTGGGTGGCTGTGCTTAAAGTTGAGAGTTCAAGCACCAAAACCTGGCTTGTGGACTAAAAATGAGTCCGGGCAAAAAAGGTCGACAGCTTTGGGGAGAGGGTGCAACCATAGTATTGCCCCTATATTTTCTGTTTTGGGGGAATGTATTCCCCCCAACCACCACTGGCCAACAGCACCTACTGCAAGTTGTAGAGCATTGCCACCAGCCGTTTCCCGACACTAGGAAATCAGTTCTGGCGTACACCTCTGGGCAGGTAGGTACCCTCCAGAAGGATGTTTATATGTAGCAATGAACTTTTGTTCCATATTGAATATCGTTTATGTGTCTTAAAACTGGGTCTTTCTAGTCAATAATAATGATGCTATTCGATCAATTCGATCAATAATAATGCTATAAAACAGTGTTTTGCCTGACCATACAAGGAAAAACAACCAGATATTCGGATCAGGGTTGTGTACCTTATAACACAATATGGTTCTATGTAAAACGAAGAACGTGAAGTACCTAATTGTAGTGGAAATAAGTCGGAATGCCATGTAAACAATAGATAAAAGATGGTTCTTACAACACATAGCCAAAAAGAGAAGAAAATATAAGACACACTACGCTGTAGTCCCGCATTACGATGGAAATACCGAAATAGTTCGTGTTCAAGCGTTGCAGTCTCCATAGGGAGCTATGAGTAAAACTTCAAGGGATTTGTGCTGGGGTCAAATATTAATTTAAATGCCTGATTTTTGCACAATTTCGTTTCAGGTCACACTCAACAGGAAAAAGAAAGGTAAACACCAACTTTTAAAACTTTGTTAATTTTGGGACACCCTAATGTACATACATGTAGGTCATACTAGGGAAGTGCGAATTCGTTCTCTACAAGTTTAATGAAATATATTTCAAGCGTATTATGCACAAATAAAGAGGGCTGGAATTTCTCTTCAAATGCATTTTCAATGTGTTTCATAGAATTTATGGGCCGCTCTGTAAATAATCTCCCCCTCCCTGCCTTCGTAACACCACGGACCCAAGCTTATGCCATCACAGTGCCACACGCAGAGCCGTCACAGTGCTTTCTTCTTCCATCCTCTCGAGCGCTGTCCGCCTTAGTGACAGGAACTGGTCGACAGAACGCACCCGCTTAGCTGACGCACTTCCCAGGAGACGAGACGGCTCTCATTAGCACCAACTTCCAAAAACGTCGCACAAGAAACGGCTCCGGCAAAAACGGAGACGGCTGCAGGATAAACGCCAACTGTTATCGGCAGCAAATCTAGCTTAGAGGTAATGGTGTACTGTTATCAGTAGCAAATCTAGCCTAGAGGTAATAGAATACTGCTAGCGGTAGAAAATTCAACCTAAAGGTAGGTAATGGTGTTCTCGGTAGCAAATCCCATCGAGAGGTAATGGTGTAATGCTATCGGAAGCAAATCTAAGGTGATGGTGTACTGCTGTCGATGGCAAATCCAACCGAGGGTACTAGTGTAATTCTATCGGTAGCAAATCCAGTCACGAGGTAATGGTATAATGTTATCTGTAGCAAATTCAACCGAGGGTAAAAGTGTACTGTAATCGGTAGCACATCCAACCGAGAGGCAATGTGGAACTATTATCGGTGGCAAATCCAACTAAGAGGCAATGGTATACTCTTATCGCAAGCAAATCCAACAAGGATATAATGATGTGGCTCGCTAATCAGCTGGCAGCACCCGTTTATGTTGGATGGAATATGCTATGTTGAAAACAAGTCGCATGCCGAAAAAACAGCACGATGGTAGCGCACGCATCCAACATGGATATTTCAAAGCCTGACCGGCAACTAGGTGCACAGTGACATCAAGAGCTCTTCAACGGTGAGCTGAGCGCGACAACGCTTGGAAGGTTCAAGGTAGTGATGAAAAGACCCACCAACTCGCAAACCACGGATGGCGGCAGAACTTGAAGATTACAACTATGAAGTGCGCCAGAAAAAAAGTTAAAAATCTGAATCGTTAGATATGAGAAAAGGTCTGATGAAAGCTCCAAAGAAAGAAAACTCCCTCTTATATGTTGACTACCGTGAACTAGAATAGATAACGCAACCTTGTTTGTAGATGTGGTTTCAGGTTTGAGGCGGGATAACACATTTGATAAAAATGTATTTAGTAATCGTATCCATTTTCCCTACACCAATGAAGCTACGTACGTCTGTCACTACCTCCTTCATGCATGCCTTCGAAAGTTCTATGAGTACAGCTAACCTGTAAATCAAACATGGCTTTGAAGGAAGGAGGCATCTGAATGAACACCAAGTTATATCTATCAGTTCTTCCCCTTGCCGTATGGCCAACCTGTCACAGCGCAACGGTGGACGGTAGCGGCAGCATGCGACAGTCAAAAGCTGTCACTTACATGGACGACGACAGCTTTTGTAATGAGACAACAACTCATGACCCTTGGCTACTTCGCTTCTCAATGCGATTTTAGCTCATTCTTTGATGATAAATTACTATGAATATGTTCCTCAATGCGCGCAGGGGCGGGAAAAGTAATTTTAGAAGTCAACGTAGCTCGGTTGGTACCGGTTTGAAGATAAAAGGCATCGGGTTCGAATCCGTGATGCCTCAGATTCTTCATTTTCATCAGTGCTGTCTTGCAGTGTTTTTGGGCAGGATTTACGACAGTGGCAGTATTACGAATAAGTGTGATGTTCAGCAACCTTCATTGCGAATTCAAGAATTTGATTGTCTAATTATTTATAATAATGTACAATTGGTTGCCTGGTGTGCGGATTCAGTACATGCTAAAAAAATTATTGACTTTTCAAAGGTGGCAGCTTTCGGTATTTGACATTTGCTTGGCGCCAGGTTTGAAGTTTTTACCTCCCCTGGTTGAAGGTAGCTCGGGGACTGGACTGGGTTTCGTAGCCATTTACTTCACAGTCCAGCCAATCTTACAGACTAGACCAGATGTGAGATTGAAGAGTTCCATGAAAAACCAAGAGCACATATTTTTTCATCAACGTAGTAAGCTGCTGTAAGGAGTTAAAGGGAATGTGGCAGCTTTATAACGTGATTTTAACTGATATAGCCAAGTTTTTAATCATGCCGGAAAACCCGGTAATCAATATATCATTTGTCTTGAAACTCAAAATTTCAGCGGAGAAAGGCTAAAAACCTACCTTAAATGTATCCTTCTTGTACCCCAGCCAGGCGGGCACAGTTGTCAGCTGTTGGTGTGACGACAGCACTGACGTCAGGGTGAGTAATCAGCCAATTGAAGCCCTTGAAGCCTATTGAATGCGGTAGTAGTTGACAGACCATGACGTCATCCACAGGCAGAGATTGATATTTCACCCAAGAGGAGCATTTAAAAAATCAAAATATTGAGCTCATTGTATATTTTTCAGAGAAATCATGGAGGTTTTCATGATTTTCGGCTGAAAATAACCTTAATTACATTAAATGGATTTGACCAAGGTGCCAAATTTCCTTTAAACTTTGTATTCAAATTTTGCATGAACATTTTGAAATACCCACAGGCTGATCCGCTGACTCAATGATAAGCCAACGACTTATGGCCTTATACTTGAACCGCAACCAACCTGGATGTGTTGTATGGACCAGCCTGTGGCCTCAGTCGTAACCTGAGACCTCGGAGTGAGAATGAGAGCTATTCGCGTAAATGCAATCTCAATCACAACTAGCTGCGATATTCACTTCTGCCACACCATTTGCCGAATTGAGGGAATCCGATTTATTTATCGATGCAAGATGTAACTGAATAGAGCCAGAACCCCGCGGAAGCGCCAACATATCGCTACAATCGTCAGAGGCGACGCTACCTAGGCTGTAACACTGTGACAGCATTTTCTAACAAGCGCCCAGGACACCATCTTCAACCTTGGCACGGCATTGCTGAGCTACATACCAGCTTGCAATTCACCTCGACGGGTGCTTTGCTAGGCTTTGGCAGCATGGCCGGCGCGCCACTGACAGTTTTGCGACGTACGGATGTGCGTGGTGAGCTCATTGTTGGTGTGTTAATTAGAGGCTCGAACACGCACGCTGTCGTTCGCGGCTCGCTCGCGCCGTGAGGTATGGGGCTCGCGGTCGCTCTAATGCCGCCTTGTTGTCACACACCCTGCTGATACGGGCACGGCAGGCAGCCAAACGGCCTGTTCGCCAATGCAAAAACCTCATTCCGAGGTGAATGCGCGAAATAGTCGGCACGTGCAGTGTATAAATTCGGCTAGGCTTCGTCAGCAATGAGCGTGAGGTGCGATGGGGAAGAACTCAGCGGAGATCTTCAGGAATAGGAAGGGTTGTACGCTGATGTGGTTATTGTGTTCCAGGTGTCGATATGATTCGTTCTATCGATACGATGAGTTGGGCACGAATGATGTATGAAAAATATGCATCTGGAGAGCAATGATTTAGAGGGACAGTTTCAAAATGAGCGTAAAGGGCATGTCGGGGTAGCCATGGCTCGATCAAGGGAAGCTGTTCGCCAAGCACTGTTTATTTCATCTGGCTCCATGAATTTGATAGTCAATTAATGTATGCAGCCTTCCCGTTTCCGCTTAAGAAAATAATATTACGGTACTACTTCCAGCACTGTTAGGCTGATGGCTGCATTTGTTTTACTACAAGACCTCTAGGGCATTACATAATCACAACTCCCCAAACTCAGCCAGAACTACAGTCTTAAAAAATGGTATTTTTTCTTGTATGCGTTTTGGAGGATTTAACTTAGTAATCATAAACGAATTTTGAAACTAGTTTTCAGGTTCCCAAACAGATGTCTAGCTAACGCCTTGAACAGCCGGAATACACCATCTGCTATGTAAATTGGCCCTCTATATTTGTCTGAATCAGGTTATCAGTTCAACTCTCTGTTAGTTGGACCCCACCACAAAGATAGCAGGCGCTCAACGGCTGGTCTACAGGTCTCTGCTCAGTCTGCAGGCACGCGCCGCCGCACGCCCCGCCCGCGCCGCTGCCGCATAAATTGCGTCCGAGCGGTCCGAGCGCGCCAGGAATGGCGCAGCCGCGCCGTTTTTGTCTACCAGCAGCGGCGCATTGGTGCTTTATGGAGCAGCCACCGAGCGGCGGACACCGGCCGGCACCGCGAGGGGGCGCTCCGATCGACGCTGACCCCTGACCCCCAGCTGACCCGGGCCTGACCCCAGGTCACTCTCGGGTCTGTGTGACGCGCCGTGTGATGGAATGGAGAGCCGCGTGCGGCTGATAACGCGCCATCACGCTAGGGTAGATGGAGGGCAGAAAGGTTGGACCGAACGGCCACGCGGCCGGGTCGCACCCAAATTGGACAGCTCTGAGCACTAGGCCCATAGTGCTGACACTGGGTCCACGGCCGAGCGCAGGGTCAAAGGCAGGCTCAGGATTTCTATTGGGACAGGGGGGTGCCTGGTCAAGAGGGTCATTCGTACCAGATGGGTGCCACTTTTGGACGGTGAAGGCTGTCGGTGGCATCGATACCAACATCCTGGGCGGAAGCGGCGTTTCAGGGGATGTCAAGGACGTTTCAGGGAGCACCGAGGCTATTCCAGGGGGAGTAGAGACTCGATTGCAAGGAGAGTGGAACATACCCTCTTCTCCCTCCGTGCCCCCTGGATCTGCCTATGTGAGAAACAAGGTGCTTAAGACTCTAAAGCACCCCAAACGGTTTTGCATGAAGCCACCACTGGCTGTCATGTGTACAAATGCGACGACTTCTGAATTCCTGGTTTCCAAACATTTTTATTCAAATTAGACAAATCATACTATGCTTTATAGGGAGCGATCACTACCTGTTTGTTGCACCATCTGACCAGTTCTCTCTAGCGGGGGAATTTAGATTTAAGATTTTCTGGCGCAGTTTTCGGGAATGTTGAGGGGCGTCGTAGTTCCAAGGGGGTGCCTTACCTCTTTATAAATTAGTATCTTTCAGTTTTCAGGCATTGCTTTTATCCAGAAACACTTTATTTTTAGGCTTCGTAGATGCCTCATATCGGGGTAAGGTAGTTCGACGTTCGTGTGCTCATTCAGTGAGCGCATGTCTTCCGAATTAACATGCACTTGAGGCTAGAGATACAGATTGCTTTTAATGCAAATACTGCACAAAGGTAACACCTTCTTCTCCAAAGGAAGGGGCGGAAAGGGGGAGAGAGGGCAACCAATCCCAACTGCCACACCCTGGGCCAGTCTGCTCCCTTGTATTGCACACTTTTAATTCCGTAGTCCATGCAAAGTTGTTGTGATATATGCATTTATACTCTTAATCTGAGTAGCAGACATGGGGGCCGAAAGCGGGGGGACGGGGGGACGCGTCCCCCCTGTTGGCCAACCAGGGGGGGACGTCCCCCAAAAACAATTTTTTGGGTCAATGCTCATTAATGCTCTCAGGTACCGAATAATCTCAAAATTCGCCTCCCCGGTCAGCACCAGCCCGGGTCCGTCCCCCCCTGCGAAAATTCCGTGGCGGTGCCCGTGGTAGCAAATATGATATGATTCTAATAATTTAATTTATTATCCAAGCATTCCGTCCTGATGTATATCCTACAGTGTGTTTTGGTTCTGTTTTAAATTTGTATATCTTACTTTAACTACCACGAGCATCAGAATGCCACAGCGTGGTGGTGGAGTTCTTTCGTATGCAAAATACAGAATATTGTGATGCTCCTAACGACAAGCTCTGGTAATAAGCTACCATAAATTTCAGCAATAGTACAGAAGGATTAGCTTCCAATTTTGGGCATCACTATCATTGCACAAACGATGATTCCAAGTATAAATCTGATTTTGACAGCAACATCAGTGAGCGATAGCTGTTATTAGTGAAAGAAGCGTGAGTTTAACCAATATATCGTCACACTGGTGGCGCCTCAATTTTTGAACACTTAACCGAAAGAAGTTTTCTGTTACAGAGGGTATCATTCATCGGATCCAGACAGCCGGATCTCTTCTAATGATGGGGTGGTGATCTATTGAACGCTTGGCCCCCTTGTAATCGCTGACGATTGGTCAAATCGTACTGCCAAACTGCAGCTGATTTAATGCCCAATGAATCAAGCATTGCTCAAATAAATTAGCATTATCCACTGTCTGTTCCATTTGATATAATTGACATCGTTCAGCACCACCGCTTACCCTAATTTTCAGTTCTCAAACGCTGTTATTATCAAATCGATGCCATGTCACCACTACGTGTTGAGTGAAGCACCTCATAAAATTATGTGTCTGATGCGAATTTAACAAAGAACTCGTTCGCAGGAGGCTTATACTCGAATAAATCTACCAGAAGTGGTCAAAGTGCTCAGCCTCCGCCATAGTAAGAGCATCGTTTTCGATACTAACAGTCGGAATAACTTACCAACCCGCCCCACATGGCCCGGTCGCATGCAACAATGTTCCGAATTCTAAATTCTGTCGGCTATAACCATCGCCACAAATTAGTCAGTCCGGCGTTAGTGGCAGGCAGCTGCACCCGCTTCACTTGAAGTCCTTGGAAGCCTCGATTTCGCGTGTAAAATTCGCTGCTAAACTCACGCTGGAGTATCAGCACCAGAGTCAATCCACGATTCTGTTTTGAGTATGGCTTCCATGACAGCATGGTGTAATAATTGACACTTTCGAGACAACCGAGATCTCAGAAACCACGTTAGATAGCGAAAAGCGGAAAGCGGTGTTGGATAGCGCGTCTTGATCTCTACCGAAAATGTTTGACATTTTAGTCCGGTCGTTTTTTTAATTACTGCAGGCCAAAGAATGTTGATAAAGGGATAAAATGGAAACTTTGCCAAAATTGTCAGGAGGTCGGAACCTCCCCAACTCCCAAGCTTTCCCAAATATCTCTAAAACAATTCACGATAAGCTTTTGAAACTTCATTTTTTCAAGTTCGACTGGACAGATTCCCTGAAGTTTTGAGACAATATATTTCGTAGGGGCGAAGCTATGGCTCGGTATTTGGGGATCTGTTCGCAAACCGAGTATTATCGTGTTACGTTGCATTCTTCGTGCAACAAAGCCTTCCGAATCAATATTAAAAGCAGTTAAAGTGTTAGAATGCTATAAAGAAGATATTGACGGAGGGAATGTCCCCCCTTAAGACACGAGCCGCGCTTCGCGCGGCTCGCCCGCACTATACTATGTGGCCAAATTTGGCATTTTATACCAGACAGGGCCCTCTTAAGCCTTCTTCGGCACTCTATTCTGTAACAAGGAGGGCCCTTTTTGCCCATCAGGGCCCTTTTGGCGCAGTCGCAGGGGCCCTTTTCGGGGAGCCGCCCCTCCCTGAGCGAAACCCTGGCTACGCTCCTGGTGTCATATGACGCATCTCATTTGAACCGCACCAGCAGTTCAACCACAATGACATCAAAATAAACACCCTTTGTCATTCACTGAGAACTCTGGAGCTTTGGCAAATTTTCTCATGCATTTTAAACGGAAAAGTCATGAATGAAACCTGATTGATTCTACTTTCACTGGTCTTACTTGATCAGGCCTCGTTATCTGACATATGCTGACGCAGACTTGAAATTTTGGGAAAGGTTGCGCAAATCATCAAGCATAAAGTTACACATGAGAAGCACGGCATCGCGGGGTGCCACCGTTTTTGAGCTGTCTACCAAAATAACTAGCGGGTTTGCTTATGCACCTCCGCTCTTGGGGTAGGGATTAAGCCCAACCAGCTCACTTTTCAACGTCACCTTTCGTTGACGCCGGCAGACGTCCAACTTGGTTTTGTTTGGTTCGCATTTTCCTAGTGAAAACATGTGTATTTTCTCTATCTAATCCACCAAAAAGTTGTGCTAACTTAGATAGCCTAAATGCCATTGCAAATCAGAAAATGTAAAATTTTCGGAGGTTTTATGCTTATTTTCCTCTTATAATTATTGGGGCTTATCGACGCACAAACTGCCAGGGTCATATGGCGTCGCAAACTCTTTCCCTGTTGGAAGGGTATCTCGGGAGCCAGCTTGCTCCTTGTGTTCAGGGCAGCCGCCGGGCCTTCAACCCGGGTCGGCCGTGTAGAAGCCAGCTGCACTGACCACTCCACTACCGTGCCCCCTTGATTTGCCTATTCTACGGAAAACAAGTTGTAGTTATTTGCCGCCTGATTACTGTGATTCCGATCTACGACTCGAGATGAGCTGTGGGTGTTATTGTCCGTTTTCTGTAGGTGTTACAGAAAAAATTACAGTTCTGAGTTGCCAGTGGAAAAATTCAGTTTTAACAGCTTGCCTTTTAAGCATCCCATTCCCCAGAAGTTCTGAAAAATCGATGTCCCTGCTACCCAGAAAAGTGGCACCAAACACGAGTCTGGCGGATTCACCGGCCGAGGTCCACTGAGCGGTGATGCTACCGCTCCATGTAGGGCTGCCCCCGTCTGGGACGGGCTCACTGCACTGACACGCCGACCGCCCGGCACGTCAGGAATTTT
The DNA here is from genome assembly GCA_034440635.1 of Lepas anatifera. Taxonomy (NCBI): domain Eukaryota; kingdom Metazoa; phylum Arthropoda; class Thecostraca; family Lepadidae; genus Lepas; species Lepas anatifera. The sequence continues at coordinate 1,304,045 of JAOTON010000231.1, read as the reverse complement.
GTCAAACAACACCAAACTTATGTAAAATATGGTCGCCCTGGTGAAACAATGGAGCTTGTCGGATTCCGGACGGGCGATATGGTCGCCGACAGCTCAGCGGCCAAGACAGAACACTCTTCCTGATGCTGGTGAAAATTCCGCGCGGGCCCGCCCGGGGGCCCCCGCAGAGACCCGATGACCTTTTCAGTGACGTCATCACAAAAGTGCTGCTTAATGAAATAATGGGCTAGGGCTAACACCGCACGGGAGTTAGAAATGTAGAAATCGTGAAGCCTGATGGGAGGAGCTTTTACATGGACCTGACACCATTAGGAAGAGTACAGACTATCCGTTGCAGAGGACGCAAGCAGTGCATCCGGAATCCACAGGGGGATTAAATTTGTCCGGCTGTCACATAGGATGCTGGAAAGGGTATATTCCTGGATATTACAGACAAATATATTTTACGTCACGAAATGAAGTTCTTCTGCTACAAACCCAGTGCTGATATTTTTGTATTTTTACCGGTGATTTTTACCTGGATTGAGATGTTCATTGCGAATTTGACATCGTGTTTGAGCTTTTTTCATTAACAATCAACATCTCTGGATGACAAGAAAACCTCAATTCAAAATATCAGCGATTCATGCAGAGTTTAGCACATACAATTTATTTTGCAATCAGAAATCTGCGCAACAATTTAAATGGGTCTCTAGCTGGTCCCACTAGTACCTCAAGACATTTATTTGCATTATTGCAAGAGCAAATGGACTTGTTCATGCACTAGATACAGACCTTTATAACATTTCTTTAAAGTTCTGAACCGACATGATCTCATGAGGGGAAAGGGTGCTGAAGTCATAAATACGCTTATGATGGATTTTGGGGTGGATAACTTTCAGGTGACATAACAACATAGGCGAAGACATATATTTTAAACAGTTCTCGCCATGACGCCTTGGCCTAATGCTATGTTAACACGGAACGGGGGGCCCCCCCCAGGTTTCGGACAGCAAAAAGGCGGGTGCAGCGCCGTCGTACTTGGTATACCTTTTCCCATCATTTTGCAACTTCTGGAAAATTTTAAGGATAGGTCATCTCAGGTCAGGCACCAGTACAGGTCAAGTGACCCGACCTCAAAAAAGTTTAAGATAGCATAAGTCGGAGCAGGGTGAACTTATCCAATGAAACTCATATCACATAATGGGCTCACCGAGTTCTCTAAAATTTGTTCCGGTATTTTTATATCGCTGACCTAAGGTCAGGTACGAAGCAGACATCTCCATTGGTAATACATAGAAATATGGTTTTACTGAATAACTCAGTAACAGATGGTGATAGAGCGTTTATTTTAGCTTCATTAGACTCGCCTGGCTTTGCAGTTCTCATGATGTCATTTTATATAATTTGACCCTGACCTGACCTCAGGTCAGGTCAAATCTTGATTTGACCTAGCAAGGTCAAATCATATATCATTCGATTCGGCTTCTGCGAGGATTCATATAGTTCAAGTCGTTTTCCTCTATCTTTACTTGTTCAGATGTAATGCCGAAAAACGTAATTTACATGTTATCCCTATGACGGCATGTGACGGCATGTTTTGACCCTGGACCTTAAATGACCTGACAAAAAATGGTTCAAATATTTTCGATGGAAAGCGGATGGGCTACCCAACGCCGTTTACCGTTTTTGCTACCTACCGTGGTTCTCGAGATCTTAGGGGGGTACCCGCCCCCTCGTCAATCCGAAGGTGGCTCAGACCCCCGTCAATGCGCGTGTTAATATGGCAGTGCAACTTTCAGTGTACTCAGTTAAGCCCCTACATTTTATATCATCCCATAAAAACAACAAAGTTAGAAAAAGGATGGGATTGTTTTCATGGCGCGGCTGGTATCGCCACTGGTGAAACAAAAATCTGCCCCTTGCATCGAACTCATATAATAAAGAATTATCATTAGTTTATAGTCAGCGGTGTATACAGGGGGATTAGAGCGCTCAAGGTCTCAATAATCATCGTTCTGAGAGCCCATAGTTATCACCTAGTAAGCGGGGTTATTCGAGGTAAAGCTGCGGCAGAATTGTGCCCCTGAAGCCCCCCCGCTCCCCACCCCAATTTAGGTTGGATCCACCCTGTTTCTAGCCAAATCCAACATTTCACAAACAGCAACAGCGGAGGTAGAGTTGTTTCAGCCGTGGTGGCCAGAGACGTGTGGAATGCCCGCGCGGCGGGGGCGGCTGGAACCCCGATGTGCCTGGCTCGTGTATCGGCCATCTGCACGGCATGGGCTTCCGTCCGGCGCTGGTCCTAGATCATGCGCTGGATCCCTCGCCCCAGAGGCAGCTGACGCATGAATGGACACCGCACAGCTTGCGTAAGATGTTCGCCCGGCGCAGGGACATGACAGCATCGACCAGGAAAAAGTAGCTCCTCGCAGGGAGGCTGGCCAGTCTGGGCCTTCCACTGTGGCTGAGTAAGGATCTTCATGGATATGCACCGATATCTATTACATCGTGCATTTCTTAAATCGTGCTTTAGCCTCCGGAGTAAGCAAACGACTGATCGCTTTTGGGGAAGGGGCCTCAGTCTCATCGCTCAAAAGCCAACTCCGTCCTGAAGTGTGGACCCCTTTATAAAAAGTAAATCGTGTTTGTTCTTACCTGACTTCCGGTGTTGATAGAACATCATCTGCGCAGATGGCTCGCGTCGCGACGTCAGAGCCGCCTCGTCTTCATCCATCCTGGGTCACCAGTCGTACATCACGTGCTAGCTATGGGGGTGTCGGACCAGTCAGCTGGCCCACTGAGCGCCTGCTGCTGACGCTCCGCCAGCGTCCTCGGCAGAGGCGACAAACATGCTGTCCTACATCGCACCATCGTGGAGGAGAAACTCCAACGCTGCAAGAGCCGTGTTAAGCCACGTTTCTCTGCGGAGAACCGGAGAGTATTTTCAGAGTTGTCCTGCTTAGATCGACTGCTGGACGTTTTCTTCTGACAAGTTGGTGGAGATGTGGACTGATACGGTGCGACCGGTTGGACCTCTGGCGTTATTTGTTTAAGCACCGCGGCCGGAGTTCTGGAGCGACGTCAGCCCCCTGGGGGCCGGCCGAGGGGGTCCAGACACTCCGGAGGGCGTCCAGATAGGATCGAGTGAGCGGTCGGCGCCTGTCGCCAGGGCGACGTGTGCGGCGGTCCGACTGTCGCCGGCGACGGACGAGGCTGGACAGCTGAGAAAGAGGGACAGGGGTGGTCAGCCCGTCGGTGATGACAAATGTTCTTGGCTCACACGCCGTCCGGGTCGCCCCACGAGCTTTTTGAGGTGAGTTTGCTTGTTTACGGGTTGTCTTTTTGTGAGCTGGAGCTTTCATTCGAGCCATGTTGTACGCTTTCACTCACGGACAATGAAAGAAGACAAAAAGCGACAGAACGATCAGATATGTGTGATCACCGACATGCACTATTGCCACAATCGAGCCACCCTAGCTTAATTCTCTCCTTTTTCTTATTTGCAAAAGCGTTTGACGTTCATTTATTAACTTTTCCATCTCATTTTTCTTATTCTAGTCAAGCCGTAGGTTAACCCAGAGAAGGCGGGGCATATGAATTGCGATAAAAAATTCAGCCAATCTGGAGGCATGTACCATTTTGGCTTCTGGTAGATCTACCACCGAAGCAAGTATGAGATGTTTGGTACACGTTTTATCGGCCGCTTTTTACAAATTCCAGTTACGACCAGCCGTCGCTAAGACCTTCAATCCCGCTGCAGACGGTGTCATTTTGCGTTCAGCGCCGCTAGATTAAGCGAGTTGGTTGATTCACTCTCCAAACGCTCTCCGGCACATTCGAGGAGATCGGACCACCCCAGACAAGCGCTGGGCCATCTAGTATCCTGGTATGGTATATCTATGGCGTGTCAAAGCCGGAACAATTATGCCCCGGACCTAATGGGCCAGAAAATGCCGCCGAATTATCCTAATGCGTACAATAGACTGCGTCGGGCGTGCTCACCACTAAGCGATCTCCAGGCCAGCTGGAACATCAATCACCGCTGCCGCTGCGCCATTTTTTGCCTCGTTACGTCATAATGGAGCCTGCGGCCATCCAGGTTCCGGCGTGTGAGACAAAGTTGGCGCATCGAGAATAAAGCGTCACGACTGTCAATTGCCGCCGGGGCAGCTGGACGCGTGCTAGGCGACCGTTAGCCAAGAGCGGTGGGGACAAATATTGCCTGAATTGAAATCGACAGCGCCGTGAAAACTGTAGCATCCGTTCGGTGGTGGGGCTTCCCACCAAAATTAGCCCCAGGAAGTTGGCTTTCCTAGGGGGGGGTGACAGCAACGGGGACGGGAGGTGGGGATGGTGCGTGCCAGGGATGGCTCTGAGACTAATGTGGCGCAGTCACACCGCTGGCGCGCCGTATCAACGAGTGGCAAACAATGGCGCAGCTCGCGCCAGCCGTCATCGCCAGATGACATATGTGACGCAGTGGTAAAAAAGGAACGACAGTCGCCAGACACAGGGGTAGCTGGCATAATCAAGTGGTATGCGTATCGCGAGACAGCACGCGGTGACAGCCGGCCAGACAACGCGACACGGTGCGCCATGGTCTGAGGAACGGGGAGTCACTGACGCCTGCAGTCCCTGGATACATGAACAGCCTCAGTACGTACTGTTTCAGTACCGACCACGGGAACGCACCACTCGACCCATGCAGTCGGAAGTCTTGTACATGTTTGCCACCTGGTCTTAGTTCTTCTCTAGAAGAAAAATCCTATAGTCCGTTTGTAGAATTAGTCCGTTCCCTGAACGGACTGCTCTTGTATTCGAGATAGCTGACGTCGTATAATGTACGCGAATTAAATTGGCGCTTAGTTGCAAGAGTACAAAACATGCGATCAGCCGTATTGCAAGCCGTACTCGTATCTTAATAATGTATGCTTGCTTGCCCTTTTCGAAACGAACGATCGTCCAAGTTTGAAAGACGTTCGTTAGCACCCATCGGTAACGCCTTCCTGGACGGGCCGCTTGAAAATGTTTTCCTCAATTGTACTTTCCCTTCTCCTACTAAAGTCTGCCCTTCTGCTCCCATTTAACTTTTTACATGAGCTTAACCTGCTGATGGTGCAATATAGACTATGACAAAAAATGGCATGTAACCCCTGTATCAGATATATGCATAATCATCTCTGTAATTTATTTTACACAATCATGTCTTACTCCTCAGTCCTCCATAACCTTGGAATTATTCTGGATATTATATTGCAATGGAACAAAATGTATCGTACCAGCTCAAGTAATCGCAAGCAGTAAAGCACTCTCAGAATCTGCACTTAATGTCTCTGGTTACAAACTAAAGCTATAAACTTTACTCTTGGGCTTGAGATCCTTAGATCCAATGCCCTCAAAGTGAGGGTGGCCCACCCAGTGAAATATCTGAAGCATCATTTGCACGTGTATTTACGAATTATGCATATATAATTCGTAAATAATATATAATTCATAAATAAATAAATAAATAAATATATATATATATATATATATATATATATATATATATATATATATATATATATATATATATATATATATATATATATAGTGGCGGACCCGGGAATTCGTCTCAGTTGCGAGGGGAGCTATGGGTCCAAACAGTCGCGGCGCTGCCATAGAGGCACATTATGCACTGCCTAGCCACTTTTAAATGTCGAAGTAGGTATGTACTTCATGTTGAATAAATCTAATTTGACTCGATGTTCAACTTACAGAGAATATTCCTTTTTTCGGATCACTGGGTCAAACAGCCGATAATTTGCATCTCTGAGAATCCACGTTCGCAGCTCTTACCGTCAACCAATGTGATATTAGGCACTTCGCGATTTCGCTGAATCTGCCTAACACCGTGGCAAACCTAACGTGTGCTTTCTGATCGACACCTCTAATACCTCATTCATTCCGGCGCGAATACCGGCTCGTTAAATCAGCAACCCAGGCTTGCTTAGGAGCTAGCGCGTGCGATGCCGCGTCTTAGGACCTTGATTACAGCGGATTCGTTTATTGACATTCTTGTGTTCGCGGATGTCTAGCCTTCTCTAGTGCGGGACAGTTGTTAGACAATTATGTGTGGGGGGCGGGCTAATGTCTATGCCCAACGCAGAATAAACTAGCCCCGGGGCGGACGGTCGGCGGGTGGTATTACCACACCGCAATACAAGTTACCACATAACCATCATGCGCTATATAACAGCCAGTTTGCAGCTTAGCGGTAACCACAAGGCGTTATTCAAACTACAACTTGCCAAGGTGTTAAGTTTGGGTCCGGGGGGTACGAGTCAGGGAGAGGCTGCTAGTAGAATGCCAGTTCAGGGTCACGGGCATAAGGTCCATAACGACTATTGAGTGGCAAAGGCTGTACTTAAGTGCCTCGTAAAATAGGCAGTGGGGTAGCAGCCGGCAGATGAAGGGAGGTGTGTTGCACGGCTACGCATCCAACCTTACAGCACTCGTCCCACAACAGCCCACTGTGACACGCTTAGGCATGTCCGGGTTAGAGTCGTGCGGGGCGGCGAGATATTTAATTTGTGAAACCCTTATGAAGAACGTGAGTCATGGCACAAAATCTGGCGTATGAAATTAAAAAAATCCGTTCACAAATGGATCGTACAGCGAGAAATTGGACGTCATAAGCAATGAAGTGCCGAAGCTGTCCTTGAAATTTGAAGCTCTGGTGAGTGTCTTGTCCTTCCCGGCTTACTTACCTACCTACCTATCCTTCTTGAATTTTGCCTTGTACCTTCATATACTGCCGCATAACCGTTTCCACAATCCACCGACAGATGTTTTTATATTTTTTTCAATTTGTATGATATCAAACATTTAAACATAAATATTATTTTTGCTCATCGACTTGAGCTTGCCCATTCTCCAGCCGACCTGCTGGAATCGCCCCTGTCTAATATCATTTAATAAGCCTGGGCGACGTCCTTGCCTCTAAGCCAATCGTGCCTAGGCTGTCATAATGTTCAAGCGCCGCCGCTGGGTCCCGAGCCTCCCCCGCCATCGCCGCGGCTCGGATCAGCATTCGGCCATGCATTTACATTAGGCACTCTGACGTTTCTGGGGGTAGGCTTGAGCCTCCCCTTGTATCCGCCACTGTTAAAGTAAGTACATATTTCTACACCAACTATACGTGGTTCAGTTTATTCTCAGATATTAATTATTCGTGATGTATCAATGTAGATCTTCTTAAGTTCATATTTAAAGATTATGTTGCAGCGATTCTGACGCTGAATTGAAATACGCGAAGGGATAGAAGAGAGTGTCAGGAAAATCTAAGAGAAAATTATCATCTAAGATGAAGTTGTTTCTGGCTGCAATGCTCTTGTGCCCATAATTACTCATGGTACTGGCTCAAAAGATATAAACCGTGTATGAAAATTCCACTGCGGACATTTGGTGCCTAAACATTTTCCCAAGAGCATTATATTCTATCAAATTTTAAAACTTACATAAAGATTGCTCATCTTTTACTCATATTTTCCAGATTTTATCATTAATTCTAGTTTTCTTAATCCCGTTCGACGATTTTCCTGAAATTTCCCTATATTTTTCCAAAGTTTTGTGCTGTGTATATTTTTATGTTTTCACAAATTGCTATCACTATACAGATACTACTATACACCATTACATATTAACTATAGTGATCTTTGTAAGTGTTAATTTTTTTCGCTCAATGCTCAGCAGTTAGCTTCACGTGTAAGCTCAGGCAAACGCTTTGTGAGATTACGTGATAAATGCATGCACGCATGAGTGAAGAGAGGGGCTTCTTCCTCTGCAGTTCATTCACACAGAGTTGAGCTCACAAACTGACCACGTGACCGGAACAGTAGTCACGGGGCTAGCCGATTGCATTGTGGAGTGTGACATGGACTTTATATCCTTCTGGATGTCCAATCTTCTGGGTGATTGAATCGTGTTGGATTGGACTTGCGAGAGAATTCGGATGACCTCGTGTCTGAGCATGGGTTCAAATTCTCACTTTTTCGATTTAGCTATATTCTTTTATACGGTTTAGATTTAGATTAGTGATCATCGTGTGGAAAAGGATTGTCCTGGATTTGTTGCAGAGACCTTGGATGTAAACTGGATCGAATCTAAACCTTATCGACCATGGTGCTCCCCTCCATGCCGCGGGGCCCTCTCTGGGCACTTCCTGACTCATAAGTGGGTTGCATGAGAAGTGGAAAAACAATGGAAAGGTAAAAGTTCAACAACATGCAAACGCTAGTAATTACCAAAGACGCATGGCACAGCACTTAGCCACCTTGGGGTGCACAATATAACAAAAGAATGGGTCCAGAGCAAGTAGGTGCATTGTACGCAGAATAACAAGAAAAGGCTATTGCTTGTGCTGTATGCGGTCACGGTATGCTGCCACAAAAGGTTCAGAGAGGTCCTGCGGCGAAAGCAGAGTGTTCGTTTCAGTCAGTTTCAAACCGTTTCAGCGCCAGACTTGACCCTTTGCAGCGAAATCACTGTGCAGCTTGTTATGGCTAGCGGGGAATTAGCAGATGGGCGTAGTGGCTGTCGCACAATACAATGAGCTCATCAAACAGCAGTGGCGCAGGTGTGCGTCCTGTCCGCTGTAAAAATGAAATAATTAACGCACCTCCTGGGCTTCCGAGACCCGCGGCAATGAGCTGGCCACGGCAAAACAGCGCGCTATATGAATTAGCAGCTCCATTGTTCTCCGACCGGCCTACATCAGCTAAGGCCCCGCTCGCTAATGAACGGACTTATTACATGAAAATTATGGCCGAGGTTTGAAGCTGCTTCCTCCATAGATTTTCACCACGCCTGGGTGTGGTGCCGAACGTGTGAAGCACACATCCAGGGCGACCAATCCCTAAAAACAGCCTGACACAATCCTATCCTCGCCATCTTTTCTTCACGCCCCATCCTCTCCCTCTATCCATCTCAGATACCGCCTCCTTTTCTCGCCGCAGTTAAAGATGTTTGCGGCGGCGCTCATCTCGACGCGCGCTCAATATGCATGAGCGTCCACAGATCACAGATCTCTGGTGCCGCTGCGGCAGCTTCGCCGGCCAATCACGCTCGCGTGCTGCTATTATATTCGCATTATTTAGCATTGCGCGCGTTGGAAGTGCCTTACCCTGGTAGCGACCTGGTACACGGTTCTGTCGGCCAAGGAGCCGCCAGCCGGCGCCGACGCCGGCCAACGGTAACCCCTCATTAGTACAGAGTGGTAATTAATAAGGAGCGGCGCGGAGAAAAGAGAGACGGCGGCCGGCTGGGGCAGGTGTGGGCGAGGCGCTCACGAGCCTCTGGTGAGACACGATACGCCGGATGCTGACAGGCTAGATACGCGATGTCTGGAGTGTGGGCCCGCCTCAATAGACCAGGAAGTGATCTGAGGGGAAGCGGAGGCGGGATGCTTACACACAAGTGTTATGTTTTGATGGAGCTAGCGATGTTGTAAAGAGACGTGGGAGTACCAACACGGGCACGGCCTGAAGCGCTCGCTGCTCGGTCTCGAACTGGGTCAAGCAGATGCGGTGGATGTAACGACGAGGTTCTAGTAGGTAAAAGCGATATGAATGCCGTTCTGGGGCAGCGCGACAGCACTGTATAACGCAACGCTCGTGTCACACAGGATCGATTGATGGACTCGGCTTTAAGTGCTGGGCAGCTGTGGCAGGGCGCCATCTTCTGCTCACGTGAAGACCTTGGTGTCCTGTGCGTCTGTTCAGTTCTACTGTAGTGCTTCCTTTTTCAATAGCTTCGCCTCAGGTACACGACTGTGTTTGTTGGGGATGGTGTTTCAGACATGGCACTTACCTGCTTAGAAGCTCCACGCCGACGCCCAACATGTTGCAAGGCTTGAGGTCGAAATGTGTTCTTGAGGTGCGTTTCGATTCACTTGAAATTCGTCTTGGAGCAAAGGTACTGGCTGAAAGTGAAATCACGGGCATAATGGAAACATATCAACGAAACAGAAATGATCCTGAATTAATAAGCATCAAAAAGGGGTTCAAAGGAAAGGTGACGAATTTAGTGAGGAAGAAGGACGAAAATAAAAAAGAGGAGAGGTTTGGCCGGACCAACTTGTCCATCGGCTAATTTTGATATTAAAGGGTCAAACCAACACCACGAACCAGTGGCGGATCCAGGAATTCAATTAGGGGAGCCTCGAACTTTCCCTGTCATTGCCTTGAAACAGCCTCCGACTATGTATTAAGCATGTGCACCCGGACTATGGGGGCTTGAACCCCCCAGCTCACTCGTTGATCCGCCACTACCCCGAACTTAGTTCATACTTATTTCTGTCGTCATTTTGCCTTCAGTGATTCCACAAGGGGACTAACATAACGAACAAGAAACACTAAATCTCAAAAAAGCTGTGTGTGTTTCCATTCAAGACTTTTTCTCCCCTCATTTGAGCGTGAATATCCCTTTTATTCAGTCTACCCCTTCCTCTCACACAGTAGATCCATGATTCAGTTCCTTTCCCAGCAGACCCTAGCGTTGGAGCTTGTCGATATAGCAGATAAACAAGACACCGTGTTACCGTATACTTAGAGCCATAGTTAGTGTCCACTTTTAATAATGTGCAGCCGCCAAGACAATGCAGAAGGCAGGGCACAAAACCAACAAGTGTACTCGAGCCGGGGAGCGGCTCTGCTCGCCCATAACTCGCTGGGGCCGACGCCCCTCCAGTATCGCCTTAGCGCCCGTTCTCCGGTAATGTATCATCTGTCGTACATTATGTTAATAGCCGCGGGTCAGCTTTACACGACGAAACCGGCGGGCGTTAATTACCAGTGGCCTGTGATTACCGTGTCCTGTGCCGTACGCGCCGGCCGACGGATAGACACCACTTTGAATATTTACCGACGAGCTGGCTGCGGTCACAAGAAACGACGACGCGGGCAGTGCCGGCGCCCGGCGCGCCGAGATGAAAGCGACCGACAGAGGCAGACGCCCGAGGGTGGCGCGCTAGCCGCCGGCGGGAACCCACGACACCGGGCCGGCGCCGCCGACACGGTAATGACACCGCGCTGACACGCACGCGGGGTCAGCCGAGACCGCGACCGACACCGCTGCCAGCAGACACACAGACCGATTATCGGGGATAGACACAGAACGCTGCATCTGCAATTGCAGGATTTCTCAGACAATGAGGTGTCGTCACGTTTTATACATATTCCAGCCCTGATGAATAATTTCATGAGGACCTCGACCTGTGGCCATTGGCTAACGACCCATCGGAGCAATAGAACCATATGGGAAAACTATGGGAAGAAAACAAACCCGATATACAAACTAAAGGTACATTCATAAGTTTCAGTCTTTATTTAGGTTGTTTTATCATTCCGTTCTTGAAACAAAATCAATAAAACCGGTTGGGTGGACCCCAAATTCGAACCAGGCTTCCTCGTTCAGAGGACATTCGAGCTACCCACAACACCAGCGCACCACATGGTCCCTCCACCCCACTAGTCTAGACAGGTGACCTGTCTGGAGGTCAATGAGACGGCAGCCGGCCGGCCAAACGCAACCAACGCTCCTGTGGAACGCGGCAGTGGGCGATGGAAAGGTCCAAGAAATATAATGCATCTAATTTGTTTCTGAAGACGAGCCAAGCATTAAGTCGATCTGGAATCAGCCCTTATGGTGACGAAGGCTTCTGAACTAGCTCCATGCCACACTGCATCCAGTTCCATTCAGTTTAACTATACGAAATCACGGTGTAAACCAAATAGTTTGCTATGAATTCGCCCCTTTTAAATGCATTTTAGGACGAGTAATTCGAAAACCGTTAAGGACAAGTGGATGGTTTGTGCAGGCGAGATTATGACAATCTTCTTTGCTATCCAGCCTTATGAATTTCAAATTTGCAGGTGTATGTGTCGGGGACCAGGCAGCTGTGAATGCAAATATTATTATTTAGATATTAAATATTTACCCAAATGCTACATATACTTAAAAAACAAGGAATTTAAACATCAATTTCTACCTCAAAACATATTGAGGCGGAGGCGATTCACCTTCATTTTCCGAAATCAGGAGTCCCGAAGGCAAACAGGTCAGGTAAACGGCGGGACATAACATTTGGAGGATATTAGCAGAACGGCAGTCGTCCGGGAAAACCACAAAAATAAGCTCAAAACCTTACATTTTACTCTCCAAATTATGCTTAAGCACAAATAATTAGACAAGCCAGCTCCAGGTTGCTGTCTCTAAGTTAACAGTGGCGTAGCACTCACTTTTTTAGTTGACTCGTGTAGCCCTTTTAAAGCCAGCGGCGATTGAAGGTTGCAGCTGGAAAGGTAGAAATTAAAAAGGAATGAAAATAGGGAAAAAATTGTATCATTCTTCGAAAATAATTTGGAATTCTGCCCAGTATATGAAAGTGCAAAACGATCGGCCGACAAGGACACGATTCAGACACCTCAGGATTCAGAGCGCTGTTATCGATGCTCAGGATGGACCGAAAACAGAAGGTCATTTCCGTTCATCAACGGCGTCTGATAGATCACGACGAGACGGGTAAAGCGACCAGATTAGAACCACTCACTGAGAAATAATGATTACGCTGCGCTCCATGCATTTCGCCATCTGATTCAGACAACCAAAATCCATGATGGTGCAAGAGATCGTATTTTGCATATTTACTGTTTAGATGATTAACTTTTCATCTCTATATTCCCATAGGCGCAGTAACTTTTTCCAAGTTGGGGGGGTTGGGGGCAAAAGTTGTCACTGTTGGTGGGGTCAAATATGATTCGGCCTATCACTTGATTTGTTGACGGAAAAGGTCCGGAACAGGCTCAAAGCTTGGAGTAGGGGCACTGCCCCCAGTCTAAAAGTTGGAGGCAGCCGCCCCCTTCCCCTGTTCCTGCACCTGTGTATACTCCTAGTATGCATGTCGTATTGTATCTGTCCCGTTACAGTATCTTGTATTGCTTGTTCTCACATCTTAGTGGCGAAGTGTCGATAGGCCACCCCTCCAAACCAAAATACCTTCAGAGTTTGTTTCATTATCGCCTTGCGCCTCTGGTCCGTCTAAAACTACGATTTTTAGGCCGGCTCAGCTAAGATGAAAATAGTCGTAGACAAACCCAGGACCCACCGGCAGTTTGGAAGGCAAAAGTCGAAAACAAAAAACGTCACGCATTGAAAAATTGCGGTGCAATATGACTTCCGCAGACTTGGCTATTTGACAAAAATAAAAAAACGTTACAGGCTGAAAGATATGGGCCAAGATACTTTTCCCTTCCAACGCCACATATTTACACTGAAATTAACTGGTTGTGTTTAAGTTGAGTTAAAGCAACAAAATCTTGCTTATAAACTAAACAGGAGTCGGGAAAAAGGAGGTCAACCGCTTGGGGCAAAACATAGTTTTGCCCCGAGCTTTTCCGTTGGGGAAATGCCTTTTTGCCCCCTCCCCGGATCCGCCACTGGACAAACCCAGGGAACAAGGCAGAACTTGCCTCCCCTATCGATGCTAAGCGCCCCCTAGAGTGGTTACGGCGCCCCCTTGAAGGTCTTTGGTGTCCCCTGAAATGTCGCTCCATAGTTGGAGCAGATGTCCAACTCCGTGCCGTCTGTCGTTTGTCCAGGTGGAGGGTTTGTCCCGCGGCCACCGTCCTGTGATTCTCCGGCAGTCGTGAGTGCCAACACGGAGCGTACACTGCGCCACACCACGCCACAGCGGCAATCAGAGCGCACCGCAGACATTTGGGTGTCCGTTGTATACAAATAGAAAACACCCGTATATCATCCATGGTGCTATTACGGCTCCGGTCATCTACATACCCGCCAGAGAGAGAGAGAGAGAGAGAGAAAAATCTTGGAATGAGGAGGGAGATGTGAAAAATATTGTATTAGTTTATCGAATTTTACCACCCGCCCCGGAGGTCTTCCGAGCCACCTTCGCCATGGTGGGGGTGTTTGAACAGCCCCTCGAACTCGGCGCCTATGCGGGATATCGAGAAATGCGAAAGCTGGTAGATAGCTCATACAAATTCATGAAGAAGCTGTATCAGTAACTATTTGGTTCAGGCTGATATTGAGGTCATGACAGGTCAAAGAAGGCGGCATGTTAAAGAAGAGTTTCCGGGCTCTAACGTCTGATAGAGTTGAGTTAGAATCCATTTTTAGGCATCATTCGTTTTTTCGTTACGGAAAACCGAATGATGTATGATATGACTACACTAGTCAAAATATGAAAATGAGCTGACCTGAGGTCAGGTCAAGGTTACTCTCTGATCTAGCATAGCCAATATGCATGTCATTAGACTCGCAATAATAATCGAAACGTAATAGTACCAAATAAAAGCTTTAGTGTCATTTCCTGCAAATTTATTTACTCAAGTCTGAAAAACTGCTTAAGCTACCTTAAGCCACTTAAGCTCCAGCTGCTTAAGCTACTTAAGCTACCCAGATGACCCCTCAGAGGTCACAGTTCAAAAATTGCAGCATGGACCTAGAAAGGGACCCAGGATACTACGATTTGGGGTACATGAAGATACCTTAGCGGTATCTACACAAATACAGCCCAAATTATGTTTTCCCATGCATTTCCAATGGAGAGGTCATGATCTTGGAGAGGTCATATCTGATCATAGGCCTTCTATATAAAAGATACCGGAACATATTTTGTAGCACTCGGTGGGCCCATTTTGAACTGGACTGTGACCAGAGAGCTAGTTATTTTCAGTTATCCTATTCTTTTCAGAGAAATGGTCGTTCCAACTATCTCTTCCACCACAAGACCAAACATCGCCGTTGGAGCGAAGGGTCTGACACCCCTGGATCCGCCACTGGCAGAAGACGTTGTAGCCCGTGGGCGCGGCTCTCCGGGCATGCCCCCAGGCTACGTCGGTTGTGGCTACGGTCCGCCTCCCGGCGCCATGGCCGCTGCTCAGGCTCTGTCACGAGTACGCTTTTTACTCCGTGACCTGTACCACGGGGTGCAGGGTGCCCGCACCGGCATGGAAGAAGCACGGAAGCACGGGGTGCGACTGCGCAGACGCACCCTCACATAGAGCAAATGGAACTGGCCAGCCCAAATTAACGGCTGACTTACGACTCTGTGGTGGTTGCTTACGGTGATATGTTGGTTATTCACCAGTAGGTATTAGACTGGAGGCCGAAAACCATCACCAGCTGACTGACGCGCCGGTGAATATAAATTATTCCCGCAATGTCACATATCAAACCGAGGCTAAAGGCTAATCTATGTCAGAGAACCAGTGGCAGATACAATTAGGGTGGCTAGGGGACGCATCCCCCCACCTCAAATTACTAAGTGCCTATAGTTGATGCATAAGCAGAGGCTGATCCAAAGCAATGGTGGGTGAAGCTCTTGCCTCCTGGCCTCCCCTAAATGAAGTCCTGGATCGGCCACTGCAGGCTAGAATTATAGGTAGTATTTGGCCAGCAGGCCGCGGCCAGACACACTCCACCAATTCCCTACCTCAGGCCCCAACTCATCGTTGGACCTCGGATTGTGGGCAATCTTGTCAACTCTCCCGTGTGTTTCAGGCGTGTCTATCGCAGTTTGTTGTATGTGCATCTTTCGTTGGTTGGCACGCCAGGCCGATCAGGTGCGAGGTCCATCGGTTCGTGTGGATTCAGTAGACGAAGAAAAACCCCTACTTCTCTAACATCTGAGAGAAGCACCTACCATATGAAGTAATCTAGTTCGCACCAAACCTGATGAGCCTGAATAGATGATTTATGTTGAAGTGAATCGTGATTCCAGTTAGGTAGCACTGCTACAGGAATTGATGGTTGACATTGGCGCTTTATGGTCGGTGTGGGCAGGTGTGTTGGAACAGCAGCTGTCATCAGGACTCTGTTTAGTGCTTTTGCGTGTTGTTACTTTCCCTTCTGCAGTCCCGCTTCACATTTGTCCTAATGTGAAGGTTATGTACACTTCATTAGCATGTATATGCTTTATGAACGGACCCGACGCAAGAAAATTCGCCAAGGTGAGTCATTTTATGGCAAACCAAGTAAGATGAGAAAGACCTGTCGATTCATGGATGGGAAGATTCAACTAAAGACAAATAAATGGTTCAATATCCCATCCCCCTCTCCCCAGTTCCGCCACTGATAGTGAACACCTTTGCAAAGTGGCCTTGGTGTCAGGCGAAGCATGTTGTCATGTTGGCACGCTAGTAGTTAGGTAAATGAAGACGCTAAATACCGCAGCGCAGTGTCTAACACAGTTCATTGTTGACTGTTCATTTAGTAGGAGTTTTGTGTTTTTTAGCTGATTTATTTATATTTAAAGGCGCTACCGAGCTAGAGATATGTTACAGTGCTGCCGCGACGAGCATTTAATCGGTAGTAGTAGGTTAAGCAGCCTTATCCCCGACAATGAAAAAACAAACTTTTTCTTCTCACTATTCTGAGAAACCCAAGTGCTGGACATTCCTAGATGCATAAGCTTAAGCGCAACTTGCACCACACCTGCTCAAATATGCACGTTGTTACGTGACGCGGACACTGTAGACAAGCGCTAATAGCGATCGCTCAGACTCTTGCATGGCTCATGAATACGCAAAGCCATACTGTTGATCGGCCGGCGTTGTCACCACATCTCCCGGTGTTATGTTTCATTAGATAGATAAGCAGCCGATGCGTTATTAACCCCTAATTAACATGTCACTCACGGCCGTCAGCGGCCGAGCTGGAGACGCCGGCCAGCTACCCTGTTGTTTTTGTCAGCGCTCTAATGGCTATTCTAACGGCGAATATCACCAATCATTAATCTCGTTTACAGATATTGCCACCCTGTATACACAGAGAATGAGTAGAGGCGCACCATACACGCACAAACGCACACACGCACGGCAGCGGTGATAGCGCGCGATGAAAAATTACAGGAAAGACGTTGGGTGGTTAATTAGGTCTGTAATGTATGTCCGGGTGACCGGCGGCTCGCCCTAATGAACAGCTGCATGGAAGGCCGACAGTCGTTTCCTGCCCCCCGCGCCCACTGCCGTCCAAGCGCACACACAAACACTCGCCGGAGCAGTGTTAACGAGGTAGACAGAAGTCGGCAGAGACCGCAAATGACACTGCCGGACTTCTGGCTACCTAAATATGGACGCCACGGAGACTTCCGGAGTGTCTGAACACCAGCGGTGGACCTAAAACATGACTTCAGGAGAATATCGATCACTCACGGTATCTGCATAGGTCCGCGCAAACACGATATCCCCGCGGTACCAGTGTGGAGCCCACCTGACTAACTGAACATCTGTTGGTAATGCCCTCCTTGTATCTATCGCATTGTTCTTACAGGGAAGCAGTCTCCGTTGGCTCGCTAGGTTGCGGTTTTTCATAGTTTAATCCTTAACAGCGCATTACATCAGATCATAACCTCGTCATAACCCTTATAACTTTTTCATGACGTGG
The DNA here is from genome assembly GCA_034440635.1 of Lepas anatifera. Taxonomy (NCBI): domain Eukaryota; kingdom Metazoa; phylum Arthropoda; class Thecostraca; family Lepadidae; genus Lepas; species Lepas anatifera. The sequence continues at coordinate 1,286,615 of JAOTON010000231.1, read as the reverse complement.
CATCCACCTACGGTTCTTGAAGATGCACTAGCAATTTAGCTAGCAATGCTTAGGATTTACTTCATGTTTTATAAATTAATTTAAACTAAACTTTGTTCGTTGCTTACCGCTTGGCTCATTATGATGTACTTGATTTCTATTTTTGACCATAGGGAATGCAATATAAAGCAAATGGTTTTGTTGAGGGGTTCTTCAAATGCTCTCTTTACTGAAGGAGTGCTCTGTAAGTGTTTGCAAACAAGATGCTGGAAAATATGTTTCTTGCAAATGTTTCTTATGAATTCAGGATCAACAAAAGAGCATGAAGTGTTAGGAATAGTCTGCTTATTCTCATTTTTTAATCTTAAATTTAAGAAATGATAACTTTTTCTCAACACAGTTTTTTCTAACTTTGTTTTTTCTTCAGATAGCTCAAGCTAAAAAAGAGTTATCTGTTAATGTCAGATCGCCCCTAAGCTACGTTTATACAGGCAAATGTAACAAGTAATGAAAGCCTTTACAAAAAATATGACCGTACATCAAAAGGGTCAAACTGAATGTGGAGTTTATTTCCATATTAAACATTGTTTATTATAAATACAATATCAAAATGTGTCAAGGTATTGTGTTATTCCCTTAGTCACTGAAAAAGAGGCTCTGGCCAGTGAAGTATCCAATACTTCATTTCGAGGGGGGCTAGGAGGCTCGAGCCTTCTCCACCATGACCTCCGAACAACCTCCGGCTATGCATTTACTATAGGCACTGTGACATTTCGGAGGGAGGCTTGAGCCCCCTCCTTGTACCCTCAACTGGCTGTGGCCTTGAAATTTTTCGAATTTAATTTGAAATAAGTAATATTTGATATAAATTTACGTTTCAGATTCTGTTTGGCTGTTTGTGGTCCAGCCGATGTTTTGCGATTATTCACATGTCCGTACAGCATCCTCTCACTTCAGCTATACGAAGCGTCAGCAAAACGTGTATAACCTGGCATGTTTATGTTCACTTCGATGAGTTGTCCCGCAGTTTGACGAAAAATGTATGTGTCGAGGGCTCTAACTGGAAATGTATTTTGCTTTTGCTACACCTACAGAGGGGCGTGGATTTTCGACACTTATTGGGGGTACCTAAGTTCGGAACAATGCAAATAAACACTGTATTTAAAGGTAGTTCAATAACCTAAAGTGTGTTAGCCTTCCCACAACTCTGCTGAACTGCATAAAACCAATGTAAGTTCTAGAAATAGAAACAACACGACAATTTAAAGGATAACTATCCTTATATTCTACAACATTGTAACAGCACTTCGACGTTCCGTTGGGGTGGGAGAGGAGCGAATAACCCCAAAGAGATTTGAAACCTCATCCCTGCCCCTGCTCCATTAAATGGCTCGAAAAATTGTTGTTTGGTAATTGATTGCTGATGTTATTTGTAAAATTGACACAGTTACATGCCAACAATTAACATATTTTGTTAGACTTGTGTTGTGCTGTTCTGAAAACTTCTTGGGGTTTCCCTCTGTCTGTCCCCCCCTCTCTCTCTCTCTCTTCTCACCCACGCTGTCCTCTGCCTCTCTCCTGTGCGTTCTCTCCCTTTTTCTCCCCGTTCATGCTGTATGATTCATATCTGTTGGGTGCTAACATGGTCCGTCGCTGTGTCCACGGACACATTGTATGCATATAAGCCGTCAAACGCCCGTGCTGGGGGGTCGCACATGTGGATTCTCTGGAAGGGAGGCAGCGTCGATAAAATTCGATGATAGCGGTGCGCAGGAATGCTACAATTGTGACGCAGGAATGTGGCGCCACAGCAGCCAGAGGTGCGCGGGTCGCTGCGGACCCGGATCTCTGTCACCGCAAAACAAGTGTTTGGGAGAACGTGTCCTCATGGTTTTCCTTTGTTTCAAGTGTAGGCACCAGGAGACTCTTTCAGTCTACTTATCACGAATCCGGTGAGAATGTTGGCATTTCATTGATCGAAAATGAAATGATGCTTAAAGTTTGCTGGTTCGCTGACGGTAGCACAAAAAACGAGCCAGCTGAGCAGATTCAGAGCAATCTGCTAACCCTTTTCTTTTTGGAGCTCACAAAAGCATAATTTATAATGGTTACATAATTTTGCCCTGAATGAAAGACAGGTTTCATTTTAAACGGACCAATTTACGTAAAAATGGATAATTAACTACTTCTTCACTGTCTTCTGCGATGCAGGCTACCGCTTCCTTCGCAGGTATGTTTTGGACCAGCTGTGTGCTTTCATCATGAATTTAACAGGCTGTATGTGAGTTTATCTATTTGTGTTTATCACCAACAGGCTTGAACCCGGTTTTAGATGAAGTCAAGAAAGGATGGAGTTCTAATTTATATACATTGGGAACATAAAGACAAAAATAGTTCTTAAGCCATTTAAAATTAAAGCATAGCACAGCTCAGATACAATTTAAAAGCGCAACTGGCGTACCACGGAAGAATATAGTGTAAGCTTAGACCTTAACTCTCATCTCGCTGGGGTCTCTGGCATAAATCGCCCCGCCGCATTTTGCATCCCCCTCCGTAGCTTACTTCCTGGAAAGGCTAAAGAAAAGTAAGGGGGCGTTCGAAAGCTCTTAACGGGACGAAGATAAATTATACGAACCATTTTATACCAGGTCCTTATTGAGGGCACCAGGAGTCAAAGGATATTCCATAAGCTTACATCATGACATTGTATATTTCCCTGAATAGATTTTTACTAAGTGGAGCTAGAAAAATATTTAGGCATCATTGGAGCCCTCTCATCATGGCGGATCGAATTAGGCATAATATGACCACGTTAGGTTATCCGGTGAAAATGATCTGACCTTAAGCCAGGTTATGGTCACATGGTGACCTGGTATCGTCATTTCGACTCGAATCTACTCCCCGTGATAATGTAAGCATAATAAGATAAAATAAAGATTTGACTCAACTCAGTGCAAAGTTATTTCCAAAAGAATCACAGTCTGCTCATGTGACCTAGCTGTGGCCTTTGAGTGGTCAGATGTTCACTTAACTCGATGGTTAGTAACATGCCAAGAACACATGGTATGATAATTGTCAAGTTGATGTATCCCCTTTTGACTGAAAAAAAGGCCCCTCTATTCTTCAACATAAGTCTATAATGGGTGATGCAAAATTGACTCAATCTTAGGTCAACAATATGCAAAATTTCGAGCTAGGAGTTTTTTTCAGACCCAAATGACCTTATCATATCGTGAAAATTGGGAACTAATCGATTGGAAATTTTTTGTTTTGAGGTTGGGGCGCTTGACCTTAAGCGGCTCCTTCGCCTGACGTGACCTGAACCCAAGAAATGTCCAGATGCGCAGAATAGACCCAGCATAAGGTACTGGGTAAGTCCGTTGTTCTGCGTCTCTTCGTTTCTGCGTTATTCAGGGAAAACCAGGAGGGAGGGACCGAAATCTCCCTCCCAGCGGGCCTTGTGTTAACATGAATAGAAAAGCATAGACAGGTAACACCTAAACGGGGACGGAGAGCAATGTAAAAATATCTGCCTGGAAATATTCCGATTGGGTAGCTTTTAACAGAACCCTTTACACTAAACACCTAAAATTACGACGCCTAAACGAAGACAGCAAAAGCAATAGTAAAAAATCGTCTACCTGCAACTATTTCAAACAGGTAGCTTTCCCTATAACTCCTTACACTCGACGTAAAAGCAGAATAAAAAGTGTATGAAGTCGATCATCAGCTGGAAATCTACGGACATACTCGTTAAAAAAGAGCCACGCTCCGTCCCACAGCACAAGCCTCGCTTCATGGTGTCCTTGCTGCGTCATGGACGGGGGAACGTGGATAGTTGCAGTAGCCCACTACTGGAAGGACGCTGTGGCACGTGAAGCGGGAAACTCGCGAGCAGGAAAGCAGAACCCACTCTGTCACTGATAGTGTTGTGCACTATACAAACGTCATATCAAAAACTCCATGTGCTAGAACACTGATTTTGAAGTGTTGTAGCAGATCATTGTAGGAAAGAGACCGAGACGGATGTGAGGTGTGTGTAACTGATGATAGCTAAATGAGAAATTTATATTGAATTATTCATAGCCTTTAGCCTTATGCGAGATGACGCGGTGCCAACCTTTATGGCGCATCCACACACGAGAAAAGATCGAGTGTTTCCAAAATAAGCCCTTAGAATGGGGGCCGTCTGCATGTCCCCCTGATCAGACAATCTGGCGCGAAAGTATCGCCCATCGCTCTCTTTGCTTTGCCAAGTATGTGATTTACATGTTGATCGAAAGTGAGTTCTGCACCAAGCCATACCCCAAGACCCACACTTTGACGACACGTTCCAATTTGCTATTTAATTTCATAAGTAGCCTAGATTGGGTTCCATTTTGGAGTCATTATGAAAGATTGTCATTTAGAATGGTCCAGTTTTAGTTTCCAGTTAATAGGCCAACAAGTGAGTCAGTCCACATAATCCTCCAGTATTTTGGAGTCCTCGAAGGACTAGATCTTATGACAGGATTTGACCTCATCGGTGGATACCTGAAAATTGGTTAAAATTTTGCTTGGGTTGATTACAGAGCCGAAATATTGAATACCGGATGCAGCTGTTGAGCCACTGTTGATCTTCGATAAGCGATTGAGCCTTGAGACCTCCCCTTCCTCATCGGCTTCGTGTCCGTGATGGTGCCAGGCTGGCTTGACGAAGGTGATGACGTAAAACATATGCCAGGTTCAAATACTTCTTTATGAAAGACTCAAGCTCAGGTATTCGAAAGAGCTGAAAGAAGAAATATTAAAATTAGCAGCGGTTAGTGGAGTTGTGGCTTTTATGCTCCCCTAATCAGCAGTCCACCATGTTCTTCCCTTCCTATTTTCTTCTCTTCATTATTACTTCTCCAATTATTGGATCAGCGATTATCGCTCGGTACTAGAATGCCCTTCCCTGTACTTCTTAGAATCACAATTAAGTCTGGCAAAACAAGAGAAGGAAAATATATCCAACACTTCTAGCAAGGTGTGCTTAATATTGCATAACAATCTTGGAGAATTGCTGATCAAACCTGTATTCAATAATACCCTTACCTTCTAGTCGCACGAGGAAAACAATAAGCCAGACCGTTGGATGGCTGCGTTTGCTATTTACGGTACTGTGGCGAAGGCTGCTGAAGTCTGGATCAGCCGGTGACGTGTCCCGGATATCTATAGCGGGACCTTCATCAACATATGCAAAAACAATCTTTTATTTTCTGTCTATCAGCCTCTCCTTGTCGCTGACAGCGATGCTTTTAGTTTCATGACATGAAAACCACTGTTGTCATTGATATTCTTTGTGGTTTGGAAATATTCTCCCCAAATTTGACCTGATAGATACATGAGCACCGATGATTGCTGGTAGTAGTGCCGTAGAAGTCAGCTGGAAATTATTGGTTCCATCCCAGCGTTGATTTATGACACTTTGATTCAAATAGATGCACTGCGCAGAGAGCAGTGCACGAAAAAGCTAAGCATAAATCAGGCTGGAGCACTTTGCTCCGTAACATTTTATAGCTACAAATGCCGTACACCTGTTTGGGGAGAGAGTGCATGTATGAATTACCGTTGATCCTCGCAGGTGGCGACAGCCACTCGCATCTGCTTTGAATAAGCAACTGTGCGACATTTACGATATTTCGCTCATCGAAAAGTTGTTCAAACCATTGTGCTAACTATGTATACAGGCATAATGTGTGTACATTGCATACACACTTTGCAGCGGACTAAAGTAGCTTGATGCAGATTAGTATGAACATTCTAAACTGATCTGATTGAATTGGTCGTACATGGAGTCTACAGTCTGGCCGAGCCTAGAGGAGTCTGGCCGTACGTGGCAACAGGGGCGAATCCAGGAAGGTCAATCCGGGCGTGGCCCCTAATGCAAAGTAGAGGGGCTAGACCCTATTTGGACCCATCCCTCTAAACTAGTGTTTCATAATTGGTCGAATTGGGGAGGTGTCCGTGAGAAATAAATAAAAATAGGTGTTTCTGCGCTTGCAAGGTACTTCTCTAAAAGTGAAAACTTGACTCACTGCATCCCTTTAATCCCGCCGACCACCACCGCCACCACCTCCGCTCAACATTTTTCCTCGCCGACATGGGTTTGGTTTGCCCCCAAACTAAGTGGCTGGATCCACCACTGCGTGGCAAAACACCATCGGACCTGTCCAAATCACAACTGTAAGTAATTCAGCTACCGAGGAGCTGTGTATATACATATATACTGTCAGGGTCAGCTGCTTCTGGCTCGTGAAGAGTAAGTGGGGCGGTGAGGGTAACGCGGGGTGGCCACTGTGTGAACGATAACAAGGAGGCAGAGCCATCTATGGATGAATTCGTTAACTTGACGAGCTGGGCGTGCTGAGACTGTCCAAACTTTGCGGTTCGTCAGGGTTCCACCTAGCTTTCGGGGAAATAAATGAGAATCTTGTTTTTTTCGTTTTGAGTGCCAAATACAGCAAGTAAGCAGTTTTGCTTAAGTTAACACGATCCATTCAGTATTCACAGCGTTTTAAAATTTCAGTTCTTTTTAACGTAACTGGTCCTCTCAGCCCGGTATTTGCTTTTTTCATTTCCTAGTTATTTGAGCTATGTAGGTACACGACAAGTGTATGTGTATTAGGCTTTGAAGGGAATGTGGCACCTTGGTCGAATACTGGAATTTAGTGTAATTAGGGGAATTTTTAGCCGAAAATCAAGAAGGCGTCCATGATCCAAGAAGGCGTTCTGTGCAAAAATGTACAATAAGCTCAATATTTTTTATTTTCAAAATGTTTCTCTAGGGAAATAGATAAATATATGCCTGTGGATGATGTCATGATCTGGCAACCATTACCATATTCAATACGCCTCAAGGGCTTTGATTGGCTGATACTCATCGTGACGTCAGCATATGTCGTCACACCAACAGCCATGACAACTGTGGCCTGCCTCTAAGGGTGCAATGGGGGGTACATTTCAGGTATGTTTTAGTTTTTTCTACGGAAATCTCAAGTTCCAAGGCAAATTATATATTGGTTTTCCGACTTGCTTTACAACTTGGCTATCTAAGTTAAAATCACATTATGAAGGTGCCGCATTCCCTTTAACGACAAGCCGACTTCTGAGGTCATATGGTGCCCCCAATCCACAACCGGAGGGGAATATCGGGCAAGTCCTTATTCGATGTTCCCGCCTGGGATTTGAAACCGGGTCAGCATCTTGAAAGCCCAACGCAATTCCACTGCACCACTGCGTTCTCGGACAGAACAGTGTCCCTGTCGGACATATTTCCGTCACGGCGGTAATTATATTTCTCACAACTATGAGTTGGATTTGACGCAGCAGGTAGAAGCTACCTCAGGTTTCCTATTCTTTGTGTAGTCAGAGATCTTATGACCGAGACAGGCAGCCACATGGAGTTCATCCCGACTCGAAGCTTGAGGTGGATGCGATTCGATGTCGTTCGCACGTATTCATCCTGATCGATCAGGCGCGGCCGTTTAATCTGAAACGGGACCGGTGGAGAATTGAGGTCGAATCACATGCAGATGCGTCAGGCATATGTGCCAATAAATGCTCCATGGCTCTATCCTGATACTTGATCTTACAAGTAAATCACATTCTACTGTCAACAGCATAATTTATTTTTCAAAGGGAGCGCATGACTGCTTTGACCATTGAAGAAGACCGAACGACACTTGTTTTGCTGGTCCAGTTTGCTTTTGTTTGTTGAAACACATCTCTACCCATCGCTGATCCAGATCCGAGCCACATTCTTTCGCGTGACCCGGCCGCACGGACTGAGCCACCGTCCCTCTGCCCTCTAAAGAGCCCTTAGTGGACCACCGCCACTCACTTAGCTCCCCTAATTCTCCGCCATTAGATTAGCCAAACGATCTGGTGCTGCCCCTGCGTCTCACTCGGGCGGTCGGTGTAGCAGGCCCTCCGCGCCCCGTCGCTCTCCATCTTCGGGATCAGTAGCTCGATGGAGGTGATAACCGTCTGTGACCCGCTCAGCACGGTTGCCTCTGACACCTGTGAAGGTGATAGTGTGCCATGCCCCGGCCCCTGTCCCGTCCCCTTCAGGGAGAAGGCGGCACGGGGCGGCGGCCGGCGCTGCCGCTGAGGTGACGTCCTGCTCTCCTGTTTTTCTCGCGTGTTTTTTCGTTGACGCCAGCCCGTCGCCTGCGACATCATGTCATCAGCTTCGCGGGGGTCCTCCAGGGCGGCGGCTCGTCGTCGGCGTTGGCTCGGGAGTGGGCCTGACCCCATGTCAGACGGAAAGTGTCCTGGTGAGAGTGGTGATATTTATGTTGGTCTCTGGAGCGACAGCGGCGCGATTGGCTGACAAAATCGGCCGCCAGACCGACTGTAGACTTCGTTAGCGCTCTGTCTCCTGTATAATGGAGTTTTTACCTTGTTTCCGTGATGTGAAGAGCTTTTGTGAGTTCGTTGTGTATTTAATGAACGATGGCAAAAGAAACGTACGAAACTGACGGGATCTTTTGTGAAGAAGTCTAGGCCTGCTGTAAGATGTAACAAGTTGACAACGTAATGAGCAGCAAAGGAATTGGTACCATTGTTTTCATAATCAGGTAGCATAAATAATTATCGGAATAATAAAAGCTATAGATAGGACTATGTGCTCTTACCAAAAATTTTCACGTATTTGATTGCGTGTACAACTATTTTTATAAGTGTGCAGGTGGAAACGTGAGATAGCTCACTAGCACGAAGTTCGCAACTGAACGCGATCAAATAAGTGTAGATTTGAACATGTTTAACAACAATGCATGTAACTGAAGGCAATATGTATTCAATGAATGTGTCGATGCTTTATAATGTTGCGTGCGAACCCAGCATGGCCGCACACACAGACCGGCGCTGTTGTGTGTGACGTTCGATGACAAATGACAGGATGTGTAGAAAAAACGAGGTGTGACCTGACAGTCACACCGTTCACGGGCTGCGTGTTTGATGTCTGACAGAGCTGAAACATGCTACATCTCTACCTGCGCCCACTTTCTCGGTATCAGTCATGAGCTTTTCTCTGCATTTTTCTTCCATTTATTCAGGGATTCAGGGATTCACTCTCACATAAAATTCTGTTAACCCCCCACCGGGGGTCCGGCGCCACCTCGCCCCACCGGGGGCCACGATGGCCCCCCCTAACCCGAAAATATGTGGTTAGCGCAAATCTGCAAAGTGCAATAGAAAGCCGCGTGAATTCAGTAAGAAATTACTTCGCATGTTTTAGTGCTCAGGTCAATGGTTTGACCTCCAGAGGTCAAATTAGGTCAAGATCGGCTATTTTCACCAAATATGCAATGATTAAGCAAACTGGGCATAACTCTTATGTCATTAGAGCTATTGAGGCCTGGTAAAGTACATTTGATAGCAAATTGCCAGTACTTTTCCGCTATGTGGAACGTAAAGACCTCCCGCCAGTGGTTTGACCGCCAGAGGTCACCTCGTGACCTAATATGACCTGAGGTCACGAAAGGTCAAAAGTGACCTTGCCGTATATCAAATGAAAGCCAGTGACAAGACAAACACGATGGTGTTTGTTTAACCGCTCTAACTTAATTAGGTCAAAAGTTATTGTCAAAATACTGTTTTTGACCTCTGGGACCTTGGATGACCTTGAAAAGTCAAACGGCAAATATGACCCCTGGGATCCGTGAAAGGGTGTCCAAAAACGTTGTTCTGAGCAGTCTGAGTATTTGCAATCATTTTTGTGGCTTTTATATCATGAAATAGCTTTTCCCCATGCTTTTCCAATGGGAGAGGTCGCCTCGTGACCTGACCTCAGGCACGAAATCGAAAAATCCCGGATAACACCTTGTAGACCCTGGAGGGGTCATGAAGTGTAGGAAGTTTCAAATCGATCGACTTTGAAATGTAACTCTTACAGAGCTCTAAAGGTGAAGTGAGGTGACCTTGGTTGACCTCGTCTGGTGACCTGACCTTGGGTGACCCGGGGTAAAAATTTCAGGGATGATGGGAAAATGATGCAGTGAGAGGTAGAGCCCTCAACCGCGGTGCTGCGCCTCGTCGTTTTTCTGCTATCCCGGAAAAACCTTAGGGGCCATCGATGGCCCCCCGGTGGGGCGAGGGTTAAGAAAAATACGAGAATATTGATAGATTGATCAGCTGTCGTTTCCTTCTGATTCTGTGCTAAATAGTAGCCAATATTTGTGTGATGTTGACTGCACATTTGAGGTGAGTCCAGCTGTAAATGGCCTTACGTTCGAACACAAAAATTTCCCATTTTTGGCTGAACATTAACATCTTTGTCGGTGATGTATGAATGGTCAAAATTGTGTGGAAGGGAAAACACAAAAACAATGATTATTCCCTCAGTTTAATTTCCATCGCTTCCATTTTTTCATTTATTGCAGGACAGTGAAAAATAGAGACAGGCATAGGCTTAGGGTGTTAAACTCATATTTTTAACAGCAGCATGTTTATACTATCCGGAAGTTTAGAGGCTGTTCGATGGTGATCTGCCAAATTCAGGTGAAAGGGTATTCAAGGATTTTCCTTGGTCCTATGAGGTCAGACAAAACACTCTAGAAGTGCATGGCTTTTACGTAATTCACTACAGGCCCAATGAGTTTCAATGAAAAGCACCTAAACATTAGTAAAATATAGCACAAAGCAACCAACACCATTAAATACCATCATGTTAGTAGATAAAGATTTGAAACTCAATAATTCATGATCGCTGAGCTAGACAGCATGTAGTCTTCAGTGAAAAATTATCTACGGTGTGTTCAGATGCGTAGGTCACTTCACCTGAACACACATTGAAAAATTGTCTACGGTGTTTTCAGATGCGTAGGTCACTGCACCTTGTTCTTCGTACAAAGTGAAACCAGGTTTTTTAGTGCATGCACCGCGTTTTCACTTGTTTAAGTATATCTGGGAAAAATTGACCAATTAATCTGACTAGTAAGAACCTGTACAAAAAATGGATGTTGACCCGATAGTCGCGAAGCATCGGCAGGATATGGCCCTTGATAGCACTACTATACTCATATGAAGGCGATTGATACAAAACTAACAACCATTATCGGGTGACATCGGATTTTATGTGAAATGCGCACCTGGCTGTTTGATTATTTTCCCCATTTATTGGTAAGCACGCATCCGGTATATGCGGGCACTACATCAAGAGTTGCTTTTGTGCGAATTGATATTTCAATTCACGATCACGCGTAGACCGACGTGCGCAGCACTCTTCCGCCTCACCATTTCACAGACAGTTAAAGGGGGCAATGGGGTTATTTCCCCCCTCTCTGATCAACTCTCGGCGCCCCGGGAATGGTCACGGCCAGCGGCGGGTCCAGGACAACATATCGGGGCGGGGCCTCGAGCCTCCCCGTCATCGCTTTGGAACACCCCTTGGATATGCATGAGCTATAGGCATACTGACATTTCGGGTGGGTTGGGGGGGCTGAGCACCCCTAGCCCCCCTTGTATCTGCCACTGGTCAGGGCGCCTTCCTAAAAGGTCGATGGCACCCCCTGAAATGTCACTTCTCGCCCTCCCCCTCCCAGGATGCAAGCATCGGCGCCCCTGCGACAGGATTTGGCGCCCACCCGATAGGTTTTGCCATCCTAAAGTGGCAGCGCCTGGTGTGAATGGTGCCCACCCCTCGACCACATACCCTTCTTCAGAAATCCTGCATCCGCCTATGCACCGTTTGATGTTTGCGCACTCAGCAATGTGCTCGAAGGGAATCACCCTGGTGCAGGCCCATGCAGCAACATAATTCACTGTGCCGTTAATTAGCGCTATTCTGCGCACAGTGGGTCGTAAAGGCACCGGGGTGGCCACAAGGCTTGTTAGCAGCCCTAGCAAGCTTCACCGTATGGTCATTCGATCCCGTTTATGGCGATCGCAGGCTACTTTAAACCAAGCCGCTGATCTAACTGATACCCCGGGTATTATATGTCCCATAGAGTGACAGAGCTGGCGATGACAGTAGAGTACGTCCTCACTTTATCTCTGCCCTTACAAAGGTGAGGGTAGGTGTCCCCCCCGCCCTTCCAATGTTTATCAGATATGCTTTTTCCACTTCAGAGCTTAATATATTGACCCATAACCAATAGCCTGCCCAACACAGCAGTATATTCTAAAATAAAAATCAACACGAGAAAGTGCGCAACATATTTGTGTGTGTGTGTGTTTTTTTTTTTAGGTACATCTGTTTGGGTTCGGTTCCGGGAGGTAGGTGGCAGCACCGAAGTGAGCACGGTCTCGGCTCTGTCAGCAAGGTGACCACCCATGCCCCCAATCAGAGAGCAGCCGGATATGGCGCAGAAATGCCTGTTGCGCAGCTTGCGCCGCTTTGCATAGCTTACGGGACATTTGTTGCGCATCTTTTGAAAGAAGAACTGTTCTGAATCACATTAGGTTACCATGGTTTGAGACCATTTGAGGAAGCATGCATGCAAGGAATATTTTACGCCTTATACTGCATTCCCTCGAACGTTATAGCTTGAATTTAAGGTGAGCCTTCATCTGAGTTTACCTTCTGTGATCTTTGGTGAATTTTGGTACATTTATAGAGCTTTTTTACAGTTTTGAACTCATTGGCCTTTTGTGACCTTTATTGGCAGTTTTCCAAACGTACCTTTCATCTTTCCATGCTTTTTTAATAATCAAATTTTCTAGAGTCGAAATTTCTAAGCTAATTTATTGTGCTGAATCGTGAATCAGAATAACAAATTACCGTGAAATTGGAGTCTAGAGGTTATGGACAACTTTGGCTTATGCCAGTTTCTGAAATGGCCCCACGTCATGCATTGCCTTGACGAGTTATATTAACTGTATGGTAAAAGAATCGAAGTGCAGATATATTTCGATTGCTCTGATAGCACCATTGCCTTATCTGTGATTATTTACCAAACATTTGGATTGATAGGCCGTAAGAGACAAACACTGATGCATTATATCTGACGTGGAACGTGACTTACCTTGTACCATGCCAAAGTTTGAGCTATAACCTATCGTACAAGGGGGATCACTCCCATCTTAACTTGAAAACTGATCAACCGCTTTTATTTATCTTAAAAACAATTGATAGGTCCATTCCAAACAACTAAAAAGATACAGTTTTTGATAATGAAGAATTAGGTACCAGTGACTTGATAACCCGGGTCATCAAATTGAAACTGTCAAATACCTAGCTCATCCTACATGGTTTAAATACAGGCTGGCTGGTTTCCACTTCTAATGAGCTGGAGTGAAAGCTAGTGACCGTACAAATGCAGTGTTGGGTTAACATCCATCCAAATGTTTTTTGCCACAAAATCAATTCAAATGACATCATCACACTAATATAAATCCAGTTTTCATGAAAAATGTTATGTCATTACTTATAAATATAGGTCAAACGGAAAAAACTTTGACAAAATGTGATTTCCAAGGACTGGACCTGTGGGCTATCAAGATCAGACCAAGGTTACAAGTGACCTTGCCAAGATCATGATGCAAATTTTTAAATCCTTCATTCGAGACAAACACATTGATGCCTCTGGCTTTGTTTTAGTTCTAATGATTCCCGAGTTATAAGTGGTTTTCGAAATGGGTCAAATTTGACACATTTTGACCCTCTGTGACGTCACGGGTCAACGGATAATGTAAAACTGGGCTTCAAAGAAGAATACGGTAAGACGCTTCGGGCGCCTTTCAATTTTTCTGTCACCTTTGAATTCCGAGATCGTAAGGGGGCGGTGTGATCAGACCCCCCAGGCGGTGTTGGGTACGAAAAAAGCCCAGGTATTGCCGGAATATTACTGCAGGTACTTTACCATTAACTGGTGACATTCTACCAATTAGCGGATCCTCTAAAATTATTGTGCTTCATAAAGCCAATGCAAGTATCTCTTGGTAGGCTCTATGTTAAAAAAGCAGGAATGCTACAAATGATGTCATTAATATTCTAAGAAATTGCAGCAGGACTTAAATCTGTAGATTCGTTTTTGGAAATTTGCTGTAAACAGCTTTGTACCAAGATACATATGCATACGCATAGCTACGCGGTTAAAAAAGGGAAAAGGCCAGGGCTGCCTTTGAGCGCGGCACAAACAAACTGCGGACACCTTGTCATCATGGCAAGTAGCCTGCACATCCAGGACAGCACTAATAAGTGTTGCATTGGAACGTCAAAGGCATAAGCGTAGCCGCCGACGAAAAAGCAAGGGAGTCAGTCAATATTCAACCTTCAGCTGACCAGAATCTTCCCTCGATAGTCGGAAACTCATTAATTGGATATGGACTATTTGTACCTTTCACACATTCAGGTGCAAAATTGTTAAGTATTCCCCCCATCTGACTGAAATATGGACATTCCTCTATGAAAATGAGGAGGGACAAGTTCTGATGCCATCCCCTCCCCTGAATGCCGACGAATATGGTCAAGATGTAGTGAAATATTCGTGTGGGGAACCTTAAAATACATACTTTAGTCGCTTTGTTTCTTTTTTGGCGTGTTTATCGCACATATGGATTCGGGCTGGAAAGCTTAGAGATACTTGCGTCCTCAAAATGTTTCAAGAGTTGTTTTCCTCACGATTTTGCCCTGCGTTGAGAACCTTTCCGATTAATTTGTATGTATTATTGTATTGTATTATTGTATATCAATGCAATGTATTTTTTCAAGTATTGAGCTTATATGATCGTATACCATGGGCGTAGCCACCATTAGGGACGCTAGGGACAGTGTCCCTACAAGTTTGGGGACCCCCGAAAACTTGTAGGGGATGTCCCTACAAGTCTTTCTTTTTAATGTCCCTACAAGTCTTTTTCTTTTTTAGGAACATATCTTTTGTGGGGCTAAATGGCATGTCAACCCACCCATGTTCATAGGTAGGTGGCTGGGCCTGAGCCCAAAAGCCCACCCACTTGCATCGCCACTGCTTGTGGGGGCCAAAACACTCACATGGGCCATACAACGTTTATACCAAAGAATGCAAGACAACTTTTATTTTTTGTAATGCATGAATGCAAGACACTAAAAATATCGCACTTCCGTAAACCCTTCAACACGCAGAGTTCTTTCCTGTCGTGCTGGTGAATGCAGTGGCATACACAAAGGGGGAGGGGGACAGTGGGGCTCAAGACCCATCCCTGAAATTTCGGAGTAGGGACTTATAGTAGATTCATAGCTGGAGGCTGTCCGAGGTAGTGGCCGGGGAGGCACGAATACCCTAACCCCCCTTTCCGCAAATGGGTGGTTATAAAATGTCCGGTCGCTCTCCGTTTTGGCTGAAACAAATCATTTTGCCAAAAATTGGGGGAGCCTGGCCGTCTTTTCAGAGGTGCTGCTACCGTCAGCATACCAACAAATGTATTTATGACCTGTATCATTTATTAATAGGCCTCAATATGTATGTACCGTGTACCAATCCTGTCATTGGTGACCGACCCAGTTTCAAAGCTCTACCATATATCCTCTCATGTCGTTGTTTGCAGAATGACAATGAAAAGGTAGGTAGTGAGTCCATGGCACATATTTATAAACAAATATTACCGAAAAACGACAGCAAGTATAACTTTGGAGGCTGTTCATAAATTACATCACCCTCCGAGCGGAACTGGTGTCGGCTGAAAGGTAACGTGCCGCAACGTGGTCGCGGGGAGGGGCTGAACAAAGGTGACGTGCAATGACACCCATGGATTCTCCTTTAGGACGCCAGTGGCTAGGAATTGCAGACTAGAAAACCCCTTGAAAACTTTCTGTGACACTGTCAGGCTATTGGGGATTTTTGGAGTGGCATGATTGCGATGGAATGTGCTGAATATGTTGGCGTAAACTGCATGCTCCTACGTACTAGCATTTGTGAATGCGTTATGCAATTGTGAGCCCCAACCACTATTCTGAATTGATTCTCAGTGAGCATACTACTTATAACGTCTGAGCTATATAGTAATCACCGCACTCTACATATTTTTACATAAGCATATTTTACCGAAAACTTTTGTAATATTTGTCCCTGCTTAACATCGACAACACCAGAGCAAGGGACGGGGATGCCTTTGGTGGGAAAGGTTGGCCAAAAAGTAGCTTCAAGACATGGGGGGTCCACCTAAAAAGCGAGGCAGTGATATTTGGGCGGGGCCCGTCCAATAATAAGGCTACGTTGTGGGAGGGTCATGCTAAAATGATAATATAACATAGGGGTCAACATGGACGTTGAAAGTAGGACGCGTAACCCCAAAAAATTAAGGGAAACGGGCCCGAGATTTTAGGTCTCAGCCCAGGTTATTTGGTTTTTCCCTGTGCTGAAAATTGGCTTCTCCTACCCCTCCCCCCCGTCATCGCCAGACCGGTCCGTCTCCTCCAACAATTCAGCGGCGATGCTCCCGGGTCTAGTTGCACCGCTGGCTGCTTGGGAGTTAGTGTCACTGAATGTGATCACAGATAGACAGCCTGACTGACCACCTGCTTGAGCGTTTGCCGGCAGGTCTGGTGTCGTTGCTGCTTGCTGTCGTTGCTGCTTGCTGCGTTTCCTGCTGCGAAGACAAGAAGAAGGAGTAGAAGACTTTTTCAAGACCTGCTCCCGGCTCGAGTCTTCGCTGCGACCAGTCTGTCCCACCGACCGCTGTTTTTACAGCTGGTCGGTGCGGTACTTTGACTCCAGCCGGCCTCACCAGCCGCTGTTTTTACAGCTGGTTGGTGTGGTGCTGTTGGACGTCAGCTGGTCTTTTTCGGTAATTACCCTATCGGTCCAGGTGGTCTTGGTTTCTTGGATTCCGGCCACCTGGTACCTCTTCTTCTCAGTCCCATACCCCTACTCTTTCTCTTCTATCTCTTTTACTCTTCGGCCGGAAACCCGAGTGGTGGGACGCTTGCGTCCCGGGGTGAGCACGCTTGTTGGACCTCGTCAGTCCTTGGGCGTGTGGCTTTGGCTGGACCTATCGGTCCTCCATTGCTAAAATCCCTAATACGTAAGGCCATCTCACTTTCACCCCCGCTTAATAGAAGCGGGGCCCCTCTCAAACCCTCCACCCGGGCTGCGTCTGTGCAAGGGTACCACGGTACCTGCCCCTAGGGACTCACAAGCATAGGCCCCAGTCAGGCTCCCTTTTAGAGGCTGAGTCAGCCACCTAGGCCCCTGTTAGGTCCTGAAGAGGCACCTGCCTCCCTCCGACTTAAACCCCCTCTTAGTGGCTGAGTCAGCCTTTTGCTCACACTTTTCTAAGGCTAGGTGCTTTCTAAGCACTCCCCAGTTAGGATAATACTCCATCACCCAACCCTAGCTAGGTTAATACTCCCATTAGCTTTGCTAGTAAAACTAGGACCACTCTTCAATTAAACTTCTCTAGCCATTTCTACCCAAAAGGTGTTAGCAAAGCTAATACCAAGTCTCTCATTGAAACTTAAACGTACCATGGCTTCCACCTCTCTCTTCCGCCCCTCCAGCCCCCGTTTAAACAAAGCCAACCTGCCAAGCGGAGCTTGGCTGGTTGGCACCTACCTTTCGGCGCACCAAAACTTGGCAAAAGAGTCAACCTTTAATTTGGATAAGGCCATCAGCCAAAAAGTCAAAGGTAGTTTTGAGATTATTAAGCACCAAAAAGATATCCTGATCAAAACCTCTAATCAGGAATCTACCCGAGCCCTGCTGGCCACCAAAACTTTTGGGTCGAAACCTGTTATATTTTCTGTTCACCACTCCCTAACTTCTACCGGGGCATCATCAATGCCCCGGAAGTGTCCCATCTCTCTGATGTGGACCTTGAGCACATGTTTGACTTTAAAGGTCAAAATGTGCTAGCCCTTGAAAAGTTGAACCCCAACAAAAATTCTGCCCAAAAAGACCCACGTCTACGAGACCACCGTTTTATTGTCACCTTCGACACAAAGTGTCGGGATGACTGCGGCCAAATTAAACTGGGCGACTGTGTCTACCCAGTTAGGCCGTACTACCCCCTCCCTATTCGTTGCCAAACTTGTCAAAGGTACGGGCACGTAGAATCAAACTGTAAAAACCCCACCCCACGATGCGGCAAGTGCAGTGCTAAGCACCGCACTAAAGATTGCACCTCAAAAAGCCTCAAGTGCGCTGCCTGTGGCGGCGCTCATGGGGCAGATAATCCCAAGTGCCCGACCTGGCTCCGAGAAAAGAAGTTAACGTTTTGGCTGAGGAAAAAAGCTCCCGTTTGACCTGGCCCGCAAAGAAGTGCTGCAAAAGAAAAGAGCCGCACAGTCCCAAAAAGCTGTGGTAGCAAGGCTACCACAGCAGCCCCAGCACAGCCGGCCAGGAACACCCCATTTCCAAACATCCTCAGCCACCCAAAAACACAAGCCGCCACATCCGCCCCTAATGGAGCCCCTTTTCCTGGCGCCCATCAGGCCGTCCGTCCCCCTCCCCCACCACGTGGCGCAATCACTTTTGGCGTAGGTGGACGCCCGCTGCGGGCTGGGAGGATCTCCCGACCCGCACTAGTTCTCCGCCAGGTCTTCCGACCGAAAATCCTCCCGCCCCTCAGGCACCTAAAATCACCAGGAAGACCTGGACACCAGCAGCAGGGTGGCAAAGCCACTCTGCACGAGTGACTGAAAAGTCTGATTTTCCCTTGCTACCTGCCCCCAAGCACTCTAAATTCACAGGTGCTCCCCTTCCCAGGCGCCGCCAAAGGCAGGCTCCGAGAAGGCCTTTAACGAGTGGCAGCCTACCCCTCAGGGTAAAACGGCTGCCACTCAAACCAAAATCCAAAAAGTAAACATTTCAACCCAAACTGAAACTGCTCCTCTCTCCTTGGAAAGAAGCGATGCTTCTTTCCAAACAGCACCAACCACCCGCACTTGCGGATCCCAAACCGACCTCATAGGTCATTACATGCAGTTTCAGTTCTCAAGTGACTTTGAAACGTCAGACGACAAAAGTCAGTCTGTCAACGAGCTGTCCGGGACAGAGACCGTCTCTGACACCAGCAGTGCTTCAGAGACGAGCTCTGCAAAAACTGTTATAAACTCTTCCAGAGCTCCCCTCCTGGAAACCCCCAGCCCCGGCTCCTCCAGCCCCGGCAGCTCACCCGTAGCAAGGAAAATAAGCTTTTCCAGACACTCCACCCCAGTTTCTCCTGCTAGCGATAGCAGCAGCAGCAGGTGCTCGTATAACCTTCGTAAGCGTAGATCCCCTAATCACAAACGTTAAAAACCACCATGGGTTCAATTCTACAATGGAATACAAATGGCCTTATCGGGAAATTCCCGCTTTTTTCATCAATATTTGCTGAGAAAAAACCGGCACTAGCAGCATTACAAGAGACCCACTTTTCTGATAAAGATAACGATAAATACAAAATCTCGGGTTACTCTTGGTATCGCCATAACGTAAACGCTGCTGTCCGTAAGGGAGGCACAGCCATCCTAATAGAAAATAGCATCCCACACAGTCACGTGCCTTTGGTAACATCACTAGACTGTGTAGCTATTAGCTTGAAAATACAACACGTCCAATTGACGGTTGTCTCAATATACATATCCCCTTGCGACCCTGATCCAACGGATCGGGAACTCGCACAACTATTTAATCAAATTAACGGGCCTTTGTTATTACTTGGAGATTTGAATGGTCACCACCCATCCTGGGGCAGCGCCACGCCAAACCGTAGAGGTGAAATTATATATGACGCAATAGGTTTTCAAAATTTAGTTATCCTAAATAACGGCGCACCAACCCGCCAAGCAACGCAAAGCGGACATTTAGACTCAGCCATTGATATTTCGTGCTGCACGCCTAGAATTGCGTCACTATTTACCTGGGATGTCGAAGACAACCCAGGCATGAGCGATCACCTCCCAATCAAAATCAATGTCCCCCAAGGAGCACTCGACCGCGTTGATCTGTTTACCCCTTCCTGGAGTCTAAAACGAGCGGACTGGACAAAATTTGAGGCAGAGGTCGACCTCACACTGGTCACCGAAGGTGACCCACACTCGGCAGACATTGAGTTAATACTAAGAGCCATAAGCTCAGCAGCACAAGTAGCAATACCAAAAACCAAAGGACCCCGAAAGAAAAACGGAGCCCCATGGTGGAACGCAGAGACGGCACACGCCAAAGCTCAAATGATTAGAGCCCGCAAGGCATATGAGAGGAGGGCACACAGCCCTACTCGATCCGCACTTCGGGCAGCAAAAGAACACTTTCGAAACACGTGCAAGCGGGTTCAAAAGGACAGTTTCAACTCCTTTGCCTCCAAATTCAACCGCTTCACTCCCACCACCCAAGTTTGGAAAACCATTAGAGCTTTCTCTGCGAGGCGACCACCCCGTGGACCTTTCCCTCAGCTAGAAATAGCTGGCCAACCCATCACCGAACCTAAGGAAGTCATGGATAAATTTGCTGATCATTACGCCAGTGTCGCAGCTAATAACTCATACAGCCAGCGCTCTAAAGACCAGGCAGAATGGTGCAAAAAGCACACATTCATCAATTATGGTAATCAAGAGTATTATAATGTACCATTTACAATGACCGAGCTAAATTACGCCATTAGCAAGTGTGGAAACACTGCAGTGGGCCCTGACGAAATTCACTACTCTTTCTTCAGACACCTCAGCCAAACAGCACTAAAGTACCTGCTTTCGGCCATTAACAACATGTTTCTTAGCGACTCTTTCCCCACATCGTGGCGAGAGAGTATTATCATCCCCCTTCCAAAACCTGGCAAAGAAAAAACAGACCCAAAAGGTTATCGCCCAATTTCGCTTACTAGCTGTGCTAGCAAGCTTGTCGAGCGCATGGTAAACGTTAGACTTCACGAGATCCTCGAAAAGAAGCTTGATGCTATGCAATCAGGCTTCCGGCGCGGGCGAGCCACCACTGACAATTTGGTGAAACTAGTCAGTGACATCCAAAATGGCTTTTACAAAAAGCAAGTAACAATAGCTGCATTCTTAGACATTAAATCGGCGTTCGATCGCGTACAAAAAGACGCCCTGTTGTTTAAATTAAGCAAACTAGGAATTCGCGGCCACCTTGCAAAATTCATCGAAAACTTCCTCAAGGACCGAAAATTTAAAGTCCGTTGTGGCACCACATTCTCCTACCTGGCAACCCAGGACCAAGGCACACCCCAGGGTAGCGTTCTGTCCCCCACCCTCTTTTTAGTAATGATCAATGATCTCTTCGCCAAAAAGCTACCGCCTGGAATAAATTACTCCCTCTTTGCGGACGATGTCGCCATTTGGAAAGCCACTGCAATCGA
Source organism: Lepas anatifera (assembly GCA_034440635.1). Classification (NCBI taxonomy): domain Eukaryota; kingdom Metazoa; phylum Arthropoda; class Thecostraca; family Lepadidae; genus Lepas; species Lepas anatifera. Next base: position 1,265,396 of record JAOTON010000231.1, on the reverse strand, counting down.
TACCAGGCGGTATAACGAACCAGAATTCCAACACGCAACTACACAGTTGCAGGACAGCTTAAACGACATCGATAATTGGTGTAGCTTAATGGGTCTATCACTCTCGGCGGAAAAATCATCAGTCGTTGTCTTTGCCAGAGCGCATTCCAGACACGACCCTCCACGGCTCCAAATCTCGGGTAAACCTATTGAATGCACCAATAGCTTCAAATTCTTGGGCGTCACCCCTAGATTCCCGATTGAGTTTCAATGAGCACATCACCAAAGTCGTCTCTAGCTGTCAAAAGCGAGTCAACATTCTCCGCATGCTCGGCGGCACAGAGTATGGCGGGGATCGAAAGACCCTGCTTATGCTCTACAAGTCCCTGATTCGGTCCATTCTCGAATATAATTCGTTCGTTTTTGACTCGACGAACAAGACCAATAAATTAAAGCTAGAGCGAGTCCAAAACGCCAGTATCCGGGCAGCCACAGGCGCGCTCAGAGAATCCCCCATCACCAGCCTACTAACTGATAGCGGGCTGTGCCCACTACAGACAAGACGCGACGCCCAGCTTATTTCTTACTACATCAAGGTTCAATCCACCGAAAATCACCCGGCAAAACAATGTTTTGCCCATCCCAGACGAGCAAATAAAGCCACTCTACAGAAGTGGCCCCCATTTAAGCACAGAGTAGCGAAAACCCTGGAAAGCCTAAATCTTGCACTGCCAGCGACAATAGGCAAACCCCCACTCTCCCGCTTCTGGACTCGAAAAGAGCCCAAAATGGAATTTCTCTTCACTTCCCGTAAAACGGACTTCTCAGAGGAAGAAGTCTCCCAAAAATTCCTAGAGTTCCGATCTTGTAACGCGGAAAAGACCTTTATATTTACAGACGGCTCCAAAATAGGCGAAAAAGTAGGCCTCGGCATCTGGGGGCAAAACATTTGCCTTCAGAAAAGACTTCCGGACAACTGCTCCATCTTCACAGCCGAGGCTGTTGCCATCCTAAATGCATTAGCCATAATCAGAACCCAAAATATCAACTCAGCCGTCATCTGTTCAGACTCTAAATCTGTCCTGCAGGCCATCAGTAACGTAGTCAACCCCAGCCACCACGTTATAGCAGATATTCAGAAAGGTATCGATGATACCCCTGATGTCTCTTTTCTTTGGATCCCGGGCCACTGCAAAATTCAAGGAAATGAAAAGGCCGATGAGCAGGCAAAAAGTCCCTAGAACTTAGAGAGATCGAACCCTTAAAGTGGTCTGGAGACGATAGCAAAGCTCTCCTCCAGGACACCATCCAGAAGCAAATTCAACATAACTGGACCACAAACCACAGCGCCCACCTATTTTATATCAAGCCTAGCATCGGCTACTGGCCCAGTTCCAACCAAAAGAGTCGCAGGCGCGAGGTTATTCTAACCAGACTCAGAAATGGACACACAAAATTAAATGCCTATTGGAACGCGGGTACCTGTGGTACCTGCGACGCAATGGAGAATCCCCATCACATTCTCATCGATTGTCCCCAGCACAATACCCATCGGCAACCCATGCTAGATTACTGCCGAATCCAAAACATCCCTGTAGACCTAAAAACTCTGCTCGGTAACGACCATCCTGAACTTCTCGAAAAAGTCTTTACATTTCTAAAGGACTCTGGGCTAGAGAAGTTTCTATAAATCACTCCTCCCAGTATATATGATGAGGGTGCATGGTGCACCCCCAAAGTAGGACTTGCCTATTTTCTAATCATAGCTGATCCACTGCGAAATTTAAGCAATAGTTTTGTAACCTTTAAATGGTTCATTGTAGGCTAAGGAAAGGTTATGTTAGGCTAACTTTGAAATCAGGTTAGGTTAGATAGGTTAGATTTCTTCACCGCAGTGATACCTTTCACTGCGGGTCTATACTAACCACACCTATACTCTTACTAACAATCTAACTATCCTCTCACACTTCTTTCACTGCGCGGCGGCTGCCCAGCCGAAGAGGGGAGCTGCAACTTCACCTCCGGGTTGCAGGGTAAATCGCGGCACCCTGGCCAGGTGTTTAGCGCACTTTCTAAAATACGAAATTATTGAGTTAACGGAGGCTTTCGAGTAACGTATACAAGCGGACATCAATAGCTGACACACAAAATTCTAAATTCTAAATTCCAAATTCTAAATTTCAAATTCTAAATTCCAAATTCTAAATTTCAAATTCTAAATTTCAAACTCTAAATTTAAGGTCTTCAGCCACAGAAATAACCTTCGCACTCTGCGGGACTAAACTTATTAAAAGACCTCCCTTGGCATGGCTATGCCATTGCCACGACCGTCCATTTGCAAGCTAAAATATCTTGCAACCCATTACTTGAAATAACTCCCGTTGCTTTAACAGACTAACGTAGCTTACCCTCACACAAAATTCTAAAATTCTCCCACACACTCCTTTAGAGGCGGGCAAAGGTGCTATGCACAGAACGCCTAATAAAAAGCCATTGCTTGCTTGTCACTGAATGTCCAGCGCCAAGCCGTGTTCGGAAAGATGTAATCACCCATGTCGCTCCAGTGCAGAGGTGCTGTAGGCGCAGCCTTCCCCTTGGGAAGTTGTCGTCTCAGAGCGACTGATGTTGTTGATACTGTGAGACCTTTTCTCTTTTTTATTACTCTGTTTTTAAGGTGTCATTCCGTGTAGGTAAGGGAGCTTCGTTAGTCATGAACCGCGACTTTGTCTGCACAACCAAGCAATAATGTGAGTGACACAGAATAACGAATGTATGAGCAACAGTTTTAAAGGGAAATGCTAAAATGTATCAGGCAGGAGCATCGAAGAACTTTCCAGGTACAGCGTTACCAAAACGCATGAGGGCTAAATACAATCTAGTCATGGCTTAGCGCTCTTTTCGCTGTAGTTATAGTAAGGATGCAACATGGATGCTATATGGGCGCTATATGACCAAACTGGTTCGCGCACCCCTAATAGCTAACTAAGGATGCAACAATGATTTAATCCATTGACTCACCATGCGGATTTAAACACAGTGGGTCTAATCAATACGATCATATACAGCTCTTAGAAATTTCCGAAACGAACAGCCACAGCATGTTGAAGGTATACTGAAACACTTCCCTGCTCACTGCACATTGAAATATATGGTGATAAGATTTCGTTTGAAGCTTCAACAACCACTTACTCTATTTTCTGTTAAACAATTGTAAGACTTAACCTGCCTCGGCAGGCTAACTCTTCAATAATTCATAAAATACAAATAAATCTTACAAATTCCAATGCATGTTAGGTTTAAAAAAACAAACTGACCTAAATTCGTGTAAGAATATAGATAGGTGGCTGGCTCGCCATAACATTTGGCCTCTCTTAAAATGTTCCGTCGGGTAGCTACCTAAGCAAGAGGCTGAACGTGTCCCTACAAGTTAAGAAAACGTGGCTACGCCAGTGTCGTATACCTATCTTTTGAGGTGTCTACATGTACAATTATATATCTTCCCCTATTCTTAGCGAATGGGTCCAAATATTTCCCATCTCAATTTGTTATTGATGTAGATCACTTTCTACTGCCCCGTACTCCTCCTTTGTGACTATCTGATGTATCTATCAGTGGTTCCCCTGTCTTCCATCCTACCCTCCATTTTCACCGATGGATACAGGTTTGCTACAGTAATTCTCAGCCCAGGGGGTCCGTCCCTACTGCGACAAAAGCGCGGTCCGTAACCACCCCATCACGTCATCTCGTGTATGTTATTTATTCCCCCTCTATTTCTGACGGGTTACTCATTAGCTTAGCACAAGGGGGCACTCAGAGGTGAGCAAAGTGAGGCATTGTCTCCACGACCATGCCCAAAATCATACCTATCACCTCCTCTTCAAAACAGAATTCAATACTTAGCCGAATCGTCACTGAATCAGTCCCTTGCATGAATTATTTAGTTTCTGTTTATCTAACCACTTCTGTGAGCTGTTTCATCTCAGGCACATCCCCTAGCGTAAGCAGGTTCGACAAGATGAATTATACCGCAATGAAGTAAGATAACCAGAGTACTAATGCACCCAGTTTGCCCTCGTGTTATACTCGATACAGAACTGGACCTAATATACATATATTGAACCTTCAACTTCCCATAGGCGGATCCAGGAAGCAAGTGGGACACTTCCCCATCGACCCTCGGCCCCCCTGAAATTGTCACGGCGTCCCCTTGAAAGGTCGATGGCGCTCCCCTGAAATGTCGCCTCCCACCCCCCCCACCCCCTGAGGATGCTAGTATCGGCGCCTCTAAAATACGATTTTGTGCCCACCTGATAGTTTCTATCGTCCAAAAGTGACGCCCCTCCCCCAAACATGTGCCTCCCCCATAGACAATCCTGGATCCGCCTATCTGCCTATTTAGCTTCCAACTAAAAGTTTCTTGACTTTTCTGTGTATTTTAGTAACCGTCTTATTACAACATCGTAAGCCAATAAATGAGAGGGGAATGCGTCTGATTGGGAACCATGCATTTGATCCTTAATCCAACCAATCAACGGTAATCTTATTTCTTTAAAAGCCTTTACACTTATTTATTTATTCATCTCATATGAGCGACAGGGGCTTGCCCCCAGTAAAAGCTAAAGTCAGGGATAACATCCAGATTCACTAAAATTACATACATGACACATGTTAAAGAACAAGTCAAGACAAAAAGTAAATACAATGTAAAAATAAAAAGATAAAAATATACAAAATAAAACTCTAAAAACATTAAAAATACATATGGAAAGGGCAACAATAAAATACAATGAAATGAAATAAATGGTACTTTCGTACTGCTTCACATATTTCCGAACTTGAAACTTGAACTGACCTGATGATAATCTAAATGGGTCAGCAAATGGGCAGGCGAGCATAAAATTATTAAAAGCTTTGGGCAGCCGACAGTAACACCCCGCCTCACAGTCTCCTTTGTATACAGTGGTACGCTCAGCAAAGTGCCTGCCATTGCACGTGTTCTTCTTGCTGGCACGTGGAGCGGGAAGCTACCAAGCAGAAAGGCGGAAACGATCTGGGCCGTTAGTATTTTGTGTACAAAAGTAATGTCATATTGCAGTCTTCTCTTAGCTAGACTTGGGATTTTGAAATGGGCCAGAAGTTCATCGTATCCTAGATTTACGGAGGGTTGAGTAGAAAAGGATGCTAGCCAGATCAGAAATTTATGCTGAATTTTTTCCAGTCTTTCCAGATGCGTTTTGGCAGCCCCACCCCAAATAATACATCCAAACTCAAGAATTGAACGATCATTGGAAAAATATGCCATCAAAACTGGTTTGGGTTTCAATTTCGAGCTCGCTCTCAGTCCTCCCACCGGATGGTCAGTCTGGAGCGACCGAATCATCATACCTAACATCCTGTTTGCTCGACTTACGATTTTATCTATATGTTCTGCGAATGTTAATTTGGAATCCAGCCAGACGCCAAGGTCCCGAATGAAAGATACTTTTTCTAGGGCGTGGTTTTGAATTTTGTAGCTGTTCAGCAACGGTTTCTTCTTCAGAGAAATTGTAAATGATTTGCATTTGGACGGATTAAGCTGCAGCTTCCAAAGATGAGACCAATCAGCCAAACGTGTCAAGTCAGCTTGAAATAGCTCTGAGTCCTCAGGAGTCACAATTTTATGATACAATTTTACGTCGTCGGCGAAAAGAAGACAGTTCGTCTTAATTTTGTCCGAAAGAACATTGATGAAGAGAGCAAACAGGATATTCATCTTAATTATCTATGTAACGTAAGTGCCAATGCAAACTACGACAGACTTCTAAAGCGCAATTTCTGTAAATTTGTAATCAAAGAATGTGACTTTGAATTACTTTGTCACGTGCAATGGGGAGGACTGTAATGTGATCGTTCCCCGCCTATTTTTTTAGAGGTGGCCAGAGAACTGTTCGCGCTAGGAAAACACTTATTGGCTATTGTTAAGAAAGCAGATGAGTGCTTCAGTTGGTGACGGAGTTTTCATCATCATCATCATCATCATCATCATCAACTTTTTTTATTTCATTTCTTATATACAGACAGGGGATAGAAGTAAATAAAGAGACCAGCAAAAGAAGACATGAACAAGGCAAAGCAAAGCAATAAGGAGCAACAGAATAGAACTGTACAGGCACACAGTATAAAGCAAGAGGAAGTAAGCGAACAGAATCAGATTAGAGCAAATGTTTAACATAGAAGGAACAAGACGTAAGTTTCCGGCATGAAGCAGTAATCATGGAGCGGGAATGAACAGAAAAAGTAACACAAAACAGAGACTGACATGTCATAACAAAACAAGAAGAGCATTAAAGAACGAACTGGACAGAAAAATAACGCCAAAAACATACTTGAAGAGGCAAAATAAAACAAAGCAGCAAAACAACAAGCAAACAAAAACAGGGGACGCAACAAAATAAGCAATGTTAAGTAATAAGTAGTTATAAGTATAGGGCCCACATATGTTGAACATATTAAATCTTAAAAAAACCATTAGTAGAAGTAACAAAAACAGTAAGTAAGTACAAGCACCTAATCAGACCAGGGACCTATCAAACATTAAATCAAAGCATGTGATCAGTGCGAATAAAAAGCATGTGATCAGTGCGAACAAAAAGGAAACAAAACAGAACGAAAAACAGGCTAAAAACACAAGCAAAGCAAGGTCACATCTAAGCAGGCAAACAAAAAAGATGCGCTCGGTGAGATCAAATTAAGGTACTAACGGAAACGAAGCAAAGACGAAAAGAACAAAACAAGTAAGCAGAAAGGTGGGCTGGCTGAGAGTCCAAAGAGAGCCAGGCGGGGGTGTGTACTGTAGGCCAGCACGTGTCAGCAGAGAGTCTGGAGGGTCGGGCGGAGGCACCAGGTATCTCCAGCATCGCCAGTAGCTGCCCCCAGCATGCCGCTGGTAGAGGGCGGTCACGGACGCAGCTCTCGAGGCGACGATGGGTGCACCCAGCCGTAGCTGGTGGTCACCCCCAGCACACTGCTGGGTGAGGGTCGTCGAGGAGGCAGCTCCCGGAGCGACAAGGCCGGCTGGAGTTTCAGGTGGCCTCTACATGAGCCTGTTGCCGACGGTACGCACCGCAGGCCGGCAGGTCACATTCAGGTCGGCATGTGCCGGCAGAGAAGAGGGCAGTTCAAGAGGGCTGGCAGTGCAGCCAAGTGCCTCCAGTCGTCGCTGGTGGCCGCCCCCGCACACCGCTGAGTGCAGGCGGCAGCGGAGGGTGCTCTTGATGCGACGACATAGCCGGCTGAAGCTGAGAATATAGTTTTGAAAATCATAATAATTTATTGACTTTCAAAGTCAGCCCTGTGTTTTGGGCTTACAATAATCGCGAGGTCGCGCCAGTCCAACTGCATTGCAGACCGAGTGGTGACGTCATTTCGCCACATGATCGAAATTATATGTCACGGGTACCCCAAATGAAGGTCCAGGTCCAGGTAAAAAATCACAGATCAGGTTTATTTTTAAGGTCATTGATACCAGTGTTTCCGGTCAGATGACGTCACCATGTATGGGGCATATCACGATATAACGTCGGAGAAACCCAGTATTTGGGTAAAGGTCAAAGGTGAAAGTCAATGTCATGGTTAAAGGTCAAATCCTCATTTCCTGCCAACGTTTGCTATGATGCTAGTTGTTATAAACATTATAGGAAATGCATTACATTGTGGCGTCATATGTCAATGACCATGGTTTTGACTCAAGGATTTCAGAGAACGTTAAATGTAACCTTCCTCTATGACCTGAGTTCGTTTTCAGTGCCTTTGCGATCTCTGCATAATCACGGCATATCTTAGGAGGTCCCTATCACTGTCCAGAGTTGACCTTTCGCTGTCCCTCCAAGGAGAGGGCTATCGCGTGCTTAGTATCCTATGAATGTAAATGCCTCAGTCGAAAAACCTCAAATGACTCTAACGTCCGTAGCTCTAATATCGTTCCGTAGCGTGTAAGATGGCTCAAATGCGTTGGTAAGCAACCATTCCTGTATTTAGAAAATGAGTTTATTTGGATAAGCATGGTAAATGTGCTGTCATGCACGGTTTTTTGTACTGATTACATGTCAGGATACCACAAAAATTTGCTAAGGAAGGTTAAGCCCCTATCCCGATGTTCTGCCCAAGGCGTTGGCCGGGGTCTCGCAGCAGTGCGCTGCTCAGCAGGGCCCCGACTCTCGTCCGCCCCGAGATGTCAGCCGGATTAAACGCCAGCGGCTCGCCGTCGGTGGTCCTCTGGGACAGTCGCCGTCTGCGAGAACCAGGTGAACGCAGAAGAAAGTCAAACCATTGAATCGAGAATGAACCTCCTGCCAAGATGAAACCGCATCACTTGACGAAGGTGGCATTTGAGACAAAAATGAACCTAGCTGCTAGAGTGCGTCGCGGTCAGGAGGATTCCGATCCATTTAGGACTGATCCGAAATTGCCCGGGTAATCCCAGACAATCTATTGGGGGACCCGGATTACCTATAATTTGGCAGGCACTCCGCTCCAAATAGTTATTGCACCTACGTTGTGTTTTCCGGGTGAAGGGCTTGTTTGAACATCCGCTGATTGCTCCTAAAATTCAATAAATTTTAATATGTTTTTGAAATCCTCACTCGAAAAATTTTAATGCCTACCTTGAGAACACTGTGAATGAAAAAACACTAACCAAGGTAGCCAAAAACTGACGCTTTGCTTTTACATCTGTATCCGGAAATGTTGAATTTTTGGAGCATTTATTCCAATCCACAAGCAGTTCGGGGTTCTTAACCACAGAGGCGGATATGGGCGAAACGTTTGGGAGGGGTAGGCAACCAGGGCCGGATTACTGTTTTAGAAGAAAAACTGATAACTGTTTGATAACTGTTTTAGAAGAAAATCGACCAAAATCAGCCAAAGTTAGGTAAATTTTCCCAATTGGGGAGAAGGGAAGGGCAATGGCCGCATTGTCCCCTCTGGATCCGCCCCTGCGTCCCCATATATTTCTCACATTCTACTAACCCACGATATCAATCTGGATTCGTTGTTTGTTGGTGCAGTGAGAAGTATCCTGAAATAGAGAGCATGTGTGTTGGTGATGAACACCTTTAACCACAGCCCAACCGCGCGACGCGAGTAAACAAATGCACAGGTCTGTTCTCCCCACTCGTTCTCAGCCACCATCATTTCTCTGTCGTCACCCAACCCTCGTCTCGTCGGCGTCGCATCATGATTGCCGCTTTCCTGCTGCGTCAAAACTGCCTCACCTGCGCCAGCCCACGCCGCAGTTGCGCTGGAACCCACACCGATCATCATCCGAGACAAAACAAACAGCCAAGTGCGCCACTCTTGCCACGAAGCGGGCCCTCGTCAGCGGGAGTGCGCCGCGATTCGTCTCACGTCGCAGGGGCGGCACTCACCGCGTAAACGCAGGCCCAGCGGAGTAATATTGCCGTCCGCGGACGGATTCGGGGAGATCAGACCACGCCAGAGTTCTCTTCCATTGTTGGGAACTTTAAAGTAGGTGTGTGTTAATAGATATACAGTGCAATGAACACTGGAATGTGACCTCTGTGTCAGTGTGTGTTTTTAAGCTTATTTTATTTCTTAAAAATTGTTTGAAATTTTAGCTGTTTGTGGAAAAGTGTCGAAGGTGGCGTCCCATTTGTCTGACATCTCCGGTCTGCCGTTGTATCCTGTGCCATGGCCCTCTCTGTTGATTTGTGGGTGGAGAGAGGGCGGGGTGAGCTCGACCCGCGCGACACGGCCCATCACCGACCACCTCTCATTACCATTACCGGCTGAGACAGTGAACCTGTCGCCCTGGTATCAAGAAACTGGGGAGACAGTCGCACACGCACGGGACGACAACAAACGCCGCTCGTCCGGGGGCCTGATCATTTTCCGGTGCCAACTGAGCGATAACAGTAATTTTCCCGTGGCGACCGGCTTTCAGTTTTGCGTGGTCTGAGACGCTCTATGGGAACGCACGACAATGGTCTAAATAAGACGCATGGTGGCGGCACGGCCGCGACCGCGCGGTGGATGAATGGTAACTCAGAAACCGCCCGCTGCGAGCCGCTGTGGCGCGTATGAAAGACACGCTGAATTCCGCGCCGTTTACGGTCAAGAAGTCAGATGTGAGCTGTGTTGGAGGGGGACCATGTGCGCCATCCGTACCCTCGCCTCCCATCCGCCTCACAGAGTAATTGAAACCACCCCGTCAAGCCCGAATAATACCCAGCTATAAATTCCGCTATCTATTCATCGGTTCGGAAGTTTTTGGCAATCTTGTTATTCTATCTATTACCTGAACGCCACTCGGCAGCCGGCGGGGAGCGACGGTGGTCGCCGACATTTCAGTTTCCGCCGCGCTCCCAGTGACATCTTGTTTCGGCGCCGGGCCCCGGTCAGGCCCCCGCCTGGCTGCCGCGGCGTCCGTCAAGTAGGAGGTCCCCCAAATGAGCCTTTATCACTTACACACTCGGCGGCGGCACTGTGGCGCGTTTCTGCGCTTTTGTGCGCGCTCGACGGCGCAGAAACCGACAGATGGAAGCGCGTCACCTCAGTGTGGCCGGCTCGATCACGGGGGCCTGCCAATGATCCATGGCCCGGCGCGGCTGCCAGCCGCCCAGCACGAGCCCTTTATGGCGCGCGACGCTCCGTAAAAAATGGTCCGCCCGCCAAAAGGCCTGTCCAACACATGCACACAAGTTAGACGTATCGCCGTCTGCTTTGTATGGCGATGTATTTATCAATGGCCTGCAAATGTATGGGGCGCAATGGTTTATACTCGCGCCACTCAATACCGGTTGTCCGACCGCCATCTGTAACGCAGAGCTTCCCATAGAGGTTGGTGTGAAGCGCAGTTTAGCGTGCGAGAACAGCGTGAAATAGATATGTTACCCGGGCGTCAGCCGACATAGCTCTTTTTCAGTTTTCCAGGAGTGGCTGTCCAGGGATGGCTTTTTGAGAGAGAACCTGTTCCTGCTGTCTGCCTGCCGAGTTGAAATGGCCCAACCTTAAGATGTTACAACAGCGAATGAGCAGTTGTTTAAGTTTTTTGGAGAGTTTATGGACCTTGTAGACTGACAGCATCATATTGTTTTCATCAGCCATGCTCTTCCGGAAAAGAAGATCAATAATAGAGTGATTATATTCAAGAAAATTCAGACCCAATCCAGTTTAAATTGGCAAATCTACCGACCGAGCCGGGAAACCCCTAATTAGCAATCCAAATTCTACTGATATACATATACAGAATATAACTGAATCAACAAGAACAGAAGTTGACATCCTCAACCGGATCTGAAACTACTTAAATTATCAGTGCAATTCCCCAGCAGCTTGGAGATTCATTTGGACTGCCGATAGCAAAAACATAAACAACTTTAAAAAAACGATAAAACAATATACAAATTGGATGGCCGATCCTTGATTCACTCTTCTCAGCAATCTAACATTGCTCATCCGGGAAATCAGCCAGTTCCGAAGCCTCATGATTTCCGAAAAAGTAAAGGCCTCATATTACAAGCTATATGTAAAACGTGGACCAAATAAGTATTTCCCTATTGTGATATGATATACATTCTGCAGACACATATTGGCAGATGTTTGTGCACTGGCGGACGCAGGGGCGCCGTTTAAGGGGAGGGGGCAACTCGGGAAAAATAGTAAAACAGTGTTTTTTTAAGAAAATCGGCCAAAATTTCGTCATTTGGGAGGGTTATGGCCCCTCGCCCCCCCTCCGTCTAGATCCGCTAATGTGTGTGTGCTGCATTTGTCTCCAAAAGTGTTTTTTTCGTTTGATTTGCTGTTTTTTGCATGTTTTTCTTTTGTTTGTTTTTGTTCTTTGTTTGCTGTTTTTTGCTGCATATTTCATTTTTAATTTTGCATGTTGCATCTTCATGTTCCATGATTTCCCCTCTGGTGCACGCACGACCGTTAAAATCAGCATATTTGTTGTAAAAATTGATATCGCATGAAATACGATGAGCTCACAAAAACCATTACCACCTCCAAATCCTCAGTAGCTGATTCAGGATTTTCGATGAGATAGTTCACTTTGGTCAGGGGGCATCATTTAAGACAGAGGCGCCAATTCTTAGTGTGGCGTATCAGAGCCAAAGACGTCCGTACTTCATACTCAGGGGGTGCGGGGATGCAGTTTGGGGGCTCCGAACAGGTCTGATGGGAGAAGGAAGGGGAACTCGCTTCCCATTGCCTTCTAGATCAGCCTATGACTTTTGATTGCAGCTTTCCGGATATAACCTCCGTTAAATTGAGTGTGTTTATGGGGCTGGTAACAAAATATGCATGTTCTTAAAATATATCAACTAAGGATGCAGGCATAATTTTAAATGGGCAGATTCAGTTTATGTCCAGAAAAAACCAAACATTTGAACTCCAGAAACTTTACCTTGCGGCTGAATCTTTAACACAAGGGTCAAAAGGGCAACATGAAAAAACTGTCAGAACCTGCGAGGTCTTAACCTTCGCCCGGGTGGGGGGTCTTTTAGACCCCCCCTCGGGTTTTTCCGAAGTGACCAAAAAAGGCGGCGCGCAGCGCCGCCAAACTTGGTCTAGCTGTTCCTTCATCATTTTTACATCTTACCTGAAAATTTTGGCTCAAGGTCATATCAGGTCAGGTCACCAGGTCAGGTGTAGTGACCTCACCTCAAAAAATACTTAGGACGGCATAACTAAAAGAAGGGTTAATCGATCAAGTTGAAACTCATACCACATCTTGGGCCCACCAGGAGCTACAACATTTGTTCCGGGATTTTTGATATTGGTGACCTAAGGTCATGTGCAGAGCATGACCTCCCCATTGACAATGCATGGGGAAAATCACGAAATGAGCTTTTCTCAGTAAGCATGGATGGAATCAACTTCAAACAACGGTTGCGACTTGCTCTTAGCCCATTTCTGAAGCTGATACCAAAATTTTTGACTTGTGACCTTTAAAAGGTCACCTTAGGTCAAATAAGCATTTTTTGGTGTTTTTCTCTATAAATTTTGAATAAACTAAGATAGAGCTTTTATTTTGTCACCAAAGTGTTTATATAGTCACTGGAAGTCAAATGATATACATCATGACTATACCAGGTCAAGTTGGGTCAGACCGTTGACCTGGGTCAGGTCAAATTCTTAAATTTGACCTGGCATAGCAATATCATATATCATTCGATTCGTATTGACGAGAGGATTGCAATGGTGCATAAACTATGGCTGTATCTTGTTTGGTTTGGAAGCTATTAGCGAAAAAGTAAACGCCCTTATGCATGGGTGGCTATGGACATTCCCAAGAATATGCCCAATATTTAGTGACCTGTAGCTCCCTAGGCTTTGACCTGATACGAAAATGAATGCCACTGCAATGAAAGCGCATCTCAAGAGCTTTCGAATGGTTTTAGAAAAATGTTTCTAGCTATCACAGTTTCTGAGATATAGGAGGTTTTCTTAGTACACCTCATATTAGCGATTTTGACCTATTTTGACCTCTGGTGACCTTGATATTGACCTGACAAGAACAATGACCGAAGTATTTTCGATATCATTTTCGAAGAGCTTTCGATTGCCGTTTTGCGCTTTTTTCTAGCTCTCTTAGTTTTTGAGATCGTGGGGGTCTTTTTTAGCCCCCCACCAGGGCGAAGGTGGCTCGTACCCGCCACCGGGGCAAGGGTTAAAGTACATGGTGCCTACATACATACACTCGGCTGTCTTACTAGTGGCGGATCCAGGACTTCATTGGGGGGGGACTGGAGCCTCCCCAGCTGTTACTTTAATTTTCTTTCGTATCCCGTTTTTTCTGTCACTGTATTTCCTCTTTCATATATTTTACACAGCGAAAGCTCCATGAACTTAGTTCGGGCTCTCCACGGTGAACGAAAACTGGCTGGTACTTGCGGAATGTGTCGTGAATTTATGTTTTTGTAAACTTTAGTAGAAGGAACGGAGAAACGTGAAATATAAGAGGGTCAATACCCTTTCTTTGAGTGAGATACCAAGAGGAGTAAAGAAAAGATAGTCATCATGATAACAGTATAATCACCATTTGTTTGAGGGTACAAACACGTCAATTATGATAATGATATCACTTACGCTACACTTCCAACGTACCTTTATGTCTCAGTACGTACCGTCATTGGTAGAGCTACCAATGACAGCTCTGTGACACAAACCTACAAAATTGGCTTTCAATCAACCGCCGGTAGCCTGTTTTGGAACGCCCTGTTCTAATTGTTAGGCTGATTCTGAGACTCACATTTCATGACAACAGCACATATCATGTATCAGCAAAACTGGGTCTTATATCACATTCCAAACGGCATCTCTCTTTGTTTCCAGACTCTTCCTGCAGGGGGCGCGCACCCGCGTGCGTCATCGGAGAGGACTGGCGCCGCCGCCCGTTGCCTCTGTTGGTGCCTCGCCCCGTCTCCCCCACGTCTTCGCACCGCGCCACCGCGCCTCACAGAAGTCAGAGGCTCGGTAATTGCCGTCGACAGCTCTGCAGCTTCTAATTGATTATGCTCACGTCGACGGCGGCCGGGCGCGCGCGCGCGAAAAACGGCCAACTTTTCACGGTAATTAATTAGCTGGCGTGATTTGCATTTGGCCATGACAGATGCATGAAAGGAGTTGCTCCAGCGAGCATAAAACTGCGGCGCCGCGACCCGAGTCTGACGCTGTCATTAAGCTGGCCAATCTCACCGTTTAATTATTGTCATTAAAGCGCGCCAGCATGATTCGGCGTGGAGTGGGTGCCCGCGGTGGTGTCAAAAATGTTGCAAATCGAATCGCCTGCCTTATCCTACAGACGTTCCCTACATCTGATAAATCGCATTACTGTCTGCTTTACTTAGGATAATGAAATCATTTTTATTTTCACCTCCTGAAAGATGTTTTTGAGACCGGGAAGTGTTTGACCGTTGCAAGAAATTAGCCACAATCTAGACTGAACGTGTTTGACGCTCGTCATCTTAGCAGACGTCGCCATCTTTTCAGCTGGCCGCCTGACAGGTCTGACAGGATGTGTATTCAGGGGTCTGCCCGGCCAGGCGCGCCTGATGACCGCTAGGGCACGTCTCAATGCTCGCGCTCTCTCTCGGCTTCAGTGCTGCTACTCTCTGAAGAGAACTGTAAGAGCTAGCTGGTGTTCCGTGATTCAGTCTTTAACGCCGACGTCCGCCTCATCCTGACGGTCTATTCTTACGCAGGGCAGTGTATTTTAGCCTTTGTTCTCCCCCGTGAAAATCCCGGGGACGTATTTGATTATTCCAGTTGATTATGGCCAGTTTGTCATAACCCAGTCTGTGTTCCAAATATTTCCACCTCCTCTCTCTCTCTCCTCTCTCTCTCTCTCTTTTTCTCCTCTCTCTCTCTCTCTCTCGTTCCATTCCATGTTTAGGCTAATTTTTCTGTAGATGGCGCCGCGGCTCGCAGTGGCATTTGTGGCGAGCACCGCTAGTAAGTGGAGACAAATATGCCTTTTGTTGAGCAGCGACATGGAATAGGAGGAGTAGGAAGTTTTGGCGGTGCAGTGTTGGGTGGGGCGGCCGTACATACATTCAACGGAGATGGAAAAGACTAAGTGGGATGCCGTCTTCCTCGGTCTCAGTTACCCATAGCTTTCTTCTGATGAATTGTGATAGATATTTTGTCGTGGCTTGTCTCATTTCACAAGTATTTAATATGATGGAGTACTGGAGAGGCTACAGCGATGGTGCATTCGAATGTCATATGCTAACTTAACACACATATTTCCCGTGAACAAGAAAATTGACATGCGCCCTGGCTGGCGAGGGTGATAAATGCTAACAAAGGCTGCTCCCCACGATCGCATCTCTACCATTCAAGCACAGCAAACCAGACCATTGCCCAATGAAAGCTGTGTCGTTCCCAGGTCAAAGTAATGAAAGTCAAATTGAGGCGCAGGTCCCATTCTATCACTTTTCTCGTTTCAATATGGTCCCGCCCACTTCGCTCCAGCGCGCGCAGGAGCCGGCACGATACTGCCGCAACCACCTGCTCCTGTGCGCCACAATAGTCACATCTACGCCACGATCTGTCGCGCCGAATTCGATCACCATTTGGTAGCATTGTTGGAAGCTGGGCGGTGCGGCCAACTCAATGTGCTGATGCTGCCAGAGCAGGTGCTGCGTTAGATGACCATTCGGGGGACGGCTCCGCCAGTATGAGAAACAGGATCGGGGAGGATCGTTGTATAATGCTGGACATGGTTGATTGCGCCTGTCTTGAAAAAAAAACAGGACTGCTGGGGTAGCATGGAGGGGGCAGTGAAGGGTTTTTCGACGAAGGGGACTGCAATAATAATTGATGAATTACAGGCGTGGTTCTAGTGCTGTTGGAGAGGATGGGACAGTGGACAGATAAGTTGTACTTATTCAGATCCAGCAAACTGTCATTGCTGAAAATGATAAGTGTTTGATATCGTATTACCTCACTCTAGCTTATAAAATATTAATATACTTGCATTTCGTAGTCTTAAGATCAACCATGTTTTTTTCGGAAATTTATAGGACTAGGGATTTACGGAAAGGATTATAAATAAATTTTCTGGAATACAGCAGCGTTATCTGGCCAGGGGTTGCCAATTCCCTGATAGTGAGAGCTTATCAAGTATAAACTAAATTGATCGTCATATTACTAGATATTGTGTCTGTCTGTCTTATGAATCACTTCATAGCCTTTTTTGTGTCATCTTCCTTTCTTCTCGTGGGCTACCAACACGACTCGCTCTTCTTGAATGGAATATTTTGTATCAAAATCAAATCTCCCGAGTTGCTTGAAAAACTCCCTCTACATGCCCCATCTCGATCGACTCGCACGCTGCTTCTCTTCACTTAGCACCGCGGGCGTGTCAGTAACGTCTGCAGTAGCTTTTTTCTGCGGATAACGAGAGACAATGGCGGAAATAAGGGGGTTAGGTGCTCAAGCCCCTCCCCCGAATTACCAGAGTGCCTATAGTTAATACATAGCCGAAAGCTGTTCCGAGGCAAAGGCGGGGAGTCTCCAGTCCCCTAGCCCCCCCCAAATTTTGTCCTAGATCTGCCACTGCCGAGAGAGGTAAGCGTGTTTCTGCACCAAGTAAAAGGGTGACTCCTTTGTTGATTATTTATTAAGTGTTTTAATATACATGTACTGACATATATTCGCAATGTCTAACTTTAACCAATTTTTTTGTTTTGCATCTCTGTTCATCAATGGCATTTACCTGCTACATCACTTTGATTCTAATACTTGCCGCTTGTCTTATGTGTGCGTCGCTTACATACGTACTTTTATTTTTACCTACATTAAATTTGCCTGTAAGTGAAGCTGCGTACTGTTTGTGATTCACAGCAAATAAGCCACAAACAATGAATGCAATAATGTTTTAGCAATTGAAGAAGTTCGTTTGATAGCAATTAGCTGCTCATGATACAAGAGGCAAGTGCTTAGCGATTGTCAATGGCGAATAAGTACCTGGTACCCAGTGGCGGATCCAGGGGGGCAAAAAGGCAATTGCCCGCCCAAACGGAAAAGCTCGGGGCAAAACTATGTTTTGCCCCCCCCAAAGCGATCGACCTCCTTTTTCCACCAACTCCTTTCTAGCTTGTAAGCAAGATGTTGGTGCTTCAACTCTCAACTTCAAACAGAATCAGTGAAGTTCAGTGTAAATATTGGTGCTTGGATAGGAAAAACAGTATGTTGAGCCCATATTTGTCACCCCGTTGCGTTTTTTTCTCCAGTTCCGAAAATCCTATCGAAAAGGCATATTGTAACGCAATTTTTCACTGCGTGACTTTTTATTTTATTTTCGACTTTGGTTTGCCCCTCCCAAACCAACCGGCTAGATCCGCCACTGCTGGTACCTAAGCGGTTGTTTCAGCACATAAGTTTTGGCCGTTCTGCTAGCATAACCGTCATCGCTGAGGTCTCCATGGTGACGGGAATTGCTCTTGTCCTCTGCGTCCTCTGGGCATGCGCGTCGGAATAGGAGGGAGACAGGGGGCTCCCACCTCTCATCCAAAAATATCCTGATTGCAGCCAAATTGAGAAGAAGTCGGATGTTTTACATCCACTTAATTTGGAACACAACAACAAGCCTGATTTTGCTGAGTTGTTGGTGCTGGAGGAGTGGGGGCAGTTTTTTATCAGAACCAAGTTAATGATTGACTGGTCTCTCACTACCTATATTATACCAGTGGCGACGCTTAAGCTCCTGCGCTTTCAGTTTTCAAGCTTGCTGGGGTACATCATGAGACACAATTATTTTCATTTCAAAGGAAACTAGACTCAGTTCTGCTCGTGCATGTGTTGAGCTTGTATTCAGAAACTTTTACCACCATGCTCTTAATTACTATCATAGTTGCTAATCAAGATCATCACTGTCAATAGTTTTACCGACATCACCCTAATGAAGCAGCCCAATGCATCCGCATCTCATCGACTTTAACCTGTATCATAATCATCCGCTCCGTCTACATCAGCCTGCTCATCAGTATTAGTGTCTTCACGATCTTAATCATCGTCACCGACATCATCAGCGTTCCCATCTCTTCTGGTAGCGTCGGCGCCGACGCGACGCTCCAGTCACGTCGCAGACGACGCACCGGTCACGTCGCAGACTAACGGTCGTCGCTAACACGCCCGTTCTATCCGACCAATGGCACTTCTCTCTGCGAAAAATCATCGCCGCCGCCATTACCCTCAGAGAATTGGCCCATCACGCCGTGGCAGGCTGCGTGGCGTCGCTGGCGACGAGGTGCTGCCGCACAAACGCCGCGTGCGAGTCGACGGCGATGAGCAAATAAAATCAATCGTCGTTGCCGTCATTGGATCGTGCTGTTGATTACAACGACAGCGCTGACCCTCAAAATTGGCGCGATTGACGCAATGGTCATGGCAATTGGCGCAGATTGAGGGTCGGCATCAGCAACAGGCGCTCACACCAGGAGTAGCTCAGTGCCTGTATAAGTGATGCCAAATTATTGGTTCCAACGATCAGCACTGCTTTAATTTTCCTGCGCTTAAAATACTCTCTTTTAAACTTATACAAGATCGCATGCTCTCAGCACTAGCAACAGCACAGAACATATTTGTTCCCGTTTGTTTGTGACTGAAAATTACATTATATGCGACTCATGTGTCGCAGACTCTGGCATCTCTAAAGCCAACGGCGGGATGGGTGCACAGTTCTGTCGGACCGCTCGCGCAGTGGTGTGGACAATTGCCCGCGGCAAACACGGGGGACGGACACCCACCAATGAATGTTTCATGATTGGGGAAAGGCTTAGGCGGAGCTGGCGCCGGTGGCTGGTCAGTGTTATCGCCGCTGGCACATGCTGGCCGGATCATGCCCGCGGGGGAGATCGGACGCCGTCCAGCTGGCCAGTGGAGGTGATTTATGCATTAGTCACTGCTGAGATCTGACGCTAGCCAAGTGGGGAACACTGGTGACCAGTGGTTGCCAGATGGCAACAGCGGTCAGGAAAAAGGCGACTTCTCTGTCGTCCGCACGGATGTTGGCAATGCATTCTGACGATAAGTTGCCATTCGGCTGAAAACTATCAGGGTAAAACGCTTAAATGGATAGAAAACCGATGCTTCGAAAATCATCTCATATCGGAAACGGCATGAAAACTGAGTAAATCACTAAGTTCATCTTGACGCTACAAACCCAACCGATCGCCAACTATTTTAGAAAGCAATACTATCGGACAAAATAATGTGATTCGCCGAAAGCCCTTTCAGAGCGAGAAATGCAGATACATATCATCTTTCAGCCATTTCTCACGCCATCTCGGATGAAAACACTGTTTGCTTAACCGGCATATATATTGGACTCCGACGGAGCGGTGTGAGTTCCGCTTACAGATGCAAATCCTCGCCTCAATGCCGCCGTCAAATCATATCGCGCTAAATACACATCGGCCTGGGTGTCGCCTGCTATCGCCAGCACGCAGCACTTTTCCATGATATGCAATGTCAATTTCGGATGGAATTATTCATCTCATCATATGCAAACGAGCACTCTCGTCGTGTCATAAGCGCCCCGAAACCATCGTATTCATCGAAAATATCTCCTGCCCCGGCGCCCGCTTCAAACACAATAAATCCTGGCCCATTCAATAACGTGGCCCGTTGGAGCTCGCAGACGGCTGCGAGCTACGACCAATAAATTAACTACAGCATATCATTTTATCTGTGTAGAATTGGTCCGGCGCCAGCCGACACGTGTTTTATTTCGTTTCCATGGCAACTGGCTCGAACAAAGAGACAAAGTCGGAGGTGATTAACTTATTAAGGAGATTATATCAGGGCTATGGTTTTGTGTGCGCCGCTGATAATGCTGAAATCTCACCAGAAAATAATCAAGAGTGAGAGAAGAGAGCTGTTCAAAGGTCGGTTTACTTACCGGTTGAAGAAGGACGCTATGAATTAGTGCAGCCGGAGACGTATTAAGGGTTTAAACATTTAGAATAGGGTCATATGAATTTATCTAAACTTTGTGAGGGAAAATTAGGAGTAAAAATACGGGAACTTGACAATACTTCACGCCTAAGAATAAAACAAAGCGCTGTAATAAATTGATGATGACATCACAGGAAATTGACATTCCAAATTAGTTTTGACATTTCACAACCATCTGCTCACTGTTCTCAAGCCTTTGGGCTCGAAACCTGAGCTTTTATATACTTGGTTAGACAAATGAATGGCGTGTTGAAGATTAAGAGCGCATGAGTACATTGCTGCTAGTTATATCGCAAGTAATCGACGAAGTCAGAACAAATTAAAATCATAATTCATCAACAAACGATCAAAATGATGCCCCTTTTACTACCTTGGGAGTAAGCGCCTTAACACCAAGTTTCTCGCCGCAGTCCTATCTGGTGAAATTAACCTAAATATAAACAAAGTTTTATATCTTGGGACATTTAAAAACACATTGTGCGCGAAACTATATTCACTTTTTCCAGCTTTTGAAGCGGTCCTATATTCTTGGAGAATTGCAAACAAACCTTGAGCTTTTTTACGATATCTTTTACGCCCGTTTTATTGTCGAACCATTATCTTCTGCTGCTGACATTGACTGCAAACTGGTGTCGGCGGAGGGCGTCGCCGTCAACCTCTGGCAATTGCCGCTGCTCAACTGTCGTCGCCAGATGTTTCGCGCGCAATAAACTCGCGCGCTTATTACTATCTGATTTCAAAATCGATGCGATTTATTTACACGGTCCGACTGCGCGGAGCGAGCTGTAGCTGCCACAGCCAGCAGAGGTTCATTCAGATGCTGATTTCTGCCTATTTCCCACACAGATATAAGCTTGTTAACCCAATCGCCTTAGCGAAGCGATCTCCGGGGCGGCCACAAAGACTCTATCGCACAAAGCACGTGACAATTGGCGCAACACCTCCTTTGTGTGACACATACAGTACGGTAGGCCAAATCGGCGCAGAAACGCACTGGAGCTGACCGGCCCCTGGTGGCATTCAGGCACTGATATACAATGCCCCCACGGGTGATTCTGTAGTGGACTAGTTGAAGGCCTAGCTGACGTGGAACGGAAAAAACGTCAGAGAGAGAGAGAGAGGGGGGAAGCTTGTGACCTAGCTAATCGCTCGTGTTGAACGCTCGTTTCCGATTGGCGCGTGTTTATGGCGGTGGCGCGACAAAATCGCGCGCCCGGTGCGAAAGCGCGCGCTCCGGAGGCGCGCTCGACTCGCGCGCGACACAGCGCATACCTTTTGGCATCAGTGGCTCACAATCGGCGAGGTGTTTGGTCGGGGGTTTGATGCCTGCCTAAGAGCGATACACAATGGCAAGCCCACCGGCTGGGCCTGCTCGCAGGCCGTCCGCCATTTAAATCCCGGCTCTCATTCAATCACGTCGATACGGCGATTTATCATCGGAGTTTGACGCGACTGTGACACGCATTCATCCGTCGGGTCATTAGGAATGTTATTGTTGCCGGCGATCAGGCGCGCATGGGGCGACCTGCCAGCCTTCCCGCGCCCTCCTCACGTCCCCACACACCGCCGCTTTTCTCTAATGGGAAAACAGGCTTAGGTGATCCACTGCGATCCAATGCTCGATCCTCACCAGCGTCGTTGCTGCCCAGCGCTGTTGGTTTCCGGTTCTTGTGTACGCGATACTCTGCAGTGTTCGTCAGCGGAATGCGCGCTCGCCTGTCAGATGCCTTTTCACAGTGCCGGCCCAGAAGCTCTTAATCAGGTGTGGCATTCAGCGGCGCATTCTACATTCCGGCACACGCAGAAACGCGCCAGCGCTCGGCTCGATGCGCCGGAATATGTCTCATACAAGGAAACGAGATTTAGGGGATTGCCAATGGAAATGGTGAGCGAATTGCGATTAGATATTGTTGGTGATAGAGGTGATCGCTTACTTGCGGATTCAAGCTGAAAGCGAGAAGTGGGGCTTAAGTGTGTGATGTGGGATCTATGTTTTAAAATATAACCCCATTCAGCTCAGTTTGTATAGTTTAGGTCAAGTTAATACCAGTATGGGTAAAAATTCGCCAAGCATTTGAGATACTTTCGTGGGATATCGCTTTTGTATGTACATTTGACAACCTACCACGGATCAGTTTCTTGCTCTTTAGGCAAATGGTGACCAGCAGGTTCTAAGGCTTCATCTACAGATACCAGAATGTTTAGAACTTGGAGTACTCCCAGCTGATCAAGGCGATTGACCTGAATGCCATGATACCTACAGCTTCCTCTCTACAAGTTCCTTCAATTCCTTCCAATCTTCTGGTAAGCAGGAGTTGACTCCTGGAAGGAGTTGGAGGGAAGTCGGTGGAAGGCGGTAGAAACTCAGTTATGGCGAACGAATTTCACTCGAATCACAATTAGATGATTTGCTTGAAGAGGCGTGTGCTAAGGGTGCCATAAGTCTCTATCGTCTTTTGTTGGCTGTTTTGACTGATAGGTTATAATTTTTAAATAATTCATACTTTTGCATCAGTCCATCATCAGCCCACTTCGAGGGCTTTGTCTTCGAGGGCAATGCATTAAAGGTGGCACTGGACGGAGTGCAAACCAGGAATTACCGGAAAGGGGTCGACTAAAATGTGTCAGCTTTCATTTAAAGATGTGTAAGGATGAGAGGGCGTTTTTTTTAATATGGTAAAAAATGGGAAAAGAACGGTTTGCACTTAAATTACGCAAGATGATACAGATTCTAGAATGGCACCTCAAGCTGACCTCTAACGTGAGTATTTGACATTTATGGAGGCTTTTTCGAAATATAACCTAACAAAATAAAGGACAGTGATACAGACCGATATCAGACTATTCCTAATTTAAGGTTTCCCTTGGCAACGCGGCATATAAAAAGAAAGAAGACTACCTTGCTCGCAGAATACTTTGTCAGACTTCTAATCATAGCTGTAAGACGTCCCACGTATTTTGCGATCATCAGACAAGAAGCTGATTAATGAAAACAGAACATTTGCTGGTCAGTTACACGAACAACATTATAACACTGCAAAAATATATTCAAAACTTTCTAGTACCCATCTTTCTCCTCCTCTTCCATTTCCTCTCCCCTTCCATTTGCTTACCTCCTCTGCTTAAGCACTTACATGTTTGTTAATGACTCAAAACTGATTCAATTTGCATAAGGGTACACTTTGACTCCATGCTTTGATTGGGTTGGTAAAAATCCAGTGATTTTTTTGCATATCTTTCTCATTGTATGAGAATATGAATAAGATAAAACAAAATATTGCATAGCGGCACGGGCTGGTGTCTTTAGACTCGAAAACTACCCGATAGCATCTACCGAACTGTTCAGCCGTCCATCTCCGATCTCCTCCTCTTCTTTAGCGACCAGTCTTCAGCCGGTGGACGATCACGCTGTGCATTTTTCCTGGCCAATGTTTGCCATACGCCGACACACGCTTCTGCGCGCTTTATCTGTGTTTACCCAGCTCGCAATCGCGCGCCAATTGCGGCGGCTCGCGCCGGCGCCAATCCGACGCGCCTTTTTTGTCCGACGTCCGCTTCTCTCGTCCCTACTCGTCCTCTTCAGGGAGACTGACACCAGATCGCCCCAGGCCAATCTCTTCCGCTAGTCGCCTTTGTCGTCGCCTGGCCGCCTCGGCGGAAACGGCGGAGCTTCGCTACAATAGCACGGCGGCGGCGACGACGCGACCGGCGAAATGTCGACCATGCAAAACTGGTGCGGTTTCTGTTCACACGGCGGCGCGGGGGCGGCGGCGCGGCCGTCCGAGTGCCTGGAATTCGCGGATTAAACCATCAAAGGGCGGATCAGTGTCGGGCGCGGCGGCTGAAGTCAGTTTTCTGGCGGTTAATCCGGTGGGGTCGGGGCGGTCCAAGCCTCCTCCACTCTGGCGGTCCGGCAGGAGAGGCCCACCGGCCCGCCGCACACACCGTCTCACAGACACGCGGACACACGCCGGCACTGGATAATAGCTCGATGAAAGGAGGCGGAAACGAATCGAGAGTGGGAGGCAAACAGAAGGACAGCGCTCATCCATTAATCGTATTCGGCGGCGCGCCTCGGTGACTCGTCTGCGTCGCGGCGCACTGTCCGGAGCGCTGAAAAGCGCAATCTTCGGCCGCTGTGACGATTGTGACGCTTTCCACTCAGTGATGCTATCGTCACGACCGGATCAGTCGTCACAATGGCGAATTCAGACGGCAGATCAGCTAGTGATTCAAATCCCATCAAGCCTGAGACCACCAAATGCTGTGCGGTACGTACCAGAACAAGAACAGGGAAATCAAAGAGACTGCGGCATGCTGACTACAGACTCACTCACATTCAGCCGGAGTGTATCAACGGAGCCGGAAGCGAACTTTTCCCCGTGGTGTGAACTTTTTCACCATCCCTTCAACGGAGCGACATCAAGCACTCGAATCTAGCGCCTAGCCAGCGACAGCCGCCATTAAAACTAACAGCTCTCATTTCGCCGAATAAAAGCCGACAATAAGACTACCGCTTCAAGCCTGATCGGGGTCGTCAGATCCCTCAGTTACCACCCTCCCCTCGGTGGTGAGATGAGAATGAAACGGAGGCATTTGGCGTCGGCTAAGCCGACTATCTCCTGGGCTCAGGAGGCCGTGGCTTGGCGCCCGCTGTAGCGAGGAACTCCGTCGAAACGGACCCAGTCCAGATTACTGGATCGGCGACGGACCCGAAGCGGATCACAGGATCAGCCATGGCACGGGCGTGTGTGATTGGGATGTATGATCTGGAGCGTGGCGAAGATGTGTGGTGGGTCCTTCAGCTTTGATCAGCACGTGGCTGCCAACCTGGGCAGACCGGAAACTGAAGCTTCTCCGCGATTTATCTGGCTTCGAGAAAGGCAGTGCCCAATGCACTGGTCGAACTTCTGGATATATGGAAGGAACCTCGGTTGAATATCTTCTTCTTGCAGTGAGATTTCTTTTAAAAAATTTTATCCAGAAGGCTTATTGGGCGAACAAGATTTTGCAATCAGTGCTGAAAAAGGAAATGGAAAAGAAAAATGAATAATGAGGAAGGGAAGCACAGAATATTTTTAACAGCTTTATCAGGGCAGAGCACTTATCTAGCTGAATTATATGCTACATTTGGTCATATGGCACTCATTGACACTTATTCCCAGTATAAGTGTTAGTGGACGGATATTGAGCAAACAACAGTTATACTGTAACTTACACTCAGCCATGTTCACGTTTTCAACGATTATGATCTACTTTGTAGAATACATTTCCTTGGAAGCGGACACATATTTGCTAAAATGAAACTATTTATTTCTAAAACATTTCCCGAGTGGCAACTCTTGAATAGTATTTACTGAATTGACGCCTACGGAGCTCTCTCCCTCAACTTGGCACATAGAAAATTTAGAAAAAAACTTAAGTTTCCAAACTCCGGCTGACAAGAAGCTACCAATCCAAAAACCAAAAACTTACTCCGAAATAGGAATATTTTTGCACGAAAAGGCGGGGTTGACCATCTTCTCTGCTGTCGCACTTTAGCGTGCAGTTTTGGTTTAATCTCCCAGCTGAAGTTTGTTCAACGATTTAAAGATTCTCAGTCAGACAATAGTGGTAAAGTTATGCCACTTAACCTGTGAAACATCTGCAGGGATGAACTCCAAATGGCTATGCATTATAGAATAAACAACTAGGGTTGCCTTTTTCACGTCGTAATGATTAATTTTGACGACGGAAAAAGTTTTCTGGTTTACATCGTTGGATTTGAAGCATGGCTAAGAGCATGCTGAGAACCAACAAAAATAAAAAACCACAGCCATGCATCTGTTTCCTAAATTGTTTGGAGCTGCTCAAATCCGACTCCACTGTCTCAGTGTTTCCCAGTTTGTTTTGTGGAGGTGTTGACACTCCCCGCCTAGCCGAACACAGGCGATCATCAGTCACACCAGCACTCTGCTCAGTTTCGGCTGATAATGATGACAAAAAGTATCAGCCGCGTCACACGACTCACGCTTTCTGTAATGATAGCTTCTGTGCCGGCAGCGTCTGGGGTAGCTCCCACGCGATCACACAGCAGCCGATCGGAAATTATTGTCACTGAGTAAACAGCCGACGAGGGGTGTGATCTGAGAAGCTGCCTCACACATCGCCCACCGCCCGGTGTCTGCGGGCTCCGTGACCTCAGGCGGGGCACCTGCGGAGTCGCAGGGCCAGCAGTCACCGCTGTCACCAGTGTCAGTGCTGGTAGCACCTCGTCAAAGGTGACAATATAACGTGGGCTGGTATGTGGCCGAGCAGGGCTTGACTCATAGGCGTTCGAGCGAGTTTATGAAATTGATGATAAAACCAGCTGAATGCAATGAGAGGAATAATAATGTTTTACTTTTCTTCGGTTTGCGCGTCCGGAAAGCTGCAGGACTTCTGTCACCTCTGGAATGTCTCGAGTCCGACCTATCTGCACACACCCCGTAATCGCGGCTGGCTCGACACCATCCTCCCATCCGGCGCTGCAGTGGCGTCGGTGCCCCGGCCTGGGGTGGGCCGGCCGGCTGCTGGCGCGCCAGAACCGCCAGCCGGCAATTAGGACCGCCAACGAGCTGATTTCGCGCCTGCTTGTAAAGCCACACCGTGGGAGAGCTGTTGATCACGGACCCCGGGCCCGACTCACCCCCCCCCCACCCGCCCCCACCCGCTCCAACAGCACACCTTAGCCGGCCAATTTGCACACGTCGATGCGAGAGCGATTTGCAAAGGGCGTATTGTTCCCACGTGAGCCATTTCTGATTGATGGCCGGTGTGGTCGATGAGTAAAACCCCAGAAGGACACCAAACCTTACTCGGCCCCTCCCCTCCCACCAGTCCCTCCCGTCAACTCTGTGCGGTAACCCGTCCAGACTGGACGCTTTTTCTCCCCCCTTAAAACCCACAGTCGGCGCTGAACAAAGGTGCGTGGCCACTCATTGCCGTGGATATTCGCGCGCACAGGTGTGTCTAATGAGGCCGGCAAATGAGCAGTGGACGGAAACCATGATTGTTTTCTGCTGGCTGTTGTTTGTTTTGGCAGAGGGTGGTCAGAGGGGAGGGGGAGATGCACTTGACGGGGTGTCACAGCGATCAGGGCCGATAGTCAAGGTCGTTTCGGCCATCTAATGGCCATCTCCAAGCAGTTAGCGCGGTGCGGTAGGCACACAGAACGTTTTAAGGGGTGGATCTGGGCCTGTTTAGCTAGGATAGTGTCAACATGTTTAGCCCACCCATCAGGCTTGGCCAAACAGGTGCCTGGCTTTTAATCAATATACATCACTTTCGACCAAACTGCTTCAGGTTCAAATCCTACAAGCATACCCTTCTATCCTACCACCACTTTTTTCTGTCTGGCTGGCAGCGATGCCGGCAGCCCGGCTGAAAACCATAAACCTCGCGCTTCGTTTCTTGCGTCATCGCTCTTCGTCTGATCAGCAGCGATCGGGGGAGTTGGCATCGGTTTGGCAGCACTCAGGGGGCGCTGACGGCCTGCCAACCGTGCAGCTGCCGCGACTGCTCAACAACGCTGGTTCCCGCGGCCACGCCATACATCCATCAGGGCAAATGATTAGCACAGCGGCACGGGTGAAGACGCGGGGCCGCGGCACGTGCCCCCCAGCCTACCAGTCTTCTGCCAGCCTGCGGCCGCCGCCGCCCAAAACGTCTCACTGTTTTGTGTCGTCCGAGTTGTTGTGAGTGAAAGCTTTGAGGTCCGAGTAGGAAAATATGGACGGATTAAAAAGATAAGGTGGAACAAATCCGTCATGTATTCTTGCATGTGCAACATACAGTGGCGGACTCAGGACTTCATTTCTGGGAGGGGCTAGGGGCTCGAGCCCCCGCCCCGTCATTGTCTTGTATTAGCCTTTGCCTATGCATTAACTAAAGGGACTCGGACATTTGGAGCGGGGGAGGGCATGAGTCCCTTAGTCCCCTCTTGTATCCACCACTGTCAACATATATACCTATCCGTGGGTTTAGAATTTGACGTAAGATTACCTTTTTCTTGAAACTGCTTTGATCTGCTGTTTTATCTTAATGATAATGTTTTTAATTATTCATAATCGGGTCGTTAGTACTAACAAACGTGAATTGAGAAAAGACATGACCCTTTTCCTTTTTCAAAATTTCCAACTTCATTTACATTTCGGTACTTGGCATGCCCAGCTGCGAAACAGTCAACCTCGGGGCAGCTTTTCCAGGTCCACGCGCTCGCCCCACTTGCAGCAGAGCCGTTAGCTTCTGCAGATCGCCTGGGGGGCAGAAGGTCGTTTCAGCAGCACTCCAGGCGCTTCGGCCAAGCGGAAAGTTGGCCCTATCCACTGCCTCGCTCGGGCGGGCCATACAATCGCCTCTCGGTCTTATCAATGCCAGCGCATATTTCTAACTCATATTCGCGGCTACTTATTAACTTGGCTCTCAAAACTGCCGCATTATTTCTGCCCGGTCGGATGGCAAACTAGATTTGTTAGACAGTTGCTTCATAGAACGTGATCCTTCAATTATGCTCTGTGACGTTGGATGTCAATTTATGTCGGCCATTTTTGAGTGGTTGGATTGCTCGGCGTCGAAGTTAGATCGGGAACGCTGTCCATCTCATTGACACCGAAGTCATTCACATGAGAACTTCGGCAGAAGCTGGCTCCAGGCCACTGAATTAAAAACGCCCAATGATGTGTGTGAAATAGTGTCAAAGTTATACCGGAGATTGTCTTTAACTTGGCAAACGGTGCACCTTGATATGACCGAGAGCGAATTGAGTATAATCAGTAACCTTTTGTGGAAGCTAGAAT
The DNA here is from genome assembly GCA_034440635.1 of Lepas anatifera. Lineage (NCBI taxonomy): Eukaryota > Metazoa > Arthropoda > Thecostraca > Lepadidae > Lepas > Lepas anatifera. The sequence continues at coordinate 1,236,138 of JAOTON010000231.1, read as the reverse complement.
ATCTCGCAGCGCTGTTATTTTGTTGAAAGCGTAAGAAATATTTTTTGAAGCGATTATGCAGGCATTGCTATTGAAACTATTATACAGGCAGAGAGGTAGCTCTTTCCATTGTTTGTTTCTTGATATCGATGTTTTAAGAAATTAAAGTTTTTTAATCATAGAGGACGATGTATCGTCGATATTGTTTTTCAATTTTCTCTCTTCTCGTTAGCCGTTAAATGATTCCATATAGCCTGTTTTGCCATAGCACCACAAATTCATTCTTCCTCAAGTATTTTCCGCCACGAGAAGTAATTCCTTGAGAAAGCAGGCATTTAGGTGTTCCTTTCATTGCTGTTTACAGCCTGCGCCAACGCACCACTTTACTCATTTAACGCAAGTCTGAACCCGTAAACCCTTCCACCGTCTACCATCACAATTTTTACGCCCCTGCTCAGCTTTCAATCAGTTTTTTAATCCACCCACTTTGCATTTCATCTTACGGTAAACGCCCGCTCCGCCGTCTCTCACCCTTCCGTCAGGCGTAAAAGCGCGCGTAAAAATGGCGCGAATGCGAATTTGGCATGCTTTGAGCAGCGAGAACGCCGACAGACCGGGTTTTCGTACGCCAGAAAACATAATAAAATTGATGACGGAATGGCGGGGGGCTGGGCGGCTGAGAGTTGATTGAGCTGAGCCGGTTTCGATCCCCACATGATTGCCAATGGGACGGCGGAGTTGCTGAGGAGGAAAATCGAAGAAGCGCGTGGCGAGTGATGGCGGGATTACAGAGCAGGCTGCCGGCGTCACGGGGATGGTAAAGGAGTCAGGCCTGCGGCACCCTGAGTCACCGTGATGTCCTGCGGTTAGTTTGAATTGAAACTGGTTTTTTAAAACATCGCCTTTAAATGTCTAGAAAGAGTTTGTTTTGTTTTGCAAGCTCTACACAAAATAGGTTCCAGCCTGATGTACATTGGAAAATTTATCAAGATACTTTTGGAAAACATGATGCCTATGTATCTTATATCTAAAATTTTAGAATTAGAATACAGCCGTTTTAGTCTATCTTGCATACATCAAGTGTTTCTTGCCAGAATAATGTTTAAATGCCAGCGAAAACGTTTCTGCGTGCTCTTTCTGCATTGTTTTAGGGGTTCTGGGAGCAAAATACCAGGAAATATCCTTTTTGGTCAAGGTAACGCTAGGGGATGGAACACCACTACCAACACTGTTGGCAACGTTGGCTCTGTCATTTAGGATACATTACCAAGGATTTCCACTACGCACGTGCAAATATTCTGAGCCGATTAAATAATTATGTAAAGTGCTGGCCTTATCAACGATGGGTGCCGGGTTCGAGACTTGGACAACTCAGTTGCTTAATTTTCGTCGGTGTTGCCATGCCGTGTTTGTTGTTTTTTTGCCGCAGCGTTTACGACGGAGATGCGGCACGTACGTGGATGATGTATGTACACTAAGCCACACTGTGAACTCAGATATATGAGTGCCTCTTTTGTTTTGGCATTAATGCATTATTATTTATATTGCGAGTGGATTTGGTAGGTACCACTAGAATAAATCGGCCTTTAACAGAGGACAGCTTTCAGTTCCGTACATTCCTTTGGCGACAGGTTCGAACTTTTTCCTCCCCTGGCTGTACAGAAGAGCAATTCCTCGCGGAATAAGTAGCCGGCATAATACTTCCGGCGTTGCATTTCACTTATTTTCGCAAACATTTGTCTGGGTACCAAACCTCAGGAGTTCAGCCCCTTCATTGCTTCGATCCTCCCAACTTTGTTTTGCAGCATTCATATGGTATACTTCAAAAGTCACCAAATGCAAAAGGTAGCTTCAAGCAACTACAAACGACCTATAAATGTTTTGGAATTTGATTAGTTTTTGCATCTGCATCACTTAACATTTTTAGGTTGAATGTGTTAACCTCCCTGACTACAGCAAAACGTTTGCAATATTTATATTGATCAGTACCTATAGGCTCTGTAGTAGAGAGTAAAGTAAATTAAGGAGCAATGATTTTTTCAAACCTATTTATGATTAGAGGGTACCTAGTTACTATCAACGGTGTCACCACCTTCTCTCATTGTGTCCCGCGCAAATAGTTCAATATACGGTTATCAGCGTGAAGTCAAGAGAGCAAATTCAACATTATTCAAATGCATGCATGCAGTGAAAGATTGTGGATATAACGCAAATTTTGATAGACTTCTGTCTCAGGCTAGGCGGCGTACCCTGTTTGGGCTGTGCCGCTCGAAATTTAGTGCCCTACGCCGTCGAACCTTGATGCAATTAGATCACCATTAGCGATTAAAACTGTTGTTTGATAGTTTAGTACCTTTTTGGTCAGCTAGGGCATTCTGTCGCCTTTCCAAGAACCCGGGAGAGTATAGGTACGTAATCCGTGTCTAGCTAATGTCTCATCGTCGCCAATAATCGTACCGGTGGAGCTAATATGGTGCCCCTTGAGCTGATCTGGTGCCCACTGAGCTGGTCTTGGCCACTTAGGCTGATCACGTGCCCTCTAACCTGAGCTGGTGCCCCTTAAGTCAAGCTAATGCCCATTGAGCAAATAATTGTGCCTTTTGAACCTAGCTAATGCTCTCTGAGTTAGTCTGATACCTCCGAGCTCGCCTGGTGACGTATTAGCTGTTTAAGTGTCCCTTGAGCTGATCTGAGCTCCCTGGGCTGATCGCATGCCCCGCAGATTTGATCTACCGTTCCCTGAGCCAATATGGTAGCTCTTGAGCTGATCAGGTGCCCCCTTATCTGGTTATTGATGTCTCCTTAGATGATCTAGTGCCCCCTGAGCTGGTCTAGTGCACCCTGAGCTGATCTTATGTTCTCTGAGCTAATCTATGCCCCTGCGTTGGTCTGGGGGTTAGGACCTGATCTGGGCCCCCGGGCTGATCAATCTGGTTCCTCCTGAGCAGATATGTTTCTCCCTGAGCGAAACCAATGGCCCCTGAGTCGATCTGGTGCCTCCGGAACCAACATTTTGCCTCTTGAGCTCATCTCATGCACTCTGAGTTAGTCTAGTAACCCCTGAGCTAGTTTGGTGCCCCTGAGCCAATCTAGTGCCTTTTAATCTGATCTGAGCCTGCTGAGTTGATTAAGTAATTTCCTCAGCAGTTCTGGGGCCCTGAGCTGAGCTAGGCCCACTGAGGCTGATGAGGGCCTCTGAGCTGGCATGAGGCCAGCAACCACGACCGATGACGCACACCAGCAATAACATAAAAATTAAATATTAAATACCAAATGTTTTAAAACCCATAATCGAAAAAACAATTTATTCATTGGGATAAACTAGTGCGTGTATCCACAAACCGTAAGCGGCAGGCATTAGCAGCAGTTTGACGCACGGCCCAGGAAGGAATCCTCCACGCCCATGACGTCCGGGGCGGAAGGAATCCTCTGAACGTACCTTAAGTAAAGGTATATTGGGTATAGGCTCCTGGGCTGATTAAATGCCTCCTGACTTGATCTAGTACCTCCAAGTTGATCTGTGCCCCGAGCTGATCGGGGACCACTGAGCTGATCCCTTGCCCTCTGAGCTGATATTGTGCTCCCTTAAGTGATCTAGTCCCCTGCTCTGGTCTGGGGACTAGGAGCTTATCGGGGCTCCCGTGCTGATCGATCTGGTGCCCCTGAGCAGATATATTGTCCCTGAGCTAAACTAATGCCCCCTGAGTTGATCTGGTGTTTCCTGTGTCACCATTGTGCCTCCTAAGTCCATCTGATGCCCTCTAAGCTAGTATTGTGGCCCCTGAGCTAATATGGCGCCCTTTAAGCTGACCTGGGCCTCCTGGGTTGATTACATCATTTCCTAAGCAGCTCTCAAGCCCTGAGCTGAACTAGGCCTACAGAGGCTGATGAGCACCCCTGAGCTGGTATGGGGCTCCTGAGCTGATTAAATGCCTCCTGACTTGATCTGGAACCCCCGAGCTGATCTGGGCCCCGAACTGGTCAGGAATCACTGATCTGATCCATTGTCCCCGAATCTGATATGGTTGCCCTATGGGCCGACCTGGTGTCCCCTGGGCAGCTCTTGGGCTCCTGAACTGATTTGGGATCAGAGCTGGTGAGGGATCCCTGAGCTGATTTAGTGCCCCTGACTTGATCTGGCCCCTGACCTGACTTAAGGCCCCTGAACTGGTCTGGGGCCCAAGAGCTGATATGGGGCCCAAGAGCGGATCTGGGTCCTGGGGGTGCCCTGAGCTCGTAGGGGCCTTGGGAGTGCCCTAAGCTGGTCTGGGCGCTGAGCATGTAAGAGCCCCTTAAGCTGGCCTCTTGAGGGTGTCTACGGCAGGGGATTTCAGCACGGAGATTTCGGTGATAATTCTTTCTTTTTCCGGTTTTAATTCAGTTTTCCTTTCCCGTAAATGCTTGATTTGCATTATTCTTGGACTAAAGGTACCCAAAAGTTGATATTAACTAAGATATGATAAGTTTTTTTTGGTTACGTTAAAGTGCCCTTTCTCTCTCGGGGTGCCCCTCAAAGGTAGTGTGCCCCCCATACCAAAGCTCTCGCTGTGCCCCTGATCAAGGATAGATTTAAAACTCAGATTGGATTATTTTAAGAAGTGTACGTAGCTTTGGGATGTCGCCTAAAAAGCAAACACGTTTGGAAAAAGCTGTAGAATATCTGCCCATCATTAAAATACAATGTTCCCTGTGCTATAAAAGGCGCAAAAAAACCGATGAATAACATATTTGGAGCAATGAAGGGGTGCCGCCACCGCCACGCCGCCGCCCCTATGGGATGCCGCCCCCCACCGGCTGAGCACCCCCAAAAGATTTTTGGAAAATTACACCCCTGGTCTCAGCCCTGCAGTTTTGCCCTGGCTTCCGCACATCTAAGTAGGACTGTGTGATATGTTACAGGACGAGTCATGACTTGGGCTTCATTTCAGTGGAGCAGGCTCACAGCTTGGCCGCTGGCTGTCTCCGCCGCCACAAAAACCAGCCGGCCGCCTAATGGGGACAATCGTGACAGAGCCAAATTGAATTGGACAGAATGATACGTCAGGGTGACCTCGGGCCGACCCCTCGGGCGTTTCCGGTGCATCAGGCGCGCCACTTAGCCAGCCAATCAGCGGTGCTCCCGCTCGCGCGCAAGCACGCATCCCTTCGCGGACGAGAGGGCTACTGGTTTGAATGTTTTTGTATTCCCTCAATTGTGCATCAGCGCATTTTTGGAAAACTGGGCTAAATGCCCATCTGCGGCAGAAGTCAACGCTAACAACGCACCGCGATTGCGGACATGGAAATGTTTTCAGCGCAGTGAACAGTCATGTTAAAGAATCGGTTGATAGCTTTATATTTTTTAAGCTTCTGATCACGGCATTTAAGGAGTGCGGAAAGGGGATCTACGACATGAAATTGTCTTATGCAGACCATCGAGCTATCGTTTGTGGACGGCGCGGGGGTTGTTCTTAAATAATGGCCTTCATTTAATTCTGGTACATCTTCTCATTTGTCAGTGTTTTGTAGGCGACTCGTCTGGTTCTTCTAAAAGCGGAAACGAAGCGTCGATCAAAAGTGTGATGTATTGGTTTAAGACGGTTTTCCAGTCCATATTAACATCAGCTCTCGCCCGAGCCTCGACTGAGTTCATTTCAGTAATTATGTGCTTTAGACTCTTAAAATTGAGGATTATAGAGTTAACATGTCGATATACTTTGTTACACTTCTTTGGCATGTAGTTGCAGTTTACGTACATAGAATCGGATACTTCTTAGACTTTACATTGCTTCTCAGCTTCTGTGATAATCTCTATTTGCTCTATTCTCATTCCGTAATACGATTGCTGCCTAACTTCAAACCGTAAAGCCGATATCATGCTGTTTGTATTTTACAACAATGCTTTTCCACTCAGAGCAATGGAGTCAGTCTTTAGATAGCCTACAACGATTTACCTATTTTGCTTATGACCAGATTTTTATTTATTTCTAGTATTATTTCAACTTAATTCATTATGTGTCTTTTTACCATAGGCCACGCACACTTGGATCGGAAATGCATGTACTAAATAGCTCTTATAAGACACCAAATATATATATATATATATATATATATATATATATATATATATATATAATTTTTCTTCTTCTTCCTTTTCTTTTTTTGCATGAAAAATCATTCAGCATACAAAATATGCAAACCAAATTAGCAAGACATGATCGACCTGACATGTGCTGAGTATGTCTGGTCAGCTGTGTGTGCCAGTCCCCGGCAGTCTGTGACAGCGGTACCCTGGGGCGGGCCCTGGCAGGCGCCCGACGGTCGCGGCCTGATTGCCCACTGCGCCGACGCGCCCCGCTACAATTTGGCAAACAACTGGACAAATTGTCACCGCTCAGGGCTCTGGACTTTGTCACAGACTGGCTAATATTCTATTTGCGTGGGAATCCTCCGGCGTCCGCCGCACACGGCGGTACAGCTGGCGGGGCGGCAGCCGCCACCGCCACAGGCCCCCAGGGCACTCGTCGTGAACCGGGGTCACGGTGTTCGCCTGCGACGCGACACGAGAGAGACCAATTTACCACAGTGAGGCAGCTATAGCGGTCGCTTTTTCTGGTTTCACAAATTTGGCTGATGGCCTGAGCGCGTGTCTGTTCCGCTGCGAGTTGAATAGCGGTAGCGGATCGCATCATCCGCCAGCTCATTTCCTAATCGTATGAAGAGATGAAAATCGGTGTGATGCCGCATCAAGATTTCAGGGCTGCTGCCGTGCCTGGTACGGTATTTCACGTAGATTCTGGGCTTTTGTATGCAGAGATGCGGCAGGGATGAACAACTTTCGAAAGCTGCTAAAAACGTGCACTGCACGAGATCATGTACATACATACACAGCCTCAACATGTTATACCCATGACTCACAGAACACGCTCGCTAATCCGGTTCACCTCTGGCTTTGTGATTTCAATGGGTGAGCGGTAATGAGGTGTTTGCCGCAGCGTGACGCTGTGAACTCGGTGACGTCACGGTTTGTTGGTGATGAACAATACGCCGGTGAGGCGACAGTGGTCAGATGTAGCTGAAGTGCACATTCAGCGCGCGGGCCCAGAAGAGCCATCGCGATTTCTGCTGCGAGCACGACCGCACCGTCAGCTTAATTGGGTAGGTAGGTACAAAAGAATACTGTGAAGAAATGTGGAATCATTTCGCTACAAAAGATGCCTCGTTTGCGGACGGTGTGTCGGATTCAGATGAGTTCAGCTTGCTTAGAAATGGTTGGCAGGATGGATGACAGTTTCAAATATAGCTGTACCGTGAGTTCTTAAATCACGAGTCATTACATCTGCATGTAACACCAGAACCGTTACATCAAACGTTTGCTGGTGACACTTATCCTTCTGATCATCATATCAATTCGGGTGTCAGTAGGTAAAAAGAAAATGAGATTAATTGAGTGAATAGCGATTATGGACATTAAGCTTTTTATTCTGCTATGGCCTCCCGTACAGTATGGTAAAAAACAATATCTAAGAAAATATTACAAATAGCGATTAAGACGATGAAGGACAAACAGATAATTAATAATAACAATGACAATGAGGTGATGGGTCCGAACTAGGGTAATTCATTGGGAACAATGGCCTTGTCTCTTATTATTCCTGGAAGAAACGAGTTGGGATTTCATCTGCCTCGCATCCCAGCATCTCATGGCTGGTGGTAGCCTGGTCGTGAGGGTTACAGGGATAGTGATCTTTGCAGAAGGTGTTCCACGACCCTGAGTATCCAGGGTGGCCGGGAGGATTTCCAACGTTCCTCGGGAATTACTGCCCGAGTTCGCTTACCCTATAAGCGGTAACGCTAGGTGTTCTCTGATATTATATTCCCTTCACGGACCGTTCTCTGATATTATATTCCCTTCACGGCCCGCGCTGTTCTCCCTTCAGTTGGCTCTCAGTGGCGACGGAATGAGGTCACTGGGTGACCATTGTCTCATAAAATGTGACAGAAAAACGACTAAAAAGAGACGCAATTTTCCTGAGCAGTGTTATTGTCCAGCTCTCTGTGGCCGGGGGGTGCTCCATAAATCCTTTTTTAAGTGAAATAAGGGCGTAGTCACGTTCTTATCGCACCCTTGGAATAGAAGAGTGTCAAGTCATAAGACCCGCTTAGTCACAATTACTTTGACAATTATTCGAGGAAACCTGCATCTAACATCATTTCAAATCACACATACCATAAAAAGAATCGTATTAAGTGACAGGGAAATCGGGGAAGATCCTGGAACCTGATGCTATTGCTATCAATCCTTATTGGTGCTGGACTCCACATTTCTCACCTTTTTGGGTAAATGGTTTTGGTCTGGTCATAATTAACTTGAATACAAAAGGATATCACATTTAGAAAGGCTAGGTTTCGAATATTTCTGATTGTGATGCATGGACAGGTCCAGAGTTTTATATTGGGGCATCACTACGGTCAGGGTCACTATATTGGGGCATCACTACGGTCAGGGTCACACCACTATGGTCCGTTGGGACCAGAAGGGTCACTATTTGAACTGGGAGGCGTTATTTCTTAAGGGGGAGGGGTGATGCATTCATCCTGTGGCGGGGCAGCAATGAACATTTCAGAGGCCGCCGGTGCAGTTTCAAGAAGCGCCATAGTGTGTTGCAGGGGCGCTGAGTAGTTGACCAGGTGTCTCCCTGTCCCATGAATACGCATACTCAACTTATCATGTCATTCCGAACATTGTCATAAGCTATTGCATCAGTGGCAGATCTAAGGGGGAAGGCGTTTTCCCTCTCCAAACAGAAAAGCTCGGGCCAAACTATGTTTTTGCCCCCCTCCAAAAAAGCGACCGTCCTCATGCTTGCCCCGACTCCTTTTTAATTTATAAGCAAGATTTTGGTGCTTCAACTCTCAACTTCAAACAGAATCAGTTAAGTTGTTTGGTGTAAATATTGGGACTTGGATAGGAAAAAAGGATCTTGAGCCCATATTTTACACCCCATGATGTTTTTTTGCTATTCGCCTCAAATACCCCAAATGCTTCCGTCAAGTCACATTGTAGCACAATTTTTCACTGCGTGACGTTTTTTTTTGCTTTTCACCTTGGTTTGCCCCCCCCCCAAACCGGCCGGCTAGATCCGCCACTGTACCACATACATACCTAAGCTATCACCACGACATTTTCACTTTGTTGCAGCACCTTGCCACATCAAGTTTATGTAGATGGTGCCTTTGATATAGTTGACCACGGAGGTAACATTAATAGGCATGATTCATCCATTGTGCTGCCCAATATCCAGCCCAACTCATGATCATACGCACACCATACAAGGAAGGTACTGCTGGGATGAGTGGCTTAGTGGATAGCACCCTTATCTTCTAAGCCACCGGTCCCGGGTTCAAGTCCCGGCGGAGTCTCTGAATAAGCCGATCTGACCCCAAAATCCTTAACAGGGTAGTTGGTACCCTAACCTGCGTTTGCGTCGTTAAACCCAACAATTATGATAAGGTACTGCTAGATTATTCGCAAGAGGCGTCTTTTCCGAGTAGAGACGGCAGCCAACCAGCTGCCCATATCGTAGGACCGTGAGTCTTTTCATCGATCGCCAATGTAAGATATACTGCCATAAGACCTAGTTTTCTACGAGAACAAACTAGCTCCAGCTATTCTCAAGTCAGCCTATTATATCTACCTATCAGTCCATCTACACCGCCGCATCTGAGCGACTCGCTCTCTATCTGGCTCGTTCATTAACTGAGGATTATGGAAATGGGGTCATGCCTTCACCCTCCGTCGATGGCGTGCATGATACCCACGCCGTAAAGAAAGGAAGTTTATTGTAAAACCCACCACCATGCGCAGAGGCGGCTCCAGGAGCCGACCACGGGGGGGTGGTGACACGCCGACGTACAATGGATTACTTCGCATGGGGAAAATGTTTGAATGTTTAGGTAGGTATCTTCAAAACGTCTGCTGATCCTCTTATGTCGTATGATTGCAACAAAATCAGGCGTTTACACCTTCCGTGACTGAAAAATGAGCTTGAACAAAAAAATTAAATCTCCTCTCATTCTCTCTACCTGGATCCGCTGGTGGCAGCACGACGATCGATCGATTCAGCTCCGGAAACATATGAGTGTGCGTGTAGGCTGGAGAGAGGAGGGTGCCGCTTTCCGGTGGTGATCGGCCGCGATGGCCGCGATGCTGTCGGTGCGTTCGGTGCGTTCGCTGCGATCCCGATGCCCGATAGTATTGTTCGCCGGCCGGGAATGAAGCTAATGAGCACCGCTCCAGCCACGGTTACACGAGTGCGCCGTTTTTGCCGTGTGATTTATCGTGCGCGACCATTGTGGCGCGGCCACCATCGCTGCCATCGGGCCCGATATGGCAGTGTCATGCGCGGGTGGCGCGGAGCTTCGCCGGCGTGGCTCCACCTGCCTGTTTTCCGGAGAGAGGGCCCTAATAATCAGACTGAAAGTGTATGCAGGCTTGGTGTTTTGCACCCGTGGATATTGGCCGTTGAGTTTTTCTTGGTTACTTGATTAGCAATTGTAATTGATGGTGTCCTGTGATCACAGCATGAGTATCATTTGGTCCGTTTAAGCATTGAATTAGCTTTTTAGCGACACTATGGCCTTTTATAAAAAAAAATTCACACAATTTTCAATCATTTTTGCGGTTTGCCTCTCCCTCTCAGTCCCGTCCCTGCTGGTGTTGATGTGCGGAGCTACATGCTTTCCCTTGGATGCTGCAATGCAGCTTGGATTTCGGGGGTTAGCGGCTCTTAATCGTGTCCACTTACAATCACTTAACTCTGTGCTACGACTTTTCTGGTGTGTGCGACCACCGTCAAACTCAAACGCTTTAACATTGTGTGGATATCTTTACTACACCTACTGCTACGTTGTTGTTTTATATCGTTTCCAATAAAAAATGTTAGCCCCAAGTCATTTTCTATTACTGACTGTTCAAAAACGTCATGTGAGTATACCGCCAACTTTTGACGGTGATGATCTCCTGATATTGCAAAATTCCAGCCTTTATCAGTATCAGTGTGCTTATTATGAGACTACATAGCATTTTTCTAGTTGTAGAGGCAAGGTGCGAACATTTCTGTTAAGTGTATGCCAGACAAAAAATGGATGAAAAAGTAAAAATGTGTGTCGTAAGACACTCACAAAGCCAATAGATTATCATCTTGCCGAGAAAACTAGAACCAGGTGTTATCTTTATAATAGAATATTGCATGAGCTTATATTTCTGCATCCTAAAAATTTCAATTATAGAATATCTTTGCTCTAAAGACAATAACAAGTCTCTAATATGAAGATATTGTAATCTTACTGCATGAAGGCTGTAGCGTGACCTGGCATGTAACTCAAGTGTGTATAATGAGGCGCTATATGGATACTAATGAAATATTCCAATCGTACAGTCATGTATGTTCGAAGGGGATGTTAAGAAATAAGAGTGACAAATTTCTTCTGCTTTTTTCTGCAGCAGTTACCTTCGACAGAGCGAAGGCAACCACTCCTCTTCGTCATACTAGTCTGCGCCGCGTCACCACTACTTCAACTCTGCATTCCATTTCAACTCTGATCCCTTTTATCGTTCAGTACCGAAGACATTTAGTGAGCGTGAACGTCCACCCACGGGCTTGTTGGCCTCTTGTATAACGCTCAGTGCAAAGAGCCGGTGTGTGAATCCCCGTCAGACGTTTCCGACCGGTCGTAAACACTGCTGCAGCGGCGGTCATTACCAAGGTGTTACGGCTGGACGGTATCCGGACCACCTTGCACTCTGACTAAGAACAGCGCGCGAATAAAATAGCACCGATCGCAAACGAGAGTGTGATAACGTTTAATCGTCTGCTCAGGACAATAACTGATCGAAGGGACAAGAGCTTTGTGCACATAAAAGTTAGATAGCATCATAGTGTCAGTTCTCTCGATGATAATGTCACCAGGTGGAGCACACCGCGTAAATATTGCCACCAATAGGTGCAAGGCTAGCTTTATTGACGCAAACAGCACAGTAATGAGCTGGCGTCTTAAATACGTTTGATGACCTGAACATTTTACAAGATCTATATTTGTGTAATTAAAACGTTTGTGGAAGATAAGAGCAGCCAGTATAAATATGAGGCGCTCAAAATAAATGTCCCAAAATAAACAATAATGCTTGATTCAATTAGTTTTTTTGTTTGCCTTGGTTGTCTGTTTCCAGTGCCAAACAGAATTCATTAAACAAATTGGAAATACTAAACAACATTTCATGTTAGTGTCCATGTCCAGAATAAGCGGCCTCAAACAGGATACCAAAAAAATTTCAGAGTACCAAACAAAATTTGGGTGTCCATATTAGGACTAAGATCAACGTTGTTACTTTTACCTAATTGAGCGACCCATCCTTTATCAAGGATATCATTTATTTTAGCCTAGCGAGTCTAACGAACTTACCCTTTCACATATTGCGTGCTGTCTCCCTCCACCGCCCAGCTGCTTACTTTCGATGGCGCCGGATAGGCCTCAAGCTCTGATGAACAGCCCAGTCCTACGAACTTCATTTCGTCCCATGTCTTAATCAGTCACCAGGGCGAGCGGATGTTTTTGCACAGAGGCTCGTTTCCGTCGCCTTGCTCCCATGGCGGGGTGCTTCCTCTCCGTGTACACACTTCTTGTGTCAGACTCCTATCAGGCCGCATCCGGGACCTCGATACATTTACCTGGCGAAAACAGCAACTAGAAAAAGCTATGGCTTATTAAGAGGTGTATGTGATATCAGGAAAAAGATACGTCACCAGGGAGTTTTACCAAGGCCCTAGAATCCCAGACTGGTTAAGTTTTTTAGTATGCTACTAGTAAAACCTTGGTTATTTTTTGGTATCCACTAAAAAGGGAAACAGTTCTATACATCGAGGGTTAAAAGTAAAACTCGTTGGGAAAAATAAGTTTAAATAGTTAAACACAGCGTGATGGAATATACCTTTCTCCGTTGTAATATATGTGAAGTGAAATATGTCTTCAGCTCTAGCAGCTTTGGTATGTTATACTAAAAATCATATCACGTTGGAATCTTACTGCGGTTTTTAATTTTTACTGCGCAAACACCGCAAAGGGGAAACATGACTGGACCGAGCGAGAATAAAAACCAATGAAAAACCAACATAGGGAATGAAGAGAGTGGGTTTGAGAAAATGCGGGCCCGGTAACGATAGTGGGAAAGACCGCACCTCAGAGCCGGAGCATTGCCCCTGTTCCGAGCCTAAATGCAACACGTGCCGATCGCTCTAACGGCCGCAGCCATGAGCGTCAAAAGCAGCACGGATGGGGATGCATCTCCCCATTGGAAAAGCAAGTACCCACCATTGTCTCCTGCATCCGCCAAGTGCCAACTCTTGCCTCCCTCCCTTGCCATCATCGCGGGACGCCATTTGATCACTGCCAATGTCTTCGACTTCATCACTGCTTCTTATAAAAGTCAATGCCATGAATTTAGCTTTGCTGGATATTCAAGTCGGTTGTACACCGTTTGTGTTCTAGTCCATTATCAAGCCCTGAATATCAAAGAGCGATATTTTGACATCGTTGTTTTAGCTAAAACTCCCCAATACCGTATTCCAGATCAAATATAGTGTAATTCCGCAGCGCAGTTTTGGCCCAAAGCGGCCTGCAGCGTAGCGTAATTCCGTAACGGAGCGTGGTGCAGGCCATCCCTGGTGGTGAGTCACTCGCTTGGCCTGCTTTTGGGTACTTGGGTCACTACTGTGCCAGCCTGCAAATTCTGGGTTTCGCTTTATATCTTGACAAGCAATACGATAAGAAATGTACAGCACGCTTACACAATTAGTGTACCATAAGCCTTTGTGTTTTTCGGTTTGTGAATGATAGGTAAATAAAAATTAGTGTTCATTTATGAAGGTTCTGCAGTGTGTTGTTGACAAAAAAAGAGTAACCCAGCCAATATCGATCGATCAATATGTTTCATACTTGAGGCTTAACTTCACCGTCGCGGGCTGCAAATGTATTTTTATCTTCGCATTCTGTGGAATGCAAAGATATAGGCCCGTGTTATGTCCGCCAGAGCCCTATACCTTGTAATGGTTTGACATATTTCTAGTCTTCAGACAGATAAGTAGTTCTTTACTTAAGAAGTGCCTTTTAAAAATGTTCATTCCCTCACCAATCGGTTTTTGTGAGGTTTTCAACAAGACAATAAATTACTACCTTCCCCTCCACACTGACGATTTTACACAAAAATGAATATCCCCCAGCAAAATAAAAAGTAATGCGCCGGTGCACATTCAGCCTGTCTGGTGCTGAGTGCATGAAGCCCGCTCATCAGAGATGTTCAACGACATTCACCTGGCCTGCGCGCGCACGGCGCAGGCAGATCGCCCACCATTGCAGTCTGATTAAAACACAACTACGGACACAGTCCTGCGACACTCTCAGTCTGATTGAGATACAACTACGGACACAGTCCAGCGACACTCTCAGAGCAGCAGCCGGTCTGGGGGAGCCGAAGTGCAACGGTTTACTGCACCATTTAGCAGGAAAATGGGCCTGTCATCCGCTAACAGGTCGCCCCTGTCCTGGGGGAACAGGTCGGCCCCACCACGGGGACCAAACACGCCGTTGGGGCTGCTGATGACTGACTGCTGCTGGTGCTGCTGCTGCTGCTGGTGTTGCTGGTGTGGGCGCAGCCTATGTTGCCGCTGATGGTTTCGGTGCCGAAGTCAATGCTACACGTCCAACGGAGCTGTGATGATGCAAATTATTTGGTTGCTGAGCACGTCCTTGATTGAACGCAGAATCACATTCCCAACCTTTCCCGCAATTGTTTTTAAAAGTTTTCTTTTGGGTAATGGACATAAGCGTCGCCACCGGCAAAAAAGTGGGGGGGCAGCCACATAGTGTGGCGGATCCAAGGGAGGGGGAAAGGCATTCCCCCCAAACGGAAAAGCTCGGGGCAAAACTATGTTTTTGCCCCCCCCAAGTGATCGACCTCCTTTTTTCCCCGATTGCTTTTTAGTTTATAAGCAAGCTTTTGGTACTTCAAGTCTCAACTTCAAAGAGAACCGGTTAAGCTCAGTGTGAATATTGAGCCTTGTACTGGGAAAAGTATCTCGAGCCCATATTTTTATCCGTGACGTTTTTTTTGCTTTGCGCCTGAAATTCCCAAAATTATACCGGGAAGTGATATTGTAGCGCGGCTTTCACGGCGTGACGTTTTTTTTGTCTTTTCGACTTTTGACTTTGGTTTGCCCCTCCCAAACCGACCGGCTAGATCTGCCACTGGCCATACCTCAAACTGACGCTGACAAAAAACTTTCCACGTTAGGACCAAATACTGTTCGAATTCGGGCTCCTCGTTACCTTCTGCAGCGGCTGGTTATAAGAATGTCCGGTTTTTTCATTTTGACTGAGATCAGGAAATTTTTGGCCAAAAAGTGGAGGGCCAGGTCCTCCCTGCCCCCCCCGGTGGTGACGCCCCTGATAATGGATGAGCACCTGGAAGCTCTACAGAATGTGGATGAGTAGCTTCGTGTTTAACAGTAGCACTCGTGAGGCGTCTAACACTAACACGCCCTGGAAGAGAGGGCTGGGGTGGATAAGCCTTCATGGGATCTCAAAAACAAAAACAAATGTTAGGAAAACACCCGGTTATGGTTCTGTAGGGGCTGTGGAGATCTAATATATTCCCAAATTTTATTGACCTGGGTCAATATCTTCAAAGTCGAATGAGATCATCAAGGTCGCATTACAGTGACACGGATGACCGTTACATGCATCGCTGCCTGAGTGCAGTCTGAGGATACTGATGTCGATGCTTGTATCGTTCGCCGATATCACAAACAGAGGTGGCTATGTTTGTGTCAGGCCTGACAGTATTCAATACGAGGGAGGTAATGGGATTTCAGGTATGGGGTGCATGGGGTGATCTACACAAAAATTAACTAGTCCTTAATTGGGAAAACCAGCAGAAACATCGACCATGCTTGGGACCTATTGGAGTTTGTCGTGATTGTGCGGAATAATGCCACCATTCAGTATAAATAGACTATGACTGTGAAGGTGAGGTATCATGCAGTTTTTTATTTATTTTACGGTCAAGTTCATCCAAGGTCATTGGCCTATGACATGTGCCTGTGATATTTCCCCATAGTGTACAATTAGTAGGTGCTAAAACCACAGGAACATTTGGGTTGGATATGAGGATATTACCCATGACATTGACTCGTGACCTTTGATTTTGACCTTTGACCTCAGCATAAGTATTGGACTACCTTAACTATAACGCCAGATCACACTGGATGGCTATCGTATGACTGAAAGTTCAATGGCCTAAGGTGCTTTTCATCGCTGCGCGCTCATGAATAGTTGACCACGCAATGCCTATGATTAGCGTTACACCTTACGTTATGTTACTTAACGTTACGATATGTTATTGTTAGATCAATTTGGTGCTCCAGTTCGTTGCCCTAAATTTCGGTTGATTGATTTGTTAATTTATACCGATGTTTATCTTTGCAGATGCCCTGTATAAGGACAGCAAGGGATCTCGCTCGGAGATCAATCGACGTGTCTTTTGGCCAATTCAAACAAGTTCAGAATTATCTTGATCCGTGACCTTTGACCCTAACCTTGACCTGCAAAATAATCCCTTGATATATCCTAACAATATGGCAACACGACGTGATCACTTAACAATGCATGCAAACTGGTGCAACAGTGTCATTGCACCGTTCTCAAAATATGTGTCTGACTTCAAAGGCTTATAAGTAGCAAAGCAACTAACTGATTTCCTTCCAGTTTTTTTCCCAATAAATCTGCTGATGAATTCTCTCACATTTCAGTGGGTAACATTTCAAGTACGGTTCTCGGGCCAACTTTGAAATATAAGGAACTGAAAAATATTAGGGAGCCTCCGAGGGGGCCTCCGACCTCCCCCTTCCCTTCAGTACCCATGTTAAAAAACTGCATTCAGACAAAAGAAGAGTCAACGTGCTTCCATGAGTGTTCAGGCCCATTTTCACATCACAGTTGTATGGTGGTGGTCTTGTTTGGAAGCTGCAAGTAGTTAATACCCGAAACAAACGTTCAGATAAAATTGATTCAGTTTGGCTGCCTAAACATGGCATCCAATTGGTCCCACTGGGGGCCAAAACCATTGTACGTTTTGAACATCCCTGCAGCTTTATCAAGAATAGAAACTGGGAAAGCAATAAACTCTGTTTGGGGAAGTGGCGAACACAGGAGACACAGATCGGTGCATCGAGGGGAGCCGACTGGAGATGAGAGGAGGGAGCTGATGCCGGGAGGAGGGCAAAAACTCACCTGCGACGCGCCGTGTGCTACTGACACATGCAGCGGCAACGTGACAACTGATTGGTAACGGCGACCCCTGGCGTCACGGTAGATGACTCAGATGACCAGAGGCGCACTCAGCGCAGGATTCCGGGGGAACAGAGGGGCGACAAGACTGAGCACTAGGCGTGATGTGGAGGCTATCACTTATATGTTCACAGTGATTTTGAAATGTTGAAACGTAAGCAAATGTCTAAAACCAAGGTGTTACAGGAGAAAATCCGGACAAATGTGTTTACAAAGGAATAAGGCAGTGTGCACTATTCAGCATGAACGCCAGAAGTCAACCAGAAATCAAGCAATCGTTTTACGATTACCCTGCCTAGCTCAACTAAAGTTTTTTTCAAATCAAAGTATATCAAACATCCTCACTAAAGAGGAAAACAGGCCCATTTCTGTCCTTGGCACGGACAGAACTAGGGGGTGAAGTGAAAGGACCAATCAACGGCCGAAGGCGGGCTTAGACCCACCTCGATGGTGTGGTAAAAGCAAAAGATTTGAACTTAATTAGGACAATCATCGATTCCATCCGCTTCACGTGTATGAAAAAAGTATACCTAGATGAGATATTCGTCGAGACATTTAAAGGGAGATACGCGAAAAAAATTATTGGCTAGATCAAAAGGTCACAAAAGTTGTTTCAGAAGTCCTATTCTAATTTTTGCGAATTCGGCCTGCAAATGCCTTAAAATTGCTCTCAAAGTCAACATTTCCAGACGACTTTATCGGTAGACCTCATATCGATGTATATGACGTACACACGGCTAAGGCTATCAATTTTTCTAAGAATTAGGTCATATCTATCCTAAACAGCGATGTAGAACTTTGTACTACTACAGAAAAAATTACTTTAGAAAAACAGCATTGCAAAACTCTTTTGAAACAAAAATATAGGGTTTAAAAGAAATCACAATTAACCAATCAGAAGCCTTGAAATTCTCAAACCGGGGTCACGTGACCTATCTGACGCAAAAGTTTTGTCATCCTGGGGCTGAAGCAGAAAATGACTCAAGACCCCAGGTACGAAACCGCTGAAGACTTGAGTAATTATGTTTTTTTCCATTTCTAGGGCAAACTAATTCATTTTGTAGTTTTTAAAAGCTTTTTTAAAATTAATTCAAATACGAATACAGGAGAACAGACATTTGTATTACAAAAAAAACATTTTTTCAACTTTGAATAGTTTTCGAAAAGTAAGTGATGGCTGAAGGTTTCAGCATTTTATCGGAACTGTTAACCTATTTCGATAATAAGTGAGTGGCCTCCCAATATTTTGCCCAAGATACAAAAATAATGGATAGTCTTGTAATCAGGATTTTTCAAATAGCAAGAAACCACAAAAAATATAATTTTTTTGCGTATCTCCCTTTAACTGAGAAGTGTATTATGCCGTGCAAACTTTTCAGGCTACCGAAGAGAAGATCGTGAGCTTTGTCACATTAGGTTTTAGGCCACCGTTTTGGCGTTAACCTACTTACCAAGTGAGTAGGAGTGTGAATTTTTATACGCTTGGGGGTGCCCGGGCACTTCAATGAAGTTTCAAAGTAGTATTCATATACAGTGGAGGATATAGGGGGCTGGGGGACTCAAGCCCACCCCCTCCCCACCCCCCCTCCTACGAAATGTCACAGTGCCTTTAGCAAATACATAACCAGATGCTGTTCTGAGGCAAAGGCGGGAGAGGCCTTAGACCCCTATTCCCGCGCCCCCGAAATAAAGTTCTGGATCCGTTACTGCTCAGTATTCTTCAAATATTTGTTTTCAATTTCAATGACTTTAAAATGGTTTTAAATAGTAAAAGAGGCCTATGGCAACGCTGAAACTGAGTTTATATCGTATTATCAATACTGAGATGATGATTGTGGAATTGTGTCCAATTCAAGGTGAGAAAGTATCAATGTCGATTTAGACTGAGGCGTCCTGGAGTTATTTTTTAGTTTTATGCTGGTCTTTAGAGCTCTTTTCTCTATTTCCCAACCATAATTTTACCCCTTCCATATCCTCACTTCTAAGCCATTGAAAGCCTGGTTGATTGACGTGATTGCGTGTGTGCAATATGCACCGCCGTGCAAGTATGCACAAAGGCGCCGACACGGGTCGCGTCGGAAGTTGCACGCCTCTCTTCGTGGTTGGAGGCATTCAGCGAAAGAACCAGCTGTCCACCGGAAATGTATGAGCGGCTACTAATGGCTCGACAGTCGACATTTGCAGCAAAGTGTGTTCGGACGCATGCCAGTCAGCCAGCCAGCAGAAATGTTAGCACTGCAAGCTGCGGCTCGTTGCGAGTGTTTCATAGGAACCTGGAAGCAGCACCGGGCACCGCTATGGGAAAGGTAAATGGAAATCGTCACCAAATATTGGCACGGACTGAGAGGGAGAGGTGAATTAGGTGGAAAGGACAGCCGTGATCAGAGGTGTGGATGTTTGAAAATGATTGGGGGTGCGAAATTTTAAAGAAATATCAACAAACACTACATCAAGAGGAATGATACTACATGGCATGTGATCTGCCTTCCCACCAGCGTGTTGAACTAAATGGAGCTAATTAAAACCATACAGAATGAAGATGCGAACATTTCAAAGATATTTGATACTACCTTGACGATTCGTTTGGGGTGCCCACTGCCCAGGCAAACCGCAATGAAGCACGCCTGGCCGCGCTGAATCTCCCTCATGTGAGCTGATGACCCGTTCATCGCGAATCATTATCTTTTTTAGCGAATCAATGTGTTACCTTTTAGAATTTGATTCAATTTACGAGGAGGTCAGCAAAAGCTGGCTTTGCATCATACCTTACATACTAACACTGTTTCAACAGCTTAGCTCATATTTATGTTTGTATAGCATATAGCGCATCTATCTAGTTTGAATGCACAATTGTTATGCCTTATTCACACTTAGCAGAATCTGCCGACAAAATCTGTCAATATTTGTTTTCCAATCTTCTCACGTGCTTTATTAATTTTGGTCCGCAGGTACTGTTGGTAGATTCTGCAAAGTGTGAACACACCCTAACTGCTACCAATTTTGCATAGAAAATACATGCAGGCATCCCTGGTGGCCAGATATGACTCATATCATATGAGAAACGTTATTCAGCTCTGATGAACATGAACTCAGTTTGTCACCAAAATACCTGAAAGCATAACTCAACACCGGAAACGGCTCCACGTTTGATACGCTCTCCACCGAGACCGCATCGTTCGAGCACACCCCGCTACATCGTCTCACCTTCTGTCACCATGCCCTCCCTCGGAAGCGTGGCCTGGCCCGCTGTCTTGTTTATCATCTGGCTGTGAAAACAGTGGTTATCTGACTTGCTAATTTAATTTGAGGTTCTGATATTGGCATCCGGCTGACATATGTTAATGTGACGGCTGACTGTCCTTTGAGCCGAGCCCTGAGCGGTAGCAGCGGCAGCCCGCGCGATGCGGACGTCACGTGAACGGCTAATACACTGTCATCAACACACCCGCTTGAGAAAGGCGTGTCTAACAGCGATGAGAACCTCAACATTGCACATCTTATTGCTTTGCTGTGTAGCTTTCCTATGCTTTAAAGGGTTATGGAGTAGTTTTATTAAACGTTGGGTAGATGCACATGGGTTAAAATGTGTTATGTGAGGCCTCATCGTATCGCAGTCTCCACGCTGTAGGGTGATTAACAGAAAGTTTTGGAAAGGTATTCCAGGAACCAGTGAACGATTCTGCTCTACATCCGCATGGCTTGGCAAGGCAGAGATGACCACAGGCGGATCCAGGATGGGGGGCAAAAACGTATCATCCGTCCCCAAACCACTTTGCTTGCTTGCTGCCCCCCCTCTCCAAACCATCAGTCCAAATCCGGCACTGCATGCGACAGCTCGTTATCAAGCATAGCAGAGTGATTTTAAGCGTCCCCACGGTGCGTGCTTTTTTGTGTCTGTCCCTTTCCATGAATACATGAAGATGGCTCGAATCCCACACAGAATGAGCGACCAACTTGATTGAACCATCACATTTAGGAATAGGTAATTTTGAAAATAGTTTCAGTTCCAGCGCTGAATGAAGTAGAGCCGGCGGGGCTAAGCCTCCGATTGTGTTCTCAGGCGCAGACCTCATCTCGCCCTGAACGTGTCGCCAAAGCCGTATGGCAAGTCACACCTGCTGTGCCAGTAAGATATCACCTTAATGGACGCTCAAACTGCCTCATCGGTCTTCCTGCCTCAAAAGAGTCACCTGGCGTCGCACCCTGGGTCACATCCTCTTCGCTTTTGTGCCACCGCCGTAAACACCACGCTCTTCCCGTCCGCTCGACTCTGTGACCCTCTATCGTTCCCTCCTCCTCTCCCCTCCCCCTCTCTCCCGGTAGTGTCTCTATTTGCATTATTCTGTCATATCAATAATCCGGGCCAATGTTTATCGCCACTGCCACCTGGTGTCCTAACGGCGGATTACACGGCGGGGAGCGCCGGTGGCGCGCCGTGTCTGACGGCGCGCCTGAATACCCTGCTGACATCTGTTGGCGGAGTGAATAACCATCGGAGCGACCTCCCGCTGCGGCCGCCACGGCCGTGTCAGAGCTTCGTTCAACATGCCCTTTACCTGGGTACCATCTGTATTGACAAATGATACCAGCTCTATGGCAATGTTGAATGAAGCACCAGCACCTCGGCACGCCGGCCGAGGAAAAAGTGACGTGAATAGAGAGCGGCCGGACAAGAGGAAGACGAAGTGGTAGCGGACTGGAGAGGTCCTCTCATGAAACGGGGGAGTGAGTAGAACCCAGCAGTCCAAATGTTCCAATTTATTAAGAAATAAAATATTTTTACGTGGCGTAATCAGAGGACCTTTCACAGTTCAGGCGTTTGATCAGTTGTCCTGCTGACTGAGGCGGGCATGTCTAGGATTGTATTTCATCGATGTCGCTGCTATTTCCTGTTAGCATCTTCGGTAGCATGCTATCCACACTTCAGGCTGACTTGTTTACTGTAGTCAGGCTTATGGATAAACATCTCTTTGGCTGTGCCTTGGCACCTCCAATGACAAGTTGAAGCAGTTAAAATATCCTTGAAATGTTTCTTTCTTCACTTTAAGGGTTTTAAAATGGTGTTATGCTCTTCAACAGGCCAGCGAGCAGGTTAAAGCACACTTTATATCAAGCTGTCACCGTTATCATGGTGGTATCTTGATTTTTTCTTCAAATCTGGGCAGCTCTAATTATTTTTGAAATCCACGTCTCCGACTGTAGCGCTTGAAGAATATGCATGCTGCAGAATTGCTTATGAATTAGCAAAACGTATCCGCATATTCTTACTTATTTCAGTGTTGTACCTTCTATTGAAATATCTATCAACGGAATATATTTGCTTATATGGGTGAAGCTTTTGATGCACGAATTATTTATCACGAAAAAATATATTTCATAAGCAGCGATCCCAGCACTAGGTAGCCGGGCATGGTGAGGAAAATACTTGCTTATATACTTAAATACTTGCTCAACCAGCTAAAAAGTAAGGGACTAGTCGGTCTAAGACCCAGTATAAATACGTATACATGTTCGTGTAGTCCATGGAGTATTCACGTGCCTCATCAGGTCTCTGATGCCCATTTAACCCGCCACCGGGGGTCCGGCGCCACCTTCGCCCCACCGAGGGGCCATCGATGGCCCCCTCTAACTCCGAAAATATGAGCGTTAGCGCAAATCTGCAAAGTGCAATAGAAAGCTCGCGTGAATTCAGTAAGAAATTACTTCGCATGTTTTAGTGCTCAGGTCAATGGTTTGACCTCCAGAGGTCAAATTAGGTCAAGATCGGCTATTTTCACTCAAATATGCAATGATTAAGCAAACTGGGCATAACTCTTATGTCATTAGAGCTATTGAGGCCTGGTAAAATACATTTGATAGCAAATTGCCTGTACTTTTTCCGCTATGTGGAACGTAAAGACCTCCCCGCCAGTGGTTTGACCGCCAGAGGTCACCTCGTGACCTAATATGACCTGAGGTCACGAAAGGTCAAAAAGTGACCTTGCCGTATATCAAATGAAAGCCAGTGACAAGACAAACACGATGGTGTTTGTTTCACCGCTCTAGCTCAATTAGGTCAAACGTTATTGTCAAAATACTGTTTTGACCTCCGGTGACCTTGGATGACCTTGGAAAAGTCAAAGGGCAAATATGACCCCTGGGATCCGTGAAAGGGTGTCCAAAAACGTTGTTCTGAGCAGTCTGAGTATTTGCAATCATTTTTGTGGCTTTTATATCATGAAATAGCTTTTCCCATGCTTTTCCAATGGGAGAGGTCGCCTCGTGACCTGACCTCAGGGCACGAAATCGAAAAATCCCGGATATACACCTTGTAGACCCTGGAGGGGTCATGAAGTGTAGGAAGTTTCAAATCGATCGACTTTGAAATGTAGCTCTTACAGAGCTCTAAAGTGAAGTGAGGTGACCTTGGTTGACCTCGTCTGGTGACCTGACCTTGGGTGACCCGGGGTAAAAATTTCAGGGATGATGGGAAAATGATGCAGTGAGAGGTAGAGCCCTCAACCGCGGTGCTGCGCCTCGTCGTTTTTCTGCTATCCCGGAAAAACCTTAGGGGGCCATCGATGGCCCCCCGGTGGGGCGAGGGTTAAATCAGAGATATCCGAACTATGGCTCAACCCGACTTTGTGAACTAAAAAAACTCTGAACTGTTCACACAGAAATTTAGTTATTTCGCCATCTTAAACTTTTGGAAGATGAGTTTACTCGACTTGGCTTGCTGAGCTGACCCCACCTACCATGACCGTGACCTAACATATTCAACACTCGACCAGTGGAATGGGACAGATATGGTCCCTCCCTCTAAAGTCTTCCAGGGTGGTTGGAATGAAAGTGAGCTGCATCGGGATGCTTCGAAGACCTGTTCCTTGATGTTCCCGCAGTTCGCCCCCACTTTCAAGTACCTATCTCAAGTCCGGCCAAAATGAAAGAATAAACAACCTAACGTCAAAATTTTGAACCCGTTTTGTTTTTTGCACATTAAAGTTGAATGATGTGAAACTTTTTTGTTGCATAAGGGTGCCAAGCGCTAAAAAT
This sequence comes from Lepas anatifera, assembly GCA_034440635.1. Classification (NCBI taxonomy): domain Eukaryota; kingdom Metazoa; phylum Arthropoda; class Thecostraca; family Lepadidae; genus Lepas; species Lepas anatifera. Next base: position 1,211,745 of record JAOTON010000231.1, on the reverse strand, counting down.
CTGCTACTTGAGATTTTCCGAGTCGGGAACTTACATCTAGGTTAGGTCAGTAACATGTTCATTGAGGCTATGTGGATACTTTATTTTCGCATATTCCCCGGGTATACCTACTTTAACCCGCGCCCCACCGGGGGTCCGGCGCCACCTTCGCCCACCGGGGGCCATCGATGGCCCCCCTCTAACTCCGAAAATATCGGCGTTAGCGCAAATCTGCAAAGTGCAATAGAAAGCTCGCATGAATTCAGTAAGAAATTACTTCGCATGTTTTAGTGCTCAGGTCAATGGTTTGACCTCCAGAGGTCAAATTAGGTCAAGATCGGCTATTTTCACTCAAATATGCAATGATTAAGCAAACTGGGCATAACTCTTATGTCATTAGAGCTATTGAGGCCTGGTAAAGTACATTTGATAGCAAATTGCCAGTACTTTTTCCGCTATGTTGAACGTAAAGACCTCCCGCCATTGGTTTGACCGCCAGAGGTCACCTCGTGACCTAATATGACCTGAGGTCACGAAAGGTCAAAAAGTGACCTTCCGTATATCAAATGAAAGCCAGTGACAAGACAAGCACGATGGTGTTTGTTTCACCGCTCTAGCTCAATTAGGTCAAAAGTTATTGTCAAAATACTGTTTTGACCTCTGGTGACCTTGGATGACCTTAGAAAAGTCAAAGGGCAAATATGACCCCTGGGATCCGTGAAAGGGTGTCCAAAAACGTTGTTCTGAGCAGTCTGAGTATTTGCAATCATTTTTGTGGCTTTTATATCATGAAATAGCTTTTCCCCATGCTTTTCCAATGGGAGAGGTCGCCTCGTGACCTGACCTCAGGGCACGAAATCGAAAAATCCCGGATATACACCTTGTAGACCCTGGAGGGGTCATGAAGTGTAGGAAGTTTCAAATCGATCGACTTTGAAATGTAGCTCTTACAGAGCTCTAAAGGTGAAGTGAGGTGACCTTGGTTGACCTCGTCTGGTGACCTGACCTTGGGTGACCCGGATTAAAAAATTTCAGGGATGATGGGAAAATGATGCAGTGAGAGGTAGAGCCCTCAACCGCGGTGCTGCGCCTCGTCGTTTTTCTGCTATCCCGGAAAACCTTAGGGGGCCATCGATGGCCCCCGGTGGGGCGAGGTTAAAACGTCCATATGATGTATTGGCCTGTTCTGCAGGATAAATTCATAAAAATGGGCAACTCATTCTGAACTGGCTTCTGAGATCCTAGGAGCAATTCACAGATTTCACAATGTTGACGTTTATTATGAATGAGCCGCAAACTTCAATGAATGAACCTCAAACACCATATTTTACCCAGAATATTAGTCCTGACCCCAGTGGTGAATCTTGGACAACAGTTCAGGGGGCTAGGGGACTGGAGTCTCCCCGCCATCGCCTCAGAATATTGTTCGATTATGCATTAACTAGGCATTCCGGTATTTCGGGGGGGTTGAGCCCCTAGCCCCTCTTGTATCCGTCACTGCCTAATGATGTTCACTGGCCTCTAGTGCCCTAGTTCTTGACTCCTATTGACATTTGAGGCAACAATAGTGATAGCATATTTCAAGTGCTTTCAAAAGACTTCGCCGCGAGTTTCTGGCCATCTCTGTTCCCAAAATGAGCGAGGATTTCTAGGTTAGTGATTTCTGCCCTAGCCAATTTGACCTCTTAGAGCTCGATATTGACTTATGAGTACCATTTCTGCCAATGTTATATTGCCAAATCGTATATTCGTTTCATCGCAACCGTATTTTCCACAATTACCATAGAAGAATCAGCGCCGTCTACCTCTAAAAAGCAGACCGTGCGGCACAGTATTGCCCCGGGCGAAATGCATGCGCTGTGGAACAGTATGACAACAGGCGTACTTGTGCACGGTGGTGTAGCATGCCACCTACGAGCGTACGTGTCCTGCGGCACAGTATAGGTAGGTGTCCAGCGGCACAATGTGGGTTAGGTGTCCAGCGGCACAGTATGGGCAGGTGTCCAGCGGCACAGTGTGGGTAGGTGTCCAGCGGCACAGTATGGACAGGTGTCCTGCGGCACAGTGTGTGAGGTGTCCTGCGGCGCAGTGTGGGTTAGGTGTCCTGCGGCGCAGTGTGGGAAGGTGTCCTGCGGCACAGTATGGAAGGGTGTCCTGCGGCACAGTATGGGAATGTGTCCAGCGGCAGAGTATGGGAATGTGTCCAGTGGCAGAGTATGGGCAGGTGTCCAACGGCACAGGATAGGCAGGTGTCCAGCGGCACAGTATGGGCAGATGTCCAGCGGCACAGGATGGGCAGGTGTCAAGCGGCACAGTGTGAGTTAGGTGTCCTGCGGCACAGTATGGGTTAGGTGTCCTGCAGCACAGTATGGGCAGGTGTCCTGCGGCACAGTATGGGCAGGTATCCTGCGGCACAGTATGGGCATGTGTCCAGCGGCACGGTATGGGCAGGTATCCTGCGGCACAGTATGGGCATGTGTCCAGCGGCACAGTATGGGCAGGTGTCCAGCGGCACAGTATGGGCAGGTGTTCAGCGGCACAGTGTGAGTTAGGTGTCCTGCGGCACAGTATGGGCAGGTGTCCTGCGGCACAGTATGGGCAGGTGTCCTGCGGCACAGTATGGGCATGTGTCCAGCGGCACAGTGTGGGCAGGTGTCCAGCGGCACAGTATGGGCAGGTGTTCAGCGGCACAGTGTGAGTTAGGTGTCCAGGGGCACAGTGTGGGCAGGTGTCCAGCGGCACAGTATGGGCAGGTGTCCTGCGGCACAGTGTGAGTTAGGTGTCCTGCGGCACAGTATGGGCAGGTGTCCAGCGGCACGGTGTGGGCAGGTGTTCAGCGGCACAGTGTGTGTTAGGTGTCTGGCGGCACAGTGTGTGTTAGGTGTCTGGCGGCACAGTGTGAGTTAGGTGTCCTGTGGCGCAGTGTGGTTAGGTATCCGGCGGCACAGTATGGGCAGGTGTCCAGCGGCACAGTATGGGTAGGTGTCCAGGGGCACAGTGTGGGTTAGGTGTCCTGCGGCACAGTGTGGGTTAGGTGTCTAGGGGCACAGTATGGGCAGGTGTCCAGCGGCACAGTATGGGCAGGTGTTCTGCGGCACAGTATGGGCAGGTGTCCAGCAGCACAGTGTGGGTTAGGTGTCCAGGGGCACAGTGTGGGTAGGTGTCCTGCGGCACAGTGTACGTGTCTTCAACACAGGCGGCGCAGGTGTTGCGGAGCAGTACGGTAATAGGCGTGATTGTGTTCGGCGGCACATTCTGCTCTCGCGCGAGCGGGACCTGCTGTGAGGCGACAGCAACACTGACAGCAACAGCACCTTCAGGCGACAGCAACACGAGCAACTGGGTGCGCAACAGAAGGAGCTAAAGCACGGCTAATAGGGAATTCCTGGCGCGTGCTATGATAATAGGCGTTAGCATGGGCTAGCCACTGGTCAGGCATCATTATACAGAGAGCATGTTCTGCGGGAGTCATCTGACAAAAATGGATAAATTTATCCGCACAAGGGCAGATATACTTACAGTCACTGCCGAATACAAGGGGGCTAGAGGGCTCAAGAACCCCCAGAAATGTCAGAGTACCCAGAGCTAAAGCATAGCCGGAGGCTGTTCCGAGGCAATGGCAGGCAGAATCGCGCCGCCCTAGCCTCCCCTCCCCTCCCCAAAATGATGTCCTGGAACCGCAATTGCTTACAGTGTAGGTCCTACACCATAAGTTTTCGGATAAAACATGCGTAGCTACAGTGTTGTCTGAAATGTGTAGTATGAAACGTTCTTTTACTCTACAAAAAATTGGTGATGATGGCGACGGAAATTGCTGCTTCAACACATTTTAAACAGCTCAAAGGAGGAAAATAGCTTGACAATAAAAAATAGCGGGGCCCTGAGAAGAAGAAACCCTGAGAAAAAGAACAGAAACATTTAATAAATAGTTCACCTCAATGAAGAAGAATGCCTGCAAAAACACTGTTTTATGCATACCCTAATATCGATGGAGGTAAGTATTCATTAGACATTATGTCAATATAAAAAACTACCGTGCTGGTCGTAGATTAACGAGAAGTGTAACAAACCAGTTGAAACTCAAAGGTCAAAAACAAAACAGGCTGTGCAAGGGCGTAATGGGTTTTCCTGAAATTGGCCCAGTCTGGGACATTTACAAATACTACAGTGTTATCATCAACTCTATGATTTCAGTCAAGCGGGAATGTTTCTCGCCTAGCAAAGTGTAGATAGCAGCTACATAAACTACACAAAGCTGTAATTACTTGAATGCAAATGTGCATGCTATATCATCTGGCAAAACCAAATCACTTTCGCCCAGAAAGCGATGAAATTAATTCAAATTTGTACAGAACACAATACAGAAAGAGAGATGAGGCATTGTCTCTTTGTATCGTCAGCTGGCTGCGGCCATTGTGGCGCGGGGCGGGCGAGCTGCTACATTTGCGGCGCACCCTGTATTCACTGGAGATGATCCAGACTTGTCTGCACTGGTCATCGCTCACATGTCTGTAAGGCCGATCACGACGCGGGCCACCACAGCATTCTCGTCTCTATAACCACCAAAGCTCCGCCATTCACCCGCGGATTTAGTGGGATAAGCATATGAAAAATCGTCAATCATTCTCGACGACCATCGCTACAAAGGGGATTTTCTCTCCAAACACTTGAGCGGTAGGTCCTGTCCATATATCGCCCGGGTCGTGCCAACTGCTCCGAATGGGCGGGAGAGCGCGCGCCGCGCGGCGTGCTGCCACTGTGGCGCCACAGAGCACGTCTCGCAGAGGCTGCTAAACCTGGACTACATTCTCCGAGCACGTTCTGAGACCCCCACGCTCTCACTGCCGACTCAGTGAATCGAGACTGGCTTCAGAAAGGTGCAATAATCCGATCTGACCCTCTCTTGTTCGATCTCTGGTACAATTAAATGCTAAATTGCACACACTGAACATGTTACACTACAATTAGTAGAATTTTTACAGTGCCTATAGCATCACTTAATTATGCCATATTTGTACCGGTATGAAATGAAACGCAATGCGTGTTCGGGGAATATTTCCGCGCATCATGTTGCCTGCATAAATATTTCCCTGGCACACATGTATTTGCTGGCAGCCTTTAACGAATAATATGGGTTCTAATTCTACAGTAGTGTAAAAATAATGTAAAAAACTGAATAACTTATTATGTAGGACTTTAACGTCTTTTTTGCCAGAAGTAATATTACATCAACTCTTAGGTTTTTTTAAGATTTAGTTTCTGGTAGGGTATAAAAGCCTTTATCGGATATTATTATGAGTAACTAATTGCTATTTCTTGCCATCGTAGGAATATTTCAACCTATGCTGCAGGTTTTGTCAATAAATAGTTAAAGGGAATGTTTTGAACAACAACATACATACTTGCGATGTATTATCTTATCGAAAACACATTCACACTAGAACCATCGGATTTGCTGTGCCATCAACAGCTTCCTCCTCTCGAGTGAGACACAGTAACTACCTCTCGACGCCCAGCACTGAAACAATTCTCGGGCGGGGCGCCCTCCACGGCCGGCCCTCTCCCTTCCGTGCTCCCGCGGTCGCCGCGCGCCATTCTTCTAAATATAAATTCTTGGGATGCTCCGCCGTCCGTATACCGACTTAATCTTCAATATTTCTCAATCGTGGCTGAATTACTGGCGTGGTGGCCGCGGCGGAGAAGCGACAAAAAGTGGTGATAGTCGTCCGCGGAGGCGCGGGCCACCCCGGCACCACCGCCGCCGCTGCCGACGCGGGGTAAACTAGAGCATCGACACACATACACTGGATACATGTGCATGTGAGCGATGAGGGAAGAATGGAGAGCGGGGAAGGTAAAGGAGATAGAGAAAGGGAGAGAGAGAGAGATAGAGAGAGAGAGAGATAGAGAGAGAGAGATAGAGAGAGATAGAGAGAAAGAGAGAGATAGAGAGAGAGAGAGAGAGAGAGAGAGAGAGAGAGAGAGAGATGGCATAGGTGGGAGGGAGAGCAAAGAATCAGTCAGGATATTTACTTTTATAATCTAACATCACTGTTTTTCACATTTCCAGTGTAACTGTGAATCACAAACATCAACAGCTCTTTATCTTGAGTGAATACAGACAAGTATTGATGCCTTAAAAAACTCGATATCATTGAAAAAAACATACTACCAGAGAAAACAGAGACAAATACTTCTATAAAAATGCGTTCCTTCGAAGGCGGAGTATCGCAAAGGACGTAAGGCATGGGTCCACCTGAGGGAGCCCACCTGGTCCGTCTCATCACTGGACTGAGCTGACCTGCTGGTTTCGGCGGCGTAAACACCGTCATTGCACAGGATGGATGGTTTGTTACCGCTTCAGACGTCAATACAAATGACTCTCAACGACTATTTTGATTCCGACATCATTTACCGGGGCAAACGTCTGCTCCGACAGTTTGTTGGCCGTGAGGTAGCAGCGAAGAGAGCTGGTGTTGTAACTCCAACTCACAGGGTGGCCTTACAAAGCGATTAAAGTACACATCTGGTGCAGATTGAAACGCTTGATTATGTCCACGCTTTTTCACAATAACCCGTAGCTGTTATTCAATTTTGGCTGAACCTGCTATCATCAAATTTCCCATTCTGCGGGTATGGTCCTTTGTACATCATTGTTATACAATTTTGATGCAATATTGATACCATTTCAACAGTAAATCCAATGTTCATTTTAGTTTTTAACGCTGTTAGGATACGTGACATAGCGAACACGCAGGCGTTAAGTTCACTGTTAATATCAGTGACCGCCTAGCGGCAGTGTGCCACATTGCTGTGCGCCATCCATTCATCCCTATCTCACTGTCCGCACAAAGACGTGCCATCACAGCGGTCGGTTGTATCAACACATCAACCAATCAGATGGCTCTCATCTGGCGCGGATCGGGCGCGCCGTTTTCAGCTGATCCGGAAAATATGAGTCGGCCGCCGCTACCGGCGCCGTCATTTATCTTGGGCTGGTTTTCGGAGGCGGCGCGGCGCGGGGCGGCGGGGCGCTGCCCGCTCCCAACGCCGTGTGGTCCCCCTGGTATAACCGACGCTCGCTCATTTTGTTTACACACGTCTAATCAATTCCAACCACCTCTCCGTCATTCAGATGCAAATCTGGAGCATTGAGCCTGGGCGGCGGCGGTGGCGCTGGCGAGATCAGACGGCGACGGCGCCCTACCCACAGGGATAAAGAAGCTTGAAAGAACAGAGATTATAAGCAGATGTTGCATAGTTGATTGGATGTCGTCTTATTGGGGTTATTTTACTGAACACCTCCAACCCCAGAGATCCGGCCCCTGGTTACGGGCCTGCTGGTGTGCTGGGCGAGGTCCCATGCGGGTTCAACACGAAGCATCAGGGAGGTCCCGCACGTCCAAAAGCAAGACGCACGCTGGCGAGATAGCGGGAGGGAAGGTCCTGATGGTGCTCTAGCCGGACATCTGGCGTCAGTCTGACGTTCCTACCTCTGGTTACCGGAGTTTGGTTTCAGAGGAATCTGGCGGGGACCGACTGCAGAGCGATCCCGGATACCAAACCTGGTTAGCAAGCCAGATAAATTGACATATTCAGTAGCAGTGTAGGCACACAGCAACTATAATATAAATGGTAACTCATACAGGCTTCAAATCAACTAAAGGCTGCGCAGAGAAAGCTTTGATTTGCGAACCCTTGCCCTAGACTTGGATCACAAATATAATTCTAGGCTTTACATCAAAACTGTTTAAGACCTGTATTGGAAAGCCGTAGACCGCATGGCCCCGGTCTCACATAGAGGCGCAGGATTGACGGTAGGTACGAAAAGCTCATCGGCCCGGTATCAGCGCCGTTATCACCGGCGGCCGCCGGCCAGACCAAGAGTGATAGCCGCCGAATAGCGCCGATTTACGACGCGCCAGGTCGAGCAGCCGCCCGAAATGAGACAATGTCCAGACCAGAACGGATTAGGCCATGTATGGGGGCCACTGACAGGCCCTCGTGAAAAATGACGGCGCCGATGCGAACGGCCACCCGCGCGGCTGGCGCGCGCCGCAATGGACTCGGCTGCGTCAAAACTGGCGCGCTGGAGACGTCAGAGCGTCGATGGCGGTGGCCGCGGGTCCGGTTTATTACCGAGGCGTTCGTGGCGCGGCTGGGACGCGTGATCCGCCGATTTACGGCTCTGGCCCGCTCTTATCGCCAAGGATTTATTGAAAAGAGCGCTTTGTGCGGCGGGCTGATATTAGTGGCGGGGAGCGCGTCAAAAATGTCCCCAGGGCCACACATGAGGGTCGGGGGTTCGCAGCCGGGCGCCGTCAATGGAGACGGGTGCTTGGCGCCAGCTTTTGTGACAGTGGCGTTGCTGTCAATAGAGCAGGGTGAATCGCCAACGACGCGGCGCATCGCTAACGATGCGACGGTCGGGAAGAGGCTCAGCAGCGTTCGCTACCAGGTCTGTGAGTTTTGTTTTGGGATAGGAGGATTATTTGATTTGTGTGCTGGGCAGCTAAACTCGAGCTATACATTCTCACATTTAGATGCATTGTTGGTGACACATACAATTGAGGTATAAGCAGCCTGGGCTCTATTAGATGAGGAAACATGGTATTAGTCTCACCCCAATGGCGGATACAAGGGGGTGGGCTAGGGGCTCGACCCCCCTCCCCTGAAATTTCAGAGTGTCTATAGCTAATGCATAGCCGGAGATTGCTCCGAGGCAATGGCGGGGAGGCTCGAGCCCCATAGCACCCCCTCCCCTCCCCTCCCCTATCTATGAAGTCTTGGATCCGCCACTGTACGGGAAATATTATTACATTTGTCCAACCAGGTGCTTAAACATTTATATACCTGATTAGCGACCTACGAACATAGGTGTCGCAACAGAAGAGTTCGGAGACCATGTGCTAATGTTCAGATTCCCAACCATTAACCCTTTGGTATCATATGGCAAAAATGACGAGTAAGTGTCCCCCTCCAATATTCGTGGCCTTGCTATTCGCACGCCTACGAGAACATCGTAGTCTCAAGTTCATGTTGAGGGCAGATGGGACATTCACGGCACGTTTGTACTGAATAATCCAAAATGATAAATGAAATATGGGATCATAGGCTGGTTCAGGGTTGTCTATAGTTGCCACGCCGATCAGGCTGCAATTCATAGTACAAAAGGCAGAAAGTAGCGTGAACCCATCTTGCGGCTTGGATAGACAGGGAAAAGGGAAGTAAGCACGTGCTGGGAACGGAGTTGGGGTTGGAGAGCAATCGTTTAGGGGGCACTGCTAGCACAGCGCGTAATCACTTTGCAACTGCTGCAATGTGGGGAGGGCAATGTTTGCCCAGGAATGGGGGAGCAATACCCCCCTCCCCCATTGCGCCGGATTTTCCTATGATCAGAAAAGGATGTCGATTTAGTTTCAGGGGCTGACGATGCTCAACCAAAAGGACAATTACCCCCCCCTCTTAGCCCCCTGAAACGGCCAATGTCTTTTGAGAAAGACATTTGCATTCTCGCTGAGGGAAGACGAGCCATAAGGAAATTCCTCCGCCGACTAGAGAGCGTTCCTGAAAACTCAATTCAGCTCATCTATGAAAATTCGTGAAATCTGACTGATGTGAGCTCTGCACTATGACCCTGTGCATGAGTGCCCCGTCGGACTGTCAGCGGGCATGTGTCTGCGTTGTCTCCCGTCAGCCCCCGATCTCAGTACCCGCGCTGACGTCACGTCATCAGTGACGGCCGGCTGTCGCCGCCCTGACGCGGGGTCGGCCCGGGTCAACCGTCGTCGACGGCGCGTGCCGACGACCCTCCCCGACGGGCGCGCGTAACCAGAGTCGACGGCGACGCGCCGCGGCTGGGTCTCGCGCGTCGACACCGCATTCCCCAATGCTTGGTTAGGGAAGGTCCAAACAGAAGGGTTTTGGTCCTGAAGTCCATCAGCTTTCAGTGTGCGCGCTTATCAAATACAAATTTGAAGTGCCTTACATAACGTTGCATTCTCAACTGAAGCAAGAAACAGAGGCCTGCCCAACTTCCATGTGAAAGAAGATTAGTCCAAAGATGGGAAGAACAAACATCTTCAGATATCTTTGACATCACCAGAAGCTGCAGGATTTCAGAGTCCTCTTGGCAGCGGAGTGCTGACATGAGACATGTTGGGGTCGGTTTCAGTGGTGAAATAGCTCAAGGGGAGCGGGCTACCCATTACACCCTCCTCGACTGTGAACGGTGAACGCATCAAAGAGAGGACCGCGACTGTTCCCCTGCTAAGTAGTTACATACACTTGGATGCGCGCTGCTGTCAGCCTTAGCCTTGCACGTATATGCATGCATTACTTTATGTTTAAACATCGTAAGCGCAATTAACTAGATATCCATACGTACCTGAACGGCATTCCTTACGTACCAGCCTAGCAATATGTCACTGGCAAAACGTCTATCGATTTCAGACCGCACTCCAAGCAACTTAAGAACTTTACGACATACCGACTGCTGACGTCATACGGCGTCACCAGCTCCCACCCTGTTGGGAGGGTATTATGAAGATCGGGAACACTTACGCAGAACACCCGCCGGGGAATTGAGCCTTGCTCAGCGGCGGGGAAGTCCGATCCTCTTCTCCACGTCACCACATCGCCCACCCCGCGCTCCTCTGCTCCTCTCCGCTCAGCACGACCAATGTTCTGCTGCTTTATGTACATTGGTAGTCAGCGCTTGGGCCGCACCAATGTAGTATCTATACCTAGTTCAGGAATATTATCATTAAACTGGCTATTTCATTCAGAATGCTTGACAGGTGCTCCCTGTACCTACGTCATAACCGCTAGATCATATGAAACTATCCGCCAGGGCAAGTAACTGGATACAACGGCGGATCGAGGGTGGTGAAGAAATTCCCCGCCTCAAACGACACAGTTTTTTCCTGATTTTCTTAAGAAACTGTTCGTTATTCGACATCATTTTTTTGTTGTTATTTTGGGGCCCAGTGCCCACCCCCAAGGACGTGGATATTCGAAAATGTTTGTGGGTGCCCAACTTTGAATCAATGTCGATAACACCATATCAAGAGAGGTATAATGATATTGTATTTGTATTTACCCTTGGGCAGACCTATCCAACCAAAAGATTTATTCAAAATCCTTAAAAGGAAGAGCGATACGATAAAAACTATATTAGCATTACCTTAAAGCTTGACTGGGGGTGCCCCCTGATGAAATATAAATATACACACCCCTGCCCTCTCCCAAGCAGTCAGTGCTGATTCGCCACTCTCTGGCTACAGGTAACATCAGACCTGGCCACTTCAACAATGTCCACTGTGACGTGACCTTTGTCAGTGGCGGGTGCAGGGGGAGACCCTCCCTTAGGAGGGCTTAACCCTCCTTTTAGAAATTTCAGAGTGACCACAGCAGCTGCAAAGTACCAGATTATCCGAGGTTGAAGTGATGTAGAATTGCGCTCCCCCCTTATTCTGCCTTCCCGGAGTGAAATTCTGTATCCGCCTCTGCCCTGAGTCCACATTCCGTGCCGCGGCCGCTGTGTTTCCCCGATCCGGGTCGTTCATCCACCACGGTGAACAGAGGCAGGTTCTCTGGGGAGACGCTGCCCTGTTTGACGCCACCGGGTCTCTCTCCATCAGTGGCGTGCCCAAGGGCGAAATTTGACGGTCATTTTGGAGTGCTCTCTCATTCGAAAACATCCATGACGCTTATGTCTAGGGGGTGAAACCACATCGGTGTAGCAACAAAAGTGATCAGTCTGAGCTTTCAGCTATATATCGATGGTAAAAGTTTCTATAACTCATACGCTTAGTAAAAAACATGGGAGCGAGCCTGGTCCCTTGTGGCACCCCCGAGTCACCCACACTCACGTCCTGTGCGCCAACAGAAGTCACGTCGCGTGCACAATGGCTTTTCAGTGGGGCGACCCGGTTCAGTTAGCGGCTCAGTGACGGGTGTACCGCCGCCGCCCCGTCAGAATTCCACAATACACAGTCTGGAAATCACAAAAAACAACATTGTGCGTATCGAATTCTCCAGCTTGGATGGAGATTCCATAGGGCGTCGGTGGCTTTAGCATTGGTCGCCAGCACCCAATACGTTGACGCAAAACACGCCGGAAAGTATAGCGTGGAGAAATGATTTTGTATCTTGGATTAATAAGTTACCAGCAAATTTTGGGTCTTGACCGGTCATTGATCACTGATCTGCGATAATGATTTTAACAATGCAATGCACAGCGTGACGTAATTATTCACTACTGGATTTTGTTCATAGTCGAAGTCTGGGGTATATCCCTTCCTAGGCCCAATTGTTTTTTGACATCAGTTTCTAGCCATTAACCAATACATCTGTTGCAAGAACATCACAATTTAAAGTTCCATCCGTATGTGTTCTCCGTCCATGTTATACTCTGCCACTCGTGCAGGCGACAGTCGGGCCAAGTCCCTTCATCAGTCACAATTACTCCCACTCTCCGTCCCTCTACAGAGGCAAGTGTCGCCTGCTGTCGCGTCCCGGCACGGCCCCGCCGTCCGCCGTGTCACCTATTGACACCGCCTCTGTTCCGCTCTGTTCTGTTCTGTTCCGGTCGCCGTGTTTTTCTGTCCGATTAAGGACAACACAGGTCCGCCTCAGTCCGCCTGACAGTTTGGCGGCGCCTCATTGAGGCAGGTTAGTACCACGTCGCTGCCGTCGGTGAATCGCAATTAGATATGCTCGGCCAAGTTTATTTAGTCGCATGAGCGAGCCTTTTTCGACATCGGGGTCGCGGCCGACAGGATGTATTGTGTAAAGCTGGCCGGTGCAAGAAGGTGGAAAGCTGAAACATGACGTTTGTGCGAGAGTTCACACGGAAGGCAAGGACGTTGGCGGGTCTCGCGGAGGCATTCTCCTGGCCCAAACTTGGGGATGAGGGCAGAGATTCCGTATAGCAAGCGTTGATTTGAACTTTCTGGAAGGGTTTCAGGTGTCTAAGCCTGAAGGCTTTTCATGAACACTAGATTACAATAAAATTTAGCCAACAATGATATATCATATCAATTTCATCAAGATCTTCCGCTCCAATGGCTGGAATGTCGTGAGGAGTTGGATATTCCACTTTGCATTCTGTTTAAAAAGTCGACAGATGAGGGGCTATTCCTGAGCAGGTGGGCGGAGGCCGATATTGTTCCAATATTTAAAAAGGGGTCAAAAAAGTTACCACAAAATTATCGCAGCGTCTCGTTTCTCCCTCTATTTGGTAAGGTTTTGGAGAGGTGCATATATCAGACCCTTCTGATGCATGTGTTGCCAGTACTTTCCGAAAACCAACACGGCTTTGTCCCACGCCGATCGTGCGATACTAATTTGGCAACCCTTCTGAAAACAGCTTGGGACACATCTCTTCCGGCCATCAAACTGACGTTATTTATACTGACTATTCTGCGGCGTTCCAGAGCGTAAATCATAAACTCCTGCTCTTTAAGCTTAAAAAGTCTTACAACGTTTCCGGAAAGGCTCTGTCTTGGCTCACTTCATTTCTTTGCTGTCGAAAACAATGCGTCATTCTAAATGGAAAGTGTTCTAGTTGGACGGAAGTGCGCTCTGGAACGCCGGAAGGTAGTCAGCTCTCTCCTTTGCTTTTCGCCCTCTTCATAAACGATCTTCCGGAAGAAATTCAAACAAACTCTTTGCTCTTTGCTGACGACGTGAAGCTATACCACAAAATTTGCTCTCCGGCAGATTCTAGACTCCTTCAGGAGGATCTTGATAGGCTTGATAGGTTGATTGGTCGGAGGCTTGGAAACTGAATTTAAACCCTTCAAAATGCCACTCGTTTCGAATCAAATTAAAAAAAACTTTATAACGGCCACATATCAAATCCGGGGCAGCTATTTGGAACATATGGAAAAAGTTTGCGATCTCGGTATTTGGCTAGACTCGAAATTGAATTTTGCAGACCATGTAGACTTTACCGTAAGCAAAGCTAACAAAATGTTGGGTCTCCTTATGCGTTCTCTTCCGCATAAGAGCCAGGTAGCGGGCAGGTTCAAAGTGGGTCCTATTTTGGCAGCATGCTTTGGAAATATTCGTTCAATTCTGGAATATGGGTGTGTCCTCTGGGGCAGAGCTGCGAAGTGTCATTTGGATAGATTAGAAAGGGTTCAGCATAAGTTTCTCATTTGGCTTGCATTTCAAAACCATACATATCAGCCCTCTCAATCACAAACATATCATGATTCTTACAGCTTTTCAAAATTAGCAGCTTGTCCCAGAGGAGACTACAGTACGACATTTGCTTTGTTCATAAAATTCTCTCCGGTAGAGTGGACTCCGCTCCCCTGCTTGGGAGTTTCCCACTGCATGTGCCCCAGCGAAGAACCAGGGGGCGCCTCGCCATTTCTTGCACGTGCCGGTGCCTCGAGTTGAGACGGTGAAAAGAGGCTTGTTTCGCCGGGCGGTGCTTGCTTTTAACGCACACGTCGGTCGCTGTCCCCGAGGTGGATCCTTTTAATTCACCACATGCTAGTTTTAAGTCTAGTGTAATTAGATACATTAAAGATCATCCTTTTTAAAATCATCCGTGTGCTTTAGAATTTTATTCGTCGAATGAACTGCTAAAGCTGCTTTAAGTCATACTTTTACAGTTTTGAATGTGTTTTACCTTATATTTTTAGTCATTGGGTCCCTTTGCCACCAATAGGAGATATGTCATTGTAAATAGTCACCTAGTGTTTTCTTTTATGTCCATGACTTCAGCTGTAATTGGGCCAGATACCTGTTGCTGATCTAAGTGAATAGATACAAATACAAATACCGGAGAAGTTACCAAAATATTTATCAAAGCAAAAATTGGTCTCTAGCACGCATTACAGGACGCACATTCGTTCTAATACTTTAAAGTATTGACATCATCATTAGCTGCTCTGAAATAAATATGTATCCAAATAAGCCTTGTATATGCTAATGCCAAGTATATGGCACAAAGTTCATGAAATCGTGTTTTAGTGATCAGCATCCAAAGCCTCCTGCTGATCCGAGTGAGGGCACCCGTCCTCAGGTAAGATGAAATAAAAGGCATTGTTTAAAAAAAATTGAGAAATATAAGATAGCAAGGAAAAGAGTCAAACGAACGTAACATGAACCATGATGCGGTAAACACTTGAGAATGATAAATGAATATATCAAAGCGTGTGATCTAAGGTTTGACTGCTTCTGTTTTTCGTAACTTGTTGCCATTCCCTACAAAATTTAGTTGAGCGCACCATTGTGATCTGGAAAACACACGTTTGCTTTTTGTACACCTCACATTAGCTGTTTGATTGATAATTTACCAGTGACAGCATCATACCCTCGCACGTCTCCTTCCCACACTAACAACCTATCATTAAGAATAGTGCAAATTATAATCACTTTCCCAGTACCTAGATAGCCAAAGCATCTTTACGACCGTGAAACCAGCATTGGCCAACATTCCAGCAGGCCGTTTCACAATGGTTGCCGCGTTTTGTCTCGTCTCTTCTCCCTGTCTGATCATGCTTGCCCGCCTTGGTGCGGTGCGTCCATGTTTGCTTTTTACTCGCGCCTTCCTGGCCATCTCGGCACGGCGGCCAGATCGCCACCTTTTCCGCGCGAATGCAGATGAAAGGGGCCGCGGCCTTCGTTGATTGGTCGACGGGGATCGCGCGCGCAGATGAGAAGATGGGCAGAGGCGGGCGCCGCAGATGTCAGCAGATGTCCACGGTTTACCCAACGGCGGCAAGCGCTGGATATTGTCGCAGTGCGGCATCCTAACCCACAGATTGGCGAAAAGATGGCCCGCAACATCTAGAATCACTCTATGCCTCCTACTTTTTAATAATGTATTATCTTACCCCTGCCCGAACGCAAACCTTCATGATGAATACATCAAACATCCATCTATAGATGAGGAGTAGTCTGTGAGAGTACTTTTCACCTCCGCGTGGATGCAAGGGTGAGTTCGGTGCCCGTTAACAGTCTGGTGGGAAGCTCGGGTAGGCTCGATGTCACGGGAGACCGATAGCAGGGCACTTAGGTACCGATAACGGCAGAATGTCGACAACACGTAAACAAGAGGACCGGCGAGAACACCTCGACAGGACGCACAGAATGTGGCGGCCCGTACGACAAGATTGATGCGAAGGGTGGTGCTTAATGCTTTTAAGTGAGCGAGGATTTAAACGGATCTGCTCTATTTTTCTGTTTCCGCTGTCCAATGTAATGGAGTATGTACATACAACAACGTCTTTTCAAATAGCTTTCAGAGACAAACTGATGTTTTCAGCTTGCGTGACGACCTGCAAAAGAGGAGATCTTTACCTTTGATTTTTCGTATTTCTCTATGTTTGGGTGAGGTTTCTGGTAGCTTTACTGTTTTCCAGTGCACTCAGATGGTGTTGGCTGCAGAGTTGTCCGACTCACGAGTCAGAGTCGGAATTTAACTCAAATTCTGATTCATTCGACTCTGAGTTGAGTTGAGTTGATTAAAAAAAATTTGACAAGTGAGTTGAGTTGAGTCGGTTCACAACACATCAATGAGTTTAGTTGAGTTGAGTTGTGAAGACAGCGAGTCAAATGATTTGACGAAAAAAGTTGGCTCAACAGGTAAACATGATGTCAAGTAAAAGTGTTTGAATTTGCCTAGCTTTTGCAAACCCCCTTTAACCTCCTTTTAATACCTTTCCCCACAAGAATTTCACTTGTTTAAATCAAAGTTTCAATTTGTTTCAATATATCAATAATCATATGGTTCAATCGCTTATTTCATCAATCGCTTCAGGCCCATCCGGTCTGAAGAAATCCCTAGGCACAAATAATACATATACTCGAAAAATTTAACAGGCTCCTATCACTGGCCTTGTCTTAAGCATTTGAAGTGGTGGAACGCATCACAAAATACATTTCAAATCTCTCAAAAACTTCTCATCTTCAATATTTAACAGTACTTCTTTATTTCAACCATTCCAACAACACGCGTCGTCGTCGCTGATTGTTATAGTCAGTGGGGCCGTCGCCTGAGAATAGTGTGTGCGCCATTGCTGTCTTTGAAGACAAATTCAACCGAGTATAGGTTCAAACTTAACTAGCCTCAAGGAAAAAGTTGTAAACATCATGTGATAATTCATAAAGCCATGCAAATATTTGTATACCTACATGTTATATTGTTTCTTTTGTCCTAAATGCGCCATCTGCCGCCGCTCTTTTCATTTTGCGTATTAAAAGCAGATACTGCTATTAACGTAGAAATTTAGACCCCTGATTGGACAGAAATGCTAAGACGCCTTTATCGCAAAAATCAGAGGAATGATTTCATGCTACTGGTTTTGTCAGATCAGAGACCCTCGCCTGGCGTTCGTGTTTGATTTAGAAAGCTATACATTATCAGGGTACTTTAAATACTACGTTATTATTTTTCTATGAAATCGTGCTCCAAGTTTGAAGAGCGATAGGTATGTACTGTATTGGAGGTTCTATCATTTATTTATTTTATTTTGAGAATGAGTCGAAGTTTGAGTTGAGTTGAGTCGTGAGTTGAGTCAGAGTTGAGTTGGATGAATTTAGCATTGAGTCAGAGTTGAGTCGACTCTCTGAACTCTTGATCATGAGTTGAGTCGGAGTTGAGTCAACCGCTCTCAGCACTTGAGTTGAGTCGACTCAAGAAAATTCTGAAACGCACAACTTTGGTTGGCTGATTATATGGAAAATCATGGGGCAAACATATGTTGGCTAAATAACAAACCTTCGGCATCATGATGATGTTTTCGTTGATACGTAAATATATCTGACTATACCAATGCATCTGGAAACCTGGAAACCACTCTGTTTGTTCTGCTGTTAAAATCATGATCCTACTCCAAATAGTAAGACAGGAAAACAGTGAACCGTTCTCATGAGCTGTATCTCGCTCTGTAGCATCTGATGAAAATCTGCGCTCTGCCATACGTCTGTTAATATAAACCGATTTTCCAAGGCAATATAAATACACTACTTCTTAAATGACCGTATCAAGGGTTCATTTCAGCAGGATATACCCTGCCGCGCTTGTCCCGCATATGTTAGATAACGTGCCCCGCACTAAAACGCCTTCTTCCAACGAAGCGATCTCACGTCGATTGCCCTCTCCACTATTTATCACGCTAACAAACTGCCTCTCTCTCAATGAAAATCAACATCTTGATAACCTTTGACTGAATAAACAGCGTGCGGCAGCGGCGCCGTTTTTCCCGCGCTAATCCGGTAAGAACTTGGCGCCATTACTCAACGGCGCGCGTGCCCAGTGTTTGTTTTCCCGCGTTACTCTGTCTATTTTTCGTCGGCTTTTTACGGAATCTCGCTAAATTAAAAGGACTTAGGGCGGGTATGGTGCCTCAGGCATCGGTGCACCTCAGATGAATAATCCTGTGACCCGGCGGCGGCGATCACACGCCCGGCTGCCGCCGACAGCAAAAATACAATGGCGGCAGAATGTGTTGAGGTATCGGAGAAGGCTTGACAGTGATGACACAATGAACCTGGCGAAGTGATAGTTTTCTCCCAGGTACAGATGTGTGTATGTTCACATTGGGTATGAAATTATATGGCTTATTTAGCTGCAGATAGTTTTTATATTCAGATTTTATTGTTCTACAAGTTTGCTAGCTTCAAGGGTATATCGGTGAATGATTTCCGCATATGATGGATATTTAACACGCGCATTGACGGGGGTCTGAGCCACCTTCGCATTGACGGGGGGGCGGGTACCCGCCCCCTAAGATCTCGAAAACCACGGTAGGTAGCGAAAAACGGTAAACGGCGTTGGGCTGCCCATCCACTTCTCCAAAGAAAACATTTGAACCATTTTTTTGTCAGGTCACATTTAAGGTCACAAGAGGTCAAAACACGCCCGTCATAGCGATAACATGTAAAATTCAGTTTTTCGGGCATTACATCTGAACAAGTAAAGATAGAGCAAAACAACTTGAACCATATGAATCCTCTTAGCAAGCCAAATCGAATGATATATAATTTGACCTTGCTAGGTCAAATCAAGGATTTGACCTGACCTGAGGTCAGGTCAGGGTCAAATTATATAAAATGCATATCATTAGAACCGCAAAGCCCAGGCGAGTCTAATGCAGCTAAAATAAATGCTCTATCACCATCCGTTACTGAGTTATTCCGTAAAAACCATTTTTCCCATGTATTTCCAATGGAGAGGTCATGCGTCGTACCTGACCTTAGGTCATCGATATCAAAAATACCGGAACATATTTTAGAGAACTCGGTGGGGCTATTATGTGATATGAGTTTCAATCGGATAAGTTCACCCTGCTCCGACTTATGCTATCTTAAACTTTTTTGAGGTCGGGTCACTTGACCTGTACTGGTGACCTGACCTGAGGTGACTTAACCTTAAAATTTTCACAGAAGTTGTAAAAATGATGAGGGAAAAGGTATGCCAAGTACGGCGGCGCTACGCGCCGCCGTTTTTCTACTTTCTCCGAAAAACCCGAGGGGGGCGGGTACCCGCCCCCGTCAATGCGCGTGTTAAGTTGGCTAAGTATAATATTTCGCTATATATATATATATATATATATATATATATATATATAGAGAGAGAGAGAGAGAGAGAGAGAGTATGTTTGCAAACAAATGGCGGCGTCTAAAATCTTCAATAATAGCACATGAAGTTTTATACTAGCACAAGTGCGCACACATTTTTACATAAACCTAGTTTCACCTTTGAGACACTGGCGGATCCAAGACTTCATCGGGGAGGGATAAGGGGCTCGAGCCTCCCTCGCCATTGCCTCAGAACAGCCTCCGGGTATCTTGATACGTAGTCCTATAAATACTATGACATTTGGGGGATCCTGAGCCCCCATAGCTCCCCTTGTATCCGCCACTGTTTTGAGGGTACCATCAGGCAGTAGAGCATATTTAACAAAATGGCTGAACAATTTTATAGTATAACACACAACATAGCAGCAAAATCTCAAACGTAGCCCCCTACACATTTGTAAAATCACATTAATCAAATCTCGGGAATTATGTTGTGAAGTGGAAGTCCATATAAGAAAAGTCTGTGCAAGAGTATGTAATTAC
Organism: Lepas anatifera; assembly: GCA_034440635.1. Classification (NCBI taxonomy): domain Eukaryota; kingdom Metazoa; phylum Arthropoda; class Thecostraca; family Lepadidae; genus Lepas; species Lepas anatifera. The sequence goes on along the minus strand of JAOTON010000231.1, from coordinate 1,191,678 downwards.
TTTCTAAAGACTTTCACGTTTCTCCTATGTTTCTAATAGCTAATTTTTATACGGTTGTTTAGCCTGAAGAATTGTCTACGTATGGTCCATGTTTCAACTCGATGTCTATGAAAGGAACTCTCCACGAGCCGATCAAAAATAAAAAGTCACGTGCGTACTCTTCCCGGAGTGCGTCGGTAGGAGTACGCAAAAGAGGGGGCTGGAGTACGCATTGGTGCCCCGCTGTGCTTTATGTGCATAGGCCATGTCGCGAAAGTTTTTTTTGTCGCCAAACTAGGTGGTTGTACGATTTTATATCGTTTTGCATATCAAAGATCTATGTTGCAAAGTTTGGTTTTCCAAATATGAATTACGGACTCTGTCCCGATTGAAAATTAAATTTTCTATCTCTTAAGCTGCGCACTCTTGCACAATGGTCCACTGCGTACTCTTGCCAGACATGCTCCCTTGGGAAGAAAGTCTTCATAAACATGGTGACAGGCGTTTTAGCGAGAGCTCCGGTCCTGCAGCTCAGTCCCAGCTCAGCTTTCTTACTGATGACAAACAGTAATGCAATACTTTTGATAATAGAAGCATGGTCTACAAGTTTACCTAGTTACTAAATATTACATCAAGGGTGCCCAGAAACGTATTTTGTTCTGTAATCACGCGGAAAGAAACAGGAGCACGTTGAATTTTCTGTGCAACCTAGGCACTGACCTTGATTTTTTATACCAGGACATCCACCATCTCAGTGGTTGCTAAGTAACCAAAACAGCTGCTGCGTACTGGTATCTCCTGCGTACTCTTACCCGCCCTTACCCTACGAGTAAAATCACTTTACCATCCTGCTCATCATCGGCGAGAAAAAATGTAAGACTAGAAGTCGAGTGTAGTCGAATTGAAAGCACGCGAGTTGGAGGAAGAGTACGTAAACAGATACCTATAGATCGTTCCTTAGCCAGGGACGGATCCACGGGGAGGACAAAAAGGCAGCTGCGCTTCCAAGCCTCCCGGTTTTAACCAATTTTCTTTAAAAAAACGATATGACTTCCAGAATGTTGTACTCCGTTGCACCCCCCTCCCCCCAACCATGGGCCTGGACCCTGTGCTGGGCTCATGCTCTGTCTCATGCTCTGTCACAGGAATACCCGGTCAGATCGCGAGAATATGCCCACAATTAATCGAATGCGGATGCAAAACTGTTTAATTAGGGGCTAAAATTTGAGGTATTTTTATTAGAAGGCTCCCGACAGTTCAACATAGTGTCGCCACTGGTTTAGGACGCCTTGTAAATGTTACAACAAGCCTACTGGTCAGATTAGATCTTGTATTTTATAATCAATAAAACTGAAGAGCAGTTGTGAGCGATGCATGGAATCATTTAGACTATCTAGAGCTGGGGGAGGACAAATGACAGTTTAAGATGCTTGTAGTGTGTAGTGTGCTTGTAGGTGGGCGTTTAAATGGATGGCGGACCTTTTCTAGCAATAGAATTGCATGTAAAAAAATATATATATATATCTTACCACACAACAATATAAGCTCCAGGTTGACATTTAGGTACATTATGAGGCCTCGTACAATGGCCCATCTCCCCATTTTTGCATCCGTGCATAGATGTATGGTTACAGGGACATATTCAGTCGCTTGATTTGGGAGCGAGCCAAACCGACTACAGCTAGGGATCTTCCAATCTTGCAAGTTCCCATTGGGTTCCCTGTAGTTACAAGTTTATTTTGATTTTCATGATATCTCCAAAAAGGGTGACATGGACTTGGTCTTTAAATGTCAACGGTAATCAAATCCTTGCTCGTGCAACTGGTTTGGTATAACTAAGTAGTAGAGGAGCAACCAATATTAAGTGCAGTAACTACTAACAATAAAAAGCGGGACAACTGCAGAAAATTAATGGACGACAGATAAAACAACCTTACCATTCGTCTGATCTGCACTAGCAACTCATATTCTACGTTGTCTGCGGGAAGCTGATTTTTAGCACATGTTCAACCACCCCTTCGATCAAAGACAAGTAGTAAGCCTCAGTCTCCCGTCTGTATGTTTTACTACTACAGTTAAATCATTCGCCATGACTATTTTCAGCCAGCCCCATGCAGGAAGGCAAAGTTTTCAAAATGTGGCCCTCCAGAAAATGTTAAGGAAGTGATTTACTCGGGTTGCATAATATGCACTGTTTTCCATGCACATATTCCAAGTTATTGCAAGTTCGGCTTTTGGGATGGAAGTTTCACTAAAGCCCTCAAAAGACTTGTCTTAGAGACCCCGACCCACCATCCGAACAAGCGGCTACCGCAACAACAGCTTAATTTAGAGGTCAAAGTTTAACGTCCCACAAAGCACAGGGACGGTCACCCTGCTCAGGTCACCCTCTCACCAGTCAGTTGACAGTTGACCTACATTGGATAGATTTTGAGCGACAGAGCGTCACAGGAAATTCGATCCCAAGCCTTCACCGGTGCAGTACCAGTGCCACTTCACGGTTTTCTGAGCAGCAGGCCGGAGACCAACGTCCGGCCATCTGAGCTACTACAGGGACGATGGGTTTTCCATCAACAACGTTGAAACAGTCAATCATTTTGGCTTTGTCTCGGTATTTGTTAGAGGCACTGTTAGTGTAGGACACTAAAATACATTAGATGAAAGGATTCAAGCTTGACCGTGTTGAGTCCTCCCTAAGTCAGGAAACTCCTCGCTCACTGTCTGGTTCTGGAGGCGCCGGTGCTGTCGCGCCGCTGGCCTTCTCGGTTTTCAGTGACATCATCACAGCTAGTGCCACTTAGCACCACCATCGGCAGCCAATGGCGGACAGCGGTTCCAGTTTTCCTCGCTGACCGAACGGACCGGTTCGGGGTCGCCTCATTTTTGTCAAATGATTGTTTGTCAGTCTGATACACCCAGATGGATGCATCGCCGAAGCCGACTCGCCCGGGGCGCTCGCGGCGCGCAGCGGTGCCTCGCGCCGCCACAAGTCACCTAATTAAAAGTAAACAAATTATCTTAATTACAAAGTGCGATGGTGGATACGGTATCGGGACTGGTCTAGGACATCACTCACTAGCTCCAGACCTCACCAGGTATTACAGAGCGGACTAGAGGTGAAAACAATCACACATCAACTCCGAAGGTGACAACATGCCTTACAGGCAACACGCTGAAAATGTCAAGGAATGTTAGTCAAATGCACCCACAACGACTTTTGGGGGGTTTTAGCGTCGTCATAAAGCGGCATTCATCTTCTCCTTCTCAGTGGCTCTTCATTGTGATTTGTTCTCGGGATGGTTTCAATTAGTAACCGCTCTTATCAATATTAATACGCCTCTCAAAGTGTGTTTGGCGTGCGGAAGCCAGCCGATAATGGCGGTTGGAGGTTGCGCAGGGCCCAGAGGTGCACTCAGGTAGCACAGACAATCACACTACCCCTACTGACGATACCAATTCACCATGAATCGTTTTATCAACCTAACCCGCGCCTGGGAATTGATAGAGGAAAACTTTCCGAGTCGCGTGTAATCCTAAGAATCCTCTTGTTCCCCTTTCCTTGGCATCCCTGGTGTCGCCTGTGCACACTGACGAGCCCCGCTCTGAGTGGAAATCTACCTGGGGGCCGGGCACATTTTTCTGGCGTCGCATTAACATCGTCTGACAAATTTGGAGCATGGTCGGACCACTAATGGGGGCGCTGAAGCGGTATCAGACGACTGCCAGTCAGCTCTGTAAATACTGCTGACACGGATACAGTGCACTGCACTCTGCCACTGGGCCACACACCAACAATGCTGCACTCTTCTAGCGCACTGGCGGATCCAGGGGCAGAGGAGGAGGGGCGCGTGATTGGATCACAAGGCGCCCTAACACAGCACCCTGGTGCCCCATGGGAGTGCTCCGGTTCAAACCGAAAGGTCATTTCCAGCTAACCCCCCTCCCAAAGAAAAAAACATTGGCGCCTCCACGATGCAGTTTTTTGGAATCCTTTGATAGGTCACACCTTAAAAATGGGCACCTCTAGGCCAAGTGGTGTCCTGATCAGGCCCAAATGGAACCCCCCCCGTCCGACCCAGACGGCATTTCCGGCCCAAAGTAGTCCCTCTCATTAGGATGCCTGGAGCCGCCTATGGCTCAGTACACCGAGAATGGTGGACGTGCTGGAAGGGCAGAATGACACCGCTCTAATGTGTTTGCTGTTCTGAAGCTTGATGGTGTTTTCCAGTTAGAATACCAGGGGTAGAAACAGATGATACACATACGATAGCAGTGTGCTCACTAGTGCGCAAATTAACCCATGCATTTCAACAAGCCAAAATTGTCCGAGATTGCTCGACAGTTGGCATGAGAACACTAGTGAAAATTGACAAATGAATACAAGTGAAATGTATTGCCGCCTCGGTAGCTCATTTGGAAGAGCGTCGAGCTCCGGTTCACTACTCAGGAACTCGCAGTGGCAGTGCGTGTGTAGGCTTGGTATCGACTCGCCTGAGACACTACGGAGCGCAATATTTACCCGACGTAGGTCGACTGGAAACTGACTAGTGAGAGGATGACCTGAGCGGGGCAGTCGTCCCTGTACTTTGTGGTAGGTGAAACTTTGGCTTCTAAATTAACCCTCCATTGCAGGAGTGCTCGTTCGAACGGTGGGGCCAGGGTCTCCGTGTTAATAAGACCATTGATGACTTTAGAGAGGGGGAGCGGTTGTGGAGAGGTCAGCGTAGCTGGCCTCCATTCAGCCGACCCGGGTTCAAGGCCCGGCGGCTTCCCTGAACAAGGAGCAATTTGCCTCCCGAGAAACCCTTTCAACAGGGAAAGAGTTGGCGACGCCATATGACCCTGGCAGTTAATGCGTCGATAAGCCCCAAAAATTATGGTTATATTATAAGACTTTAGAGAGGCTCCGAAAAAGAAAAACAAAATTATAAAAACTTGGACATAGTCTATTTTTAAGTGCGCCTATCACAGGAAAATTTCGTGTAGTGCACCTTTTAGCCTGAGTAAAGGCACTGGCAGTGTCTGGGGCCACCACTGCAAAATAAATTCCACCGAACGCGACGCTGTCTGTCCTACATCAGCGGCCTGCCCCGTCGCAGCCGTCGCGGCCGCATCGTTTCAGGTTTATCAGTCACCCAGCGCTGCCGGGGTCACGTCCCAATCACTGCTCATCGTCCCAGCGTCTCCAAGTGTCGCGCGCGACGACCCGGTGTCAACGGAAACGATGGGTCTTTCTCCACGTGGGGAAATGTGCAGCCTCGTCAGCTCGCCGGTTTGAAGATATCTGCGATGATGTTGTTGGATGAATGTTTGTTTCGATGCAGTGTTCTCCTAGCTTTCTGCCAGATACAAATGATTGCTCACTTAGGCAACCATTCTAAATTCTTCAATTCCAGGGAGCAATCATTGCTTGATAGAGTCATAGGCACATATCAATATAGAAGCCGAGAATCTTTTCAATTTTACCAGGAGACTCCCTTGCTAATTTTATCAATTTTAATTTATTTTTGAGATCTTAATTGTAAATGTTTACTCCTAGGTTGTAGTTGCACTGACTGGTTCTTTCACATATGGAAATGCTTTCACACGTAGAAACATGGCCGCCGAAGGCGGGGGGAAACGGGGGACGCATCCCCCCTGTTGGCCAACCAGCCAACGATGCCCAGCAAAAAATCTGGTCCATCGTTATTAATGCTGTCAGGTACCGGACATGCTAAAAAAATTTATCTGCCCCCGGTCAGCATCAGCCCAGGTCTGTCCCCCTGCAAAAATTATGTGGCGGCGCCCCTGCGTAGAACTATGAAAACATCCATCATTTTTCACGAATGAATCACAAAATAGCTTCAATCGCTGAAGAGCTCATCTCTGTCGCTCCACTACGTGTTTCTCGGACCCAGCAAACTACCCACCACTTCTCGGTTTTGATAACACGAAACGATAAATTCAGGTTTGCCTCGGCCAATTCGCTCGTCACCCCACGGGGTCGTAAATTGTTGCGTTATCATCTGGTCTGGCCTCTGTCAACTACCGGTCGTGAAACGCCGTATTTTCGTATCGAACTCAACCATCGGGATACTAACCAAATAAATAGACACGTTAGCGCTGAAAGCTGTGCTCATTAGTTCTCTACTCAAATAGTCGTAACTTAGCTGCGCCCCGGAGTGACGGAAGATATCAATCATTGATCGAAAGCGATGGAAAATGTGTCTTGGTATGGAGAGGGACTCATCTGAGAATTTAATGGATGTAGATGGCACGACGTGTATGTTTCATCCCTCTTATACCGTTTGTTTTGGCCTTTAGGTTTGAAGAAGTATAGTTGTGATACCGGTAGCTCCAGATATTTTCAGGTTCATAGCAGCCCATTGCTTTATTATTTTTGGCCATTGCCCTTCTAGCGTGCCCTGCAAAAGCTGAAATAAACAGCAAGCAAGTGCAAACACATAAACTGTAAGGTATTGAGCGTTCCCATTATGAAACAAGCCCTCAGAGGCGATCAGCCTCAACTGGCAAACAATTGTGTGTAGGAATTCGATTTTTTTAGACAAAATATCATGTTATGTACAAGCATGCTCCCAACTGCTGTACCCTGCACCTAATGACAACACGCTTGCGTTTGTCCGTTGTGGATCATCGTGAAGCCATTACAACTGCTCCAGTCTCACGTTATTGATTTACTTTTCTGCTCAGCAGCGATATTGTGATTGTAGTCAGCCATGGCGCTGTTCTACGTGTGCGATGATGGAAGTGACTGATACAGCACCATGCGTGCTGTGTTCCCCACCCGCCCTGAGGCGCCACTCCGACAACAAAGACTCTCGCCGCCTCGTTACGACGATTGTCTGGAATTACGATAAAGTGGATATTTATAGCTCCCATCCCGCCAGCCGCTTCTACCATGACGCCTTCCCTACCTTGTGTGGCACCATCAGCCAGCGTTCATGGGAGCTACCTCAGCCAGTGAGGACGACCAAGCACCCCGTGCGCTGATTGGCCCTCTTGTGGGGTCACGGACCCGGCTCAGTCACGTGATACCACCGTGGAAGATATCACGCGGTCACGTGGCTCTCGTCTGACGAAGCTGTACGACCCGGTCTGTGTGGTGATGTGATCCGATACGCCGCTGGATGGAGAGATATCGGCTGTGGCGGGTTCAGAGGCATCATCAGAGGTATCAGAGCCGGCGCCCGATCGCCGCTCGCGACGCTAGAGCGTCAGAACAGATGGCGACTCCAGCAGAAGATAGAGAGAGCGGAATCCGATGGTGATACTAGCCGACGATTGGAAAAACAAAAGGTAACCGCTGGTCATTCGCATCGAACAAAGTGCACGCACATGCCGACGCAGGCAAACAAAGGAAAGGCGTTGGTAGCTCTGAAAAAGCAGGAAAAGGGCATCGTCAGCAACTGACTGAAAACTTCAAGTCTGCGTCTTTGAAGAGGTATTTATCTTATCGAGGGTAAAGGGGGAAGAGATAGGAAGAGAGAAAGGGGACAGGGGCAGGGACAGAGACAGAGACAGAGAGAGAGAGAGAGAGAGGTCTACTCGTTCCAAAACTATTTTCAGCGCAGATTCTTTTTAATTTGCTCTCTCTCGGAATATAACACTTTTCGAGATTATAGAGATGTCAGTCTAATAATGAATTTGTTATCATTAATGTTGGTTTTAACCTTCACCCGGAGAGGGGAGGGTATAAGCCACCTTCGTCATGGTTCGGGCGGTACTCTCTTTACGGCCTGAGTGTCCGATCGAACACTCCTCCCTCAGATTTTTGCAAATGATTCCGGGCCGATTTTATTGAGATGGTCATCGCTTTTATACTATAGGGCGATCAAATTGACAGCTTGTGAACAAAAAATTGCATTGGCTCAGGTCAAATTAACGATTGATGACGTCATTTCTAGGTTCATGTAAGGGAATTCTGTTCGTCTAAAATAAGACTGGCAAAACAAGGGTGCAACTCGGCTTCTAGAAAAAGGTAGATAAAGTTTCTAAACACCATTCGAAAGCTCTTGAAACGTCAACTCTGCGCGTTGTCATTCACTTTGCGATCACGTCAATAATAAGGTCACCAGAGGTCATCAAATGCCAATTTTTTTGTCTTTAACTTAAACGAAACAAGCTTGAGCAAAAATTTGGTATCAGAGTAACGGACATGATCCAACGATTCAAATGATATGCAACATGACCTTGAAAGGTCATTATTGGACCAGGTCAGGTCAAGGCAATGCCCCAAATTATTTGAATCATTTGGTGAAGACGAATATATTTATGGATTTGGCTTTGTTCTAGGTCTAATAGTTCCGTGGTTATTAGGCATTTCCTAAATTTTCCTAAATTTGACCCACTTTGGCCCTCTGAAACTTCACAGATCAACGGGTATGGTTCAAATTCGGCTCCAAAGAAGAAGACGGTAGGGCTCTTTCAGGGCCTTTTTAATTTTCTGCATCACTTCCAGTTCTCGAAATCGTAAGGAGGTCCAAACACCCAGGTAGTGCTGGGGGTACGAAAAGAGCCCAAGCAGTGGCAGGTTAAAAATGACCCTATAGCTCCAAACTAGAACAGCTTTAAAAAAAACAGTCGAAAGCGGCGCCAAAAATAAATTGTATTTACTTTTGCTTGCTTTTTTCAGGCCGATAGCTAGGTCACCTATAGGCGGATCTACGATTGTCAATCGGGGATGGGGGCACCTAACCAAGGGGCACCATGCGCACCAGGGGGGGTGCGCCACTTTTGGCTGGCAAAACCCATCAGGTGGGCGTCAAATCCTATCGGTGGGCGCCGATTTTCGCGTCCTAGTGGGGGGGATGGGAAACGAAATTTCAGAGGGCACCATCGACCTTTCAAGAGGGTGCCATGACCATTTCAGAGGGCACCGAGTTTCGATGGGGGGCGCCTGCCCCCTTTGCCCCCCTCTTTGGATCCGCGGATGAGGTCACCAGAGGTTAAATAATGTCACAGCTGTCGAAATTAGATGTAGTTAGAAAACCTCGTTTTGATCAAGATATGTGATAACTAGAAGTATTTTATTGACACTTTTCTAAAGTAATTTCTATTGTCATGATGCATCATCGAATTGCTAACATCAAAATGGTAAGGACACTTGAAACCCTTATCCGTCAGAAATTTTAGAAAATGCATTCAAGCTGCAATACAATGCAAGCTAAATTTCGATATCATCTGCACCGTCTAAGAAGAAAGAAAGAACGATTTTGGAGGGCCTTTAAAACCTTTCGAGAGACAATCCCAGACACTGGCTACTACATCTCGGCTGGGTCTACTTAGAGGTCAACCGAGGTCAAAGACCTATGTTACCGGTATTATTGGGAGTCTGCTCTTTCACTTATAATTTCCGGGGCAGGGCACATAGGATACCTAATTATTAAAACACCAGTGTAATCCTTTCCTCAATCGAACAGAACGCGCATAATTCCATCACGTTAGGCCAAACTCAAAGGTTGACCTGGTACCAGGTCAGCGAAGGAGCGTAGTATCAGAAAGGTCACAACGTGCATACATTAACCAGAGACCAAGGTTTTGGGATAGAAAACGGCGCACCCCGGTGAGGGCCACCTCACGCATCATTTCCCATCATCCCAAATTTTACCCCGGGTCACTAAGGTCAGGACGACGAGGTCAACCAAGGTCACCTCACTCACCTTGATGTAGAGCACATTCAAAGTGATCATTAAACCCCAACCTCCAGGGTCACAAGGTGTATATCCGGATTTTCAATGCCGAGGTCAGGCAAGGCGACCCTCCCATTGGAAAACATGGGAAAACTATTAGGATATAAAACCACAAAATATTCAAATACAGACTGCCAGAACAACGTTTTGGACACCCACGATCCCAGGGGTCATATTGCCCGACTTTAAGGTCACCAAGGTCACAGAGGTCAAAAACAGTATTTGACAAAACTACCAATAGCAGAGCAATGAAACAAACACCATGTGTTTGTTTGTCACTGCTTTCATTGATATACGGCAAGGTCATTACCTTCGGACCCAGGTCATATAGGTACGAGGGACCTCGCGGTCAAACCACTGGCGGGAGGTCTACGTTCCACATGCGAAAAACGGCAATTCTATCAAATGTACTCCAGGCCCAATACTCTAATACAAAGAGTTATACCCAGTTTGTAATCATTCATATTGGTGAAAATACCGATCTACCAATGACCCAGGCAAACCATTAACCAGCACAAAACATGAAGTAATTTCTACTGAATTCACGCAACTTCTATGCACTCGCAGATTCCAACGCCCATATTTCGGAGTTAGAGGGGGCCATCGATGGCCCGTGGGAAGGTGGCGCCGGACCCCGTGGGGCGCGGGTTAATTGATTCGCTGTGAAAAGCAAACAAAGTGACAGTAAAAAGGAAACTATGTCTTTATTTAGTCGAATTACACTGGTGGGAGTATCGTAGATTGCTTGGCCTTAGAAAACCTATAAGCGGTGAAGAGTCAGGTTTTCTTAACATGAATTTCGGGACAAGTCCCTGACAAACGACGCTGTAATTACTAGGTTCATGTGATACGTAGACGCTGAAACACTTAGGTTTCACATTTTTTTGCTTGGCCTTGCAATGGTGAGGTCGCGGATCTGTCAAGATATTAGGTCATGGGCATGACATCACAAATAGCACAATCTTATCTCAAGCTATCCTGATTATATACAAAGGGTATTAGATCATTTGATATAAATTTTTAGAAGCAGTGCAAACTTACGCATTTTTAGGTGGGATCACTGACCTTAGACTCGTGATCATGCCTGATGAGGTATTGATTTGAAATTCAAAGTAATATGCAAAATTGTCCCAAAACAGTTCTACTATCTGGCCAACGCGGAAAAAATCTTAGAGAGTAAAATGACCCCACCATCAGGGTCAAAATTCAATTTTGACGTCTTGGAAGAAAATCTTTGGCACATAAGTTTCCAAAAAATCATAGACGATCTGTAAAGATTATTCGTCAGCCAAAACAAGCGAGGTAGGTTTGTGGTAAATATTAAAGTACGGCTTGCTACGAATCAAGTCTTCAACACCCACCAAAAACAATAAACCGTGCCTAAACAGGAGAAACCGTCCACTTGAGACATTTCATCAGTTTCCAGCCCTGTCTTTGTTGTTCTGGCTCCCGTTCCTACACCCCCCCCGTTTCCAGCTGTCAGTGTCGTCACCACGCCGGACTCGCCAGCCGGGCGGCTGCGGCACGCGCCTGACCCTCCGAAAACAGGCGGGCCGTCATCACCAAAGGGGTGCGCCGCTGCCTCCGCCCGCCCCCAAATGCCTCCGATCTGATCAGCTTCCAGACCAGTGTTGTCTTATGACGTCACAAACGTCGAAGCCGCCACTCTGGCGCGAGACTCCCTATACGCGGAACTGGAAGTGTATCCTCCGTTTGAATAAGCTGGGAAGAAAATAGAAATGCTTGAGGAGGGTATGACCGGCGAAAGGACTAAGGGAATTTTGTATCAGCCAAGCGATAGTATATCTTGAGATAAAAATATTTGGATCATGCTGATCGACAGTAGCATCGACATCATACTGATGTCGACGCTACTGTAACAAACATTTTCAACGACTGTGTTCACAGGTGTAGGAATGAGATGAACACGTCAAGTGCCGTAGTGCTGTGAACTAGGTTAGCTAAATTTGTTTAAATGTACGAAAAAATATGTGTCAGAGAACAAAGTGATGGATGGCTTAGTGGATATCATCAATATTTCCGAAGCCACTGGCCCCGGGTTCAAATCCCGACGGAGCCTATGAATAGGAGGATCCCCAAAATCCCTCCCAAGGGGTGTGAGAGTTGGCGATACCGTATAACCTTGTGCGTTGTTAAACTCCAACAATAAAAATACTAGTATGGGCGCCGAAAGCGGGGGGACGGGGGGACGCGTCCTCCCTGTTGGCCAACCAGGGGGGACGTCCCCCTCAAAATTTTTGGGTCAATCGTCATTAATGCTGTCAGGTACCGAATATGCTCAAAATTCGCCTCCCCCGGTCAGCACCAGCCCGGGTCCATCCCCCCCATGCGAAAATTCTGTGGCGGTGCCCCTGAATACTAGAGAATAAGAATCGCTATAGGAAGAGCAGAAATCTGGTGATGAGTTCTGCTTGGGGATTATAAGTTTTTAATAGAAAATTAATGCGTTCCTGCCCTGGCCACTTTTATGTCCATCCCTATGCCTATGGCTGCATCAGTTATGGTTGCATCTGTAAAAAGCCCGATCGGAGTTCACAGGTGGTCCCGGAACAGTCCCAGCTGGTGTGTCGCATCCCGGCACCGGGACGCTGAAACCAGAACCAAATATTCTATCGTGCCCTCTTGGTGCTCAAACCTTGCACATGCGCTTTATCACCTATGTATAATTTCAGGGGTTAGAAGAAATGATGTAGGAAATGCAGGTTAAGGCTGAGGGGAGGATTTCTGACTTTAGTTTCAAGAATGGGTATATTTCTCGAGTAAATATCAAAATAAAAACAAAACATGAGACACATGTTACCACTGACTTCTTTGCCTGGCGCTTAAACTAATTTCATCATAATACCAGCAGCCAGAAACCTCACAAAGACACAATCCATCCATTTCCAATATCGCTTCCCACGGCCTAGAATATCCCTCACCATTCCTCCATTTAGCACCCCCATTTCCTGCCGCCTGCGTGCGCCCCTGTCGTTGCGAGCCACCTCTGGCGCGGGAGCGGCGGCCGGCTATCATTTATCTGGCTCTGGCGGAGAGCGCTGTCCCGCTCTGTCAGCACACCTCACCGCCAGCCGTAAGCAAATGACCTCAGCCGACTGGGCGACCACCCGGCGCAGCCGCAGGGAGGAGGCAGGGCTGGACGCCGGCTGATTACAGCTTCACTGCATCTATCAATGTTGCGAACGCGTGAAAGGAGACGCCTGCCAGATCTGATATAATAGTATCACTGGATTCAAAACTCCCCTCTTTCCAAAGCGCTACGCTGCTATTGGCATATTGGTTAAACAGCTTGTTGGGTGGGGAGGGGAGGAGCTCGGAGCTGGCACACTCCAGGATGTCGACAGCTTCGCTACGGGCCGTAGCTGCCGTGTCCAAATAGGCCGTAAAATCAGTGTGCACCACTTCTCACAGAACAGGCGGCACAAGGCGAAGACATTCATTAAGACACCCGCGGTGAGAGAGCGAGAGCGAGAGCGAGAACGAGAACAAGAACCAGAATAAGAACAAGAACGAGAACGGAGAGAGATAGAGAGAGAGAGAGATCCAAAATGTATATTACCGTTTGGATGTTCTTGGCTCTTTTTATACACTCTAAGGATAGCCATATCCCAATCCTTGGTGCTTATTGTTTATCTATCTTCAGCGTTCTTATAAAGAAGATAGCATTCTCTTGAAATTCCATCGGCAGGTGCAGTATTCAATCCTTGTCACTCATCCGCTCGCTTTCAGGTGGTCAGAATGGCTACGAGCACAGGTGTGTCAGCTTCGGCATCTCTCTCCCATGCACGAAGCCACGAGACCAGCCCATTGAACCAGCACTGGCACGCTTTGAGGCCGCCTAACAAAGTGCAATAGCTCACCGCGGCCGTATCAACAGTGGCATTACCATTGAGTTGTGGCCCGACCGGCGCGTTTTATTTCAATACAGCGTGCGGGTAGCCTCTCTCCGCCGCCGCAGGGGGCGCTGGCATCCGTGAGCTCTCGCAGCTCTCGGCGCTTGCCAGCTCCCGCAGCTGCCGCGGTGGTGGCGTGCTGGGCTGGGCTGCGTGTCGAATTCTCGGAGGGGCATTAACACGCACGAGCAGGCGTCTACGACTGGCGCGAGTACGTCGTCAACGATGTCGCCAATAGCGCCGCAGGCGTGATGATTGCTGAGGCGGGCCGGACACTGCCGTGTGGATGCGGGGCCGCTGTGAGCCAAAGGTCCGGATAGTTGTCACTGATATGTTTTAAACAGTGCAAATGGAGGCAGAGACGGCGGATTCCAGTTTCCGGCGGGAGTGCAAGATTTTCTGGGTGCTCCCCATCCCCAAGGGGGGCCTTCGGTTCTCAAAGGGCCTCCACTCAGGGGGAGGGGGGCGCCGACCCAAGGAGACAATGACGGAGGGGGCGTCAACGCTCCATGGAGTAAGGGAGGCTAAGATCTAAAAGACTAAAAGGATCAGGAAAACATCCACTGGTGTCTTTGTGAGGGAAGACTGTAATCACTTATAATGCAGCCAAATTTCCTTGACCTAGGTGAGGGGTGTAGCCAAATGGGGGGAGACCGGGATCCCCCTCAACAGGACCAAGAGTTGTGGAGAATCTATGAATGGGTTAAAAATGTAAATGCTTCACGCCCCTGTCCACAATTTCCAGTCTTCTGATTTTTGCTAAGGTTCAGTGTGAGACAAATCGACCGTACTGCATTTCTTTTAAATCAGACTGGTGGATTTTGTGATCTTAACACACGAGGGGGGCACAACCGGAGGGGGAGGCCCCCAAGATCCGGAAACAAGAGGGTTAAAAAACGCCACGTAGGGGGGGGCATGGTGATCACATGATGACCAATCAGACCAGGTCAATATCTTCAAGGCAAACGAGGTCGAAAGGCAAAATGGCCATGCGGGATCGATTAAACGTGATTATGCACAAAAGGCGGGAATAAGCTAAAGGCGGACAAGGTTCATAGAAAGAGGTCTCAAAGAGGCTTCCCCACAACTTTGGGTCAAGGTCATTCAAGGCATGACCTTAAGGTCACCATATGGTAACTACTTATTATTACACTTACTAACACCTAGCCACTGTTTGGCGGGAAATGAGGATGACCTTCCAAATGACCTGACCGACCACCGACCTTGTATTGGGGTACCCACCGATGACGTCATAGCATAATATAGTCGACGGAACATCATTTGGCCGGACGCACAGTGGTCAGTGACCTTGAAAGTGCAGATATGACGTTGACCGTACCTTGACCTGACCTGACCTCATGTGAAGTGACCTGACATAAGTCCCGCTTATATGACGTTAGACGTCACCACTCGGTCTTCAATGCAGCAACGGTCCGACCGCGCGTTTACGGCGATCTCAAAAGCAGGTCGACTTGAAAGCCCATAAGTCAAAAATTTTCGGCGATTTTCAAAAGCTCACCAATCGACGCGCTATTAAAGTCTGTTAAATGTCCAGGTCGTTTTCGGCTACAAGCGGTTCTCCAGCCACCTCGGAAAAACAGGTGGGGGCCTCCGAGGCCCCCCTCCAGTGCGCGTGTTAGGAAAGAGGCGAATTACCCACCCTGGTCAGGAATAGGCGTAACCAGGAGCCTGACAGGAATAGGGTTGTGTGAAAATTTGACAGCTGTTCAGAATAGCGAGTATGAATCTCTTAAAGGCAATGTGGCACCTTCACAACGTGATTTTAACTGAGATAGCCAAGTTGTAAAGCAGGTCGGAAAACCCGGTACTCCATATTTCATTTGTCTTGGAACTCGATATTTCCGTAGAAAAAAGCTAAAACCTACCTGACACCAGCCCCCCTCAGCCCCCCGTCGCCGGCGGCCATTGTTGTGAGCTACTGGTGTGACGACATATGCTGGCATATGCTGACGTCACGATGAGCATCAGCCAATCGAAGCTCTTGAAGCGTTTCAAGTATGGTAGTGGTTGCCAGATCGTGACATCATCCACAGGCAGATATTTAGTTCTTTTTCTAGAGGAGTATTTTTAAAAACCAAATATTGAGCTTATTGTACATTTTCAGAGAAATCATGAGTGGTTTCATTATTTTTGGCTAAAAGTACGCCTAATTTCACTAAATTCTAGGATTCGACCAAGGTGCCACATTCCCTTTAACCCACTAGTGTAGAAAACACCTCTTAATATTCACTGCGAACACATAGCCTACCACAAGCTCAATTTAGGCAGTTAGCAGCGCCAACACAGAAGCCTCGACCAAGTACCCCATACGCCATCCTTTATTACGGGTAAAATAATTTAATGAAGTTGTCAGCGCTCGCAACAAGACAAAGTATAGCTGTTTCCCGTTGCTGCTGGCATCGTCTCTCTTCGTCGACAGCGAGTCCCCAGAGAGATACGCGGATATGCACGCCGGCTGGCGCCCCAGAGTTTGGCGCCAAAACCGGTAAAGATGTGACGAAAAAACGCGATGTGGGGGCTGTATCGTTAGTTCTATTGTGACATTCGGGACGGTTTGAGAAGTATTTTCTAGCAGAGCAGCTGTGAGAGTGTGTTTTCGTTGTCCCGCATGGTCCCCACGGGACACAGCTGCAGCGTTCTTTGTGGTCTAGCAGGATGTTTCTACAAGTGCTACCGCTTTCTTGCAACTGTGTTGCCTTTGTTCTGCGAGCTCTTGCGTGATTTGGTGCTGCGAAACTTCTACAATACGAGCCTGAAAAACCACGAGGGAAGGAAATTTTCAGACGATTTATGATTTGGATGTGATACTGATTGCATGGCAGTAAGAAGCTCTAAAGTTGATGCCTCTTGTAGTAGAAATATTGAGAGCCATTGCAACACCATGTGATAGACTCTAGTTTGGCGCCAACCCACAACCGTAGCATGATACTCGTTTCGACCTAACCAGTGGAGAAAAAAGGTCAAACCTGTCACCAACCAGAACTCAAAGGGCCAACACTGTCGCACCTAGGATACGTTGCATAGGATACGTGGACAAAACATGACATACAAAGCTTAAAAAAATCGGTCATAAATGTAGGGATGGATCCTGAATTTCAGGAATTCAAATAAAGCTTCCCAACACTTAACAAGGCGTGCATATCAGCCATGAAAGGGACGTTCTATTCTATTTCATTTTCTGTCGGCCAGTTGAATTTTTGAGTGATATACCCCCAATGTTCAACACGTTAACAGTTAGTGCCGTGGCCCCGGCTTGAAGTAATATACGTCACAATGCACCTTGCCGCCCCTCCCCCCTAAATGTACTGGACGTTCCTACTACTCCAGTAGACTGGTCTGTGACCAAGTGGTCTCCCTAGGTCCAACTGGCCTGTAAGTATGCAATAGAATTGGCAAATAACAGTGTTTGTGATAAAGTTCTTGCACATTTTAACATTCCTTCACATGACAAATGAAAAGCTTTCTTCATTATACTGGTATCTCTCTAGCAAAGTAACCAATCAAAACCAAAACCAGAAACCAAAATCTAAAAACAACTCATCCAACTCACCAACCAGCACCATCCCTTTCTCCTCCCAATCAATAGAGACACTCGTAAGTACACCACAAAAGGCATTTAAACAAATGTCGCAAACGTTGCAACAGAGTGACGAAGATATTAAGTGTCATTAAATTTGACTCAGAATTCAACCATGCAAATAAAAATATCTACTAAAACTCCAGTTAGTGTTGCTCGTTGAACTTTTAGTGAACAAATATCTTACAAATACCTAACCAGTGGCGAAATTTGACGATCAATCAAACTCTATCTCCCCCATATTCTCAGACCCCCAGTCAGTGGCAGGTTAACTAGTTTATGGTCTAATACTTAACTGCTTGGATGCAAAAACTTTCCTATCGATTAAAGATCATGGAGCAAAGCAATTCTTAATATAAACTCCAAATTAAATAAATATTGCGTGATCGTAAAATCGCGATCGCGAACAGTCAAATTATCGATGGGGGAATAGCGATAGCGGACCACCTATTTTTCGATCGCGTGAACAGCACTGGTTTTAGACTTCTCACAGCCTTCCTGCAAAAAATCAAAATCCCTGAAATAACACACAAGGAAATTTAAAGGTATTAAACACTACTTCAAAGTTTCATAAGGGATGCGCGGGCACCCCCGCAGAAATATAAAGCCACAACTCGGATTCGACTATTCATACTTCCGGCGCATTCTGGCATCTTGTCTGATCTGGTTTGGTACAGGAATGCCAAAGCTTGTGGCCCCTCTTTCTAGGCTATGTTTTGCTCATGCGGCAATTGATTTAGAACAGCCTCAAGTTCTTCACGATGGAAATCTGTCATAATGTAGTTATTCTGACACTCTGACTAGATGGATTTTAGCTCACATCAAAAGTGAATGTGTAAATTTCCCATTTTGAGAAGACATGGTCATCATCGAATTCGCAGTGGATGTATCCGAGTTATCAACTCTTGTGCTTATCCTGGCCTCAGACACCTTCGCCTGTATAGAGGGGGAGGCTTGTTGCGACGCCCACTCACGCTAGGCATTTATGTATAGTCATACAGCTTTGCAACAAAAGTCAGCGTGTTTTTGTGACGAGCGCTCGTCACTGATGTCATTGATATGCCCTTAAGCTAGGATGGTGGTTGACAACAACCCGCAGCCGCCTCTGTTGGGGCAAGGGCTAGCAGAGCTCCTCTCTGATTCACACTTCTCCTTAACCACACCTGACAGGCTCCCTTCAGGGCAGCCTCGTCTCCACCCGGTGCTTGGGGCGTCGAGCGGTACCGTTCTGACAGCTCCACTCCACCCCCTGCTACTGTAACTCCCCTTCCCAGCTACCAGGACGTGCACAAAGGGGTGTGGGTGGAGTGAGGTGGGTGAGGGGGGATGCATATGCCCGACCACAATGTGCTAATCAACTGTCTGTATGGCACTGGGAAAGAAAAATGACGATCTTAAACAACCGGTTTGAAGTGTTCTTAACCTATGGGGGTAGGAGCAGAAAGCCGGAGAGTATGCTAAATGTTTCCTATTTCTACGATGAACCCATGGAATTGCATGGCTAGGATCAGGGGCGCAGCCAGGATTTCGTTCAGGGAGGGGCAGTGCCCAGAAAAGGGTCCCTGCGACAGCGCCAAAAGGGCCCTGATGGATAAAAATGGCCCTGCTTGTTACAGAATAGAGTGCTTAAGAGGGCCCTGTCTGGTATAAAATGCCAAATTTGGCCACAGAGCATAGTGTGGGCGAGCCGCGCTTCGCGCGGCTCGTGTCCTCAGCGGGCCTTCGGGTCCTCAGGGAGGGGCGGCTGTCCCTGCCGCCTCGCCCCCTTGGCTACGTCCCTGGCTAGGATCGTCTTGAAAATATCCTTAATCCACTTCTCCTTCGGCCATAGATTATCAACCCGGTGACTGACATGGACGAATCCCAGGAAAAGTTTTACCAAAAATATACCATAAGCCAAACATCCCTGAGCACACATTAACAAACAAAAGTGAACACCTTGATGTCTGAGCCATGGACCTGAAAGACACGGGTACGCCGCACGCCACCACATGCTCAGGCCATTGTGTCGGCACCGAAATCTCAAACCATGCCGGGGGCATGCCCTCCCCGCCCCCAGCGTCACCGACGCCGTCTCTGTTTGCTTTTGTGAACAAAAGTTAATTAGATCTGGTGGCCAGCAGTCGGAGCCACTTAGGCACGCGCGCGCCCCTGCCCTGCCCCCGCAGCAGCAGGGGAGGCGTGCCCCAGCCAGATCTCAGGGGAGAAGCTAGTAATCATGAGGCGGCATCAGTCAACGGACGCAGGCGGGTGTGGTGCGCGTTTGTTTTGAACGGCTTTCACCGGCGAGCAACTGACGCGATTAACGGCGAAGAGAGAGAGAGAGAGGAGGAGGAGGAGGAGGAGGAGGAGGAGGAGGAGGAGGAGGGGGAGGAGGAGGAGGGAGGAGGAGGAGGAGGGAGGAGGGGAGGAGGAGGGGGAGAGGAGGAGGGAGGGGGGAGGAGGAGGAGGAGGAGGAGGAGAGGTAAGTTCTGAGCATCTTCTTTAAACCCAATGAAGGTACTTGTATTTACCGATGTGAGCCATGCATCACGTAAATGCACGTTGCGCAAATTCAACTTGAGGTGGCTTATAGCAGCCCAGCATGGTGCGAACGGGGTGTGTTTTTGGCGGTGTGCCGACAACACACGAACTGGCCTGCGGCCGTCAGCCTCCTTCCGATGAGAGGTGGGCCGGTCGTCGGCACCCCCTGGGGGCCGGCGCCTCCGTCTGTTTTTCAGCGGGCGACGCATGATCGACCTGATTAACACCCGAGCCGGCCTGATTAGCGCTAATGAGCGCGGCCGATAATTTAGAGGTATTTACTCAGCGGTTAAACGGACCGTCACCGACGCCTTGTGTCCGCCGGCAAAAAGGGCTCTGTTTGCCATCAGTCGTTACGGGTAGCGGCAGCGGTTGTCTGAGCCGTCAGCGGTGCGAATGCTAGCCAAGTGTGAAAATGATTGCCTGATTGTGTTAGCGAATTCAAGAAGCCCGCCCATACTTGGCCTGCCTGGATTATTTTCCGTCGCCCGTTTTTATTTTACCTGATATTTCAATGAATATATATATATATATATATATATATATATATAAAACAAAATATTTCAAAGCACAAATGATACACAGAGTGAGATCCGGTTAAATGCGCTCATTTTGCTACAACAGCTGACTCGCACCACAGCAGTCTGCCACACTGTCGTATCACTGCCGGGATGGGCGGTCCCAGGGGGATCTAATCCAGGCCCGCATCCTCTCAAACTGACCAATTTACCCAGCACTAGTCCATGTTGGCCAATCAAAAAAACTATATTTTCGAGGTTTTATCCGAGTTGTCTCCTCCCCAAAACGCTGAATATAGTTTCGCCCCTGACCTCTGGTCCCCGTCCTTCGCCGACGGTGTGCCCACAAGTCAACCCTGCACTGCAACGCACTTACACCATCAGCTCGGCCCTATAACATCCTCTCAAAGCGACGTGTCCTCAAACCACCAGTGCACACGGGCGGAAGTAGAGCAGCCTTCCAGTGGCGGATACAAGGAGAATGAAGGTGGGAGGTTTGGAGGGCTCAAGACCACCCCTCCCCCTGAAATTGCAGAGTGTCTATAGTTAATGAATAGCCAGAGGCTGACACGGGGCAATCGTGGAGGTGGCTGTAGCCCCCTAGGCCCCACTTCTCCCGAATTGAAGTCCTGGATCCGCCACTTCTGCCTCAGCACATGAGCAGAGAATGTAGATACGTTTGTGCCGGTGGCTGTAACAGCATCAGGGTTTTTCAGATTCAAATAGGCAGTCAATTTTTGTCTCCAGCAAACTTTTCGGAGTAGGGGGTGGGGCTGGATTATTCATATATTACACACACTTACACCCTGTTGAGGTAGCTTTATAGTGCTGTGATGAATATAAATTCATTAAAACTAAGGAATAAGACGTTAGGGATGAGAAATTGTGAAGAAAAATGAGGTGGGATTCTACGCGGAGTGGTTGCTGCAGCCACAAGTACATGCGCTCACAGCCCCCAGGTACAGTAAGAACGTTATGAAATCGTTGCTTATTGACTTTAAAAAAATATTTCTTGGGGAGGTGGTCAGCAGCCGCAAGATATGAGTTACGTATCTTATGGACGACCCCGATGTTAAGCATTGACCTAAGTTTTTGCGGGTGGTGACGCTTATTGGCCCCAGATCCTTCCATCCGACCCCTGTACCTCGGTTTTTCTCCACTGAGGACTGGTGCCCTCTAAGCCCTTTTGAATTGCAGAATATCTCCAATTTTCAGCAAAGGTTTAGCATCTTTCACTTGAGGTCGTTATGCTCATTGACAAGTTTTGTCAAGGCCTAATATATCAAATTGAACGCAAAATTGCATCAGAAAAGAAAAAGACTGTACTGTCGAATGCTGGAAGCTCCCCTTTTGAGCCCCAAAAAGGGGTCTTCTACACATTCAGTTCCCATGAGAAAATAGACAAATGCACTCTCCTGCATCGTGTTTCCTCTTAGAGGGTACCAGGTTATATATGCGTAACCACATAAGGAAATTATATTCAATGTTCTTCATATTTCCAGTTTTGTCTCATCACATCTCATACGGCTTACGTAGTCTACGGTGTCTGTATTAACACTTTCAGAGCATATAAAGTTTAACCATTTGTTTCAATTATATTAATAATTCTGGTATCCCCTCTCCAAAATACACGCATGTATCCCAAATACAAGCACATCCATCACAGGGCGATATAGATAAGGATATGTTTGTCTTGTCTACACAAAAGACTAATGTAGCAACCTCCTTTGCAGTGGAGATGTAGCACCCAAAATTGAACAAAATCTTCGAGTAGTTAGAACCTCTTGGACAATGTATGTGTCTTGTGCCCAACTTACCCTTGAAAATAGAAATAATTTCAATGGTAATTACTGGATTTGGGCTCATTGTTAAGCTAACTTTTCTACCCTACTGAGTGCAGAAACATATTGTTGTTTCACACCAAATAGGCTACAAAAAAACTGAATGAAAACTGGTGACATTCATCAAACAGTTTAACGAAAGGGCTTATTGAACTCACCGTTTTTCTAAAAGATACCGCTGCGTTTTAATGCAAACTTTTGCCGGTGCAAAGAGCCTTGTCTGAGAATGACCACCACGTGTACCTATACATACGGCTAGCTGCTAAAACACTTTCGTGCGCAGTATGATCTTGTGTGAGTTCTGTTGCAAAGTGTTTAAGGTGAAAACACCGTGGTATATTTTGCGGCAGCGGTCGCGCCGTTATCTTTTGTTTTGACGCTGGGGCAACATGGCATTAATTTCACGGCCTTGTTTTGTTACAGCTGTCGCGAGCTGTTTTTCGCGCGCGGCGACATGACAAACCGGGATTCGTTTACACCTTTAGCAACCTTATCCATACCTCGTGGCCAGTGTTTAATTTCGCCCACTTCCGAAAGTCCCCCCATATTACCGGGACGCACCAAGATGGCTGCAGTATCAAATCAGCACCGTCACGAAAGCGTCCCTTTTGGCCAGGGGCGATGCCAGCACTTTGGTGCTGGTGGGAATAGTAATTAAACGATGAGCGTAGATCGTGGATGCTTCTTCGCCACTCATTTTTAGATGTGAAAAACAGCTTCACTGCGGGTCTGATATTTTCATTTTAGGACGGATAGGTGCAGCAAGCCTTTAATGGGAGGAAATCGAAAACGTGTGTGAGCGTTAATTTTCCACGCATATGCTATAATGCCGCCTGTCAGATTGCTATCTTAACACGCGCATTGACGGGGGGGCGGGTACCCGCCCCCCTCGGGTTTCTTGGAGATAGCAGAAAAACGGCGGCGCATAGCGCGCCGTACTTGGCATACCTTTTCCTCATCATTTTTACAACTTCTGTGAAAATTTTAAGGTTAGGTCATCTCAGGTCAGGTCACCAGTACAGGTCAAGTGACCGGACCTCAAAAAAGTTTAAGATAGCATAAGTCGGAGCAGGGTGAACTTATCCTATTGAAACTCATATCACAAAATGGACCCACCGAGTTCTCTAAAATATATTCTGGTATTTTTATATCCATGACCTAAGGTCAGATACGAGACATGACCTCTCCATTGGAAATACATGGGAAAAATGTTTTTACGGAATAACTCAGTAACGTATGGTGATAGACGATTTATTTTAGCTGTATTAGGCTCGCCTGGGCTTTGCGGTTCTAATGATATGTATTTTATATAATTTGACCCTGACCTGACCTCAGGTCAGGTCAAATCCTTGATTTGACCTAGCAAGGTCAAATTATATATCATTCGATTCGGCTTGCTGAGAGGATTCATATAGTTTAAGTCGTTTTGCTCTATCTTTACTTGTTCAGATGTAATGCCCGAAAAACTGAATTTACATGTTATCCCTATGACGGCATGTTTTGACCTCTCGTGACCTTAAATGTGACCTGACAAAAAAAAGGTTCAAATGTTTTCGATAGAGACGTGGATGGGCAGCCCAGCGCCGTTTACCGTTTTTCGCTACCTTCCGTGGTTCTTGAGATGTTAGGGGGCGAGTACCCGCCTCCCCCGTCAATGCGAAGGTGGCTTAGACCCCCGTCAATGCGCGTGTTAATCCCACCGTTTGGGATCATAGTCCGGTCCAGGGGATATTGGAAGCAGGTCCCCTCACCACCCCCTCGGTAGACCTTCCGGCACCCATGAAATGGTCACGGCGCCCCCTGAAAGGATGATGGCGCTCCCTAGGAGGTCGCTTCCCACTCCCCTTCCCCAGGTTACGAGTACCGGTTTCCACGCGATAAGATTTGACGCCCACGTGACTGGTTTGGTACGATCTCCTCCTGACTCAGACGGTGTCCCCTTCCGACCATGTGCCCCCCCCTAGGCTGGGAGTCCTGGATCCGCTTATGTTAGGATAAAACAAATTTTTCCTCGAAATCTGAACATTTTCAAAACCTGCCCGCCGCCCACCGGGGGTCCGGCGCCACCTTTGCCCCATCGGGGGCCATCGATGCCCCCTCTAACTCCGAGAATATGGGGGTTAGCGCAAATCTGCAAAGTGCAACAGAAAGCTTGCGTGAATTCAGTAAGAAATTACTTTACAAGTTTAAGCGTTCAGGTCAATGGCTTAAGCTCCAGAGGTCGAGTTAGGTCACAATAGGCTATTTTCACTAAAATATGCAATGGTTAAGAAAACTGGGCATAACTCTCATGCCATTAGTGCTATTGAGATCTGGTAAAGTACATTTGGCAGGAAATGGGCTGACCCTTTTTCGCTATGTGGAACGTAATGACCTCCCTCCAGTGGTTTGACCTCCAGAGGTCACCTCGTGATCTAATATGACCTGAGGTCACTAAAGGTCAGAAAGTAATCTTGCCGTATATCAAATGAAAGCCAGTGACGAGAACATACACGATGATGTTTGATTCAGCGCTCTAGCTCAATTAGGTCAAAAGTTATTGTTAAAATACTGTTTTTGACCCCTGGTGACCTTGGATGACCTTGAAGAAGTCAAAGGGAAAATATGGCCCCTGGGATCCGTAAAGGGGTGTCCAAGACCGCGTTTCTGAGCAAGCTGAGCATTAACTATCGTTTGTTGTGACTTTTAGATCATAAGGTTTTCTCCATGTTTTTTTCAATGCGAGAGGTCACCTCGTGACCTGACCTCAGGTCACTAAATCGAAAAATTCCGGACATACACCTTGTAGACCCTGGAGGGGTCATGAAGTGTAGGAAGTTTCAAATTGATCGACTAAGAAATGTTGCTCTTATAGAGCTCAAAAGTTGAATTGAGGTGACCTTGGTTGACCTTGCCTAGTGACCGGATTTTGGGTGACCCGGGGACAAAAATTTTAGGGGTAGTGGAAAAATGATGGGGAGAGATAGAGCCATTAGCCGCGGCGCGGCGTCTTGTCTTTTTCTGCTATCCCGAAAAAAACCTTAGGGGGCCATCGATGGCCCTCCGGTGGGGCGAGGGTTAACACGGGCAATGGAGGGAATCCCAAAGTGCTCCACCCCACCTAATTTTTCGAGGTAGTCGATGAACTGTTCGCCGCCGCAAAATGAATACCAGGCTACCTTTGAGAGAATTCATGAGCGCGTCGATTGGTTAATGAATTTTGAAAATAAACCAATAATTTCTGGACTTATAGGTTTTCAAAAATCAGAGCTATATTTTGAGACCGTCGCAACTGCGTGGTCGCACCAGTTCGCCTACATTGTAGACCGAGTAGTGACGTAAAAGTATCATATAATCGTGTTACATGTCAAGGTTACCCCGCATGAAGGCCAAGGTCAAGGTTATGAGCTACATGTCAAGATCATGGGCCCCAGTATTCCGGTCAGATGACATTATTCAGTATGACGTTTGATATGCTACAATTTCATAGCTAAGGCTGATCAAATTGTCAAGGTCATGGCCAAAGGTCTTTGTCAAGGTCAAAACTTGATTTCCCGCCCAAAGGCTGCTACAGTGCCTGTTATATTGTACATTATTGGAAATATGTAATATCGTTATGACATGCCTAGGTCAGTGACCTTGAATGACCTTGACATAAAACTTTCAGGGAACATTGTGTAGGACTTTTCCTCTGTGACCTTAACCCACTTTTGCTGCATTCCCGGCCCTTGTCTGCATAATCACGGCATTTCCCAATAGGTATGCAGCAAAGCCCAGATTCAAAATTTACGACCTCGTTTGAGTTTGAAGATATTGACCTAGGTCAATGAAACTTAAAAATAATGTAGGTCACCATTGCCTTCACATTCCTCCCTCTAAACTAGTGTTTTCTAGCCCCTTTGGTTTTGGATATCTCAGGGAGGTACTTAGGACCCCCGCCATTCACAACACCACCAGGTTGTCGCCAGACCTCTATCCACTGAGCGTGTTAAACTGCATGTTGACATGTATATGTTACGGCGAGAAAACGCCGTGAAAGGGCCAAAAGGCCAAAACTCAAAGGGCAGCAAATGGCGTTGCAAAGGCCGGTCGTTAAACGGCCCGTTAAACCGGTCGGACTTTTCAAACGGGCCAAGCGATAAAGATGGGTAGCAGGTATGACAAGTCAAAGTGATGGTATGTCGTTGGAGAAAATTGTCAATCGCGAGGTGTAGTGGTGACATGTCAACCATTCAATAATAATTGAAAAGAGAAACACCCATCAATGATAAAGTTTTGGGTAATAGTTTTGTCATGAAAGCCATATCTATCAATAGCGTCAGATACCGTTAAATATTTACGATAGATATATATCCTTCTGAAACCACAAGCATAAGCATAAGCCTGGGCATAACGATCATTAGGATCCTGTTTTAGTAAAATATTAATTTCATACAGGTAAGTATGTACTTTGATTAAGTTACTAGTCATTCTAGATACTTGTTAAATATGTTTGCAGTCAAATTCAAGATAATTTATAAAACATAGGCGTTTTGTCTTTGTTCACGGCTTGCATACAGTTTCCAATTGCAGCCCACATCAGGAACGAATCAGCAGACAGTGGATTTAAGCAAAGTCATTAATACAATTGAACCACCCGCAGATCAAACCATTTCATAAACTACCAGAATGTTGGGGTGGCTCCAAAGATACAGAAAAGTCAACAGGTTGTCGCACGTCTCACGTGGAGTGGAGCAAACAAATGAGATGAAATAGATAGAAAAACGACCAGTCAGGTGACAATGTCGGCCATGTCATCAGTAATGGTGAGAGAGACACATTATTCACCGTGTCTGTCTGCAGTTTTCAGGTTAGGAAGCCCGACAGTTAGCAGTATATACGTTAAAGGGAAAGTGGCACCACTTTCCCTTTAACCAGTAAGCACAAATAACGTAGTTTAACTGAGATAGCCAAGTTGTAAAGCATGCTGGAAAACCCGGCACTCAATATATCGTTTGTCTTGAAACTCAAAGCTCCGAGAGAAAAGTTAACAACCTACCAAATAAACCCCACATGTACCCCATGCAGCAGGCCACAACTGTCAGCTGTTGGCGTGACGACATATGCTGACGTCATGGTGAGTATCAGCCAATCGAAGCCCTTAAGCCTATTGAATGTGGTAGTAGTTGTAGATCATGAAATCACCCACAGGCAGAGACTTATCACTTTCTATAGAGGAGCATTTTAAAAATAAAAATATCGAGCTTATTGTACATATTTCAGGAAATCATGGACGCTTTCATGAACTTGCAGAAGTACCCCTAATTCACTAAATTCCAAGATTCGACCAGGGTGCCACATTCCCTTAAACGTCTTGCTACTGCCAGGATGCCCCAGTGAAAGGTGCAGCTCATGAATAACATCAAAGACTTCCTCATTGTGGATGATTTCTCGTCATGTGTTTTTGTTGATCAACTTTTGCACTCCTGCAATTGTAATTAAATCATACTTTTGAAGCGCGGGTAGTGTCTCGCAAGTACAGCTTCCATGAGCCTTAATGTCCGCTAAGTCTTTGACGATCTCATCAAAGTGACCTTCGGCACCGACTGCGTGTTCGTTGCTTTCCATCTTTGCAGCAACAAAAATAAGCAAAGAACTCCTCTGCGACATAGTTCCTGATTATAATCATTATTGGTAACTAATGAAGCAAGAGAGTGGGCACAAGACGAGGTTTAGGACAACACGCACATTGGAAATGATATGACCGCATTCACTTTTCAGGGCATATTTTCCATAGTATTCAACAATCGAAAACCAATCGATCAGAGGCTAGATAATGCCGGTGTTCACCAGAGGTGGTCTTTGCCTGTGACTAAGCCAGATTCTTAGCATCGTTAAAATTGTTTTTGCAAACAAGGAGCACTAAGTTATTTCGGATACATATTTACTTTGATAACTGAATACGTAGGTACCAGTCATCCTTAAATGCTAAAGCTCTACAAGCAGCAATCTATTCAAGCATTGCAAGCATTTCTGCACGCATGTAAATGGAATGCAGTCAGTAATGCTGCCATGTTCAGATATTAATATTAACTTAATTTAATCGCCCAGTTTACAAATTCATGGGAAATAAAAGATTCATGAAAATGGAAAAATTAGATGCATTAAACTAAAAATACGGACTTTCTAATAGACCAGACCCAATCAATTTCCATACAACTTAGTTTTCATGGTCCAAATGCGATCTGATCAAACCGCAGATCCAGATACATCTTGAGTCGTCGAGTTCATGAAGCGCTATTTTCCCAACACTTTAGCACAGACTCTGCCATAGTATGTGAAAAACCGCGTACTCCATCGCATGCGATCCGGATCACATTTTGGCCATAGAGACTAGGCCAGTGACTATCATCCGAATCCAAAATCCAATCAATATGTATTGAATACAACTAATTCGATAATGACCTGGATTCAAATGCTCATCCAGTTTCGAAGCTAAGCTGTTCCGGCACTCAGCAAAGGTGGAGGTAATGTTACCTGGGATAATTTGCCTAGAAAGGCCCCGAAGCAGCCAATTTGGATTCAGTAAAGCAGAGGAAGATAGACTCAGCATAAAATGGAAAATTAATTTGGAACTTTGTTTCAGCTACTTAATTTCCTTTACCTAGAAAAGATGGCAGCCTTAGCTAAACCTTTTATGATGAGAGGCGCTGGCTTGCCTCTAATCTAATTATCCTGGCCAGGTATGATTGTAAATGCAGATGGGGTGGCACAGGCAGAGGTGCAGAAAGTATACTGGCTGTCACAAACTCAATGCGACGTATGCCTCCTCTGTCACACAAACTGGAAATGATAATTTTATACTTGAATACTATTTCCAATATGCTGAATGTCATCTACCTGTCTCTTACTTTTGCAACGGACAAGGTTCAAGCACCAAGCCATTACCGCATAAAAGTAGTAAACTTGTTTCATTTTAGATCATGTTTATGTTTTCGAAGGAAAATTTCCAATTATGGATCATTGTTTTCAGTATTGGGATCATAACTATTATTGGCAACTCTGACTGCAGTTTCCCAATGACATGCATTTCCTTTTGAAGAAGTTTCCATTTTGGAAGGAGTGTTTCCAATTATGGTACATTTCCCCATGATTAAATGTGGCAATTATCATGAAAATTATTATTGGGAACTAATCTATAAATGGGAGCGTACACCTACACACTTTTGGGAACCCTGATCACAGCTTCCTCCCCCACCCCCACTGAACTTCCATCTCACATATCAACAAAAGGGACAAAATGTCAATGTCAACATAGGATTTGGATCTACCTAAAATGCGTTGATAAAGTGGACTTTAGGTAGCATTTTTATAGCCAGATCAAATGCTTAAAATTTTCCCCCAACACCTGATTATCACCTGCCTGGTCGTTCCTTCTTGCAGTAAAACTCGAGGCAACTAACCTGCATAGATGTAAAATTATGTCTATTGGCCTAATAGGTACAGAGGTATTGGAAGTCCATACCAAAGAAAGATCCAGTGTATAAGTCAAAATCCTGCTTTAACTCCAGGCAGTTCAGGTCCTGTGCTGCTACTACCACTGGTAGTAAGCAACACACCCCCAACCAGTGTTTTTCAAAGTCTCTTTCTTCTGAGATTTTCTGTGATTTTCTGAGATGAGAAGGGGGTCTACTATGCCCCCCTCAGTGCACGTTAGTGCCAGGCCCCTCTCCAGTGTGTGTTTTAACACTTTGTGGAGGACTGCATTGGCACACATTTGCTATCTCTACAATATTGACATTATAATTTGATCATGAAATCTCACCTGAATTACTGTTGTTGCCAGTCTGCTGCTGCGCCAACTCTCCAAACTTCCTCCAGCTCCAAATCTACCTAACCAATCTTGATCTAGGGCACAAATAAGGTAAGGCACAAGCAAGCTAAGGAATGAAAAACCAAGTTTGATGTGTGAAAGTACATCAGAATCAAAGTAGCCTACATTCATCTTAGATTAGCCATGGGCAGCACTATTTATTCCATTTAGTTTTAGCCTGCACTTATCTCAGATATAGGTACCTAATAAATATGCTCTCAACAGAAGTAGCTTCCCACTTGTTCAAATTTTTTGGCAGGCTCTACATCACACAAACATTGCGAACTTGTGTTGTCGCTTTGCGTAGTTTAGGTAG
Organism: Lepas anatifera; assembly: GCA_034440635.1. Lineage (NCBI taxonomy): Eukaryota > Metazoa > Arthropoda > Thecostraca > Lepadidae > Lepas > Lepas anatifera. The sequence continues at coordinate 1,161,469 of JAOTON010000231.1, read as the reverse complement.
AATTGCTGCCCAGCTATGTTTATTTCTTTCACTCATTTAGTACTTTTCCTAGTAGCTTTTAGGCGTACTTGATACCATGGAATACAGATACCACAGATTGGGCTTTCCGAAATGCATGATCGTTTTCCTGTGCAAGCCACGGTTTATAAGTTATGACGCATCAAAGTCATCGGCCACCACATCTCCCATAGACTTTACATTGGTCCTTACCGAGCTTTACTTACCGAAGGATTTTTCATGTCCTAGATTGGCACCCAAAAGCGGGGCGGGTTTGCATTGAGGTCTCCATTCCAGGTATCTCTATTCCATGCTTGATACTAAATTCAAAGAAATAGGGACCGCTAAATCGAAGATACTCAAACTTTAAATATTATTTAACCTGACAAAATGGACAGAAAAGTACTTGATAACGTATCTGCGTTATCTTTAATGCCTAAATATGCCCACAATCATGTATTTCTCGAAAAATTGACTGTCACATTTCGGGCATCTAGGCGGCAACTTTCTGGCAACTACTAACAATCTGCACCATTGGGCTGCATGTTAAAATCTGGCAACTGTGACAGCGGTTTCCGGGTTTTCTGCAGCGGGGTCTCTCGTTTTAGTAGAAACTGAACACAATACCAATATTTTATCACTGATGGTACGCTGTGCAATTGAAGGACAGAGTTGCTAAATTAAAATATTCGCCACACGCTTCATTCTGTATTTCGAAAATGTGTGGTTTGATTTTGAGCCATACTGTCACGATCGCTATTTTGTCACACTTATGCACCTCGACTATCATAAATGTGTCACAAACTCCAGTAGCCGAGTTGGCAAGTTTCTGCACCTCTGGGCACAGGATATTTATCAAATTCTTAAATCCATGACTCAAAAAGAATATTTTAATATGGAACTCTCCCCAAACCAGAAATAGAGCATAACCTGAAATCGAAGATAGTAAATTTCTAATGCTATATTTAGGGTTCAATCCAGGGACGACGCAATATTCTTAATCGTAGGTACACAACCATGCATAACATTTACCAGAGATTCAGCAAGTCTCAAGGCGACGAGGCGGTCCAATCACCCCTGCACTTCACAGATAAAAGAAGGCGTACAACGCTTGGTCTTCCGGCGGCAGGTCGGGTCACTATTATGATCAGGAGGTGGAGTGGGCGGGATTTATCCAATGCGCTTCGGTCCAGAAGTGGAAAAATTAGGCATGATGCGATTTGGAGCTAATTTTCGTGAAATTTGATCAGTAGACCCATTCCAAGAACGCTGCTGCGTGCGAATTCATTTACTCAAATCCGTTTTAAACGAGCCGGCTGATTTGTAAACGGACCGGCCGGTTTGCAAACGGGCTGGCCAGTTTGTAAACGGGCCGGCCGGTTTGCAAACGGGCCAGGATACTAGAAAACCCAAACGGGCCAGACTTTTGCAAACGGGCCACATCGCTGGCCCGTTTGCATCTGGACCGGCCCATTTGCAAACGGGCCAATTGCTGGCCCGTTTGCATACGGGCCGGCTATTTGGCCCGTTTACAAATGGGCCGGCCCGTATGCAAACGGGCCGATTTTCCATACGGGCCGTAACATATATACACAATCTGTTATCACACCCTCTACATCAAAGTGTGACGAGACACAAGCGTATGGGAAGCTATATGGTGTTTTGATTGAGCATAAGAATGAAATGTCGAAGTTGTATAGCTGTACCGATCCATAATGGAATTAATTATATGACCTTTTCCTGACAGTAAAAATATGGTGCAGTTTCATCTCATTGAAAAATATGATAAATGATTTCTGTTCTACCTGTGGTGAAGGGTTTAGTATGTATGTACCAACATCAGAATTCGTTTCAGAATCCTAGGCGAATCCAGATGAAAAACGTGCAGATGTTCCTCCAGTCGAGCATTTTGTGCCCCTGCACTGCCAACCGCATCCTAAAATGTTTTTGATCTTCGCCAAAGAAGGAAGTAGTGTTTCCTCCCTCCCCTCCCGAGCTGCGACTCGGCGTACCTTGGTAAGTTCCGCAATTATCAAGTGACACCCTCTGGTCGAAATGGTGGCCATCTCCCCCTACGCTACCCTTAGAACTCCTCTCAGTGAAAATTCTGATCAGCCCATGCGAGTATCTTAAACATTCTCATAATTTTCAGTACAGTTCAGTGGCACTACCGCAATATGTACGTTCAGTCTTAACACGCGCCCCGCTGGGGGGCGAATTTCGCCCCTCCCCCCTCCTGGTTTTCCCCAGATACCGAACAAAAGAAGAGACACAGAAGAACGAAACTTACAGTACCTTATCCCTGATAAATTTTACACATCTGGCCAAATTTTGTAGGTCAGGTCACGTCAGCTCAAGGAGCTATTCAAGGTCAAGTGAACTGACCTCAAAACCCAAAATCACGAGTTTGAAGCAGTGCCTAAGGAACATCTGTCAACCGATCAGTTTGAAACTTTCCCAATATGATGAAGTCATCAGGGGCTACAAATCTACTATCTCGGAATTTTGATATTGGTGACCTAAGATGGGGTCAATTTTATGGTCACCCCATTAGGTATAAGTCTATGGTGAAAATAGAATGGGCTCGTTTTCAGTAAACACTGGATAGATAAAGCTGAAAATCCTTAAACCGTCTATTCTTACCATCATCTTGAACATGAACTTGAGTTTTGACCATCTGACCTCTCAAGGTCATGTCAGGTCAGGAGCATAAGTGATTGTTTGCGATAACTCCACGAATTTAGATAATGCTCCATTTGCCAATTGTGCTTATATTGTCACGGGAGTCGATTGATAGCAACATGACCATACCAGGGCACAACCCTGATCAGCTCGAGGTCAGGTCATTTTCACCATTTGACCTAACAAGGTCAAATTATGCATCATTGGATTTACCGCGATTAGAGGAACTCAATGATGCATACAGATTTTCAACCCCCTTAGTACAGATCTAGAGAGAGAAGCGTACACTGCTCCGTTGTAAGCCTATGGAGCCTTCTTTGACCTGTGCTGACCTCAATATTGACCTGACATAAAAATACTCTGCATAATTTTTCTTCGTCTCGTCAAGAGCTTTCGAACACCGTCCGTAATTTTCCTTTAGCTTTCCTAGGAAATGAGATACGGAGGGGGCGAAATTCGCCCCCCAGCGGGGCGCGTAATGCTAGGGACCCCAGCGGGGCGCGTGTTAAGAAAATATGACGTAAAGAATCATTTAAAATGTTAAAATAAAACAGAAAAGAACCGAAAACATTATATCTAGGGAACTTGCGACAAACCTAAGAGAGAAAACAAAACAAATTGTTGCAGAGTGTCAACCGCGTACTTGATATCAATTTCAAGCCACACCTCTTCGTCGCTACACCGTCGTCCCCGTCGTACTCGACGCCAGAGACGAGGCGCGTGTCAGAGCGCGCCGAGTTCGGCGCGAATGTGTCAGGGCTGTCGACACGGCGCGACGGCCGCGCGGACCGCCGGCTTAATTAACTAAGCTTATCCTAGTTGTTTATGAATGTTAAACACGAGAGACAAGGGGCGCGGATTCAAACGGAGGGCTCTCCAATTTAATTACGTCGGCGCCACGGCTGGGATGAGCTCTACATTGGATGAGAATGTTCCACGCTGCAGTGATATTGGATGCCGTGGGTCACATGTGGTTCTCTGAAGGCCTACGGACGTTGCAGAATATACCCTCAGATCGAGCTCTGATTTGTACAGGGTGTAAGGTCTATGACTACGTTAATTTTTGTTCATTGTTCGGCCCCTAATTTTACCTTATCCTTTCTGCCTCGATAAACAAAGAAATGTGCTAGCATTGCTTAAATCGGAAAGTTTTAAGTCCAATGATGGAGTGATAGGTACGCTAGTCAGCTCGTGCTGTACACTCGTTTCAATCGAACGTCCGACACGCCTTTTTATCAGCAACAATCAAGCGACGTGCATTTTTTGTTTCGACCGGGTCGCGGACCTTTGCTCCCTGAGGCGATCTCTGGTGGTCCCGCTGATTAACTGTCTCCATTCCAGCAGGGTTATCTCAGCAAACAGCGCGCGGTATTTTCGCGCGTCACCGCCAGCTGATCAATGGTTGGCGCGAAAACTCGGCGCCAACTCACGGCCTACGCCGGTTTCACAGCTCGGTCGCGGTGCTCGCTCGGAACTGATGGATTCGACTTTGCCTGTTTCATCAGAGGTAAGATCAGAGACAAATGTGCACGTCGGCGGCGACGACAAATCATCGCCGATGGGCCTGCCGACAGATGTCGATGACGTCGGCATCGGCGCGGCGGAGGCGACGTCACCAGCAGCCGTGCCGACGCGACGTCACTGACGAGAGGAATATACCTCCGTCCAGGGGTTCTCAAACTAGGAGCCCAACAATACTACATTGACTTATGTAAACGGGCAGTTTTAAAGGCAGTTCTGAACGCGACAAGAATAATCTCAGACCTATTTTGCATTCTTATTTAATATCACTCCACGCAGTGGCGTTGCCACGTATATTTTACTGGGAGGGAGGACGGGGCCTTGCAGTGATCTGGATTGAAGAAGGGGTGGCAGAAGAAGCCGAAAACTTATAGACTGTCCAGTAGAGCGGTAGCCGAGGCAGTTCACCCCTAAACTATTTGTGAACATTTTCCTCAGTCCAAATTTCTAAACACAAGACAAGGGTAAGATATGATCGGTCAATTTCCAACATTTAGGGATGTGTGTCTGTGGTTCGCTAGCTTGGGATGCGTTCCCACTCGCCTCACTATCGACGCCCATCATTCCATGTCGACAAAGGTAAAAATATAGGAATGGTGAAAGACGTGCTTGTGGGTGAATATATGTGAAACACTGTTGAAAATGAGTGCTGGTCGATAAAGCCTCGTTGCCCTGTAAGGCTTATAGAAATATGTGGGGAATACTTACTGGCTGGCAGATTCAACGGACCAACCAGGTCACGCTTCTTGCTATAGATGAATCTAGGCAATGGCGTACACAAGCGGTGGGATAGGAGAGCTCACCGAAATGTCAGGGTGCTTATAGTAAATGCATTGCCGGAGGCTGTTCTAAGGCAATGCCGGGGTAGGCTCGAGCTCCATAATCCACAACATACACGATAATACTCGGTTTACTAACATGTCCTCCCTAAATACCGAGCCATATGCTCCAATAGATCTGCCTCTAGTAAAGACATAATCTCAATACTTCCATGGAGTCAGCCAAATTTTGTTTTCGGAACAGTCTCAAAATATCAAAAGCCTATCACGAACCGTTTGGGATATATCTTAGGAAAACATGAGGAGTGGGCAAAATCCATGCCCCGCCCCTGTCAGGGACAGGGCTAACTTTCCGCCACCCTCTTCCTTCAATCCTCTGAATAGCGCCTCCGCTCAACGATGAAGCATGCAAAAAGCAATGTCACATGCTGAGCTCAAAGAAAAGATGAATCATTTATTCTTTCGCCCCACTTACCAATATTCCGGTGAACCCCAAAAATTTCAGTGGTGCCTGCAAGTGTATATATATATATATATATATATATATATATATATATATATATATATATATATATGTATGTATCCATAAAATTAAGTTATAATTTAGAAATGGGCCATGGCTTATGAGTAACTATCGAGATCAACAAGTCCTTCTAATTATTGAACAGTGACCGGTACTTTGGGCTTACCTCAGGCACGTCGTCTTGTTCCAACTTACATCCAGACCCCAGTGTCGTCCAGGATATGCCTGCTTCACCATTTGGACCACCTCTGCTGTTTTTCTGGTGCGTGACACGCACCACGCAGCGTTACCGCGACAGGCCTGGCGCGAGCTGACGCCTGTCACGTGGCACGTGATGCGTCCTCGCCCGTGTCACGCGTCACTCCGCGGTGCCGCCGCTCACACCCAGCCGTGTAGGTGGTCTCCTCGCGGACGCTGTTTGAAAAGTTTCTATTTTTGTCGCCCTGCAGCCTTCGGGGAGCTCTGCATGTGACATTACTGAGGTTTAGCCGTCACTAAAGCGGTCCACCTTCCTGAACAGCTAAATGTTCTCACTTCCCGGAAACCTGTGCTTACCCAGTCCGTTACGGCGTGAAACAGATGTCTGGCGCTAGGGAAAACATCCATGTCGGCCCTTTGCCAGCCTTAAACCAGCCTTCAACACCTCACTGTTCAAACACTGGGGGGCAGGCGTCTGTCACGGCTTTGCGGCGTGCCGCCCGGGGGCGAATTCTTCGCGCCTGACAGATGTCATGCCTACTGCCAATAGTTAACGTGAATTGGAGTCAGCACCCCAAGGGCGTAAGATAGACTGGTTTTAACGATAACACAGCAAGGGACGTCCAGGGAGGAGAAACTTTTCTGTGTCAAGAAGCTTCACATTTTGAGCGTGATTAAAAGAAAAAGAGATTTCATGACGATGGCTGAAATGACGAGAACATGGATAGGATATCAACATGAGAAAACACGTTCAAGGTTAAACATTATACTCGTCCCAGAACGTAGGTATGAACAGCACAGAAGTGAACAATAACATTTTCCAGCGGTTCTTCTAAGGGTTCAACAGCTATCCCAGCGTGTTACCATGGGGAAGGACCTTCAGCTTAGACAAATGACAAGAGAGGGGCTCATAGGCAACTGGCTTTCGAGAGGAAAACATTCTGGCTCTCCTCAGGAATTTTAGTTGTCCTAATACGGTGGCCAGCTATTTGTTTATCCGGTCCTATCTGGGGAGTTTGGAAGATAAAAATGTGACTAAATTTGCCGAATTCGGACTGGCTTGTTAGGGTCACGGTAGGTTAGGCAATATTCATATGAAGTACCCAAGTTTCATGGTATAAGTATGTGGCGAATTGTGTATTCTTATTTCCAAGGCATATTTGATGTCCGTGTGCACTGTCCATGTTTCTATCAGCATCCCTGAGCAGAGAAAACAAATCCAACAAGCCGCGATCGAAGCCGATCCGCTTCCTTCCGAGTGTATCTCCTCTTAGCAAAACTGGAAATGTTTCATTGAATGCCTCTGCCCAGGACCTCCTGATGTCTTTGTCGGGCTCACCTGAGAAGCAGGTGATAATTAGGCGACTGAAACGATTATAGCGCGTCCTTGGTCGGAGGGATTCACATTTAGGGCGGGTAATTATTTACACCACGCCGCGGCCGGACGATAACAATTATCTGAGCGGCTTCCTGAGCGATTCCCATTTGGTTGGAGAAATGTGCGGAATGCCCACCAGACGCCTGCCAGGTGTCATTAATGTCAGACCCTGTTTAGAATATAAGAGTCAGCCGTGATATGCGCATATCTCGACTGAAACCGGACTGTCAGTTTTTCCGTGCGTGCTGGGAGTGCCCGCCTGAAGTGGTCTTTACAGAAAAACACGATGTATTTGTCAGGGCCAAAGCTGAGTATTTCTTAAATAAGTAATGATAAGTTTTTGCCGTAATATGATTGGGTCAAGAAATGGTGAAAAATGCTTGGGCATATTTTTCGTGGACATATTTCAATTGTAACCAGGAATTTGGGAGTGTGAAAGGGAGCAGTAAAATAAGAACATCATTTGCATACATCCGGCCAGTAAAAAGATAAATCCTGACCATTCCTAGTGATACTGACGACTAGGTACAGAGGCCCTCGAGAATTAAAACCGAAGCCGGGTCATTTTGCAACCAGTTCTGACGTTGGGAAGGCATTATATAACTGGTATACGCAAAGGCAATGAATGCCTGAGTGTTCTATGTTCTTGGGCAAATTTAAATTGTGGCCATCAAGAAGAAAAACGTTAGAGAACTAGACATATGCTACTGTTCGCATGTGGTCGGTCTGTAAAAGCAAAACAAAAGAAAGAAAATCCTGGTCATTCCTCATGAAAGGAAGTTCGTAACGTTGCGAATACTTCCGGCTGACAGAAATACAGTGGAGATATTTGACACGCGCGGTAGAGAGGGGTCTGGCGTCAACGTGCAGTGGCGGAGAGGGTCCTAAAGTGCCCCTTGAGATCTCAAAACACCAAATGAGTTAGAAAAACGGCCGTTTGGCGCTGTGTCGGAGCAATGGTGACCTACATCATATCCAAGTTTTATTGACCCAGGTCAATAGGTATATCCAAGGTCAAACGAGGTCGAAAATGTCCAATATGGGCCGTGCTAGAGACCTATTGGGAAAGGCCGCGATTATGCGGGAACAGCCAAGAATATACTTAAAGCGGACAAGTTTTATAGAAGGAAGATTCCATGCAATGTCTCTGAAAGTTTAAGGCTCAATGTCATTCAAGGTCACTGGCCTATGACGTAACAAAATAGCTTATTCCCAATAAAGTATATGTCAGCTGCCGCTCTAGCAGCCTTTGGGCGGGAAATAAGGGTGTGACCTTGAACAAAGAACTTTGGTCTTGACCTGTGGCCTTGATCTTGACATTGAGTAGCCTTAGCTATGAAGTTATAGCATAAAATACGTCATGCTGAATAATCTCGTCTGATCGGAAGCACTCGGATCAATGACCTTGACCCGTGACCTCTTATCTTGACCAGTGGTGCAGCCAGGGGACAGGCGTGCCCCCATCGGTGCCGGGGTGCCCTTGATTGCCAGGTGGTGTGCCCTTTTGGGCCGTGCCGCTCGAAATTTGGTGCCCTACGTCGTTGAGCCTAGATGGAACTAGACTGCATTTAGTGATTTAAACTATTGTTTGACAATTAAGTGCCTTTTGGTCAGTTAGGGCATTCTGTCGCCTTTCCAAGCACCCGGGAAGAGGATAGGCACGTAATCCGTTTCCAGATAATGCCTCATCGTCGCCAATAATCGTATGGGCAGAGCTAATCTGGTGCCCCTTAAGCTCATCTGGTGCCCCTGAGCGCTGGTCTTGAACCCTGGAGCTGATCATATGCCCTCTGAGCTGATCTGATGCCCTCGTTGTCAATCTGGTGCCCCCCGAAAAATAATTGTGCTTTCTCAATCTATATAATGTTCTCTGAGTTAGTCTGATACCGCCGAGCTTGCCTGGTGCCCTATTAGCTGTTTTAGTGCCCCTGAGCTGATCCGGGCCCCTGAACTTATTTAATGCCTCCCGTAGTTTATCTACTGTCCAGGACCGCAGCCAGGGGCACAGGGGCACGTGCCCCCATCGGTGCCGGGTGCCCTTTTGATTGCCAGGTGGTGTACCCTCTTTGGGCCGTGCCGCTCGAAATTTACTGCCCTACGCCGTTGAACCTAGATGGAACTAGGCCGCATTTAGCGATTTCAACTATTGTTTGACAATTAAGTGCCTTTTGTCACCTTAAATATTCTGTCGCCTTTCCAAGCACCCGGAAAGAGTATAGGCACGTAATCAGTTTCCAGATAATGCCTCATCGTCGCCAATAATCGTACGGGTGGAGCTCATCTGGTGCCTCCCGGAGGTGATCATGTGCTTTCTGAGCTGATCTGATGCCCTCGTAGTCAATCTGGTGCCCCCCTCCCTGAATAAATAATTGTGCCTTCTGAACCTATACAATGCTCTCTAAGTTAGTCTGATGCCTCGAGCTTGCTTCTGCTCTATTAGCTGTTTTAGTGCCCCTTGAGCTGATCCGGGCCCCTGAGCTTATTTAATGCCTCCCGGAGTTTATCTACTGTCCAGGGGGCATAGAGCACGTGCACCCACGTGCCGGGTGCCCTTTGATTGCCAGGTGGTGTACCCCCTTTGGGCTGTGCCGCTCGAAATTTAGTGCCCTGCGCCGTTGAACCTAGATGTAACTAGACTGCATTTAGCGATTTCAACTATTGTTTGACAACTAAGTGCCTTTTGGTCAGCTAGGGCATTCTGTCGCCTTTCCAAGCACCCGGAAGAGCAAAGGCACGTAATCCGTTTCCAGATAATGCCTCATCGTACGGGCGGAGCTCATCTGGTGCCCCTGGAGCTGATCTGTGCCCTCGAGCTGATCTGGTGCCCTCGTAGTCAATCTGGTGCCCTCCTGAGAAAATAAGTGTGCCTTCTGAGCCTATAAAATACTCTCTGAGTTAGTTTGATGTCTCGAGCTTGCCTGGTGTCCTTTAGCTGTTTTAGTGCCCCTGAGCTGATCCGGGCCCCTGAGCTTACTTAATGCCTCCCGGAGTTGATGTACTGTCCAGGGGTGCAGCCAGGAAGGCACAGGGACACGTGCCCCCATCACTGCCGGGGTGCCCTTTGATTGCCAGGTGGTGTACCCAATTTGGGCCGTGCCGCTCAAAATTTAGTGCCCTAGCCGTGAACCTAGATGTAACTGGACCGAATTTAGCGATTGAAACTATTGTTGGACAACTTAATACCTTTCTCGGTCAGCTAGGGCATTCTATCGCCTTTCCAAGCACCCGGGAAGAGTATGGGCACCTAGTATGTGTCCACCTAATGCCTCATTGTCGCCAATAATCGTACGGTTGAAGCCAATCTGGTGCTCCTTGAGCTCATCTCGTGGCCTCTCAGCTGGTCTTGGCCCCTTGAGCTAATTACTTGCCCCCAAGCTGATCTGGTGTTCCTGAGTCGATCAGTGCCCCCCCGAGCAAATAATTGTGCCTCCTGAACCTATATAATGCTCTCTGAGTTAGTCTAATGCTTCCGAGCTTGTTTGGTGCCCTAATAGCTGATTTAGTGCCCTTGAGCTGATTCGGGCCCCCGAACGATCTCATGCCTCCCAGTTGATTCTGTTTCCTAAGTCAATATGGTGCCTCTTCAGCTGAATAGGTGCCCCTCAACTGATTATTGATGTCTCCTTAGATGGTCTGGTCCCCCCTGAGCTGGTTTGGTGGGCCCTGAGCCCACCTTGTGTCCCCTGAGCTGTTATGTTGCTCCCTGAGCTGATTTAGGCTCCTGCCATAATCTGGGGCTGGGAGCTGATCTGGACCCGAGCGGACCGATCTGGTGCCACCTGAGCTGCACTAATGCCCCTTAGTCTATCTGGTGCCCCTGAGCCCATCTGATGCCCTCTGAGCTAGTCTGGTGCCCCTGAGCTAATCTGGTGCCCTTTAGCTGAACTGGGCCTCCTTCCGTGATTTCATGAGCAGGTCTAAAGCCCTGAGCTGAGCTGGGCCCACAGAGGCTGATGAGGGCCCTTGAGATGGTATGGGGCTCCTGAGCCAATAGTGCCTCCGACTTGATCTGGTATTCCCGAGCTGGTCGGGGACCACTGATCTGATTGTTTGTGCCCGGAGCTGATCTGGTGCCCTATGGGCATCTGGTTTCCCTGAGCAGCTCTGGGGCTTTGAACTGATTGGGCCCCGAGCTGGTGAGGGATCCCTGAGCTGATTTAGTGCCCCTGATTTGAACATGCCCCTGTGCTCATCGATCTGGTGTACCCTGAGCAGATATACTGCCTCCTGAACTCAACTAATGCCCCGAGTGGATCTGGTGCTTGCTGAATAATCAGTGTGTCTCCTGAGCCCATCTTATTCCCTCTGAGCTAGTCTGGTGCCCCATTGCTAATATGGTGCCCTTTAAGCTGACCCGGGCCTCCTGGGTTAATATGTGATTTCCTGAGCAGCTCCCAGGCCCTGAGCTGAGCTGGGCCCACAGGGGTTGGTGAGGGCCTCTGAGATGGTATGGGGCTCCTGGGCTGATTAAGTGCTCCTGACTTGATCTGGTATTCCCGAGCTGATCTGAGCCCCGAGCTGGTCGGGGACCACTGATCTGATTGTTTGTCCCCTGGGCTGATCTGGTGCCCTATGGGCCGATCTGGTGTCCCCTGAGCACCTCTGGGGCTTTGAACTGCTTGGGCCCCGAGCTGGTGAGGGACTCCTGAGCTGAATTAGTGCCCCTGACTTGATCTTGCCCCCTGACCTGACTTGAGGTTCCTGAACTGATCTGGGGCCCCAAGAGCTGATCTGGGGCCCAAGAGCGGATCTAGGTTCTGAGGGTACCCTGAGCTGGTCTGGGCGCTGAGCTTGAGAGCCCCTTAGTTGGCTTAGGCCCCGAGTGATCTGGCGCCTTAAACTGTTCTGGGGCTTCTGAACTGGTTTAAGGCCCTATGAGCCCATCTGGGCCCATTGAGCTAGTCTGATGACCTCATCTCTGGGACCAATGAGCTAGTCTAGTCCCTGGGTGAAGCATGAGCTGCTCTGTGGCCCTGATCTACATCAGGGGCCCCTGGGGTGATCTTGAATAGATAGATAATAAGAACACAAGGCCAACTCCCATCATCTGCGGGCGGGGTCACTAGCTAGTCTATTCCCTGGAGGCACAACTGGGGGATGGGGAGTTGCTCTGGAAGCCTCTGATCCACACTTGGGGCCCCAGAGCTGGTCTTGAATAGATGGGGAATAAGAACACAATGGAAACTCCCCTTGTAAAACGGAGCTAACGAGGAATGAGGAACCTCTAAAACGGCTTTGATACCTAGGCACCCCTGGTTATATAACTTGCTTATTATACTGGTGGATTCTGGGAAGGATGATAAAAGGCATGTGCCCTGAGCTCAGAGCACAGTCCCCTAAACCAGGATTTCTACTGATTAATTTAAATGAAGAAATAGTTTTCACAATTTTCAGCCCTGTCACACCATCCCCATCCAAACCACCAGCCAGTTCATCTTTTACTTACTCTTAATTCGGACCGAGCCTTGCGAATATGGAACTTAATAAACGCGTTCAAAGGTATCTCCCAAATTTTTTCCGGCAGCAAAAATGTGTTCTTTCAAAGACACTATGCTACCCTCGTCCCAAGGCGATTGTGGGAGGCAAGGAACTTAATCCGCATTCAGCCAGGGTTCACTCGTCACGACAAAACCAGTGGTCATAAAAATTGACTCCAATATGCCTTAACCTGCACATTGTAACAGATATCACATGCTCCGCTGATGTTAAGTACTTGCATGAGTTGGCTGTCCTTAAATCTATCCAAAAAGTAGTGTTTTGGCTACTTCCATGGCATTTGGTGATATTTTGTTCCTTTTTCGGTTTTAATCGAGTTTTCCTTCTCCGCCAATGATTTCTTTGTATTTTTATTGAACCAAAGATGCCCAAAAATGATATAACAAAGATATAGTAAGTTTTTAGGTTAGTTAAAAGTGCCCTTTTTCCCGGGGTGCCCCTCAAAGTTGGTGGCCCCCCATACGAAAGCTCTGGCTGCGCCCCTGATCTTGACCTTCATGTGGAGTGGTAACCTTGACATATACCTAATCCCGATTACATGACGTTATTACGTCACCACTCGTTCTAAAGCGCAAGCGAATTGGTGCGATTGCGACCCTCCCAAAATAAATATAGGTATGGTTTTGAAAGCCTATAAGAAACAAAATTATTGTCCGATTTTCACAATTATTTCACCGATCGACAGGGTTATATATTCACTCTACAGCAGCCAAGTGACCTTGCCTGACTGCGAACGATTCTCCAGCCACCCCGGAAAATAGATGGGGACACTTTAGGACGTCCTGCAGTGCGCGTGTTAAATTTTTAAGGTGTTGAAATTAAGTTCTGCTCAAAGAAAGTAATTTATCAGATCATTTCAAGGGTGGAAAAGTCAGTCTTAATACTTCAATAACTTCCGGCGGATCTTTATTTCGCACTGCTTTAGGGAGCTTAAAATCAGAAGACCACCTCCCTCAACTTCCCTGGATTCTGGTCGCGCTTCTTACATAGTTCCAAACATGTAGTCCACGAAAGACATGCTCGGCACCTTTAAGGTACAATTTTAGTCAGAGAGAGAGTGCTCAGAGAGAGAGAGAGAGAGAGAGAGGAGTCCCTGTACACTTTCGTTTGATATTCACCGCATTACATTCACAAAGCTTCGAGTGGCTCGAGAGAGTTAGAAAGAAACAAAGAACAGGATTGGATTTCGTATACATTCCTGGTTGAAACTACACCGTACTTCCAGTTGTGGAGGAACAGCTTAAGCCTATTTCCGCAGGCCCGGTTAAGAATAGCCAGAGATACATGTTTTCGGATCAAATATTTGCAATTTAAGTAATAACTGAGGCAATAAAACAGCTTCTTCTTATGAAGGGACAGGAGACAAGTGGAAGAGATGGTCCCACGGGCGGGCTGGAGTGATTGGTGAGGGGCCCTTTCCTTGTCAATCCCCCACGTCCGCGCCTGGGTGCCAAGTATGGATCCAACTGTCCGGATATGCAGGACAGACTGGCATTCAACGCCCCAGTTGTCACGGCACAAATGGTTAGGGTGAATAATCGGAAAATCAAAAGCCACCGCAATACAGCATCAGCGAACCGTAGGAAAATCGGTTGTCGTTGTTAGGGCCTGTTTTTCTCGCCCAAGGTGGTAAACATCGTGGTATATCAGCGTGCTATCTCTTTTCCTATTCCACCTGTTTTAACACATTTATTTTGATAACAGCTGGGTCATACAAACAATATTCAGTTAGGAATCGCCCCATGCATTTGACGCTGTAGAGGCAGCATGCGGATATCACCAGTGTTCAGTAACAGTGTTTCAAATGATAGTAATGAAAAAAACAGTCTGATTTGAAATAGTTAAGGTATAATTATGCGCGCCACAGCCAGCAAGGCTGTTACTTCCGTCCACTGAATATTGAGTTCGAGGAGGGGTCACAGGCATTGAAGTTGTATAAGTGACAAGACACCTTTGAATGACGTTTCACCCATCACCATATCACCACATGGTTAAGCCACCTTCTTTGGTAGGTGAAATCTTAAATACGCATAAATCACAGAGAGCATTTTCAAAACAGCTTCACCCATTGATTAGCATAATCAGTATCAAAGTAAATCTGAGATCCAATAACAAAATGAGACATGTCACTGCTTATGATAAGATAAGAATAGGATAAACTTCCAAAGTAAGTATATCAAACAATCTGAACATATAAACCCTGATCATGACTGAACGTCCGGGTAGTAGTCAGCTGGCGATCAGCCAGCACGTGTTAGTGACGTCAGATATCAGCTGACTGACGCCGGACGCCGCTCGCACCTCCGGCGAGCGCCGTCGTCGCCGCCGCCGTCGTTGTCGATGCAGGCGGCAGCGCCTCTTCAGCCGGCCAATATCAACGACAAATGAAACACGCTCAAGAGCTGACCAAACATCGACAGTTAATTTTCGCGCGCTCTCGTTCAACAAGCTAGCTCATTAAACGCTACCGGTGCAGCTATTTGTTGACAAACCGCGCGCAGTGGCCGGCAAAGCGGCGCGCTGAGTCGCGTCGGCCGCGTCGGAGCGCGTGCCGGTGTTAGTTCAGCGTGTCGACGGCGACGACAGCGCTGTTTGGACTGGGCTTTATTGGGAGCACGTGTTATTTACGAGACATGGCCGGTATCTTTGTTGGCGCAATCAGCTCAATATAGACTTCTTAGTCATACGCCGCAACACTTGATTTTGATCAGGCGAAGATGATGTAAAGAAGGGCATCAGTATTATAGCAATAGCTAGGCATAGATCTGATGATTATTTGGGGCAAGGACGCACAACCTTAGTGGTTATATACGCCAAGCATAGATCTGAATGGGGACGGCAAAAAGGCATTTGAATGCAACTTCTCCACCCAATTTTCGTTGATTTTCTTAAAATTTTCACAATTTTGAGCCCCATTATCACCCTCCCCCAGCTACCGGCCTAGATCCAGCACTGTTTATAATACATATGTAGCCTCTTCGTATTTGCCTGGCCTGATTAGATTTCTTCGCTTCGTGAGTGCCTTGAAAAGAGCTATATTCCCTTTCACTTGTATTTTACAAAGCGCACTCACCAAACAAAGATATCCTGATCTTCTTCGCGCGGCGCCATATATTCTCCATATGTTTACATCTTAGAAATATCTATAAGCCTGCAAACTATTTCTTCTTGAAAAAATACATTCAGTGACACCGCTAGCAGATATATCAAATTCTTCCAAATTTCCTTGGTATCTCAGGGGAGCGCTAATAGGATGCCTCTCCACTGCATGTTGACGACAAAGCTCTCTACAATGCGCGTGCTAAACAACCTGTAAATGAGAAAAATAGACTATGTTGTACTTTTCTTGCTCTATTTTGTTTTCGACGGAGCTTAATTTTGATACTCCGACTTGGACCGTGTGTTTTTCTACTGATTCCCCGTCTTGTTTTCCCTGGTGAAGCACTGGAGTCTTGCTTATTGACAGCTCCGAAGCATTCTGGAACGACAATGGCGACAGCTACAGCTAAGGAGCTGGAAAATTACAGTCTACTCTCTCCGCGGCTTCGCAAGCACTTTGTTTTTCAAACTTTTGATCACTTCAACGGCGTTGCGACTGCCTTGTTTTTATTACAAAGCAAATGGCAGACTGTTGCCCCTCCCTCTGCGACCTGGAGCTGGAAGTCCCCGACAACTTTTCCAGCATACGTTTCTCAGAACCTGGAAGTGTCTTCATAACCGTCACTCTATATTCGTATACAGAACACGTACTGTGGTAAATTGTCAGCACGATACTTTTCGCAGCAAACTTCACAACAGTTTATGACACATTTTATCGTTGTTTTTGCATCAGAGAAGAGGTAATGACGGTGTATTTATCCCTCCCCACAGGCAGCAAATGCCCTCCCGTCATAATGGCGTCGGAATTGCTGATAGCTATGCCCCGATGGGCGTGAAAACCGAAATTATTTCCGCAACCGTGAAACTGTTTTTCCCCGGCTCTTGAGCAAATGCCGGATGCAGGTAAGTAAAGCAGCAAACACAGCACTTACGACAGGCATCATTCTCTATACTTTGAACGCCAGCGGAAAATCTTTTAGCTAAAAAATAAAATTGCATAACTCGCATCTATCACCTGGCATCAAGCCCCTGAATTATTTTACGGATGAGTTTCTTTACGTATGTTATTACATTCTCTTTCTGTTGGTTCCCACCGCTCTCCTTTCCTTTCTCTAGGATAGATGTGATTGATTTAGTGCTGAGACGTCTGATCCAGTGTGGTTGGAGTTTGAAGGGGAGTGTTCCACTTTATGGAAGCAAAAGAGTACTGCCTATGGTTGGCATAGAACTGAAAGTTAGGAAACCACAATGGTGTTGGTTGTTTTTGGCTTTGAAAACAAAATATTGACTTTTTCTGACAATTTCTGACGTCAAATTATCTATGCATATGGCTGTTTGCCGCACGGATAGTGAATTTTCAATTAATCCATAAATAAACAAGTTATATAGGTAACTAATTGACTTATATTACTTTAGCCGACGGTTTTGGTTATAAGCTATAGTCACAGTAAAATAGAATCAACGGGTAAACACATGACATACAGTAGACCATATCGTGGAAAAAAACAAGTCTGGTGTTCTGTGCCTATTGTCAAGTCAAGTATCAACAGTCGTGTTTACCCATTGTTTCCATTTGGCTAGGGCCATGCCATATAACAGAAACCGTCACCTAAAGTTATATAAGTCAAGTATTTATCAAGATTGTAATCCTATGGATTAATCGAAAGTCACTATCATCAAGGCAAAGAATCATACGTATAAATAGTTTAGAACAAATGTCGCATCTCCAGCAATCCTTCCCCTAACTCGTTAATTTCTGACGTCATCAAAATACAGCTCCCTTCAGATGCCGAATACCTGTTATTTTAGGTGGCATAGCGAAGATAGATCCTTGTGACTCGCTTGCGCCATTGTCATTTAGGCTGCTAATTTCGATATAATAGGAGGGATTATAGAGAGAAAGAAGCATTACTAAGCTCATACGCGACCAAATACCGGTTACTCTGTGCGTTTTTCTGTATTCACCTGCCGGCCAGACTATTTGGAAATGTTACTCAATCGTGTGCGTACAATATGATCTGCTATGCTTCAAATAAAATTCTTAAAAATACAGGTCTCATAGTTTTTAAAATGCAAGCCTTGATCTGGACCAAAACATTGACTCGCTCATTGAGCACCCGAATGGGAAACGCTAGTGGCATTTTAGTGACGATGTTTCTACAGTCGGTGTTTTAAATTTTGCAACCGATGCTCCCCAGTACCTATGATGAACTACAGGTTTTCAAAACCTTTCGACTACGAAATGTAAAATATATTACTGTCACAACAAAGAATCTTGGTGTAAAATTACCTATCTCATCAAGCACGAAAGGATTGCTCGCTCGTCAGCATTAACAATAAACAATCTTGGTGTAAACTTACCTATGACATCAAGCACGAAAGGATGGCTCTCTGGCATGGATGATATTTTTCATGAGCGAAAGGGGCTTAGGATTTCGACAAATCAAATTGCTGAAATGACAGCAACCAGAGGGAAAGTATTCCTTCAATATTCTAAAAGAAGTCCAACAGGTGACTTCATTTTGACCTTGAAATCGCTCAGAAATTTAATCCAGGGGGATTTAAGTGAAAAAGATGTCAGAAGTGACTTCAGGACGCGATCTACAGCACTGCTATTTTAGTCCAAAACATCGGCAGACGTAGGGGGTGGGGAGCCATTCTGGTCATGCCCCCAAAGTGCTGGAAGGGGGAATTATATTTGCCCCCCCCAAAGGCCGGATACTGTTTTTGAAAAAGTGTTTTCACTAGGTCTGTCGAGCAATTAAATCTTCGCTGGTCGATTTGTCCTGGAACGCCCCCTTTACAACCTTGAAAATATTGACCTAGGTTGATGAAGCTCAGCTATATTTTAGATAACTATCACCCCCCCCAAACGGGCAATTTCTAACCCTCTTAGTTTTTACATCTCAGGGGAAGAGGCCCTTTAGGACCCCTCCCCTCCTCTGCGCGCTGACGACTGACCCCTCTCCACTGCAAGTGTTAAGGTCGCTGCAGCGCCCTGGCTGTATTGCACCCAGACGTCTTATTCAGGTGTCCTGACTGCTTGAGGGGGCACACTGTCACAAGCTTTTGCCTGTAGCTGTCGGTGACTCACTGCACTGGTAGGTGAACCGTGCGACTTTCCATATAGCGCTAGACACCCAACTAATGGGCTGCTAAGCCTTAGGTATCAATTAGAAAGCCCCGGGCTACGGAGCCCTAATACATATATCTGATTGCGATCAAAAGTGGCTGTAGGATTTTTTCTTTCAGCGGATCAACTTAACTCAATCGAGTGCACGTTTCTTTCGTTTTGGTAACGCTGGCACCCCAAGAAACTACCGGAAGCAAACTCGTCAGATTTAGCCTATCATTCCTAAGGCAAAACGGGGGGACTGCCCAACTCGAATTTCGACAAGGTCAGGGAATAGTTGTGCCCTGGTACAGGCAACTCGAACTCCAGTAAGGGAATCTTTGCCTTCATTTGTGCCAGCGGTAAGCAAAGGGCTAGCTCAACCTAATACTGAAGACAAATCCTCCTCCTCAGTTTACCACCACTACAGTCGACACAATTCACTACGCATTTAGCATTCGCTCAAAAATAAGAAGGAAGTATGTCATGAATGAAGGAACAATAACGCTAAGTGTTCTGCCAACATTTTCAGCATGCACATTTTCCCAATTCCTAGATTACAGGAGCAGTGCGTCCAATATCCTTCTGTCAGAAAGTTTTGTACCTGGTGTCCGCCTGACAGATTAAACTTCTTTGCTGTCATGCACCAGTCTAATAGCAAATGTCAGGTGACTGTGAGTAGTTTCTGGTGTTTGAGTAGCAGCTGTACTGAGCTGGTAGAGCGCGTAAAGCCTTCTTGCTGACCTGAGCCATGGTCCGTGACACGCTGCTCGTCTTGGCTGTCTCAATCCAGAATCTTTTAACTTGCCTAGTTAAACTTGGCTCATGAAATTATTGCTAATATCAGAGCTCAGTAAAAGCACAAGATAAGGTAACCGTTCCAATGAACTATCACCAATTTATTGAATGACCCATGTAACGAAACACTGAATTTGTATAACCATGTATCGTCATGTACAGCCAGTTCCACACTGATTGGTAGGAATTTGTGGCAGCTGTTTTAAGAAATATCTTAATCACGATTGCACTTCTAACAAAAGTTTGCGTCTCTGGTAATGTATTGTGACGAGCTGTTTAAATGTAGGCCCCTGCGAACTGGATAAGACGTCAATTTGGAAAATTATGGACAAAAAACTGTTCTCGCTGATCCCGATTATTTTTTATGTCTTTTCTCAATTACTTCCGAATTTTGGATCCGATGAAGTATTTTTCACGTCACTTCATGCATCCAGTTAAAACGCAGCAGGTGAGGCAACAGCGGTGTCGGCAGGAAGCATCACTTGGAAGATATTTCGCAAAAATGATTGCAGCCTAATACCTACCAATCAGTATGGATCCAGCTGTACCTATTACTCACACTTCCACACTATTGAGGTGGCTTTTAAAGTGTTGTGATGAGTATGAAGTGATTATAATTTATGGAAGGAGATGGCAAGGATGAGGAAAGGTGAGGATAAAGAGGATGGGGTTCTAACTGGAGGGGTCACTGCAGCCCACAGGCGCATGCGCTCACAGCCCCCAGGTAGAGTAAGGAGAAGGACAAGGATTAGGTACCAGTTAAAAAACACACACACAGGCAAAAATTAAAAAAATAAGGGAAATTGATTGTCCAGCTTCGTATTCATTTTTCTCGATCGATAAATTTCGTTGTTTGTGCTTCCGTTTGTGACAGTGTTATTTCATGCTTCACTTCGTTAGTTGCGTTTTCTTTAATCCCAGTGCTAATGTTTTCCACAAAACTTGTTTTTAATGTTCTCAAAAATTAGCCACCGAAATATTCAGTTTTCCCACCGTAGAAGCTTTTCGTGAGGAGCTAACAAAAACGGAAATACAAGAAGATAAGCGACAAAAACTAAACAAGCCACAAATGATAACACTTTTATTTTATCTCAGCTTGCCCCAGAGATGATCGAGGGAATGAGCTTTTCTAGATCAGCTCCCTGGCCTTCTGATGATCGATGTACGATGTATTGTATAAATCACCAACAGGTCTTAAAAGCCCAATACAGGTGAAGTCAGTAGAATAAGAACACATGGAGGCCTAAATACAACAAAATACCACATCAGACCAGTACTGGCTCGGCGGCCGCAAAAAGCAATATTTTCTTAAAACCCCGAGCGGATCACAGAATATACCTGAGGGGTGACACGTTTAAAAGCGTTCACCACACGAGGTAAACGATTAACACGCGCATTGACGGGGGTCTGAGCCACCTCGATTGACGAGGGGGCGGGTACCCCCCCTAAGATCTCGAGAACCACAGTAGGTAGCAAAAAAGGTAAACGGCCTTGGGTAGCCCATCCGCTTCCCATCGAAAATATTTAAACAATTTTTGTCAGGTCACATTTAAGGTCACCAGAGGTCAAAAATATGCCGTCACATGCCGTCATAGGGATAACATGAAATTAAGTTTCTCGGCCATTACATCTGAACAAGTAAAGATAGAGCAAAACGACTTGAACCATATGAATCCTCGCAGCAAGCCAAATCGAATGATATATGATTTGACCTTGCTAGGTCAAATCAAAGATTTGACCTGACCTGAGGTCAGGTCAGGTCAAATTATATAAAATGCATATAATTAGAACTGCAAAGCCAAGGCGTGCTAATGAAGCTAAAATAAACGCTCTATCATCATCTGTTACGAGTTATCCGTAAAAACATTTTTCCCATGTATTTCCAATGGAGAGGTCATGCCTCGACCGACCTTAGGTCACGATATCAAAAAACCGGAACATATTTTAGAGAACTCGGTGGGGCCATTATGTGATATGAGTTTCAATCGGATAAGTTCACCGCCGACTATGCTATCTTAAACTTTTTAGGTCGGGTCACTGATCGTACTGGTGACCGACCTGAGATGACCTAACCCAAAATTTTGACAGAAGTTGAAAAAGATGAGGAAAAGGTATACAAATTACGGCGGCGCGTAGCGCCGCCGTTTCTTTATCTCCGGAAAACCCGAGGGGAGCGGGTACCCGCCCCCGTCAATGCGCGTGTTAAAAACGAGGCAAAGCGTTCACCTAGCCGGCGGACACAAACAAAGTAGAACGGGAAATCCTAGCGTTTCGGCCGGCACATGTACCGAAAACCTTCTCAAAGATGTGACGATGAGAGAGGCCTCAAAAACTTTACAAAAAAAAGATATCACTTGGCGGCACCAGCCGGAGGGATTGCACATGCAGACACTAAGGAGGTACTTGTAGTCAGCACAGCACTGGCAGGCCAATATGGTTGGCAGCCACAGAGGAATTTATGTTGAACCCCCCACGCGAATGAGATGACCTTCTGTCCGCCCCAAAGACGGAGCAGTATCAAGAATTAACCGAACATTTGCGTTGAACATGGATAGGCCACTGTCCAGTTTGTGTCTGGGGAAGCGACTGAAGGTTCGAAAGAAGGCCAAGCCCTATGGCTTTTAGTACTAGGAATGATGTGCGCCAAAAGTGAGTTTTGGTCCAGAATGATGCCTAAATCTCGGATGGGTCGACATTTTCCAAAATTTCGCCGTTGATTTTGTAAGATGAAGGGATGAAATGCGGTTTAGAGGATTTGAATGTTTTACATTTTGATGCATTAGCTTCAGCTTCAGTCCGCTGCCAGCGCCAACCGCATCCAAGTCATTTGAAGCCTATGACGTCATTATGGTGCCACTTACCGGAAATTTTCACGTCATCGGCAAACATCAAACAGTTGTAGATATTACAGATGGCAAATCATTCACGTAGAAAGGAACAACAAAGGTGAGATATCTTCTAGAGAGCTTACGCCAGCCATGTTCTTTGTCTAAGCTGTTACCTATTTAAGGTTAAAAATGCACCCAGTAAGAATGCCTTCAAATGCTAGTTTCCTCAACCAATGCAGTCGTTATGTATTATTACAAGTTCAAACAAATCGCATTGCGCCTGCTACCTTCGAGCTATGCTACTTCTGTTATCTTCCTTGTGAAAAGTATTTAGTAAAAATAGGTACAACCAAAAGTAAGTTCAATGCAATACGACTATCGCACATATTCAGGGCTTTTTGCGCGGGTTGTTTTCTGTACCGATCGGCACCTAGTAATGAATTATATCTAAAACGCCGGTGGATGACGTTTTAGGTACTCCAAAAGTGTTTCCAACCATATTTTTGGTTATATAAAGGTTAACTAGCAGTGGCGGATCTAGCCGGTAGGTTTGAAGGGCAAGCCAAAGTTGATAAGCAAAAAGTCACGCGGTGAGAGTACCTATGCCACAATTTGTCTAGACGCTAGGTTTTTCGGGTAAGCCCATGAGTCGAAAAGTAAAAAAACACATTGTGTGGTGAAAAATGTGGCCAAAGCATGCTTGTTATTGCTATCCAAGGCTTAATATTTACGATGGAGTTGACCCTGGTTCTGCTTGAAGTTGAGAGTTGAAGCAACAAAACCTTGCTTATAAACTATTAACCGATGCTTATAACAAGTAACCGATCGCACCACGAAGTGATACTTTGTTTTGTATTATCAACGAAAAAACTATTTAGCTGAGGCTAGTGGTTATAACCTTTAAAGCTTAGGTTAGGTTATCATTTCACCTCTTAGCTCTCAGTTTGCCTCGGGATCTTTTTATTTCTGCATAAACCCACTGAGTTTGATAACAAGGAAAGCATGAAAACATATCATTCGATAAAGGCTCTTAATCTAGATTTGACCATATTGAGCAAGCTTGAGCCCAGTGGCGGATCCAGGACTTCATTTGGGGAGAGGGGGCTAGGAGCTCGAGCCTCCGCCGCCATTGCCTCTGATCAGCCTCCGCTTAGGTGTTAACTATAGGCACTCGGACATTTCGGGGAGGGGGCTTGAGCCCCCAGCCCCCTTGTATTCGGCACTGCTTGAAATTGATAACATTTTGGTATTCAACCTCAAATCGACACGCAGAGACGTCAAATTTACACCCTCATGCCGGGAATTTTATCGGGACCCCTGAAGATATCGGTGATAATTTCACTCATATTTGATCAGTGGTTTCGAATCTCCAGAATGTGGTACCCAGAGAATTTCCCCACCTTATTTGGCAAGATCAGGGTTTTCAGACCTCTGTAAAATAATCAATTTTTTAACTAAGGCTGGTGCCCATTGTGGTGCAAGTAAGCCCTCCTATATATTTAGTACGGTATTATAATCCGGTACCAAATCTACTCATTCTGGCGTTAACAATAGTCGATTCCATTCTCGTGAAATTCAAGAAGCACTTTTCTTTTCCAGAGGCTTTCTTATCCCAATGTAAAAATTCGTCTCCGTTGTGGAAATAGCAAAAAAATTCTCACCCTTATCAACCGGGTTGTCGAAATATTATTGGGCGCCCCAGCTAGCGTTCTGAAGGCAATGTGCAGCCCGTTCGCTTCCTAGACCTGCCGCAATCTCTTACCTGCGCTCAGACCTCGACCATACCAAAACAAAAGCGGTTCACCCCTCGGCTGCCCGGGACTGGCACTGGTCCCCGACCCTTCTCTCTCATCCGAACCAGCAAGCGACGACAATGTCTGAAATCCCTTCCCGGCCCTATCATGCCGATCGAGCATCCATTTAACCCTTCAGGAATTAAGTTAATAGGCCGATAAAACAATAGCCTGATAATCGGAATCAATTTAACACTGTCCAATTGCCTCGTTTATTTAGAAAAGTGGCAATTCAGCCGTTCCTGTCGGAACATAAAGGCCGGTTATTGGATTCTTTTGTCGAGGTGCGAGGAGCCCTATTTTTCTGTTCAATTGACGTGAGGAAAATACAGCAGTGTAGGCAGAATTGGAGTAGTTGGCAAGTTGACATATGCAAGCGGAATAGGATTGGATCGCAGTTAAGACCCAGGAAAAGGTTGAAATTGCCGGCGGGATTGGTACAAGAGGAGGGCCGATTTTGCATACGGAAACGATTGAGATCCGAGGAGCTCTCCGGCTCAAGCTACTGTTTCAATTGTAATCGCATCGGGACTAAGGGCGAGAAGCGCTTTGATGAAAGGAATGTTTTACATCGCAACCCTGGCCCGGAAATATGTGACACTATTCAATGCGTTAAAGACTTTTAGAGTTCCCCTGGAGAATTTTTGGTGGTATGCGCTTGGACAGTTGTAATTCCTTGCACCATTTACAGCAGAGTCTGCGTTTAAAATAGTGAGCACGTAAGTGTAAATAAATGGGTGCAAAATTAAAAGGGTATTATCCAGCGGCTCATTTCGGAAGGAGCCCATCTGACACTAACCATACGTGGATTCAGAGGGAGGCAAGGGGTAGTTGCCCCCCCTCCTCCAACAGACCCTCCTTGCCCCCTGAAATGACCACGGTGCCCCCGCGAAAGGTCTATGCACCCCCCCTGAAATGTTGCCTGCCCTCAGGATGCGCAAATCTGCGCCCAACGATAGGATTTAGCGCCCACCTAATAGGTTTCCGGGCCAAAAGTGGCGTCCCCTGGTCCAGATGGCGCCCCCCCGGGAAGGTGCCCCCCCCATTGGCAATCCTGGATCCGCCTATGCCACCAATGCAGTTATTTGGGCCCCACAGTCGAGGTGCCCTTAAACACCAATGATGACGATGTTGCCCCGAGCACATGGGACTTCAGTGGTTATGGATAGCTATGACGTCTTTACATTGGTAGTCAGCTGTTTATTCCAAACTGGAGTTCCAAACTGGGTATTCCAAACAGTTGAGGGTATTTTAGCCCAAACCGGTGTTAACAGCTCTGATTTTGGTTTCACTACAGGCCGGGACGCCGCCACCAAATTTTACAGGAGGGGGACGGACCCGGGCTGGTGCTGACCGGGGAAGGCGAGTTTTGAGCATATTCGGTACCCGACAGCATTAATGACGATGGACCAAAAATGTTTGGGGGATTTTCTCCCCCTGGTTGGCTAATAGGGGGACTCGTCCCCCCGTCCCCCCGCGCCCGCTTTCGGTGCCCATGACTGCAGGTGTGGTGGGTCAAAGTGGGTGCTGTAGGAGGGCCTCCAGCGGGTGATTGGACTTCAATTTAGTGTACCTAATTGAAAACTGATCCTGAGAACGTGCTGCTGTTGCATCGTTGTCCGGGCTCTTTGCACCCTGCCAATCATCTCAGGCTGGGTCGGGGACTTACGGGCCCCTTCCTAGCTACGCGACAAGAGCGTTGCTGCAGATTTTTCAGTGGGAAGGGGGCAGCCCCAGCGATAGAAACCTATGTCGATCTGTCCCCACGCGCAGTCGGCTAGATAAGGGAGAGTGGAGCACTTTAACCCTAAACCCGGGTTTTTTCCCAGTATGATATGTCGAGACAGGCCCAAAAATCCACCTCTAGATTTTCGGTCGGCATCGCCAGCTCTCTAGAACCAAAATTGAGCTAATTTAGATGGAATGTCTTCAAGATCGCATTTCTCTGCGCTGGGATCTAGTTGAGCCCTGCCGGGACCATGCCGGGACCATGCCGGGACCATGCCGGGATTGCCGGGCCAGGGACTCGTATCGTGGAAAAACAAATGGGAACTGCCGACCCTCAAGTACTGATCGAAGACTTCTTGCGCGAGTTTTTAGCATGTGTTGTACCTCCTCTTAATGCGTACTCTTAGTTAGTCCATCAGTAGCGTCTCTTAGTAAATATATGTATGCATCCCAGCAGTTTGGTCTTATACCCGACCAACTCTGTCCTAACATCCGAAGTGCCCAACTTGCCAAAGTGTCCTGTGTAGTATTGAAATGTGTCCTTTTGAGCCCTCGCAGTGTACTTTTTCTTCCATGGCCCAAAGTCAATTTTCGAAAAAACACATTTAGTCTTAATCGGTGGAAAATTTTCATTTCTCTCCCTTCATGTCTGCATATTATTAGAGTCCTGCGAAGCCTTCTTTGCGCACCCTGTGAATCCTCAACTATATTCTAATCCCCGTGGCTCGGCCTTCCTGCCGTAGCCACGACCATTCACTTGCAAGTGTTAAAACACCTCGCGACCCATTATTTGAAATAACCTCCCTATTACTCTGAAATACTAACGTAATTCATCCTCACCTAAAATTTATAAATTCGCCCACACATTTCTTTAGAGGCGGTCAAAGGTGCCATGCACGAAACGCCTTATAATTAGCCCTAACTAACTAACTAACAAAATGTGTTGTGCCAAATGATAATCATTTAGAAATACATGGGTCCTTTGCCTGTCCTTGCTCGCGACTTCCCCGGCGGCGTTCCCGCTGTCTACCTGACGTCCCTCGTGGGAGACAGCAGGTTCGGGAGCAGGATCGTGCTAGCCACGTCAGCATGTGTGTCCTGACTGGTAAGAAAGAAATTAATGGTCGCCAGCGCTTCATACAAGCCTGCTTACCGCAACATGCTACGTCACCGTGCCAACGAATAACGCACCAAGACGCACACAAGGCTTTTGTCGTCGCTCTCTGTGCCGCTCTCAGTCAATTTTGATGGTGGACTACTCATTCAAGTTACTACAGGCTCTTTGACTCCTGCAGCACAGAGAGCGTTTTGCACGTGAATGTCACTACATTATCCTGCCTTGCAGAGAACAGGTGGATGCTTTTTGAAAGCAATGAAAGGGAAACCCAGCCTCTTCGCAGAGGAAGGTCATTGGGTAGGCACACTTCTATTTGTTTCAGGTTTTAACTAAGAAAATATAAGGAATGTAGGTAGAGAGGCCGTATCGGGTACAAGGGGGAGGGCTAGGGGGGCTCAAGCTCCCTCTCCCCCATATCTGAGTGCCAATAGTTAATGCATAGGCCGAGACTGATCCGAAGTAATGATAAAGGAGGCTCGAGACCTTTAGCCCCCCCTCACTGAAGTCCTGGACCCGCCACTGTATAGAGGTTAAGTCATTAAATATGCATGTGAGAAAATGAGCTATCTCGACTGATGCGTTAGCACGCCTTGCATCATCTCGACTCTCAGTGACCTCCATCACGTTTGGCAACCGCCGAGAACCGCAAAGTTCCATTCACTAGTTTTAAGACTCTGAACTTTGTCCGTAAAACGTTATAGGCGCTGAGGTTTGCTCGAAATGTGCGCTGAAATCTCGCCACGCGCGACAACTTTTCCGGTCAAACTGCACGCCGAGCTCTCGCGGTGTTTTATTGGTCGTGAGCGGGGCTTTAACCACCACGGACTCGTCTAACAACGCTCCATCATGACAGCGGGCTCAGACGGAATGTGCAACATTAAGAGGATGGCGAGCTAGATAGACGAAAAGAAACAAGAATAAATGTGGCAATTGAAAGAGCGAGAGAAATGGATGAAAGAAGGAAATGGAAGTGAAAGGAAGAGAGATAAAGCAACTCAGAATAGAGAGAGAGAGAAATAAGTAAGGTGGGTGAACGGGGAGGAAGATACGGTAGGAAGCAGAAAGAGAGTTCATCAATTAAATAAAACAACAAAACGGCCCCGCAACACAACAAAAAACGGCCAAAATGGGCCGGCGGGCCCCCCAACCAGGGGACGCCCCCCCAAATTTTGTTGGTCCAGCGTCATCAATGCTGTCAGCTACCGAGTACGCCCAAAATTCGCCTACCCCGATCAGCACCAGTCATGGTCCGTCCCCCTGTGAAAATTCCGTGGCTGCGCCCTGGCAACAAGTCTCAACCGATAGGCTCACTCGTCATCTCTTCGGCCGCAGTTTTCGAAGAGTTGGATAGCATCCGCAACTATGGTTGGAATAAAGTTGGCGTTAGTATGTTGCTGAACTTCAACTTTGCCTACATCTAGGTTCTTATAAATAGTTTGAGCAGGTTACAATCATACTTTATAGCTAGAGTTGCTCGTTCGGAAGGGTTTAACTTATTTCAATGACTTTTATTTTGTTGGAAATTTATTGAAAATATTTGGGAAGTCGGAGGTGCTCAAATAATTTGCTTGAATTTCGAAATGATAACCTTCTTGTAAAAGGAGAGGAGTCGATGTTGCTTGCCTTCGTCCCCTGCACGTACCTACCAACCAGTCGAAGTCGAAATGAATAGGTAAACACTTATTATGCCCGGACTATGAGGCTTGATGCACTCTGACTTTTAGATGGGTCAAAAGGTACATTTTACACAAGGAGGAGGTGTTGCATATTTCCACTTTGGTTTCTACAAACCTGAAAAGCTAGATGGCGCCAAACGGTGGTGAAATCAGGAAAACCGTGAGACCAACGAGGGACTGGTTATTCACTGGTAAACATGCCATCATTTTATTATTTAGAATCTTAACTGCCCGCGAATCATATAACTTGTGAAGGGTTGCGCATGACCACCCGATTAAAGGTCTTCATTGGTCAAACAGAGGCCCATTGCGTAAGACGTCTTGCGACAAAGAAACAAACGAACCCGATGACAGCCCATAAAAGTATGGTAATAGCATCGTTCTTACATGACAACGACGCGACCATCGCAAATACCATCGCTATACTAGTACTTCATAACGGTTAATCGGCCCTTATCCAGTGCTAAACTGTCTCCGGGGAGCGTTTAGTGTAACTTGACCATGCCCGGAACAGTGATCATGTTCAGCGATGTCCACCATGTTTCCCGCTCATCTGTCGGTAGCCAACAAATAGGACGAGGCCACAACCAGGCGAACACGCGTCTCACCACTCCACTGATCGATGAAGAAGGCGGAGCCTATTCTCCGCCAATCAGAGTGCTGGAAGGCGGGGTTTGTGGCCGGCTGGCGGGTTAGCTCCGCCCAGTGCCACCCGCTCGGATCGGCAGTACGGCGCGGCGGGCAGCGCGGCGAGCGGAGCTAACGAGCGGGCGCAAGCGCGTTTTTAGTGCTGAGGCTGGTTGTACAGTGGTCAGACACGCCACTGACATGACCAATCTTGATTGTATGCTAATGCCGCCGTGCCGCTAGCTGCCGGCCGCCGCTGTCCCGCGCGTGCCGCCTCAGACAGCAGTGGAGTGTCAGTGCGTCCAGTGAAGAGTGCCGGACGCACCGTCCGCGTATTGCGGCTGCCGAACGGAAATAGTCGGCACGAGCGCGGCAGCTGTGTAGAGAGAAGACGTGTCATGTCGGTGTATTCGGGGCTAGGCGCGGCGCCGCAGGTGAGTTAGCCTACAGCTCCTCTGAACGCTGGCCGGTGCACAGTTTCATGGTCTCGTCCGTGCCTGCAAAATGATCTCTTTTTTAGAAATAAAACGCTAAACCCTGTGCTCAGCGCATGCAACGTCCTGTCCGTTTGTTCTGAGCATGGATGTACCCACGGGGGATGGGTCCCCTCCCATTAAAAGTGGTGGCTCCCTTCCCCCCACTTTTGGCCAGGAGTGGGCACCTATCGTTAAAAGTGTCTTATTTAATGACGAAAATGCTCCTGTTTGTCATTCCCACGAGAAGGCAACGGTGTTTTCCACAACAAAAGTGTTGCATTTCCCTATCTAGCCGGCCAAACGTACGGACAGAGGGACACAGGCTTCCAGCGCTAGGTCCGGCCCCTCCCCTGGAAAACACGTGCCGACGCCCCTGGACCTGAGCAATGACCTATGCCACAGATGAACCCGTATTTGCTTTAGTTAGCAGTCATTAGAGCTCGCAGAAGAAGCAAAAAAAACGATGAGAGCAGAATGTCATGTTTTTCTGTGGTGTTCTAATCATGTTTTCTCCAATAAGCCTTAGCAACAGAGGTCAAGACGTTTTACATTTGTTACCAAGACATTGCTTTAGCTTGATCGTGCACTTCAGCTAGTCTATGATTCATCAGATATTTTGGAACATGTTTCAACATAACCGTCGCCAAAAATTGAGGGGGCCGGTCAATCTTCAGTCTCTTGCCGACCAGAAACTTCTCCTCGGGGACCAAAAATTCATCGGATTTGGGCTCTTTTGTTACATTTCACACTTGCTGGGTTCGACGTTTCTCTTCTGTTTCACAATTTTGATAAGATCGGGAAGCTGATAGTAAGTAGATGGGCCCCCAATGTCTTCCCTATTCCGACTCGTATAAGTTTCGACGGTCAAACCAACGTCAAACATACCAGGTCTTCTCTCGACATAAAAAATCTGCTCCTCCTAATGGGCTCACTTGTTTGGGCGTTTTTTTAAGTGGTTGTTCCCATGTGAGCATTATACACGGGAAACGAGTGATGTAGATACCTATATGAATGAGCCTTTTTATTGTTTTTTTTGTAAAAAGGGATGAAATTTAGGCATTTCCATGGACAATGGAATTGACCTAGCCTAGTCAACTTATTCATACAAAATTGGGACCGTTGTGGCTCTTAGCCCCTTCAGTTAGTTTTAAGCCCTCAGGACTGTTTTCCATTGGAAGCCTAAGTCCATTCAGGCGTGCATAATTGCTGGCATGTTACTCGTTAGGCAAGAGATTAATGATAGCCCTTTGCCAGAGGCCGCTATGACATTCTAGTAAGTGCTATTATACCCAGAAGGAAACGACAATGCCTAAAAAAATAGGAAAAGATGTATACCGATTCTTACAAATTTCTTCTTTATCCTAAGGAGCTACCTTTTCCTTCCTTATCTTCAGTGAAATCTTTGGATAAAATGCATCGAAAATAGCTCGTTTTGCAACGCTTACCTATTTCATACTGTCTCTAAAATCCACCCCTTACCAAACCCCACCCACACAAGAAAACTAGCCAGACAGGTAATGCTGAATGGAAAATCCAGTGACTGATGTAGGTTACGATAATTTTTCTTGTTATTTTTTCAGTAACAATGAAACGTGAAACGTCTCCAGAGAGCCTGCGATAGTTCAGGTGCGAGTTCCTGGTCAGCAGCCGGCCAATCAGCGCCGGATCTGTCTAATCAGGGACATTCCCACGCACGCGTTAAGTGAGCTATGCTACGCGTTGTGACACTTAATGGCTCCAAGTCGTCTTGATATATGTCTCCAATCGATTTATCCTTACGCATCTAATAGCGATACACCTGATATCATTGTTCGGAGCTGCATCCGATGAAAATGATTCATGTCTCCCTCAGGCGCCGTACATTTTCTGCTTTGACTAGCTCGTAATTTAGGTTAGCAACAGGTGTGGAGTTCGAGATAATGTTTCCACTCAATCAGTGGTCACAGTATCCCGCAGATAACGCTGCAGTGCGCACCTTCCAATCGGTGCGAGGCTGCTTTAATTCAGCCGCTCACGTGATATCCGCTCCAGATGTAGCTGCTATTCGGAAATAAAAAAATGAGAGGCCGAAAGGGCCTCAATCTTAACTTGGAGTGACAAGAATAGTTAATCAAGAGAAGTAGCGAATCGGGAGAATTCTAGTCTCTGTTGCTCGGAAGGAATGACACTCAGGAGAAATAAAATTCAGTCTGAATTTCAGGTTTTGTGTAATACCATTAGGGATCATGACAAGTTTCGCATGAAGATTCTGATTCTGAAGATTCTGAAGATGAAGCCTCGCCGACGGCATTCTACAGAACAAGAAGTTGACCGTTTGATCTTGATACCGTCAAGTACCCGATTCAGACCCGTAATTACCGATGAAGGCAGCTGCAGATGGGTGAGGAGGGGGCTGGTTGGATATATCTCCTCTAGGGGGCTCAAGGGGGTTCTTGAGGATCTAGGGGGGTCTGGATGTGTTAACACTTACACGGTAATGCAAAACTCAGGCGGGTACCTGCGGGAGACCCAAAAGCCAGGCGGGGCCCTGAGCTATTCTGGTCCCGGGAATCTCCCCTAGGCGTGAGGATAATGATAAAAACGGCTTGAGCTGTTTGCAATGCAAGTGATCTCTGTCAGCACAAGTAAAATTATTTTATCCATTTGTTACATCTTCCTGACTTGTTTGTGTCTAGAAATAACACTATTTGTCACTGATTAAAGAATCGTTGTCTTAATAGGTAATTTTATGATCCTGCTCTTTTAGGGCTCTAAGGCCTCTTCGTTAAAAAAATGAATGTGCATTTAAAACGGATTGTCGGCATTACTGGTAAAATTATCTCTGTTAATCGATAGGATAGCTGATATGCATGGTCCCAGAAATATGATTATCTCAATGTTTCCATGTCATTTGAGCCGGTGGCGTTGTGTGACAATTTTCACCTTCGCTCGCTTTTTCCCTTTAACCAATAATTTAAACTTTTCCGTTATCATTCTGACTTACACCGAACGCATAGTTTACTCAGAACTGGTGTCTTGCTGCCAACGAGAGTGTTATACTCCCTTTTTGAGTCGCCGTAACTCGAAAACCCGTTGTTATGAAGCGCGTTGTCATGCACGCACGCTGCTTCCCAAGGATCCGTATAGAAAACTTCCCTCTTTTGCGCATGAACAGCATCTGAGGCTGGTGTGTACGTTGAAAATCACCGCTGAGTCAAGCCTCAGTCTTCAGCCCAGCTGCGCCGTGCCCGTCCGAAGTGGATTCCATCTCCCCTGGGCAGAGCTGAGTGCCGAGGCGACTCCTCCGCGACACAGGCGGGCCTGTGGCTCCTGCCCGCCGTTCCTGTAATTCTCCCAAGCTCCTGAGCCAGCTGCGGCGCTGGTAATAGTACTTCAGGGACCGCCAAATCCAACAAGTCAACAACATCGCCGCACCGACAAGGGCCGAATTTAACAGGGGCGTTGTAAGAGGGGACGCCGTCCCCTCCTTCGGCGCCCTGGGATCCTGTCTCAAAATTGATAAATGGGTGCCGTTAATTTGCTGATGAGAACAGGCAGGGTACTTAGATAGCTTCAGAGTTCTTTACAGTGCAGCCTGAGGAGGGTTAGAAGAGATAACAAGCCGTAAAAAAAGAAGAGGAAAATGGCATTGAAACACTCTCTCGAGCCTTAGCTATATCTATACAGATTTAACCGTGGCGTATGATAAACGGAAATTGTCCTCAAGATCTTAGTACCAAGTGTTCATGTTTCGGGATGGTTCGACACGTTTTGTAGAATTACCCAGTTATTTGCCATTCTTCACACAAATACATAGCAAATTCGGGTCATTCCAAAGCAGAAAAAGGTTCTTTTTAAATAGAGAGATTTGATCGTTTCCTGCTCCTTTTTGCAAACTAGCCAATTCAGTTTATCATTTCGACACTTAGACAACAAAACCAAAGTAAAGTCCACCCTTCTTATCAGTTATCCATGAACATCGTTTGCTACCGTCTATGTTTTGCAAGACGTTGCAATGTTTCTAACTTTGTAGGAATGAAAAGGGTGATCGAATGATATGATATCTATCAAACAATGATTATGGAATTTCCAGTGTCCTGACTGCATGGTTCACACTACCGGTTTGGTTCCCATTCTCAGGACCACCCATGTGCGGTCATGGATCCTCCTTGTATGCAGCGCAATTAAAAAGACGGTTGTCATCACTATTTGCAGGGATAGGCCCTCGCATGCCGACATTACATATATACCACAAAGGCCTTGGGTCAAAGACTGGTGGCTTATTTACATTTTAAATCAAAACTTGGGCGTTCCTCCCACAATCCTGAACAAACTTGTTGCGAGAAATTTCCGGTATTTGACGAAGCAAAGCCATTTAACGTGCGGTAAGCCGTAGTTTTCTTTTCCGCAACTCACTCCTGCCCCAACCATAAGCAATGAGTTGTGGTAAACATGGTGTCACTTTAATCCGCTCGGCAGTGCGGACCTCCAGAAATTAATCCGCGGTGTCTTTCCTCTTCGCGGCAGCACTTTCGGTCATTACTGGCAACAACAAACAAATCAGAGAAAGGTGACTAAGCGAGGCGAATGTAGCTCTGGAATTTTTTGATCAGTACGTATCTGCTATCATAACTGCAGTGAGATTGCAATGAGATTTGTAGTGGTATCAGATACTACAAGATTCATGTATATATACAGAGTCATGTGTATTTTTCACCTTGTAGAATATTTCTTAAAATCGCCGCAAGAGTTCTCTCTGATTGTTGAAAGCATGGGCATATATCGTAGCGTTACGACAACTAGAATGGCGAATTTCACAACACTTGGTGACAAATATGTTGATAAAATATTACTTAGCCTATCTCTCGAATTTGGCATAACAAATTTAATACATTATGTGGATGTATGCTTGGATTCAGCCCTTGATCGGGTTATTATGCGATGGATGCTTGCACAAAACAACTAAGGGTCTATGTGTAAGGACCGATCTCGAGTTAACTAATCACAAACACTCTTGGGTGACACCACTCACAAACACAGGCATACGTCATACCTTGAAGGGGTCTTCACCATTTCATAGCATGATTAATTCAATTGCTGAATGACCATAAACGGGCTGGGTGGGGTGGTAGCGATGCTCGTGGCATGCGCCAAGGTAAGGTCATGTCAAATCAAATTTATGCCACTTATCAAGTCAAAGCCTGGTTCTGGCTCATCTAAATAGACGGAAACTTAGTGTGGAGGGAGCACCAATGCTGTGAGCTAATTTTTTGGGTCAACTCAATCCCAGATCAAACTGCTCGCGCGAAGATGCTCAGGAAAGAGGAAAGCAAGACAAGCTTGCATTATAATTCAGGCAATAGAAATCTGGTCATAATGAAATTGATAGTCTATATTTGGACTGATCAGGTAGTATCCAACCTTTCTTTGCCCTCATCCATCTTAATCCTTACCGTCTCATTTCATAGTCTTCATCAGGGGTGTCGCCGCCGGGGGGCCAGGGGGCCCGGCCCCCCACTTTTCGGCTAAAAATTTCCTGATCTCAGTCAAAATGGGAGAAAACCGGACATTCGTATAACCAGCCGCTGCAGAAGGCAACGATGAGCCCAAATTTGAACAGTGTTTGGTCCTAACATGGAAAGTTTTTTGTCAGCGTCAGTTTGAAGTTTGTCTGCCCCCCCTCCCCACTTTTTGCCGGTGGCGACGCTTATGGTCTTCATCACTTTACGCCCATTACGACGGCGCTTAAAAAGTCACCGTATCCGTGGAAGTGTTCGTAACAAATACAAATACAAAATAGCATTGGTTAACGGGCGTACCCCTTTTGGATATCCTAGAAACTAATGATTCGATTAGACAAAAATATGGCATCCATATTTCGCACAAAAACACTCATATTGCACCTAACAGCACTGGGCCTCGCTTGTGCTGGAGGTCCGCAAATGCGCTTCGCCTTCGCACGTGCAGGCCCCCTTAGCAATGAAAATATTAAATTTGGGAAGAAATTCAAGAATGTAGCACGGCATAGGCAAATCCAGGATTGCCGAGCTGGGGGGGGTCTGGACCAGGGGCGCCACTTTTTACCGGCAAAACCTATCAGGTGGGCGCAAAATCCTATCGGTGGGCGCCGATTTTCGTATCCTGGAGGTGGGGGTGGGGGTGAAAAGCAACATTTCAGGGGGTGCTATCGAACTTTCAGGGGGGCGCCGTGATCATTTCAGGGGGCGCTGAGGGTCGATCAGGTGAGGGGGCACGTTCCCCCTTAGCCCCCCCTCCTCCCCATGGATCCGTGTATGCAGCACGATGTCTCAAGCAAATGCTGTAGTGTTGATTTTGCAGTGAAAGGTTCTTATGAACGCTAGAATACGGTAGATACCAAATCGCATGGGCACGTGCATTTAGAATTAACAGAGACAGCGCCTCTGGAGAAGGGATGTTGTCCCAAAATTGTAGTTTTTGTCTCCAAAACGGCCGTAGTCAAAGGGCGAATCTAGGTGAAACATTGGGCAACTAGGGCAAAAAAGTGAAAACATAGCCATTATTTGAAAGAAAGTCGGTCAAAATCGGCTAAAATGAAGTAACATTTGTCCACTCTGGGGACCGTGGACGTTTTTAACCCCGCCCTCAGGATCCACCCCTGGTCGAAGTTAACGCAAATTCTTCAACGCAGGGTGAAGTGTCAACGGATACATTTTTTGATGTTCCTTTGAAAAGAAACTTGCCTCCAGACATTGTATTATGGAAAGCTACATAAAACAAGCGGAAATATTTGCATTCAGAAAATGCGGGTGTGTATTTACACAACCATTTATGCACGATCCCAGGCACTAACGGAAACAAATCTCCAGTCCTGTACTGTCTACACGATAAAGATGAGCGTGATGTTCCTTGAGGTTCCTTGACATGCCAGCCCTGAGGACAGCGCAAGCAAAGCAGTATCAATCCGTGGATTTATCAATGTCTCTTTTCGGCTACACTTCCCAAATGAGGGCTAACGCAACGAAATAAAAACAATGGAATTATCACAGCCGTTGGGGCAGTGGAGGATCTACGACCTCATTCCGAAATTCATTTTCGGAATAGCATTAGCCTGTGCATTAACTATAGGCACTCTGACATTTTGGGGGGTTGAGCCTACTAGCCCCCCCTTGTATCTGCCACTGCCTGAAAAAATACACAGTGGCGAACCAGAATAGGGGAAGTCCGTGCAAGAGTACGCACTTAACTTTCTAAAGGCCTTCAATTTTCTCGTATAAGTCTAACAGCTAAAATTTTTATGTGGTTGCTTAGCCTGAAGAATTGTCTATGTATGGTCCATGTTTCAACTCGATGTCTTTGAAAAGAACTCGCCACGAGCCCATCAAAAATAAAAGTCACTTGCGTACTCTTGTCGGAGTGAGTCGGTAAGAGTACGCAAAGAGAGGAGGCTGGAGTACGCATGGATGCCTCGCTGTGCTTTAGGTGCATAGGCCATGTCGCGAAGTTTTTTGGTCGCCAAACTATGAGATTGTATGATGTTATATCGTTCTGAATATACAAGAACTATGTTGTAACATTTGGTTTTCCAAATATGAATTACGGACTCTGTTCCGAGCGAAAATTAAATTTTCCTATCTCTTAAAGGGAATGTGGCACCTTAGTGGAATCCTGGAATTTAGGGTAATTAGGCGTACTTTTAGTCAAAAATAATGAAACCACTCATGATTTCTCTGAAAAATGTACAATAAGCTCAATATTTTGTTTTTAAAAATGCTCCTCTAGAAAAAGAAATAGATATCAGCCTGTGGATGATGTCACGATCTGGCAACCACTACCATACTTGAAACGCTTCAAGGGCTTCGATTGGCTGATGCTCATCGTGACATCAGAATATGTCGTCACACCAGTAGCTCACAACAATGGCCGCCGGCGACGGGGGGCTGAGGGGGGCTGGTGTCAGGTAGGTTTTAGCTTTTTTCTACGGAAATATCGAGTTCCAAGACAAATGAAATATGGAGTACCGGGTTTTCCGACCTGCTTTACAACTTGGCTATCTCAGTAAAATCACGTTTTGAAGGTGCCACATTCCCTTCAAGCATGCGCACTCTTGCCCAATGGTCTACTGCGTACTCTTGCCGTACATGCTCCCTTGAGAAGAAAGTCTTCATAAACATGGTGGCAGGCGTTTTAGCGGGAGCTCCGGTCCTGGAGTACACTCCTAGCTCAGCTTTCTTACTGATGACAGACCGTAATACAATACTTTTGATAATAGAAGCATGGTCTACAAGTTTACCCAGTTAAGAAATATTACTTCAAGGGTGCCCAAAAACTTAGTTTGCTCTGTACTCCCGCGGAAAGAACAGGAGCACGTTGAATTTTGGTGTGCAGCCTAGGCACTGACCTTGCTTTTTTATGCCAGGGTATCCACCATCTCAGTGGTTGCTAAGTAACCAAAACAGCTGCTGCGTACTATTATCTCCTGCGTACTCTTACCCGCCCTTACCCTACCTGGGACCAGTGCTCCCATAAGACCTAAGTTGAATATTCCTCAAGCTGGGGGCCGATTGACTAAATTGTCCTCCCAATTTCTTACGGAATCCACGGGAAACATTGGCCTCGGGGAAATTGACCAGGAAGACTGCAAATGTCAGCATGCAGGAGAACATGTGTCCAATGTTGGGAAACACTCGTTACCTTAGTCATTCACACCTAAGAAGTTAAACATGTAATATGAGGTTACAAAGGAACTTTGTTGTTGTGGTATCTCAGCGGATTATAAATTACCTTAGCCTTCGCCCCCTTCAGATGGGGGTTACAACTCCCCCTAAGGGTTCTTAGATGTGGTACATCTTTTTTCGTTTTGCTTAGTTTATGGGGCATTCATTGCGCCTCTTCTGAAGAAAAAAAGAAGCATGCCAAGATCTGATCGGGTCACTAAGCTATGCCATCATTTCCGGAAGCACGTGGGAAAGAAATTTGATTTGTAGGCTATGTGCTGCGTTCCCTGGGACTAGCTTAAATGAAGACATTCTACAACCTCAACTGACCTTCTGTAGCATTTGATGGCTTCTTATGCTCTTTAGAAACTTGTTTGGCAATGTTTGACCTTAGATGACCTGAGTGGGGTTTTTTGCTGTGGAAACCTATATTTTGTTATTTTTGGGAATGGACCAGATTTCGGAGGTCCAAGCTTTGCTTGGTAGTGCTCACTGCTGAGTTCGAGCTCAGCCCTCAAAATTGCCCTAAGAGTTAAATTTATATATTTGTGGAAAATCTGCCTACCTACCTGTGATCTGTTTTACTCTCCAGCCCACCTTACCTGCAACCTAGGAGGGTCACACAATCGTATGATCTCGAACCAAAGCGCATAGTTATTTCTCTGATATATTTATTGTTGCATTGTATGTGATCATGTACCAGATATTTTGATCGATAGCAGCCAAAGCAGCAGCATTGAGCGGAAAAACAAAAGCAGGTCTTTGCCGTGACCCTCAAGGTGAATTGATGCCCTAAGGTCATAGAAGACTATTGTTAAAAACAGGTATTTCGACACACCGGACACACGAGAGTCAGATGATAAATCTGCAGTCACTGACCCTGGTCAAGCTCCATACCGGTAAAAAGTGATTTGGGAGGGGGCTGTGTGGCGCAGTCCGTTAGCTTGCACATCCGGCTCGATCACGTGACGTAGGTAGCGAGCGAAGGGTCGCGGGATCGAGTCCGCCTAGAGGCAGGATTAGGCACGCTGCCCTAGTCTCAGCCTAGTTATTTCCCCCTTTCCTCGACACACCTAACCTGGCAGTTGGTTACTTGGTAAACTTCAAGCAAACAAAAGTGATATGGGTTAAGCTGCTGCGTAGATACTGGCTACTGAGCTGCCGTAGAAGAATGTGGTATAATTGTTTCTAGAAGACTTTTTGCAGACGAAAAAAATTAAAAAGGTTTGAAATGTTTTCATTTATTTTTTGCATTGAATCATTCTGAGACCATATGTGAAGGTTTGCTTCCGATGTTTAAAAAAGTTGATCAGTGCATTCGTTTCAAAGCTCTTTGGTGTCAATTTATAGTTTTAAAACTGCTTGAATTTATGAACGACTGGCATCCTGTGACCAAAAGCAGCCTACATTCTGTGTGGCCAATAGATTCCGAGATTTATGAGACAATAGATCGGTATAATGCACGTTAACCAATGATTTCATTGGCTTATGGTCGAAGTATATAGCTGCCCCGGTAGCCCAGTTGGTAGAGCATTGGACTCCGGCCTGATGCTAACCACCAATGCGATGAGTGCACAGAAAACACGTGGGATCGATTCCGCTGCAGCACAGATGTTTTGTTCTATTCCAATATTTTTTGCATTCCTAAGTGGGGTTCAGGAACGCACTCTGTTCATTGAATACCATAGAAGAGTGGAACATGATCACTTCTCAAATACATCACCAGGCGCAGTGGCGGATACGAGGGGGGCTAGGGGCTCAAGGCCCGCCTCAAATGTCAAAGTGTCTATACTTAATGCATAGCCGGGGGCTGTTCCGGCGAAGCACTTCCAAGCTAAGACCGGTATTTTGAATAATTATGGCCACTTGCTGCCCTAATCTAGATCCCTACTGGCTGAATACAGCAAACAGTGAAACCGCGCTCCAAAACGGTCTTAATAACCGTAGTCATTCAGTGTGGCATTTCATATCTGATCAAAGACATTTCGCAGCACAGACTGCGTCGTCGCTGTTCTTCCCAGCAAACCATTGGCGGATCCAGGAGCAGCTTTTGGAGGGGCCAAACCGACGTTTGAAGGGGGCTAAATCGAAAAAAATGCAAAAACAAGAAAACGCCCAAGATTTGGTCCTTTAGGGGGCCAAAAGATCCTATCTTAGGCTTTGGTGGGGGTCACCGCCCCTTTGCCCCCCTTGGATCCACCAGTGGAGCAAACGACGTA
The DNA here is from genome assembly GCA_034440635.1 of Lepas anatifera. Classification (NCBI taxonomy): domain Eukaryota; kingdom Metazoa; phylum Arthropoda; class Thecostraca; family Lepadidae; genus Lepas; species Lepas anatifera. The sequence goes on along the minus strand of JAOTON010000231.1, from coordinate 1,120,747 downwards.
TTTGTCCAGAGAGAGCAGGGCGACATTTTTCTTCGAAAATTATGGATGTTACGAATAAAGATAGTTGCTACAAATATTTGGATTCACACCCTATTTCCGATTCAAAAAAGAGCACACCGTTTTTTTTCGTTTCGTTAAATGTTTTAGACGCTGTCGGGCTTAAAATTTTTGCGAAATAATGTATTTTATCAGAAATGGGAGCTAAACTGAGCTAAACAGATGTATCGCAAACTGTACATACATTTGTAATCTACGCGCGACACTGTACCAGACTCCAGAAAACCCCAGCTGGGTGGTCTCCCGAATTCTAAACATTTACCTTAGCTGGAGCAGTGTAACTGCAGCAGCAGCAAGTTCTACGATCAAATATTTTCATACACAACTTTGGTGCCTGTCCGATTCGAAGCCCTAGACATAGGTCAGACCAGTGGACACGGGGATGGGGGTGCGTGCCTCCTCCCATGTGAATTACCAAAATACCACATTACTTCGTGTGGAATTGCCACGTGAACCACTACCCCTTCCTTCACACCACAGTTAATAAGCCAGGACACTTCCCTCATACCTGAACCCGCAGTTGTAGGAACAGAGGGCCGGGGACTCATGCCCCCCCCATCCATGTTAAATCAACCATTAACTCTGTGGAGTTAAATGCTAAGAAACTACTTCAAAATATACCTTGCTCCTCTCCCTCGCAACCCATACTCTGGACGTATGTGCCTACGCCTATTCCTGAACCGTAAGCGTAGACCTAACTCCCCACCGAGTGAACCGCCCTTCTATAGCCTGCCACCCCTCTGACGGCAATGTGTGTCTTCAGGTGCTCTCGGCGACGCCGCCCGCCACCAGCAGCTCCCCCAGCTCGCCGTGCTGCACCACCGGCCGGCCCATCCTGGCCGACCCCATCTCAGGTCACACCGTGTGCTCCTGTCAGCTGGACCCGGCCCGGATGCTCAGCTACCCCCGACTGGGCGCCGCCGGGTACCCGTTCTCGGAGCAGGGGTACGTGGGTCTGCCCGACCCAGCGGCAGCCACAGCGGCGCTCTACGCGAACCTGGTGAGTACCAGATGTAGATGGTAAAAACAACTATAAACCCACCAACACAGTTGGAGAAATATCGGGGAAGTAGAAGATCAAAGCTTAGACTGGTACCCGTCGAAGTGCATTTAGCCCTTCAATATAACGTGGCATCGTAATCTGGAAACCCAGCCTATAACTTATGTTCACTGGGTATAACTGTTCCCATGGGTATTTCCTCTCTCCTTACACTGCACATATAGCATTTCTTCATAAGAAATATATTTTTCTCAGGATAAAAATTAATTGGCGAAGGGAAATGAATACATTTGGTGACTTTTCTCAAAATAGTGAGGCATGATAATAACTTTTTCGGTGGGGGATGAGGTGCCTTAGTGGATAGCACCCTTGTCTTCTAAGCCACTGGACCCTGGTTCAAGTCCCGGCGGAGGCTCTAGATAAGTCGATCTGAAGCCCAAAATCCCTTCCAATAGGGTGAGAGTTGGCGACGCCGTATGACCCTGGCAGTTGGTGCATCGTTAAAACCCCAATAAGATTACCTTTTTGGGTGATTTCTGGGTGCCTGTTATCTTGCTTTGTGCTGGGATTGGTGTTAATTAGGTAATTTGCGTAACGGTCGAGACAAAAATTCACCAAACTGGAATACAAGCAGCAAGCAAGCATGGCGAGTATGAACGGTTTCAAATCACAGCTTAAACCAAAATTGTAAAAATATTTCAGGAGCTATGGGCTTATGACTATAGCATAACCATATGCCTCCAATGTTATAATCCGACAGTCCAGCCAGCATACCTCATGCAGTCCATAACGAACTGCCGAGGCCACCTAATTTGACTATCTTTAACACGTGCCCCGCTGGGGGGGCGAAATTCGCCCCCCTCAAGGTTTTCCCCATATAACACAAAAACGATGAAATGTAGAACAACGAAACTTACAGTACCTTATTTCTGATCAATTTTACGCATCTGACCAAATTTTTTAGGTCAGGTCATGTTCGGTCAAGGAGCTATTCAAGTTCAAGTGACCTAACCTCAAAACCCAAAATCACGAGTTTGAAGCAATGCCTAAGGAACATCTGTCAACCGATCACTTTCAAACTTTCACCATATGATAAAATCATTAGGATCTACAAATTTGCTATCTCTAAATTTCGATACTGTTGACCTAAGGTGGGGTCAATTTTTTGGTCAATTTTTTGGAGCTTTTAAGTCTATGGTGAAAAATAGAAAGGGCTCATTTTCAGTAAAAACTTAAATAGATAAACTTGAAAATCCGCAAAACGTGTATTCTTGCCACAATCTTGACCATAAAGTTGAGTTTTTGACTATCTGACCTCTCAAAGGTCATGTCAGGTCACAGGAACATACAGTGATTGTTTTGCCAATAACTTCTTACTTAATTAACATATTTTTTTTTTCTTTTTTTTTTTCTCTTATTTATAATATAATTCCACTTTTATTTAACTTTAAAAAAAGAAAAAGATGGTGTAATTAAGTATATTAATATTTTTCTTTAATTCTTTAAAAAATATATAAAAGTTTAAATTAATATATTAAATTACTTAACAAGTGTAGATTTTCAAGGAAAAATTTAGTATGGAATATGCAGAATAGTCCCGGTCGGCTCTCGTTTTTGCATAAAAACTAGTGGGTGGGTTAAGATAAAGCTTCTATTGTACGTGCATTGTGTTTATATTGTCACGGGGAGTCGATTGATATGCAACATGACCATACCAGGACACCATGTGACCTTGACCTAGCCCGATGTGAGGTCATTTTCACTATTTGACCTAGCAAGGTCATATTATATGTCACTCAATTTTCCACGATAAGAAGAATCCAATGATGCATAAATATTTGCTGTAGCTTTGCTGAGTAAAAATATAGAGGAGTAAACGTACACCGCCCTGTTGTAAGCCTATGGAACCTTCTTTGATCTTTGCTGACCTCAACATTGACCTGACATAAAAATATTGCTTATAATTTCTCTTCGTCTCGTCAAGAGCAGCTTTCGAACACCGTCCGTAATTCTTCTTTAAATTTCCTGGGAAATGAGATTCGGAGGAGGGGGCGAAAAACGCCCCCCCCCAGCGGGGCGCGTCATGCCAGGGACCCCAGCGGGGCGCGTGTCAAAAGGTGTACTTAGGGGAAATTCACAGCGCTCCCAAGACTATAAGACTGTCGGGCGTCCCCTGTCCCACTCCTTTGTCCTCCTAGAGTCTCACTAATAACAAGAAGACTTCGCCTGCAGTCAACAGAATATTTATCCACCTTACCGACATAGTTTTTTTATCCGACCTCGAGAACTTCTGAAATATACAGCTAGTTTTTTGTTATAAGCGTATCAAGTGAACTGGGTAACCTTCTAGCTTAAGTCTCTAAGTACATTCTGCTGTCGGTCTATCTTTCTGTAATCGGAAACAGAATTGATCTCACAAACGAGAGAGGCACGCAAGAGCGTTCTCCAGTGGCAACCCGTATTCAGGGCTGGAGATCCCTTCTCGATCCAGGTGAGTTCTGGGTGGGTTAACGCCGTCACGGCAATACAAGTCCCATACAAAGCCTATGGGAGACCTAACATCCAGGTGTTCTTGAACGCCCAACCCAGGATCTCAACCCACGCCCGAATTCAAAACAGGGCTTCTTAGGACAACGAGCAAAACGTGACTTCTCTCGTAGCGAAGAGGTCCCACTTATAAGAAAGGATTGCAAGTAAAAAGGCATGAAGCTGCCCCCCGCGAGGGCCGTTCGGGGAACATAGCGGTTATCAAGTTCCCCTGATAAAGAAGAGGTTCAATCTATAACGGTGTTTACACGGGCGGGGGTATTGGCCAGCACAGGGCCAACCAGCCTGCATAGTGCCAGGGTTGACTTTTTGGGGGACAAGGTGTAAAATTGGGCTACAGTACGAATAGCTGTCGTCTTCTTCTGGACTCTTCTTCCATCTTTTACAACACAAAATAGAACTTTGTCTTTAAAAAAATACTCATCACAGTACTGGAAGCGTGCTTGCTTTATCTGCCCAGCGTGCCAAGCACGTATCAAGCAACAAGACAAGTGGAGTTTAAAGGTAACAGCAGTTGTTTGGGCTGTAGCTCAGTCTTTCAGCTTGCCCCAAAAAGTGGGTCCTGATGCGATAGTATACATGTTGGCCGGTTTCTGCCGGGCATGGGATCGCCGAGTACTTGGTTAATCCATTGCGTGTAAGCAGGTATTATTTGTGAGGTGTCGATCTCTGGCTTAAGCCCAAGCTAGGGACTATACTGCAACATTTTTTACTTTAATTTTCTATAACAGGTGGATAACAGTAGAAAATAAGAACCACTCTGAGAAATATTATTACCCTGTGCTCCATGTATTTGACTATGTGGTTCTGACTATCTGTTTGGCGATGGTATTTCTTTGTCTACTTCAGTTAGTCACAAAAGTCGGAGCGGTCGGAGCGGGCCTCTGAAGTCAGAAGGTCGGACCTTTGCCACCTGTGCGCCGGCTAAGAATAATTATGTTTATTGTTTGTAAGACGAGTGTCACCATTGATCCGCAAGTTTAGGAAAAAGCCAGCCTCAGCGTCATGTAACAATGCTACTTGTTAGAACAATCGCGATTGTTTTTCTGAAATCAATAAATCACGGTATGTCTGAAAGGGAGAGCGTACCAAAATCGGCCTTTTGAGTCAGAGGCGGGGGTATCATCAGGAATCGCATATCATGGAGCCCAGATTCTAAGGAGGTCTCTTATCTCTCATCCTGAGGGGAGATTCCAAAGTTTTGGGAGCCCCCACACTAGAGAGCACCAGATATTAAGGTTTGGAATGATCAAATTAATTTTGGGGTTTATCAACGTACCAAATTCCAGGACAGCAGTGGATACGAAGAGAGGCCCAGGGCCTCAAGCCCCCCTCTAAAATGTCAGAATGAATAGTAATTAGGGTACCTTTGTGGTTGTTAGGTCCTCTTATGCCAATTATGCCATAGGATGGGGCCTTCTTGACCTATCCAAGGACTTATTTTGGGGATTTAGATTCGGCTCAGTCTAAGAAGCTTGAACAAGAAGTCATGATAGGAAAGTGGGTGAAAACACTCCCTTTCTTTGTAATACATTTTCAGCTTCCAGGCAAAGCATGCAGAATCTCGTCACAGGCTTTGGTACTGAGTCCGCCACTGTGTGACGTGTTGCGGCGGTGGCGGTTGCGTGCGTACCGAAGTGGCGGAATTCCGGCCGTAACGCCCCGGCACCTCAGCAGCGGCGCGCTCAGGGCACCTCGAGAGTGGGGCCAGGGCACGGGCGGTGGCGGAACAAACGTAACAAACGTGGTATCCAGCTTTAGGCGTGGTCTCGAGAAAAATGAGGGGGATGGTAATTGTATTGATATGTGACATGCCAGGATCCGTTTAAGTTCGTCTACATCGGGCAATGGACAGATAGTGCCCCCAAGTAACTCAGTGTTAAGTGGCGATGTCGTTAAGTATACCAATCCAAATTATATTCTTCCCCAAAATTCCCCACGCCAGGCTCATCAAAAGCACTGCAAAACATTAATGAAATAATAAGCGTCGTCACCGGCAAAAAGTGGGGGGCCAGCCAAACTTCAACCTGATACTGACAAAAAACTTCCCACGTCAGGAACAAAAACTGTTCGAATTTGGGCTCCTCATTGCTTTCCGCAGCGGCTGGTTATAAGAATGTCCGGTTTTCTCCCATTTTGACTGAGATCAGGAAATTTTTGGCCGAAAAGTGGGGGCCAGTCCCCCTGCCCCCCCCTTCTGACGCTTATGAATAAAATGCACTGAATATTGGAAACAATTTTAGTTTCATGTTGTCGCTGACAGCAGCATACCAGCAGTAGCGTCGCCACGGAATTCAAGAGTGCCAGAATTTTGAAGAGGACGTCCACCCTAGATCGCTAGTTAGGGGACCCCTCCCTCCGGCCTCCATCCCCTCCCCCCACCCCGCTTTCGACACCAGGAAACACAAGTAAAGTGAGTGATATGAGAAGATTATACACCATGTCTTAAAAGTATAAATAAGACAGCTAGATATAGATCGCCATGTTATCCATATTCCCTAAACTCCGCCACCTGCATCAATCCAGTCGTCGCCCTCTCATCGGAGCTCCATGGGTGCTATATGACCGCATTGGTTGGTGCGCCCTTAAACCCAAATAGCAACAATTATCATACCTCTAGCGCGCTGCCTTCCTGCGGAAACAAGCGCGAGCACATGACGTCATCACCAGACTGCTGCGCGGCTCCAGAGCGTCGTGTCCAGCTGGTTCTCTGTCATGCTGCCGTCGAACCTGGTTCAATACTGGACAAGAGGGGCGTGTAACCGGCGCCAATGCTGCGCGAGAGGGCGTGTAACCCGGTCCAACACGGGCGCCGACTCTAGCGTGTAGAGTTTCGCGGCGACACGACAGCGGCCGTGTTCTGTCTGGCCAGCGATCGTGTCCATCGACCCCGGCTCGGTTCCTGCGCCCGACAGGTACCGCGGTATCGCCAGCAAGATGTGTGAGATGTTCATCCGCCGTCAGAGAGACAGCTGAAGTGTTCGCTTGTTCACGTGATTGGTGCATGCACTCGGGCTGTTCAGAGGTCAGGTTTAACATGGCATAACTGCTTCCTGCAGCACGCGTTGCTTCACTGACTCGTTCGGTATCATTTCCTGTGTAACTCATTGAGAGCTCTTCTTAGTCTTATCGGACCGACTGTGTGAAATTGCTTCTATTTCTCGCCTTATCCGCCTCGAGTGATTTGACGACTACCACGACTTTGTCTTGTCGACTTTTCCCCTGTAAGTCTACTCCTACTCAGGATGTCCTCCTCTTATGACCCTCTGTAATTTCCGTTCGTTTCTGGTACTGTGCACGCTTTTGCTGAGTTTCATGTCGTCTTCTGTCCGGTGGCGTTTCCGTCCCATTTCAGGGTGGTGCCTTTTCTTGTTTGGCACCGTTCCTGTCTCTGCACGACATGATGCTTGCTCGTGCTTGCGTGGTGTGGGTGCTTTTCCGGTCCCATGTCCTCCCAAATCCATTTCCAGGCGGTTTGTGGTGTCATATGAGCGATTGCCCTGTATGTCGTCAGCTCCTGTTCCAAATTTTAGCTGCTATTGTTAGGTGCATGAATTTCCGCGACCTATCTTTTTTTGCTGTAAAGTCCAGCCCGGGACGTGACCGTATCCCTCAATTTTTAACAACGTTTCCAGTGTCGTGTTTGTTTGTCGGCTTTGCTGCTCTAATATCTGATACAATCCTGTCATGCCCATTTATATCCGGGACGTGTCTGCCCCATTTTCGACCCAAACAGCTCCAGTTTTTGCTCTATCTTCTTGTGTCTCCTGCTGCTGTGTCATAAGCGTAACAACATCTATAATGCTTGGGGACCAGGTGCGTTTTAAGCATCGCTTTTGCAGTCGACGCTAGAGGGTTAATGGTTAAGAATCTTGAGTAGGACATAGCCTATAGGCGGATCCAGGATTTCCGATCGGGGTGGGTGGGGGGGGCAAAGGAGCGGTCGCATGGTCAAAAGAGGGTGCCATCCGGATTAGGGGGAGGGCAAAACCTATCAATTGGACACTAAATTCTACGGCAGGGACACTGATACTCGCATCCTGGGGGTGTGCGGCTGTGCGAAGTAAAATTCAGGGGGCGCCATAGACCTTTCAGCTGCCGCCGTGACCATTTCAGGAGGCGTCAGAGGGCCCATCGGGAGGGGGCTAGGCAACTATCCTCGCTTGCCCCGTTAGATCCGTCTATGGCATGGTCTCCTTCCCCCACCCCTGTTCCTACGCTTATGCCTGTCACTGTTCGGTTTTCCAGCTCTCTCAAGCATAGGCGTGTCCGCCCGCACTGGCAAATCCAGGGGAGAATAATGTCCCCAAACCCTCGAGTCTCCCTAATTCTCTTTAAAACACTACGCTTTTCACGATTTGCCCTGTTGCCACCCCACTGAAACAACGGGCGCAGATCCGCCACTGTCTGCCCGTGTCCGACATGTCCCGGCGTCCCGGCTGTTCCCGTTGGAGCCGTGTCCGTCCATGTCCGCGTATGTCCGGCGCCATGTCCGCCGGTCGTCCGCAGCTCCCCGCTGTCCGGGTCGCCTGCAGACGGCGGGCTCCGGCCGGTCCAGAGGTGTCGCGCCGCCGACACCGGCACGACTTCATTCCGAGTGGCCGCGACGGCCAGGAATGCTAATGAGACTCCTGGTGACGGCTCATCTTCAGACGTGTCCAATCAGCACCGCACGGGGTAGCCGCAGCCGTCCAGCCAACGGCTCCAGGTCGGGAACTTTTGGTAAAATTGTCGCCTATGCAGCACCAGTCTTCGGAAAATTCAAGGGGTAAAATATTCTTCTTTATAAGCATGCTAAATTTCCTTCTATTTCTTAATATTTCATTGAGCAGAGCACCGCTGGATGAAAATATACTTAATGTCTGGTGCGGATTCGATTGAGACAGGAGATTGAAATAGGTTTTTTAAGTGGAATTTCATTTTTGCATTGAATAGTCGTGTAACTTTTTCGTGATATTTTCTGAACACCCTTCCCACTACTCTCGGAACATCTGATGTCTCACGTCCGGTTATTACGAGTCGTGAAACTGTTCCCTTCATTGGTTTTAGGCAACAATAGATGAAGACAAATTAAATTCCACTCATTTGAAACACCTTTCTCTCAGTTAAGCCTGTTACGCTGCGGTTTTGAGAATCGTTCAGCCGTGAATCATGTAATGCACTAGCCCAGCGCACTGCCACCGACATCATTCGTCGGCTGTGTTGGGGGCGTGATGCAATCATGTTGCAGCCTCCTTGCAAGCTCATGAAGGGCGCCGGGGGTGTAAATCAACGAGCTTAAAGTGGCGACATTACTGCACTGGTTGGGAGTACTGGCAGCCGAAGCATGAGGACTTGCAGTGCGGTATGTGTTACCACTGTCTGTGCGATGATATCGTCTGTATTTATTTTTCTCGGCGTCAGCAAACAGTTGGATGATATGTGACAGCTGTCACTCCAGTATGACCGAATGCATCCTGATGATGCCTGGTCACGTAACATAGCCATTGGAGTTCCTGCTCCAAGAGTGAGCATTCCTCGAAAAACGGCTGAAAGGCCGTTAAATCCACTAAACGGCGCCACACTCTTAGCTAGATGCCCGCCAACGCTAGCCCGCTCCTAATACGAACCAAATGGATTCACATTCTTATTATGAGCATTCCAAACAGAAGCCGAAATGCATCCACGAGCCTTAGTGGTTAAACCAATCCTCATTATAAAACCAAATAGGCGAGATTTCGATTCGTGGTTACTGATGAGGCACGCTTGTCCGTCTAGTTCGACAGGCATCAGTTTAAGCGACCGGCTCACATCAATCTGAGCGCTCGCTTGCCCCATCATCAAGCATCATCATTCACTTCTAGTCCAATTCGGCCCAGACATATGAAATCGATTCGTCTGAACCGCCTCAGAACCAGTGTTTGCTTCTTGCTGAAACGAGCGCTCGTTCAGTTTCGGCGGCGCTCCAATGCCAGCTGTACATCAACCGGCAGGGTTCGAATAGTGCAATGATTGTGGCTTTGTACCTCTGGTGTCACGCAAAATCTGAAGTATAGATATTCCTTTAAAATTGTGAGAACTTGTCTACTCATAGAGTCGTGTTCCATAACGGTTTCAGCTTCCTGGGCTATGTGGTCAGTCTTCTGAACACAAATGATTTTTAAGTGCAGAAACTGATTTTATGCACCTGCTGTATGGGATAAACAAGCTTAAATGTGAGTTCATATCACGTTCATTTTTATGCCGTACAACGGCATGTTCATGTCTATTCCATTTCCTTTCGCATATGAATGCACATGATGCTGTCAATGCAGCAGTGGATACCGTTTTCACGACACTTTGGTTTTGTTTGGCACGAACTAGGCAGCGTATTCACTTCATCTGTAACGGACTGGCAAATCTGTTATCAAGCTTAACATTAAAGCACGGTTCCAAAATATACTAAATCTTACCGCCCGCGTACGAGCAGTCCTCCCCTTCCCCTTCAGAAATTAACCGCTGGCTTCGATCTAGAACTTAACCGGTCGCTCCGATCTATTGACAATAACTAACTGGAAAACAGATGGGTCGCGTCGGCGCTGGGCCGCCAATTACCGTCACACCCACAACCCACCCGCTGCCGCGCCGCCGCCGCCGCAACACCAAGTAATTTATTAATAATTCCCGCCTCCGTGCCTGCTTCTGTTTTGAATTCGAGATGGTCGCCGCGGGCGCCGGCCGGGTGCCGCTGAGAGGGGAAGAGTCATGGGGCGTCTAGAGGCACGCGCGAGGGCGGGGAGCACGCGACCGCGTCAGGATCGCCGCCGCGAGACAATTAATGGCGCGGCGCGCGCGATATCGCCGCCGGCGACGACGCCCGGGCGGCAATGCCGGCGCGCTGACGCTGTTTTGGAGTGGAGAACTGAAGGCGGAACGGTAGCCGGGCGAGGATGGAGCGGCGATGTTAAATAGAGCCGGCAGCGGAGTCGGCAGCGCGCCGCCCTGTCAAACGCCGGCAGTGCCAGAATGAAGTCGCGAGGTTAAATCGACGTGATCGATGTAGAGGCCGTGATCCATCACCGGGAGAAAGAGAGCGAGAGCGCACGGCTTTGCCGGTGGCTCTGCCCCCAGACAGCTCGGTAAACGAATGTGGGAACTGATTTTTGATCACAATTGCTGATTCGCAACCCCGCGAACGCCGTTTTTCCGATGGTGTACCGGGAACCGTGAAATCTGATAGACGATCGCTTACTCTGATCGACTTTTACACTCGAAACATCGTAAGGCTATCTTAGTTTTCACTTGCTGGCGTATAGCCTTAGCTCTCTGCAATCTGTGAACGTGCTTGAAACATTACTAATGCACCACGATCGGATCTTGTATCTTTGGTCGTGGTGTGAAATGATACCAAATGTTTCTGAGCGGCGGCGCCAAATCTCGATCTGTCACGATACTGACACTAGCTCCCATTGCAGTTAAAGATCACAAAAAACTGTCGAGCAACGTTTGAGAGAAGTACGGCAGAGGGCGGGGGGGGGGGGAGTTCCCACGTAACTTTTCCCGCGGGCAGACCGCGCCACTGTTTGTTGCCGGCTGTTGGCAATCACTATACGCTGGCCGCCGCGCCGTGTGGAGCCTCCCCAGCATCATGACCAGCTGATCTGTATCTGGCACCGTGCGCTGCTGGATATTTGGACGGTGGGGCCGGCTGCCTCCCAGGCCATGATCCTCCGACCACCCAGCGGGATGGCATTGTTATCTCGGTCGCTCTGTTCCCCCGCACGAGCCGTTGTGCCGACTCTCCCCTCTTTCTCCCCTCGCCGCGCTCTTCCATCGCTGGCTCCCCGCCCCCGGCACCGGGATTAATACGATGTGAATTTCATGCGACACTGGCAGCCCTCGGAAGTATTAAACCAAGAGAGCTGCCGGCCGTCGCCCGTGCGACGCTCACGATCCCCATTTTTTCCACTGGATTTGTGCGTCAAAACTGATTTTCGTTGGACGCTGCCAGCGGCCGCGGGAGGCGCTGGTGGCGCGCGGCGGGCGACTGCCCGACCTGGCAGAAAATTGTGCCAGTGGCGCCCACCCCAGCACGGGTTATCTGTCGGGTGCTGAGTGGCAGGGTGTCGAACCATGCAGCGCATTGGGAAGGTGAAGAATGTATTTGCACGTTATATTTTTCACTCTTCCGGAGATGGCCAAATAATCAGGTTGATCCATTCATTCAAAATTTATTTATTTCAAACATTAATTTTAGTTTAGAAATGGGCGATTGGCTATTGGCCTGAGGATATTTTGTGAAGATGAAAAATAGCACAATAAGGCTCCACTTGAACACATTACTAGCACCCCCAAAAATGTCAATTGGCTTTCCCAAAGCTCCACGCGTTACAGCATTTACGCTAAGCTGTGATCAGTGGGTATATTTTTATTGTTGGGTTTCCCGACACTAAGAAATATTTGCCAGCATTTTTGTACATACATGAGCAGCTATTGCGGAGTGGAGGTGTACGTTTCAAGGAAATGTTGTGAGACGGAAAATGGACGGGAGCTGAATTGTTATTGTTCGATCAGAAATAGCAGCAGCCTTATACAACATTTGATTCCTTAAATCTGTTCACCCTGTTATCTAAAATCAGAGGAGAAAGCACGATAAGACCAAATATCCGGTACAAATAGCTTGGAATTTTCCCAAGACGACCAGTGCCAGGGCGCACTAACCTTCCTGTTTGGGAATGGGTTTCGTTGTAGTACAGTAATGTGGCTACTTTTCTACTTTGCACGGCTTTGCTGTTCACTTGGGTGTAATCTTGGGAGAAGGATGGTGTGGAGTTTGGACATTGGGATATTCGGGCTTACTCCACAAAGTGTTTTTGGGTTGCAGGGTTGCAACTTCCGACTCCAAAAACACTTTGTAGGTACAGTAGGTCAGAACGAACCATTTCCCAACTACGTTCAAGCTAAAACGTTATACCTACGTGTTTCCAAATTCTTTCATACGCTTTGAATCGAAACAATCGAAATAAAACGTTTTAAGTCCTGCATGCAGTTAGTGAAATTTATGGCACTCTTCATACAAATATCAGATATTACATAAGAGTTTCAGTGCAACGCATAAGCCTGCTCATACGTCTTGGTTTGAAATACTTGCTGCCTCGGGGTTAGTTTTTATGCTACCTTGCTTCTCTTGGTGTGACCTTGGTTGATAGGGCTGTTTTCTTTTAAAAAGGGCTGAGTGGTTTAATGGCTGAATGTATGTGTGCCAATGTGAGTAAAAGTCACCATCATGACCGGCATTTTTCTCCTTTACCATTTTATACATCTGTTAGTTTTTTTCTCGATTTTCTTAGATTTTTCAGAACGGCCCATATTAAACTCCACAGAGTAAATATGCAAAATAGTATTTGACTTGAGTTTCCTTTGCAAGTTTACTCAACTCCTTGTAGAAAAGTGTGAGGGCGCGGTAGTGGAGAGGTCAGCAAGGCTGGCTGCCACGCAGTCGATCCGGGTTCAAGGCCCGGCGGTTTCCCTGAACAAGGAGCAAGCGGGCTCCCGAGAAACCCTTCCAACAGGGAAAAAGTTGGCGACCCCATATAACCCTGGCAGTTGGTGCGTCGATAAGCCCCAAAAATCATTATCATAATAGAAGATACGTGTTTTAAAAAAATCAGCCAAGAGCCTGAAGAGAATGTGAGCAATAGACAAGGACACGTGTACTGGCGAGTCTAGCCTACAGTATTTTCAGTTTCCAGTCTCGTTCAATACCCTGTCACGTGGCATCAGTTCAGCCCCAGGGAACACTCAGCCAATACCAAGGGGGCTTATAAAAGTTAGTCCGGCATCAAATGGTAAGGACGAGGCACACAGAGGAGAGAAAGCGCCAAATGAATAATGCTGTGGAAACCAAAAGATATTATATGCAGACTTTTTGACGACTCGAGGATGTCTCAATGTAGTGAGGGTGAACTCTGGCATCCTGAATAGATTGTAGGGGCGCCGCCAGGGACTTTTTACTGGGAGGGACAGACCTCGGATTGTCGATGACTGGGGGGGGGGCTGGGAGGCGAATTCTGATAGCTTTGGCTGCATATGAAGCACTAACGACGATGCGCTTCACTAACATTTTCATGCAGATTCACGCAGGTCAGGGAGAGAATGCCATAAAATAGGGTGGAGGTCCAAAATGTGGGGGGGCACTTCCGCCATGATTCGCCAATAGGGGAAGTATCCCCCTCCCGTCCTCCCCCCGCTTTGGACGCGCATAATAGGCTGGTTGATTCAAACGGGGATCAGGTTTTATATTTATGTGGGATTATTTTCCCACTTAATCCCAAATTTTCATTAGGCCGGAGTCAGGACATTATCTTGCAGATCAGGGGCTTGCTGCAGTGGCTAACACCAAACTCTCCTGAGCCACAGGTCCCGGGTTTCAGTCCCATAGAGCCTCTGAATAAGTTGACCTGATGCCCCAAATCACTCCCAACAGGGTGCGTTTTTTTGCACTTTCCGGCCACCGGCCCACGCCAAGATCAGGGGCCATTGCCCAATGCCCGCACACCGCAGAAGAATTCCGGAGTTTCGACCCAGGTGCTTTATCATGTCCCACCGTGTCGCACAACCTCATATAATTTCAGATCATCTAACAAAAATACAAGCTTAACATGCCTTTGGAACATCTTATTGGTTCACAGAGTTCAATTTTGTTCTCATTTGCGTTCAGTCAGGCCAGAGTTGCAGACAAGCACATGTGATAATGACATACAAAAGAAGGAGGATATGTGTGTGTGTGTGTGGCATGTGTGGCTTGCACAGCTCAAATACTCCCTCCTTGGGTTTGTGTCTAACAGTCCTGCGACACACCTACCGTGTTTTCTTCCAAGACTGTCAAGGGGCTGCAATGTCAGTGAATGAGCTCGGTGGGCAGCGTGAACGTGACGATGAATATCTCCCTCGCTGCTCTGCTCAATCTCACCCATTGTGTTCTGCATTCTAGATTGGGCCGTACCAAAATTTGTGTTGCCTGTGTCAAGAGGTCCCAGTGTCGCCTGAGGGGAGGCCCCTGTATCGCCTGAGGGGAGGCCCCAATGTCGCCAGGGAAAATGTCCCCGTGTCGCCTGTGAAGAGTTCCTAGTGTGTCTGTCGAGAGGCCACAATGTCACCTGTGAGGACGTCCGAAAACCTTCTATGGAGAGGTCCCTGACTCTTCTGCGGAGAGACACCAGAATCCTTTGTGAAGATGTCTCAGTGTCAACTGTAGAGAAGCCCCAGAATCGCCTGTGGAGAGGCCCCAGAATCTCCGGCGGGGTGGGGAGGCCCCGGTGTCGCCTGTGGAGAGGCCCGGTGTTTCCAGTGTCCAGTAGAGCCACTCCCAGTGTCGCCGGCCGACCGGCCGCCGGCGCGCGGTCGTCACAATCATCACGCTCGAGCTGGTGCCGGGACGTGGTACATTATGTTCGGAGAGGTCTCCGCTCCACTGTCTCCCCCTTCCCCTGAGTTCCATTAGGACGATGATGGCTGAGGTTTGGCACTAGTGCCCTGGCACTGGCTTGAGCGGTGATGTCTTTGGTCTGGGAGTGTTCTGCACACTTTGAAGCATGCATTGAGAAAGTTCAATTCTGTTAAGAGCTCGGCTTTGCTATTCTGTTGTCCGATGCAAAAAGGCAGCTTTGATGTATTAAAGTCTGGCCCAAGATGCGGCTGAATAGGAATTGTACTCTACTGTTCTAACTCTTTCTCTTCGGAAAGTACAGACACTGGCGGATCCAAAAGAAGGCCAAGGGGGCCGTGGCCCCCACCAAAGCCTAAAATAATAGCTTTTCCCTCCCAAAGCCAAATTTTGATAGTTTTTCCTTAAAAATGCTATGTTTTTGCAAATTATTCTTGATCTAGCCTCCCCCAAATTGACCCTCTTCAAAAGTTGTTTCTGGATCCGCAAATGAGTACAGGAACTGTAGCTAAACTCAGTGCGCTTACAACTCGAGCAAATGATGTAAAAAGATCCATGTAAAATTACTTCAAAGGCTCGATAAAGGAATTCTTAGCTCGAAGAGAGCAAAACTCGGAATTCGGGCATGAGCTGCAGATGATACATTTCATACTCTGTCATCCATTGAAAATGCAGATACAGCGTCCTGAAATTGAATTTGTACACCCTAGACGGGGTAGTTTTTGTTCTACTGCCGCGAATTAATGCCCTCTTAGTCGTAATCCAACTTGTAGCTTATGCGTTTTGCTCCCAGCTATCGCTTACGTACCCATCAATACTTTGTAGTCTCATATTATGGAATTTATTGGCTAGGAACGTGTTTGTCGCGAAAAAGCTTTGGAAAAAGTTTTCTGCAAAATAAGTAAAAATGTATAGGGTTAATGACTAGTTTAACTCAGCAATCTAAAGCTAAGGGCAAAACACGTTTGTTGCGCTTCCAATCATGACCGGGAAAGCAAAAGTCAGCCAGAAATTAGCAGAAAACTGTAGTCTAATGTGTACAGAATCAATTGCAGAAAGCCGACCCACGCAGCATGATCCATAGATTGATACAGGGACCAGGAGGACACATGAGGCTCTTCCTATACTCGACCCACCCTTCCCCTCCCCCCATGAGACGTTGCTTCCCATCCTTACCCCGAGAACGCAGGCAAGCACTGACGCTCGCACGATGCGACAAACCCAAATCATCCGGTCTCAGATGGCGCTCCTTGACCGAAGTGGGCTCTCTCATCGGAATTCCAAGACCCTTGTATGTAATAATCCGCACTCGCGTTACATGTGGCTATAAAATGGGAGCTTTAAAACACCAGAACGACGTACGATTTCTGAGGAATCATTAAGACGTGATGTAGGATATTTTTTGTTGAGAGCTAACACCATAACCACGACATTATCTTGTGTCGTCGCGCGGGTTTCATGAGACATTTGATAGCTGACTTGATTGAAAAATACGTTCCAATTCTAGCTTAATCTGACATGTAAACCATTTTATCTCTGACTGTAGCGCTCTTTATCCCTGGTTCACGAAATATCACAGCTTGACCTCGATCACAAGAAACATTGCCAAATATTGACCTTGAAGATTGGAAGGTAGCTCCGGAAAATCTTACTCGTCCATGAACATTCTAGCCTCACAAATTATGTATGCGATACTACCAGTTTTAGCTTTGCGTATAGTCAATGACAAGAAACTAGATTAAAAAAGCATACCAAAACACCGAATAAGTTCATGCTTATCATAGGCTGGCGGTGGGATGGTGCGCGCATGACTGCACCTGTGTGTTCCGGCGACTTGGTATGACATGGCTCCATTAGCGTCTGGAAGGAATCGCCGCCCGACGTGGGAAGGATTCTCCGCCGGCGCCAGAGGTCTGGGCCGCCACAGAATGCCGCCCCAACTCGTCCTTAGGTCGCCAGACAACGCCCTGCTCAGATGCTACCGACTGGTAACAGCTTCTGCCTTGTCGGCGCTGGAAAACGACTGCGCGCTTAGTCTTGTTCTGGAATAGCTGGATCATTTTAGGTTCTGGTGGCATTTTTTCGTTTTCACACCTGAAACGTTCTTACCAAATGAAACCGGTGGGCGCTGGTGGCTGTTACGAATGGCACTATTGTTGGTTCTTAGAAACCAGAAAACACCAATCAGCAATCTATTTTCATATTTTTTGAGCACGAATTGAAGATAAACATGTAGGGAAAATATGTTTTTCAACAAATCACACGGCTTCCAACAGGTTAGTAAGTTCCTAAGTTATGGTTAGACGCGTGTTCTTTTCCAGTTATGATGGTACGGTAAGATATGAACCGTCTCTCTGTTTTTAAAAAGCGCAGTCGCAGCTGTGCTGTAGGTGCCTCGGTTAGCATTTGAACTGAGAACAAAGTTTTTGTTCAGCCACCTGTGTCTAGCGAATGCTAGGCGTAAAGCTTTTTTATCAAATGAAGTCTCCGAGACAAGAGACGAGCGACGATGGCGGCATGTGGTTGGTTTCTCTTTATAGTTTAGAGGGAAAATACACGCAAAGGATTTCCATCACTCCTCTTACTCTCTCAAATTGAAGACTTGTCTGGGCCGATAGAAAAAGGCTCATTATCTGGTCATACTAGACCAAAATAAATATAGAACTGACTTTCTGTTTCTTCCTGCCGGTCTTTATTTTGAAGCAAGATGATTGTTACGAAACATCAGTTTATATTTACGATTATAGGAGACTTATCACCACGCATCACTGAAAAGGCGCCGGTTTTTGCTCATGTATTCTCCAAGTTTTTTAACTCGATACAACATTATGGTTTTAAAACTTATTCTGCCCTGGATTTTCCTATGATTTTACGTTGAAAAACATGCCCGCTTCCAATGTTATATATAGGGTCGTCACCACGGATTTTTACCTAGGGGTGGGGTGGGGGGGGGCAGCGATAGAAACCTACGTCCATCTGTACCTTTGTCCGCCTGGCTAGATAGGGAAGTGCAAACTTTTGTATTAAACGCCGCCGTTTAATCCCATGAAAACAGCAAAAGGCCGAATTTTCGTCCTAAGACTAGACATTTACGATGCACCCGACCCGGGGTTTCGGAGAAGGTGGATGAGGTGGGAGGCTCCCAACTTTCGAAAGGGAGATACGCCCCATATGCCGCCTGGTAGCGACGCCCCCTGGTTATATGACTTTACCATCGGATAACCTGTCAGTAATGATTATAGGTAGGGGGGGGCGAGGAATGCGCAGTGTAAATGTTGAAATAAGAGGAACTTTCACCCCACATTTTTTTTAGAATCAGCCAAGTTTATTTCGTCTTGGGCCTGTACAAATGTTCCCGATCTGAGTGTTCGTGAACAGGCTCGGTAGCACTCTCCAAAACAGTAAGTTCGAGTCTCGCCTCCCGCCGCCTCCCCAGCCCAGAGCAGACATCCGTAACGACACTCCTAAATAACACCCATGCTTTACCCAAGCGCGCGGACATCGTGGTTCAAAATCATACATTTTTAATCAATCAATCGACGTAGTGGGTGGGCTAGGCTCTGTGTTATCCCTATTTCCAGCAAGACTAAAACGACTAAAAGAGCGTTCCGTGCCCGGTGGCGGACTGGATGGTCCACTGGTAGCGAACTGGATGGTCCGCGTTGGGATGGGCGTGGCCGATGGTCCACTAGTGCGGGGATGCCATGGTGGCGGGTGTTGGTCCACTGGTAGCGGGCTGGATGGTGCCGGTGGCGGGCTGATGTCCACTGGTGGCGAACTGGATGGTCCGCCGGTGGCGGGCTGTAGGTCCACTGGTAGCGGGCTGTATGGTCCACTGGTGGCGGGCTGGATGGTTCGCTGGTGGCCATCCGGGCGGCCGCTCCGTCCAGACCAGGTGGACAGGTGGCCGGGAACCGGTACCTCCGTATGCGGGCGGTGACCAGGGTGTGAAACAAAGGCGTGATATGAGTAGATGCGGCGCCGACAGCGGAGACAGCCGGCCACCGTCGCTGCCGGCCAGAGCGGCTCAGAGTCCAGCAGGACACCCAGCCACCGCCAGCGCCGCGCTCTCGTCCCGGCCACGGCTTTGGTCAGGATTGAGCAGCTCGCGTCTGGAGTTGAACTACAACTTCAGGGATGATGCAACGCTTATTGACAGCAGAAATAAATCGCTCAGAATATGTTATCATGTAAATATTCCTTCCACAAACTTTGGAGAACATCCCCACACACATAAGTCGGTTATGAAACGTTTCAATTACGTCTGAGCCAGTTTGACTGGGCGGGCATCAACATCGGCGGAACCGGATCTGGTGATAGGGGTAACTATTCTCTCGTCACGTGCTTATCACCCCATCACCGCGGTGCGCTGCGGCTGCCACTCCTGCGGCGTCATTTGAAAACGTCCGCCTTAACCATGTGCTGGCAAGGGGTTCCAGACAGGTGTTAAAATGTTATGTTTGCTACGTGCTTTATCAATCAGCTTTCTTCTGATCCTTGGGATGATCCCTCATACAGCCTTCCGTTAACTCTGGAGGAATCTTGCGGGTCGGAATAGCTTAAATTGTGTTTGATTCACATGCAGCAGAATCAGGGTTCCGTGATTAGTTTATCAGAGCCAAAGTTAGTTTATGTACGGCTTCTATCTATTTTCAAAGCAATGCCTGTTAAATAAGTTTAATGCCTCAGCTCAGCAATGATTATAATCAACAACTCAGTGGGCTATCACGCCTAGGTTCTGACACGCCTGCAACCGAAATTGTCGCTTCTGGGTGGCCAATTTTTGCTACAGTTGCATGCTAAACCTAACGGTTGGCGCGTCCTGAAACCCAAACAACCACCAACCCTGCACTCAGGTAGCACGAGCTGCGCAAGTTTGGCACCAAACCTTTCCTACGCTGCCCAAATTATCAGAAAGGCCCAAGTTAGCTACCTATACCTCGTTTAATCGCCCTTGTACAGCCTCTTTTCATCGCAAAATACGCTGGAAAGTTAGCTTCACCACTCAGCACCGCAGAAGAATGATCCTGTTCAGAGCGCATTCACATTGCTCTAGGAACACAGCCGGCACGTGGTTCCACCAGTCATATCGCGCTGAAGCCAGTGTCACCCAGAAGGCCTCACCATCGCCATGACCGTGGCCCTGCCGCCTAGATCATCACAATGGGCAGCACGTGCAGTGACAAGGGCAGCGTCCGCCGACCCGCGACCTCTGCACTCCATCGCAACACGCGCCGCTTTCGATGTTGCACGCTTTGCCGCCTAAATTTTAAACTCATTGCAATCATTGTCTGCTTTGGGTTTTTGACCCGAGCTGGGTAGGAAGTGTGGCTGGCGGCCTCCCCTGCTCTCTTGCTCCCATGGGTTTGCTGTTGGCTGACAGTGGCGCGGTGGGTTCAGCAAAACAAAGAGCGGCATTGTGATTAGGGAGCGACGGGGGAGTCGTTTTAATTGGGCTGCCGATAGCATCGCTGACACCCGCAGCCCGCTCTCCACCCGCCCGCCCAGCTGCCGACGGCGGTGGTGACAACATACTGACGCTTCTGCCCCCAGGCTAGACCGGGTCCCACCAGCTGACAAACTGCCTCTCCGATGCTTGCTGCAATGCTGGAGATGTCTAGAGATGTAATGGGGAGGTGTAAACATCGTGGTGTACAGACGGTGGTGAGGTTTTGAAGAGTCCAGCTTGGATACGCTTAAACGGGTTCTTCGGTTTTAGTGTGATTCGGTTTTGTCTGCCTCACGTGTTGCATTTGGCAACGTGTACGTACACGGTGTACACAGGTAGAACGCGGCTAAGCTGGATAAGCTGATGATTGTAAGGCACGGAAACGCTGAGTCACCCCGCTTCTAACATATCAGCCTAGATGCAAAAACGCACAAAGTCAAGCAACTTCCCACTGTCCATTGTTGGTTTATCTTTTACGTTTCCCGTGTGTGACGTTCCTGGAGATATAATACGTTACTATTTAAGATAGTGGTGCAGGTGCCATTCATTTATGTTGGTATGAATATTCCTGGTGAGTAACATAGAAGCAGTACTGAACAAAAGGTTCTGGAAGCCCTCCAACCAGCAACTTCTTTTGACAAACCAATTAGAAGCATCAATTTTGAACAACACTTCATCGGCATGAGAAGACATTACATGATATGTTCTCGATCAATGGCGGACGCAGGGGGGAGGCCATTCCGGCCATGGCCCCCAAAGCGCTGGAGGGGGCCAAACTATGTTTTGGCCCCCAAACGCTGGAGAAATATTTGAAAAAAGTGTTTAAACTAGGTCTGTAGAGCAAAAAAATATTCGCTCCCACTCCCGCCCCCCCCAGGAGGAGAGGCAGACATGGGTTTACCCCCCCCAAACTCGGGTCTGCGTCCGCCCCTGTTCTCGATCAAAGTACGATTTGAGGGATGAAATAGAATATTACAAAAGCTTGGTCGTTGTGTCCTAACAATAAAAGCAGTGATGAATCTGTATTTGATTTTTTATATCTTTTAGTGTCACTTAAAAGTCAAGTGAATTAAGTGTTAAAACAATCGCATCACCAAGAGCCTGCCGAATTCAATACTATAGTAGTATCCTATATTCAATTAGGCTTAGACGATAGACATTGATGTTGAGCCTGTTAGCGCAGAACAGATCAGTACCTTGCAATACATTTGATTGTTTTATATTTAATCATTCCAATCAGAGAAAATTGTTTGCAAGCCTTCTCAGAGAAGAGAATGTATAACGCTAAAAACTGCAAGCTGCAAACTCAATGCTTACAACGACCAAATACTGAAACCGTCTTTGTGCTTTCGCAGGCGTTAACGTTGTCTTGTGTTTGCGTCTGCAGGGAGGAGCCTACGACATGAAGGATGCTCCCGGAGCCCTTCCTGGACTGGGGGCGCCCTCGCCCTACTACAGTCCCTACGATCCTGCAGCAGCCGCAATGTACCCCTATACAAACGGGTGAGTCTCAGAGCTGGAATCCGATGCACTGTTCTGTACCCCTATACAAACAGGTGAGTCTCAGAGCTGTAATTCAGGTGGGTTTCAAAGCTGGAATTCGATGCACTCTACTGAGGTTCTCACAGGCAACTGCTACCTACAATCTGTTATAAAAATAGAGGAATTCCCAGATGTACAGCCACATTCATCACAGCCTAGTACAGTCATTTTAAATGTTTGCAAAAGTGTCTACTGAGTTCGACTTAAGCTTTTGCTCGCTTCTAATCGGTTCGTCGTCCAAGGCTCTTTGACCGTGTCAGCCTCCATTCGACAAGACCAGAATCAGAACAAAACATGCAGGCCAGAGAACGAGCCTAAGTAATAATGATTACCACAATAGGATTTGGTCCTCATGACTGTAAACTTGGTTTGTTATTATAAGACATTCTTGACCAGTTACACCACCCACTACTAAATATCTCATTCAGATAATGTACGATTTAATGGGCTTTTACATTCACTGGCTGTTCCCATCTGAGACACTCATGTCTAGTAACGACTGAGTGCCTTAGCAAAAGGTGCAGTTTCTTTGCATCCAAATCCGCCTTGAAAACC
Organism: Lepas anatifera; assembly: GCA_034440635.1. Classification (NCBI taxonomy): domain Eukaryota; kingdom Metazoa; phylum Arthropoda; class Thecostraca; family Lepadidae; genus Lepas; species Lepas anatifera. Next base: position 1,098,193 of record JAOTON010000231.1, on the reverse strand, counting down.
ATTTCTCTTCTCAAATCAAGCCTTCACAATTTCAAGAAGCTCTCAACTGAGCAGAAGCGACACATTTCAGCGACCGCGCCTATTAACGCTAAGCGCATGGGCCACAAGAGATACCTGCGGCCACTAATTGAGCTTTCAAACGTATGGGCGGCTCCATCGGCGGCAGGCCGGTGTCAGCTGAGCCCTGACCAGCCTGCACGCCCGTGCCATCCATCACAGGCGGCTGTGTCACTGCTGACAAATAGGGCGACGCCAGCTGGTCCCAAATGGCATTCCAGAGCTCAGCCGGGCGGGCCCGAGCCGCCGCGAACGCGCGCTGCCTGGAGCCTGGCCCCATCTCTAATGCAGACGCTGAAACCGCCGAAAAGGCGCCGCCGACGCTGAAGTTGGACAATCTACATACATCTGAGGCGCTGTTTAATAAATAAGGCAATGATTCATTCAGGTATCGCGAGCTTACTGGATTGGTGGCGGCGTAAAAGACGCGGCGGCATCAGGATTGGCCATATTTGAGTACGTAGACATTGGTGGATCCATGCAAAACGCTTGTGAGGGCCCAACCCGGTCAAAATCACAAAACATATAGTGTTTTTTAAACAAAAGCGTGGGGTGCGGTGGTGTAGTGGTTAGCACGCTCGTTTTCCACGCGGCCAACCCAGGTTCAAGGCCCGGCGGATTCCCTGAACAAGAAGTAATCTGGCTCCTGAGAAATCCCTCCAACAGGGAAAGAGTCGACGATGCCATATGATCCTGGCAGTTGGTGTGCTGTTAACAAAAATCATTAAGAAAAATCGGCTTAAATTTGGCCGCTTTGGGGAGGCCGTACCCCCAAAGCCCCCCCTTGGAGCCACTAGTGTGCATAGCTGCCTGCTTCAGGGCGACTAAGATCTTGGTAAATGTGTGACATGTGAGTCCGAATCGCTTGGGTGCGTCCAGCCAAATATGGTGTGTTTGTCTCCAATTTGTCGGCGACGCGGCGCAGTGGGCGTCATTTCTGGCGCTGACTACAGGTTCTGATGCGATCGCGGCGAGCTAGTGTCGCCTGCGGCAGTGTGACGCACAACGCACGCAGACTGAACCCGGAGAAGCCGCGGCTCCTACCACACGCGTGACACTCATCACAAAATGGGCTCTTGTCGTGAACATGAGGCACGCGGGGAACGAAACTCATAGGAATCACTATCTGCACCGCAGACTGTGTTAGTAGCATTAGAGTGATTTAGTCGTTGCTCCGAGGTGTCGATCGCTCACTCACTGAAGATAATCGCTAATCCCTCTCTCGTGGCCACTCAGTGCAATCGTGCGATGTGTGGCCGGCACTCTGAGCCTGTTGCACGCCGTTGCAGACACTGCACATTGAGCCAGCACGTGCAGTAGCCCAGACGAATGGGCTTCATGGACTTGCCAGGAAGATTATAAAGTAATGGGAATTTATTGGCTCCGCACGAAGACTGCTTGTCTGTAAAAGCTGGCTTAAGGGGGCTAGTAATGCCTCGACGAGGCAGCCCACCGGATTGCTGAGAAAAGTTGTTGCTCTTCTCTTTCCAGTGGCAGTCGTAATAAGCCATGTATTTGGGAATAAGCTCCACGTTATTGTCAGAGAGACATCCATAAACAGCTTGCGATGCAGCTTCACACTAGGCAAAGATCATTAGAATGTTCATCCATATAAACTGTATGACTGTGACCCCATGAGAGTCAGGGTTTAACATCGTGCAAAAAGCTTATTGGATAGGGTCTCACCAATATGAAAATCCAGTAGCTTACCTTGAGCATGCAACGAAATACTTTACGAATTGGTGACTTGATTTTCCTCTTCAGCCACTCCAAACTCTTCATTCTCTCGAAACGCACAACTGCCACAAAATAAGGATCAACTATCCAATGAGTCAACCAATCCGGAAATTTCAAGGTGGCGGGGCTAACCACATCGAGTGGTATCGTGCAAAAATTTATATTGATCAAGAACGATACATTGTTTTTTCCAGAATCTGTGTTAGGTATCCCTAAAATTAAATACACTATCCTCTCCCCAACCCAAACGCGTCTGCTTGAAAATGCTGCTCTTCTTTTATTGCTACCAGTTCTGATGGAGCTATTGTCTCCGCTGATTTTGTATATAGTCATTGTCTATTTCTGGCGATCTCAAGAGCAATGAAGCGGAATCGCCGTCTGTTTTTGGCGAATGCCTCCCGAGCTGATCTGCATGAAAGGTACGTGATCACCGGATACAAATAAAGCCCTGCATAGCTACAAAGCGATCAACTTGAAAATTTTCGGTCGAAAATCGATGCCAGGTTCGGTCAGATCGTCGAGCGTTAACGTCATTATAAGCTCCTGCAGGGTTGTGGAGCCACTTCCACCACTTTTGTTAACCCGGCGGGGCTGGGGTCTCCAGCCGAACGCGCGGGGCTGGGGGTAAATTTTACCCCCCTGTTATCTCCCGAACTAATGGTCCGATTAAGAAAATTCAAACGCCAATCGAAAGATCTCATCACGAACAACTAAAAACATGTACTTAATTTAAAGTTTGAGGTCAAGGTCAAGGTCAAACTGAGGTCAGCTGTCAAAAGCGTGGTTTTGAGGTTGCAATGCTACGGAGATCAGGCAATGGAAGCTATGAGCTTCATACTTCATGGAAAGCCTTCACTTGAATGCAGCAAGGTGCTTGAGACCGTTAGGCTGGTGGCATGACCGGGTCAGGTCAAGATGAGGTCACTAAAGGTCACCATATTTTGTATCCAAATGTGGTCATGCGATACATGTTTTTGAGCCATTTGCATGCAGAATTCAGCTATGATGTTCAGAGAATCATATCTGAAATACTCTGGTCTCAACTTGCACAGCCGGGGTCAAGGTAGGTCATCAGAGGTCAACTTTTAAGTTCATACTTTTGCCAAATGACACATGATTTTGGACCTGTTTTGTCTCAGGAACACTATAAAAGTAGTGTAAAGCGTGTACGAGGTCATCCTGGGTGATCCTGGGTCACTATGATTCACTAAATAAAGACAGTATTGATCAGCCCTAAAAATCAGAGCGTGAGTCGCTGAGCTTTCGCAGCTCTCCAGGCTAAAGTTATAAAGCTAGAGACTCAAAATTTGTCATGCATATGCACTGTATGGTGTTTTACCAAATAAATTCCGGTTTTTGAAAAATCTTGAAAATTTTAGAAATTTTGTAACTTTTTCCAAAAAATATTTTTTTAATATTTTTCCAAAACCAAAATTTTGAAAATCCGAGATAGTCATTTTGAAGACCACAATAATGCCTATCGTTTGATGCAAGAAAATTGGAAATCGGTTCAGAACTGTAGCTTCAGCAGCTCTTAAACATTGCGCGATTTTGGTACAAAAATCGCCTGTAGTGACGTCACATTTTTGCTTATTTCTCAAAAAGTTTTCAACCGATTTTATTTTTATTTGGCAGAAATGTGTAAAATTTTTGTAAAAAAGGTACTAAAAATTTGGCGGCCTGCGCGCCGCCGTTTTTGATATATCGCAAAATTCGCGAGGGGGTAAAATTTACCCCCCAGCCCCGCGCGGGTTAAATAACTGGAAGTGCTGGAAGTAATATTATGGTCGACTCCAGGACGCTGTCCAGCATAATTTTCAAAAATCAGCGGACACAAATATAGCCCTGCGGGCCCAAAATACTCAAGCGAAATAGCACAAGTAGTGTAAGTGACAAGAATAGACGGTGGATACTGCTCTGGAACCTTGGAACGGGCAATTTATTCCGTAAAGGACAGAAAGGATGAGAATATTCTCAGTTTTGAAGGAAATGAACAGACCGGGAAGAGTTCCCGAGATTGTCCTCAACTAGGTTGGCAAGATTAGGCTTTTTCTTACCACTGATTAAGATTTCTAAAGGCAAAAAATGTTCAAATTTGGGTTTCTTGTCGCCTCCTGCCCCATGTACCCGATACAAATTTAAGTTCCGGTCCAGTCTGGCTTAAAAAAATTAGAAAAAGTGGTGACTGCTCCTTCATAGCTCACACGTCGCCACCACGATCTCCGGCTGTGACCGCATTTATGGCAGCTGTAGTCTAAAGTTTCTCACCGCCCCAGCCTATTGTGCCTCCGGATGGCGGACTCGGACACGTACCCCTCAGCCTACCAATCTGAAGACGTCGCACGTTTGGAAGCAGTTCTCAGATATAGCGCCTCTGCACTCGGATACACGGTCTCGGCACATCGATTTTTGCCCAAACTGTAACTGGATACCAAAAAGTAAACAGGCAGCCACTAGGGGTTAAAGGGATATGTTCTAATTTTCTAAAAATACTTTCCTTTTCCCTCTTACTCAATGTTTTTTCCTTTTGTGCACAGTATGCTTCACAGCCAGAGGACCATAACGGGTTTCAGCAAAATAAATGATAATTCTTGCCCAAGAAGTAGCACATCTGCAGATATTTAGGCCTGAATAGGCACTGATCCCCATTGGGAAAACATCTGCAGGGCTGGGGACCAATGGGAGGGGCTGAAACAAAGAATAGTCCTCAGATTGTATGAAAGAAATCCCTGTATGTATCTCAGGCTGCTCTGGCGCGGCTTGTGCGGGGATCTAAGACTCTAGCTCTAGCGCCTGTACGCGCGAATCTAAGGCTACAGCGCCTGTACGCGCAAATCTAAGGCTACAGCGCCGTTACGCGCGAATCTAAGGCTACAGCGCCTGTGCGCGCGGATCTAAGGCTGTGGAGCATCTGCGCGCGGATCAGGCGCGATTGGCGCGGCCATTATCGCGCTGATTTGACGGTTGAATGGACGCTGATCGCGCCGCCCCGGCCGGCCGGGCCGGCGCGGACGGCACCGGCCGGCAGCCGGCGGCACCGCCCGTAAAAACACCGCCGCACCATCGATACCGTCGCACCGCCTGCCGGGCAGAGGCGGCCCCAGGGAGGACCGCGGGTGGGGCAGGTACAGACCGGTAGCCAACACGCGAGCCCCGCGGAGATGGCGTCAGTGGTGGTGATACCACTGGCCACACCACGACAGAAGCGGTGTCAGCTAGGGGCTGTTCGCGTATGACGTCAGCGATCGAAGAGGGAGTGTGCCATTTTCTGATGTTTTATGACGGGGGTCTGACTTTTTCGATTGATTGCCGCCGGGGGGGCGCAAATTATTGGCTGTCGTGGATTGTTTTATTGAGGGAGAACTGTGCAGGCTCGGGCAGTTGAAGTGTGTGTGCTTCAAAATTTCGTATCCAACAAACTGAAGCTCCAGTATGGTTCCAATCTAAGTTTAATTGGCTGGAGATTGGGTCGGACATGAAATCCAAAGGCAAAATTGAAACAAGAAATGTGACTAATTACATGATGACAAGGGGTATGTTATTGGAAAGGAAATCTCTATCTGAATTTAGAAAACTAAGCATAAGAAAATTATATATCCCATTTGCAGTAGGATCTAAGCTGCTCTTACTATTTTATCAAAGAGAATGTGGCACTCTGGTTCGATTCCACACCATGGTGGTTTTAGGGGTTATCAATTTTTAAAATAATAGATTTTGCCTTATTTCGGCTGAAAAATGGTTAATACACCTAATATTTTGTTTTCCCTCTGTTAGCAATGAAAAACTAACTCTTAGGGCTTATTTATTCACGCTTGGCCGAAGCTGCCGACCGAATCTGCCAATATTTTTTGTCGTCAATCTTCTCGCGTACTTTTTCCATGCGGTCGGCAGATTCTGCGAAACGTGATTAAGTCCTTAACCTTCGCCCGGGTGGGGGTCTTTTTAGACCCCCCCTCGGGTTTTCCGAAGACCAAAAAACGGCGGTGCGCAGCGCCGCCAAACTTACTCTAGATTTTTCTTCATCCTTTTTACATCTTTCCTGAACATTTTAGCTTAAGGTCATGTCAGGTCAGGTCACCAGGCCAGGTAAAGTGACCTCAACTAAAAAAAATGCTTAGAACTGCATAACTAAAAGGAGGGTTAATTGATCAAGTTGAAACTCATACCACATATTGGGCCCACCAGGAGCTACAACATATGTTCCGGAATTTTGTATATTGGTGGCCTAAGGTCATGTGCAGAGCATGACCTCCCCATTGCAAATACATGGGGAAAATCACGAAATGAGCTTTTCTCAGTAAGTATGGATGGAATCAACTTCAAACATCGGTTACGACCTGCTCTTAGCCCATTTCTGAAGTTTATACCAAAAATATTGACTTGTGACCTTTGAAAAGTCACCTTAGGTCAAATAAGCATTTTTTGTGGGCGTGTATTTTATTGTTTTTTTACTCTATTAATTTTGAATAAACAAAGATAGAAATTTTATTTTGTCACCAAAGTGTTTCTATAGTCACTGCAAGTCAAATTATATACATCATGACTATACCAGGTCAAGTTGGGTCAGACCGTTGACCTGGGTCAGGTCAAATTTTTTAATTTGACCTGGCATAGCAATATTATATATCATTCGATTTGTATTGACAAGAGGATTGCAATGGTGCATCAACTATGGCTGCATCTTGCTTGGTTTGGAAGTTATTAGCGAAAAAAGAGACGCCGTTATGCATGGGTGGCTATGGAAATTCCCAAGAACATTCCCAATATTCAGTGACCTGTAGCTCCCTAGGCTTTGACCTGACTCGAATATCATTGCCACTGTAATGAAAGAGCAACTCAAGAGCTTTTGAATGGTGTTAAAAGATCATAGTTTCTGAAATATATGAGGTTTTCTTAGTACACCTCATTTCAGCGATTTTGACCTATTTTGACATCTGGTGACCTTGATATTGACCTGACGAGAAAAATGACTGAAGTATTTTCGATGTCATTTTTGAAGAGCTTTCGATCGCCGTTTGCCTTTTTCTAGCTCTCTTAGTTTTTTAGATCGTGGGGATCTTTTTTTAGCCCCCCCCACCAGGGCGAAGGTGGCTCGTACCTGCCACCGGGGCAAGGGTTAAGAAGTAACCTAATTCAGAGAAACGCCAAATCGAATCGTGGAGGTGTAGGCACAGGAGCGCAGTGTGGAGGGCCGGATGGGTCGAGGGGGAAGAAGACCCCTCTTTTCCTGGCGAGAGAATCCATAATTTCATGTGAATGCATGATGACGAGGGCGGACTCATTTAACCCGGACGGAAACCTATTTCTCTTGATCCTTAAAGGTTAAACTTCTCATTTCCTTGACCTGGAAGTAAAATATTATCTGATTTATCACGGGGGGTTTAGTTCGACACAAGGATATAGCGGGGGAGTTTTACTCTGAAAAATGTTATTCAACGGAAAAATGATCCATAGTTGTTGGCGCCGGGGGAGGAGATGTACCCTCCCTGCGGGACAAAATCAACTAGCCATTCAGGGAGTTCGACGTCAAGGTGCTATGAGAGATGAGAATCACAAGAGAGCTCGACATGGACCGCGTTGCAAAGTGAGGAAAATCGTTAGAGGCTACTGCTTGCTCCGGTGTGGTACGATATAGGAAGTTTAGGTTCCCTAACAGGAAACGGGCCCAGGAACGGTAGAATAATCTCGACCGAGGTATGCTTGCTCAGATCGAAATAATTTGAGATATTGCACTTATAAGCGCAGTGAAACTAATCCTGATGGATTTGGAACCTCAGGGGTTATGCTATTCTTTGTCTTCTTGTTGTTCAGATATTATCGAGGTCATTGGACTAGTATGCAGTTTAAGTGAGCTCTCTTGCCACGCTGGAGCGCCTGCCAACACCCTCAGGGTCGACATTGTTCTACGGACAGATGGATGTGCTCACGGCACCTGGGGTTTCGCACAACACATCGACTGCACGATTAAGAGAAATACCTAAAGGCTTGGTCCCGCTCGTTGTGAGCTGTATTGGCAATGCCATATTTCATGTATATTGTGATCCAAACATCGTCCTTTTCCATTCATTGACATTGGACCAAAGCCTGCGATACCTATAATAAGATCATATTTTGGAAGACTATCATTATTATCAGAAGAGCAGTTAGTACTAGAACACATTCTTACATTTTCGTCGATTGGGCAGGTATAACCACTGCTGACGAAATTTAGAAATGTGAAATTTCACAACTCCACAAACAAAGGCAAAAAAATCACTTGACATATCAACTAGAGCTCTGAACTCTTGCTCTGGTTGTAAGGTCTGCCTGTGTAAAAGAAATTACAACTTTTGACCCAGGGCAGCAGCAATTTCCCTACACTGGGGTGTACCTAGTGTAGGATATTGATTGGGACTCGTGATATTTGCTGCTAGAATTCTTTTGAAACTTTCCAAAGCATTACACTGAATATTACTCAGAAAATAATTTGTTTTAACTGCACGGATATATTATATGATTTATCACATTCATGCTCAACAATCGATATTCAATAATATTATGTATAAAAGCAATGCATCGATAATAATCTCAACACCAATATTTCTCAAGCACTGATTTTCTACCACCGCTCCTTCTGGAGTTTCTTTAGCAGCCGTCACTCCCTTCACTTGCACGCGTCCTCCTCGATACCTCCTGCTCCGCTCTCTGCTCCCCGCGCGCTCTGCCCTCTGCGTGTGCCAACTATCTGCGGAGAAGACACTGACATGCGCCAGGCTAATCTGCCTCCCCTCCGGCCACCGTGGACATTTGCAAGTCTATGAGCAATCTGGGCTGCGGTGGGTAAAGCCTTTGCGGACGAAGAAGAGGAAAAAACAACAGCGCTGGGCGGGGCCCAGCCTGGTCGGCTCTGAGTTACGATGGCGTCGCGCGGCGAACACAAAGACCCGACGACGATGTGGCGATGACACAGTGGTTGATCCAGAGGAACTGTGAGAGAGTGCGGGGTGGTGAGAAAAACATCCCGGGCAGGTCCGTAATATAGGATGTTACTCAATCGGTACGTGACGCTTGCTGATCTCAAATTCCGTCATCGTTACTGTTCCTTGATTAGGGCCCCGTTACACATATTGGAAGCAAGATAAACTAGAGACACCAACTGTAGCACCTGGTAAGAAATTCAAAAGTAAACCAAATATAAAACGGTTAAATTCGGCATCCAGTTTTACCACGCTCACAATACACCGGTATTTGAGCTGCCTTTTACCATCCAAGTACAAGCTCTCGCGCTCGGACGAGTCTCCGGGCCCCACACTGATACCATCTCATACTGCGTTACCCACTCCGAACGCAGCCACCTCGCCAACGCAGTCGCCGACAAGCCGTAAAACCGTACCAATAATTTATCGCGTCTGATAGCGGTGGACACGGACGGCTCCAGCAGGCCGCAGCTGTTGCTGGACAGTCGCCTGAACTTACCTAGCTCAGTGTACCGACCTCCTTCTGCTGGAACTCAGAACTCCTGTTCTGGTTGTCAAGATTTCCTGTGTTAAAAAAATGTCCGATACTGTTTGGCCCCAGGGCTTTGAGCAGCAATGTATACACTGGGGTTTTCTAAGCATTGAATGTTGATTGGGACGAGTGTTGTTTGTTTCTGGAATCATTTCAAAGTTTCCGAAGAAGTCACTGCACTCAACGCTGCGCAACAAATAACCGCCTCTGACTGTACACAACGGTCCGTGTCATTGTTCTGACGCACTAGGACCGACTAGAGAACACCCACTGTCAAGCACGGTACCGAACTACAGTTCAAGAGAATAAGCCGGCTAGGTCCTAGCCGGAGGGAATACCACCCCGAGAGCGACTCAGCGTCCCTCTGTAGCCCTTCCAGCCCTTTCAGCCTTGGATAAGGCGATACGGCGACTGTGGCTGCCACCAGCCATGTAACACAGGCCCGGCCTGCCGAGACGTTAACGATAAAAACGCCACTGCAAATGTCACCGCCAACGATCTCGCCCTGCGCCAGAAATGGCGCCACAACGGCGCAGTATGGCGCGAAAACGGCCGGCCAACGAGCTGTGAACGGTCTCGTAACGGCCAAGGCCTCTTACAAGCTCGTTCAAATCAGCCAGTACGGCGCCCTGTAAGTTTGAAGTGGGCTAGTTATTATAAATCACGGCATGTTTCATTCTTCTTGGACCAGCGAGATGCGAAGAGGCTTGTTATTAATGCTCGGTCATGCCACATGTGCTTTCATTTGTCTTCTTTCTGGGATTTAGCCTTGACTCGGATGGGAGGTATAATCCACTTCCATCATGATGGGGGTAAAACAGATACCTGGGGTAAAAAGTCAAAGCTAAGAGGGATAAATAGACTAAAAATAAAAATAAAAAGTTCGTGCCAAATGCAATCGATATTACTTTGACAATTTTTTGTTAGGATAGTGTTGAAGTCGCTAGATATAACAAAAGGTCAGAACCACTCAAATGAGGTGTACTTATATATCCTCGTTTATCATATAAACTAAAGAAGCTAGAAAGAATCCTAACGCCATTCGAAGGTTTGAATTTGTTTATTACTAGTCCATCCAATTTTATCATGCAGACTAGATTTAGACCACATTCGTCTACATACGGTCGGAAAAGGCAGGGGGCCTGGCCCCCCACTTTTGGCCAAAAATTTCCTGATCTCAGTCAAAATGAGAGACAACCGGACATTCTTATATCCAGCCGCTGCGGAATGCAGCGAGGACCCAAATTCGAACAGTTTTTGGTCCTGATGTTGAAAGTTTTTGTCAGCATCAGGTTGAAGTTTGGCTGGCCCCCACTTTTTTGCCGGTGGCGACACTTATGTTCGTCTAGCTAAGAGACAAGATAGAACAGTGCTTGCACGGCTATTTTAATTTTTTAGAAAATACCTATCAATAGCTTATACCAGCTTAAAGGGAATGTGGCAGCTTGGTCGAATCCTGGAATTTAGTGAAATTAGGCGTACTTTTAGCCAAAAATAATGAAACCACTCATGATTTCTCTGAAAAAAATGTTCAATAAGCTCAATATTTTGCTTTTAAAATACTCCTCTAGGAAAATAAATAAATATCTGCCTATGGATGATGTCATGATCTGGCAACCACTACCAGACTTGAAACGCTTCAAGGGCTTCGATTGGCTGATGCTCATCGTGACGTCAGCCTATGTAGTCACACCAGCAGCTCACAACAATGGCCGCCCGGCGATGGGGCTGATGAGGTGGCTGGTGTCAGGTAGGTTTTAGCTTTTTTCTACGGAAATATCGAGTTCCAAGACAAATGACACATGGAGTACCGGGTTTTCCGACTTGCTTTACAACTTGGCTATCTCAGTTAAAATCACGTTGTGAAGGTGTCACATTCCCTTTAAGGCTTCTTCCACATGAATTTCAACAGAGGTCAAGGGCGATGTGCTGATATGGTGTGTTTACTTTTTTCCTGAACGAATCCCGAGCAAAACAAAAGATTAATACTACTAAGGCACCATTTCAATCCTCTAGTCATTTCAAATTGATCTCTAGTTTTACCAGCTTGGTCAAATTCAAACAGGTCATCGAATTGACGTAAAGTGATCTGAAATGATGGTGCATGTGGTACATATGGTATATCATTTGACTTGCAGCCACAAAAAACAATTAGGATGCAATTATTGTTCTCTCGTAATTTAGACAAAACTTTTTGACTAAATTCTCTAAAACCACTTATTTGACTTCAGATGACATTTCAAATGTGACAGCTCAATTTTCTATCTCCAGCCTCAGGAATGGGCGAGTGACGTTTGAATTTCAGCTGATCCGAGGCGTAAGTATTGATAATGTGCCGCCTCAAAATTTGTCCACAGGCTTACAATGGGGCGGTCGTGGCCCTTGCATGAACCTAGGTCATCGGTATAAAAAACTCATTGCCAAATTCAGTGGCACTCGGTGACCTCATAGTCTACGTTTCGGGAGCCACCAAACATATACACCTGGACACGAAGTATAGACGCAAAATACACCATCAAAGGTAAAAAGGTCTACAGCCCTGGCCTGGAAACTTGTACATACATATCCTTGTACTCATAGTGATTAATTTGACTAATTTGACTTGCAATTGGCATCAGGTCAGGTCAGATCAACGAGCTATGCCATTATTTCTAAACCCAAGTGAGTTGATTCTGTTCTTCCAAAGTAAGGCTGACAAAACCAGGGTGGAACTCGTTTTCCAGAGGGGCTAGATTCAGTGTCTAGACATATTTCGAAAGCTTTCGAAAAGAAAAATTTGCACGCTGCTATCTATTTTTACTTCAGATCATCAGCAAGGTCAGCAGTGGTCACCAGAGGTCACAATATTTGAAATTGTCTGTGTCTGCAACTTTTGAATGAGACAAAATGCAGAAATAATTTGGGTATAATATAGTGCCGAACATGATTCAAGGATTTAAGTGATGAGCATCATGACCATTCATGGTCATTACTTGACCTTGACCTTAAGTCAATGTCAGGTCAAGCTCACAAAGTGAACTTGACACATTTTTTGCACCTTTCCTTTCCATCAATCCAGGTCATTTCTCACTAAAACAAATTCACATTCAAGCTCAAAAGTATGCTGTATGCATAGTTAATACCCAATGAGGGCCAAGCCCTCAATCTAAAATCAAATTTCATTCGAGAAGTGTAATGCTGAGAGTGTCAAAAAATGGGTCAGTCACTAGACCGTATTTGTCATGCAAAGTAAAAGAAGGCAAGTGAATACGAATCTGAGGTAACAATTTTTCATCTGCACTGTATGCATATGAGTAAGAATGGTTGAGTAAAAATAAGAAAAGCTTATTCTTACCATGCAAAGTAGAAGAAGGCAAGTGAATACGAATCTGATGTAACCATTTGTCATTTGCACTGGATGCATAATAGTACCTATGCGATTTTCTTTCTGCAAACTTCATAACGCAAAGCATAGAAGACAGATCTGGAGATGATTGTGGTTACTCAGATCTCCAGTCAGCAATACACGACATTTTAAAGTGTTTTTTATCAAAATCTTAAATTCTGCTTGCTCACAGTAATTTTATACAACACTTCTGAAGTGGTTCCCATTCGGGGAGAATTTAAGTGACATAAATCACTTTTTAGTTGAGGCCATCTTTTAAAAACTCGGTGCACTGTACCAAACAGCTGAATCTGATTTCTATCATATTTATTTCATTGATATTTTACATATTTCCAATCATTTGTGTCCGATTAGCAGAGTCCCCCATGCTTACACATTTGAATATTGAAAAGTCGCCGCATGCATACAAGAGTGCGGTAAATAGGTTCATTGAAGGAAACTGAAAGTGAAAGTTTTTCTCCAAAACTCATACTTGTCTACCCTTCCTTCCTGGCTACTGGAACATAAACGTTTTGTGCAGAAAATATATTCTAGAAGTAGCTGCACCAGTTGCTGGATTTTATTTGGGAGTGATCGACCCATGCCTCATACAGCTAGGTACATACGTTAATGAAGCTCGGCTTTGATTTTTTACACTTGCCACTTCTGATTGATCTACCTTGTTGGTTCCCCATATGGATACTCTCAGGTGCCTGCATCCAACTGCACTGTTCTACCATCGCCCTGAATCTCGCAAGATGAGGGATACACACGACCACAGGTATTTCCACACGGAAAATATCAAACAGAGAAGAAATAACTTTAACTAATACGGGTGTTTGCAGAATGTGTACGGGATATTTGGTATCGGTTTCCAATCTTGCGGTTTACTGACTGTTACTCAACCGAAATTGGCCCTCACGTTGGCCACTGATGCACAGTGCAAACGCAGAGCAATGTCTTTAGTATCGCTCTTTGCCTATAATTTTTCTAAAACGTATCACCGAAAATTATGCATGTATGTATGTTCATCTCTCATGCAGCAGCACTTATGCGGTGCGAAGCATTAATATTGCTCGGTAAACAAGCAAACAACATAAACGACATAAAATCACCTCACACCTTTGAGATCAAATTTACCCAGAAGAGCGACTGGTCTTCCTGCATTAGCGGCGCTCAAAATTTCTGCATACCTCTCTGTTTTACTTGTCTTCGAATACCGGGCCGTAGTCTAATGCGCACTTTTCATCCGTAGATGCAGGCGACTTTCAAAATAATAAACTTTGAAGAAGTGCCTGCATGAGAGATAGGAAAACAGCATTGTGTGGGTACCTGCGTAGGCATCTTTTTGTGTTTCACTAGAAGGCGGGGCTTGAGTTTGCTCTGAAAAGATACGATGGCATTACTGGGCTCGCTAAGAGTGGACCGGTGTCTTTAGGAAAAGGGCACCAAAGGAGAATAACTGGCACTGAGTGTTAACGGCTACACCAACCATTTTGATTGATTTTTTTGCTTGTAATATGGTTGCAAATATGCGCTAGAAATCATGAAGAAAGTTCGAGGCCAGACAGATTTTGGAAGGCTACCTCAACGCTTATCATCAGCATTATTGGTACGTTCATTGTTCGTACATTTTTGACAGGTTCTCTAACCTCTGCAGCCTCGAGCGCCTTCCACTGTTCATGTTTAAGAGTCCAAGGACGTATCTCCTCTCGACAGCCTATTGGGTGTTAGGATGTTTGTTTCCAAATTTTAGGGCCTAATCACCATTCGGACCGCCAACCCACGCCGTGACCAACCCGTTATCACTCGTCACACGCCTGAGTGCGCCGTTCTTTGCGTACTAAGCACTGTTAAAGATCACTTAAAAAGCCATAACGTGCCGATCAGCCGGGTGAAAATGTCGGAGCCGCCGCCGCCACCCAGTGTCGTCGCGGGCTCCTTGCTGCCGATCCGTATCGCCATTGTTTTTGTTTGGGCTTACCCACCGGTGGGTCAAGTGCAGTGGCAGCGTCAGACGCTTTCCCATGCCTTAAATCGAAAGGCGCCCACAAGTTCAGCTTTAGTAAAAAATCGCATGTCCAACAATGATTGACAGCATATCTGGTAACAGGCAAATTAAGCCTGTCGCTTTGTCTATCGGCCAGAACCCCCCAAAGGAGTCCCTGGCCTCGCCTCTGCAGCCCGGTATCAGATGTGCGCGGGTCGTGTCTCCTTTGCCCGGTTGGAAGAATGCCGGCAGGCCCATGTACCTGTCACAGGGGATCGTTTGGCCGGGTCGATAGCGATGTGCTAGTTGATGTTGACCGATGGCAGCAGCGGCGGGCCGATGTCATCTCGGCTGGTGAGCTCTGCGCTGGAGAACTGGAGAGCAGGAGACCAACAGCAGAGGTGCCGAGAAGGCTGAGGTGGTAGTCGGTGTGAGAGCACCTTGGCACTGGGGCTGTGGTTGAATTGGGTTCTCAGAGTTTGAAGACTGGAAGATCGAGCAAGAGCTATTGCAAAGACGGTGCGTTATACGAATGCAGCGTGAGAACGAATGAATTAATGTAGGAAAGAATCTCCAAGGCCTGAGAGAGAGCAAAGGGTAGAGCAGGAGGATGGAGAGGAATGAATGATAACAGAAGTGTTGGAGGAATAACATGGATGAAAGAGAATAAGAGCAAATGAATATGAATGCTCCAAGAGTCAGGCATTCTGACAGGGCCTCGCCTAAGGAGTACGTACTCACCAGGTGGGATTTCCCACTCAATCCCCAGATCCCCTAGCTTAGCCGATATTATATTCCTGAATAGAAAGACACAAAAATATTTCATTCACACATAGACATATACCATTCGCACATACATCTTGGCTTTTACTGAGCCCAGGTCCAGTAGAAAACTCAGGAAACGATACTTCTCATACATTGTCCTCAACATTAGCTGGCCGGATCATGACAGGCACGTTCAGCTCAGATGACGTTTGAGAATCCGCTGAAAAACCCCTGTAGGACTACTTTTTTAAAGCCCACTACCCATTTAAATGGGTAGGCAGGAGTGCCCTTCCATACCCGTGTGGTCATTAGCTAATTTTGTCCGATTGAACACATAAGAAATAGGTTAGTTTCATTATGTTAGTCGACCGCACCACTCCCCGCTATTTTTATATATTAGTTGCTCGCTGACTTATCCCAATTTTAGTTTGCTCTCACGTCATGGCCCCAACGAAGGTTTAGGTTAACTAGTTACTATCGATGGGGCCACGACGATAGTCATGTTAGGGTATTAGTGGGTGGGGGAGTTCCGAAATGGACTATGAGACCAAGAATATGTCACATTGTAGAGAGATGAGAAATTGTGGTGAAGGAGAGAGAGAAAGAGAAAAAGAGAGAGAGAGAGAGAGCAAGACATTAGACTACAAGAAGTAATCTATTAAAGGCATGAGCAGTGGGTAGATAAATGTATTCTCCTTGACTCGATTCTTATCTGGCGAAGGAAGAGATTTCAATCGTTCCTTGTCCTTCGCTCTTCGTGTTCACTGCGAACTGCTATCTGACGCGCTCTGACAGCTGGCTCACCCACATCCATGACGCGCCTCGGTAGGCACAATGATTGGCACATGGCTATTTTGCGAGAGAAAAGCTATCCCAGCGAACGAATAGGATGACATGATATCGTCTTCGATGGCCAGTAATAATCTGTACAAAGAAGATGATCAGCTGTTGGATCCTGGTATGCACTGAGCGTTACGGCTTCCGTATACACTGAAGCCGTATCGGACCGAGGAAAAACTTGTTCATGATGGGTTCGATGGTCTGCTGAGAAAGTCTGTGCCGAGTGTGATGGAGGCCTAAAGGCATTTCGGTGCACCTACCAACCAATGAATGAATATGGGGTGCAAAAGAAAGGGTTCAAGAAACACTCATTACGCCCAAGCTGATTATCCTTCTGCTTTCTATGAGGATGTTTCTATGCACAGCGCGGGAAACGGTCGGGAGAGTACGGAACATCTGACGGCTGCTGGGAACAAGCAACTGTGTTGCGCTCGTGTTCAGTTCCATTGAACTTTGGACGAGGCATTGAATTTCGTGTTTTGCGCCGGTGATAAGAAGCTAAGTATCATCAATGTACTGAGCAATTCCGATTTTGGACTAATTTACAGACTCAGGTCATTTGAGAATATTTGCCAGTTTTTTTTTTAAGAAGAGGACCAAGACATCTCCCCTGATAAGCTTAATAGGGCCACGAAGTTGGTTGTCAACAATTTTGACCAGCGTGATCTCTCTTTGGATTCCTATAACCGCGCTCAGTTCCATCAGAGTCCAGTCGTACGTATTTAAAGTGCTGAGAGGGGTAGCTTATAAACCATTTGGACTCGATTCTGAGGGATGATTGGCTCTGTTGATAGCATCCATGTCTCCCGAGTTACAGGTTCCGGGTTCAAGTCCCGACAAAGCCTCTGAATAAGTTGATCTGATCCCCCACACTCCTCCCAACAGGGTGAGAGTTCGTAACGCCGTATAATATCAGCAGATGGTGCGTCATTAAAGGGGCATTGTCGCAATTATTATTAGACTCGATTCTGCAGTGTTCTTATATTAATGCAGGCTCCATAAAAATCATATGTGGCAGAAATCAACCAGCATTTCCATTTCATTGGTGAGTATGATGTCCCGTTGCTGTTTCATTCCCTCATTCTTCAAAAGTGATATACACTATGTAGGATGTCACAAAGCTGGCTTGGTGGTGCAGACCCCTTATCGGTTGCGTGTCAGATGAAATTGTACCCCCTGGAACAGTTATGAAACCTTCCACATTGTTTTATTTAAAGCAATTTCAATCTGAATTTAAGCTATTTTCAAGTAGGTCGGAAAACACCCGATGTTTGAAGCTTGTGTATGTTATTCCACTGCATATTTACAAGCCCCGTTCTCAGCTTCAACCTGGAGCGACTGTGTGTTCGCTAGATCTTGAAACCCGTCATGTGCCGAGGACTCACTAAGCGCATAACAAGGTGGCCCGAAACACCGCGGGAGGCATGTTCAGGCCATTGGACACTGTACAGGGAGGGAGTGCAGAAGCCGCACGAGCGCTGGCCGTTAACTTTGCTGTAGCTCTTTCTAAATGGATATACAGCTCTTGGAGAAGGCATAGAAATTAGGAAGCTTAACTCGACCATTATTACGCTCAAAGTCATGCGATTTTTCACTCCTTAAAATCAATCTATTGATACAAATTGTCTTATTCTGCGTCAACCAGACTCCTCAGTGCGCCTGAAAGGCAACAAGCTAGGACATTGCACAAAAGGAAAATACCCACTCAAACAAGCACCGAAACTAAATCCGCGAACCACGGCGGCGGCCGGCTTTGGCCGCCTCTGGCTTTGGCGCGGCACTTGTGTGGTCTCCAAGGGAGGCGCCAGCGTGTTGGGACTGCTGATGAGCGCTCGAACACGGTGGCTGCAGCCGCGATGCCTATCCCCGCCACTTTTTACACCCGGAGACGCACCCATGCTACCGTTCGGCTCTCACATATGCAGGCTCACATTAGGAATCATTATTCCGGCTGGATCGAACGCCGTAATGGCTATGGAGACGTTGGATTGCAGGGGCTGTCAGCCAGATAGCCAAAAGCTGCTTGACATGCTAATTTGCGTTGAAACGGCGACATGGCGTGAACAGCACTTCCTTGCACTTTGTCAGTGTTAAGAATTCGCCTATGCTGTTCGGTGAGCTCGATGACATCAGGATAGTATAAATGGCATTCACACGATTTCGTGACGCCGTCCGAGGCGAATCAAGTGGCTTGTACCCACAGGTATGATCTAGATTCAACCTATTTTGCAAGGCATGTTCCAGGGACGGTTGCAGTCAGGCTCTCTGGGGATACAATCAGGCAAGAGTTTAGTTTTTTGGGTGTGTTTTATCATCCAGTCATCGGAGAATGTTTGATAATCCCAACCACAGTGGAAGTCACAATAATAATAATAATATGACAGTCATGTCAGTTACACATGTCACATACAACAATCCAGACAAAGGAAAAACAACTGTGCAGTGAAAGGCATAAGACATTGGTTACTCTCTGTGCTGGTTATTACATAAAAGTTGGTCAGGAGTGTGGATTTAAATATCATCAGGGTGCTCGGGCACCCCAATGAAACATTGAAGTAGTGTTAAAATATCGCTTAAATTTTCGCGTTTTCGTTCGAAGGATTTTGAATCGGTTTCGTGCTGTTTCAAATCTAGGCAGCCCCAATCATTTTCACAAATCCACGCCCCTGGATTTGGCACATAACTGTCTGCCCCAGCAAAGGAGTGGGGGTGCCAGTCAATCTTCAAACTGCTACAGACGAGACAAAAATCCCTCCAGATCCAAGAACTCATCGAATTTTGGTTCATTGTTGAATTTCACACTGGCTGGTCACGCAGTTTTCCACTTGATTCCAACTTCGCTGACATCGGAAAATTTTATAACGAAAAAAGCAGGACTAGGTCCCACTGACACTCTATTCCGACACCCATGATATGATATGTTTTCAGATTTGAGTGATTTTAGTGCATCATGTTTCAACCTCTCTACAGAACTTAATATACTCATCGCAGGTTTTCCGCATTCTAGCAATCAAACTTCATTTTAGGGGATACCCTTGCAGGTGGCATATGAAGGATGATCTCGAAAAGTCTGGTCACTATTTTAGAACATGGTCGGCCAGCTTGGTGTATGTACATACAAACCGTTATTGCCAATAATGTAATAGCACTTGGCTAGGGCTACCTGTTACGCATCGTCTCGTGTTTCAATGGTTTCAGTACATCTCTGATCTCGGTTTCAGGTACTGTGGATTCGATTTCAACAGCGCTGCTCATCGTAAGAACGCAACGCGAGAGGCAACAAACACTCTAAAAGCATGGCTAAAAGAGCACAAGAAGAACCCGTACCCGACCAAGGGCGAGAAGATCATGCTGGCCATCATCACCAAGATGACGCTGACTCAGGTGTCGACCTGGTTCGCCAATGCCCGGAGGCGGTTAAAGAAGGAGAACAAGATGACCTGGGAACCGAGAAACCGAACGGACGAAGATGACGATAACGATGAAAACGGAAACGAGAAGAAGGATGACTGTGATGAAACCAAAGACGAAGGTAAGTCCTATTGACCATTATCAGACACCTGATTTTCAACTTTAAATGCCAAAGCGAATAGCTTCAAGACTACAGCACGATCCGACCATACATGTGCCAACAGTATACGGCAATTTGAAATAGTGTAACATGCTTTTCTATAGGAACGGTATGTTATAATTCAGCCCTGGCCTGCACCTGAAGTTTTTTCACCCATTCAGACGGTCCGTGCTCTGATCTGATTGGCACTCGAGAGACTTGTGTTTGCCGTAATACGACCACAGTTTGCAATCTTACATGTCTTACATGTATTACAAGCTTACGCAATACTGCATACAATGACCACAAACTCTACAGCAACGCCTGCCACTTCAGTATAAAAGTCCATTAGGATCATCTTCTAGCCACACCAATCCCCATTATTAATCAATAGCTTATCAATAACCGTTTAGAGCTCACCAAAATCCAACTTGGCCAGGCTCTCGCACCCTGCGCCGCTCGCTCGCACGCGCGCTCACCCACGCACCCGCGGCGGAGCCGTAATTGCCTTTTTCCTTTATCGGCGCGATTTTCTGGCCGCCATTATTCACCCATTATCGGCAGCGACGCGGCGCCGCGCGGGCGCGGGCGCGTCGCGTCGGCGTCGACGGTGGCAGAATCAATATGCCCTGCGGCGGTGGACCGGCTGCGTCGTGTCCGTCGCTGGTCAGCCGCGGTCGCCAACGCGTCGACAGTTATCAAGAGGGACGGTCGTCGTCGACGGCGAGGCGAGAGAGCGACGGGGAGCGGGGGGAGTGAGAGAGATTCAGATGGCTTGGCAGAGAAGTATAACAGGGAGTGAGTTGGATGGACTGAACGGGAGGTGTTTGATGTATTTTTGTTTGGTGGATGTAATATGCGCATGAGGAGTTTGAACTCGTGATATTAGAAGGAAAGCAGGAAAGTCTAAATTTAGAATAAAATTCTTAAGAGAGCCAAATGCTTATTAGCTCTACATCCCACCTCTTTGTGATACACTTTGATATCACCTTTATCCCTTTTGTATCGCGAAACGGATCATTGGAAACGGAAGAACGCAAGTTGAAGCGTCCTGTGTGGTAATAATATTGGACGTATCACATATAATACACCACATGAGGCCCAGTTTGCATCCTCGCCATACATTCGAACAGCAAAGGCACATTTGACGGGTAGGGAGATATAGAGAATCAAAGTACAACAAACTTCTCACACTTCGCAGGATTCGAGCTGAGGGTGTGTCGTTCGGTCCTTGTCCAGATCGTCAATACTCCGTTTCAATATAGTTCCAAACCGCAGACTATGGCCAATACCCTTCACCCAGAAATCAATTGTAGATGACATTGGTGCTGCATTCATCTGCCAACGGATGATGCCGTCGTATTCGTATATAAATCAATCTAAGACCATGGACGTCAAAGGGGGCACGAGGGAACACAATTCCCCAACATCATAATGGTAATGACGTCCCAAAGCTGTATGGGTCAACCTTGGGTTTTGCGATTCCTGCATTATGCCAGCATAGGTCTTCGTAAATTTGTCCAATTTTTGTGTTGGTTTGCTACCTGGCTAACGTATAACGTATTCCAAGATGCTCTATTAAATTCGGCTTTGCCTCCCCTTCTCCCGCCCCTTATCGCCTGCCCAGTCCCCCTCTCCCTGAGAAGAATCGGTGGTGACTTCCTATTGAAGACGATGCTGTCCCACTCCCGCTTCCTGCACGTTACAGTCCCCGACTGCACTGTCCACGTTATACTTGGGGCGGCAGGGCCGCGAGGGTAGCGCCGGAGCACTCAGGGGAGAGGCTCGCAAGGGGGCTGAAGCTGAGCCCTGAAATGTATAAATGGACCCGGTGAGCGGGCCAGAAGGCTGGCCGATTGGATGCTGCGTACTGGGGTGGCTGAGGCAGGCTAGTGGATCGCCGGGATCATCAGAGATCAGGCGGCCTCCGCCCCAGATTGGGACTGCCGGGTGTCGACGAGGATGTATGTCAGGCCAGTGTGGTCAGAAGCACCCCGGTGTTTCTGATGGATTAGCGATGGAGATGGGAACTGATGGGTTCCTGCGATTCGGGTAGCGGGTAGTGAGTTCTCTATAAATAAGTCGAACATATACCAAGTAAAAAAATTCGAATGCCTTATGTTGATATCAATACGTCCCATTTGTTAGGTAGAGAGCATTTTCTTAATCAATAATGACAATTAATATAAACTAATACTCAGTTTGCTTCCTTATATAAGGAACAGTGCACTTCAAGCAATCATCCATGTTATATGAGCTTCTTGTTTCATAAGTCTATGTACGGTGAGCAGTGGGTACAGTGAGCTCCTTGTTGTGCCCATGTCAATGTACGGTAAGCAGTGGGCACAGTGAGCTCTCTACTGTATTCATGTACGGCGAGCAGTGGGTACAGTGAGCTCCTTGTTGTGTCCATGTACGGTAAGCAGTTGGCACAGTGAGCTCTCTACTGTGTTCATGTACGGCGAGCAGTGTGTACAGTGAGCTCTCTGCTGTGTTCATGTACGGTGAGCAGTGAGTACAGTGAGCTCCCTGTTGTGTTCATGTGCGGTGAGCAGTGGGTACAGTGAGAACTCTGCTGTGTTCATGTGCGGTGAGCAATAAGTAGTACAGAGAGCTGTTTGGTCAGGCCAATGCCTAGCAATCAGTAACTACAGAGAGTTTTTTGGCTGGCTTCATGTGCGGTGAACAGTGAATACAGTGAGGTCTGGGGCTGGATGGTGTGCGGTGAGCAGTGAGTTCAGTTAGATATTCGGATCCATTCGGTTCACGTGCGGTGATGAGTGTGTACTGAGCCCTCTTGATTCGGTCCATGCGCACTGACTGCGTGAACCAGTGGGCAGCGGCGTGCTCCAGGCTGGTTGACGGGTTACATTTACAGACGGCACCACGCCCTCGGTAACTGAGAGCCCGCTGGTGAATGGTGTTCGGGCTCGCGGCGGCGACCGCCTGAAGGCGTGGTCACTGTTGCGGAGCGTTAGCTGGCTCCTCGGGGACACTGCCTGGGGCTTACACCGGCTACTGCGTCTATTGAAGGCTGCTCACAATTCTTACACGGGTACATTGCCATTCAATATAAAGCTGGGGTTATCAAGGAAAGTTAAAGTTATCGTTTTAAGCTAAATCAGTGACAGATGGCAAATTTGCATGCATTCACCAAGCAATTCGACACCTTATATTTCCCAAAACCCCATGTTAGTTGATGTAGCTGGACAGTCTCACCTATGCTAAATTTGGTAATTTCAGTTCAGGCTTAGGCCATGTATCTAAGCTTAGTTAAAAAAAATCAGATGGCTGCAATGCGCACAAAAAAAACTTCCTGTCCTATCTTACAAAATATCGTTGTATGATGTTACCTGCCCTGTTGCTGAGTATAACCTAGACAACATTTTAGACTGTTTATGCAGCATTGGCAAATTGAGGTCCCATGGTTGCATTCAAAGCTCGTATCGTCACTTTCAAACGGATCTCAGCTTCTAGGCTAATAAAAATAAAATCATTATATTACTCGGTTGGGCTAGTTAGCTCTGCAATTCTCAGCTACTGCTTAACGCTTACTTCTCATGTAAATGTACAAAGTGCCTACAGGCATACGATTATAAACCAGTATATGGGTCCAGGCTAGCTTACTGCGGCATTTTCAGTGACATGTTTTGGGTGTACCACAAGGGGCTGGTCTGGGTGGACAGTGTGTGACAATTTCCGCGCAGATAACCCCATAACAGCCGACAGAGGGCGGCCACAATCGGCCGGCCATTTTCCGACCAATTACTGCTGGCAAGCTGGGAGGCGGCCCCAGCTCTCCCCCTTTGCCGCCTAAACGGTGAAGCATGTTACCGCGCTGACTGGGCTGGAGTGTCCAGTCAGGAAATTGGCGCTCTGCGGAAGAGAGAGAGAGAGAGAGAGAGAGAGAGCGAGAGAGAGGAGAGCGAGAGAGAGAGAGAGAGAGAGCGAGAGAGAGACAGAGGAGAGAGAGAGAGGAGAGAGAGAGAGAGAGAGCGAGAGCGAGCGAGACCGAGACCGAGACCGAGAGCGAGAGAGAGAAGGAGAGAGAGAAGGAGAGAGAGAAGAAGAAGAAGAGAGAGAGCGAGAGAGAGAGCGAGAGAGCGAGAGAGAGCGAGAGAGAGAGAGAAGGAGAGAGAGAGAATAAGAAGAGAGAGAGAGAGAGAGAGAGGAGAGAGAGAGAGAAAAAGAGAGAGAGAGAGGGAAAAACTAGCTGAGAAACGGACAATACAAATCTAGGGGGTATATGACAGAGGGCGCTGAAGTCGGACGTCAATCTATAGGTTTTCAAGTGGTCTAAATGAACAAAAACTCATAGAAAGATCAATTCTGGCCATAAATCTTAACGAGCACTGTTTTCGTCGTGTCTGCATTCTAAAATATTTTGCTGTCTGGTCAAAATGTTGTTCATATGGGCATAGGAACGGCGGTGGGCACGAAGGCTTAAGCCTTTTAATCGCCTCATCACTCAATGTTTTAGACTTTCTAACGCTTATATTTTTTTCATTGGTTTCATGCATGACTTGTGATTTTTATTTATTGTTTAAAACATGGTAGTTCTGGATTCCGGCTTGTTTGGTTTGCCTGGTTTGCTCCTCGGTTCCGCAAAAGACTGAGGCCGTTTCAGTCTGGTGCGCTCCCAGTCGGCTGCTCTGTTCAGTAACTGGGCGCCAGTGGGCGCCAGCGGGCGCTTAAGGTCGCCATACTCGAAACAACCCATCCAGCGACCACTCTAAATTCCTTAATGACGAAGCATTGATTCTTTCCGCCGCGTCTCGTCGTGACGTTTCTACCGACCACGCTAATGAGCAATAGACTGTCCGGCAATCAGCTTCAAGCGGTGCAATTTTAGGCGCAGATGCCGGATTTCGTTTAGTGGGGTGGGGGGGAGGTAGCTTGGTTATGGATGGGTCAAGAGTAGTTCTTACAGAGTTCCAAAACAGAGCATTGCAAATACCGTATGAAAATTTTCTAAAATAAACAACAAAATAGAATATTTAAAAGGTTTTGAGGGACCTAACCCAGTCATTTAGGGGAGGGGGGTGCCAAGCCGGCCCAGAGAGAATGAGTGCCTGGCACCACCACCTGTACCTGTGCTTTAGTTTTATCGTAAAAAGCTGTGTGTTTCAACATGGTTTGCATTGTCCCAAAATCACCGTTGAATGCGCCATGTCCGACTGTAGAATTATGTTTAATGTGCACGTGATGAGTACCTTTCTCCAGTCAAAGCCGAATGGCGTACCGGACAGCACCTTCGTGAACCGGAAAAGACAATTGCTTAAAAGGCAGCATTGTAGGTGTATACTTCATGGCGTTGACTGAGTCATCAATTTCTTTCCATATCTGAAGTTTATCAAGTTCGATTGTGAGCCAGGGTCTGGAATGCATGCAGACAAGGAAGCAAATCATCAGATGTTTGAATTTTCTCAGCACACCCCAGGCCTCTCAAATTTAAAGTTTTCATCCAGATCGTGAATTATTTTGTTCACTAAGATGCGTTGCACAGTCAAACTGAGTGATTTTACTCAATGTTTCAAAATAGGAGTCACTGAGCTGAAAACAAAGAATTTACCCTCTGCAAGCTCTCTAGTCCAATGGTAACACCACTACCAGTGGTGGATCCAGAACTTCATTTCAGGGGGGCTAGGGGCTCGAGCCTCCCCTGCCATTCCCTCGGATGAACCTCCGCCTATGTATTAAATATAGACACTCGAACATTTCAGGAGGGGCTTGATTCCCCAGTCCCTCCCCTCCTTGAATCTGCCAATGACCACTGCCACTACTTATTCCACCACATTTTAATCTACCACACTACACATACATATCCAATGAAACTTTGTAATTAACATTTTGAAGGATTGTTAGAATACGTTTGAGGAAATAATACATCTTTGGGCAGTCTGAAGTGAGAGGTTGGTCCCTTTTTTATAATGCTCTGTTTGGGTGCCATTCAGAGCCCGCATAGTCTTACGAGCTTGCACTGTTGCGTTTTATCAAAATCAACCCCCCTTGTTTATTAGCCAACCACCTAAAATAATCAGACTTCACAAATTTGAAATCATGCCCATGCCCGAGGCTTAAAATCCCCGTGGCTTCGTGATTAAATGGGTTTCACCCGTCATTCTCTTTGTGTTCGAACGCAAGAGGAGACTCGGAGACCTATCGTGGGATGAAGAGGGGAGGGGCCGTGTGTAACCATGGCACGTGTGCGAGCGACGCTCTGATAGCGCTTATGAAATGGAAACCACAGCACGGACGTTGGTGATAGGGGGCAAGCGGGTGCTGAGCCCACTTGGATGGGGCGTGCACGTGACGACGCAGCCGCGGGATCCTCGTCGACGGCGACGATGGACGCGTCAACGTTGAGGGTGATTACTTTGTTTGAGCCTGTGTGTGAGCTGTCATCGAAGTCTGACATATCCGCGATATTTATTATTGCATCTGGGAACACCCATGATCATTAAGTCATGGGAAACATGCGATTAGTCTGACTATTCCGTGGTATTTTTATCCACATTTTCAAAATATCTCAATTGTAATTTGGTGAAAAGGTGTCACGTCATGACACTAGGAAATATGTAGCAATGACCTGCAAATAGTGTATGCACAAGTCTACAGTGATACAGGTGCTTTCTGAGCGTGAATTTTATGTATGTGAAAGATATCAATGTATCCATACTTGCGTATACTTAGCGTAAATGTGTTAGTGGGTGTACGTGTGGGTTGTAAGGCATTCGATGTGTGTGTGTGTGGGGGGGGTGGTTTTGTGTGTGTGGGTGGGGTGTGGGTGTGGGTGTGGATGCAGCTGTGTGCATGTGAGCTCAAACACCATCTTGGAGAGAACATTGTTACCGTGTCCATACGTTTTCCCGAGCACACTCCTACTGTTACAGTACAACTGATGCATACACATCACGCTGGTGGTTCAATCAGTATATCAGAGCTCACGTGACGAGATGAGTCTAAATATTTCGGAGTAGGTACAGTTTGCATAAAGATGAAGCAGTTGGGCGGCCGGCGCCGAGGGGGCTTGTCTGATGTTCACGATGACACCGCCGACTCTCTCAGATCGATGCAGGCTCCCGGTGACAATGATGTAGAGAGTGACCGCCACCGACGACAGCTTCTCATACATAGTCACCCGAACGTCGATATGACAACCAACCGCGGCAGGGCCACCGCTCTGATCTAAAGTTCCCAAACAAGGTCCATATGATGAAAAAACATCGGTATGATCACTAGTTGCCCCACAATTCGCATGAGTTTGTATGACGCTGGCTTTGTGCTTTTTATGGGCGTTTTCTATCGTCCTATGCAACATATTTCGCCTCTAATGTTCGGCGATCAGCCCGCGGCGACCAAGTCATCTGCATAGTCGAAGCAAGCTGATGGCGACGCTGGAGTCGGCGGCGATATCCGAGGCGGGATGTTGCAGATGTCCCGGATGTTGCACACATTCTGAGACACCACTCCGAGCTGCCAGCCTCGCGGTGACATGACACTATGCTGATGAGCTTATGATTAGTTTTCGCCGAGCATCTAACAGAGCAGTCAGATGCTCTCATAGCATTTCTAGACGTGGGTAACTTCTGGGATTACGTAACTATTAACGTATTTTTGGAGCTGACTCTTCGGCACTGATCTGCATCAGTAGCAGGCGTTAGTTGGCTCCGTACATTTGCAATTTTCCGTAGAAACATACCCACTCATAATAATCGAAGTAGAGTATTTCCTCAATGTGCTGCGGGTAATAAAAACCAAACATTTTATTTTAGTTTTTGTCACAGTATCAATAATTTCATTTGGGTGAAAAATGGGACCCTGCCCAACAAATTTTTGTGGAGAAGAAGGAAGAGGCAGTAACGTGAGCATTTAAATTAGCGTTTTATAAAGGATAATGGAAATAATGGCTGATTCTGTGTTACCCATACCCGTTTTCTTCGCTAAGTTTCCTGGTCTGAGATCTTCGTCTAGTTTTAGTCCTCGGAGCATATATTCCCCGAATAAAGAGTCATGGGATTCCACGTTGTCTGCACCCACAGTGAGAACATTTGTGATGTCTCACGACCTCAACACATAGACCGTCGCTAAATGCCTGCATTTACTCTTCTGAACGGTTTGCATCTGCGGTTTGCGGAGGTCAGAAAATCAATAAGTGCGGTCATACTCTCATAACTTCTAAGTTAATCCCAGAAAAGACCTGCTGGTCTCGCCTCAAGCAATTGTGGGTAAAATACCAGCTGTATATTCCCAGAAAATGTCAGACACAAGTATGCAACCATATAAGAACGGGCCACCTGCCGAGATCAGCGACGCCGACTCAGAGGCGGTGTTCCAGCAACTCGGAAAGTCGTCGCCGCTCGGGGCGGTACCGGCGCGTCGCGTCGGCGCCAGCTCCGCGTCGGGTCGTCGTGATCGATGTGCGTCGGATGACCACCGATCGGGTGCGTCCGGGCCGTGTCGGCACCGACGACCGCCCCGAAAAATGGCCGACCATCCAATTCGGCTGCCAGCCTGCAGATCACTGCGTCTGTGGCCCACCAGGGATCTGAAGCCAATACGCGGAGGTCTGAACTTTCTATAACGATTTTTTACTTGTCAATCGTTGTCCTTTACTGCAACCAGATGCAACAAGGAAAGCAATACTCTGCGTTTATGTTGTTTAATTAATGCAGTTGGCACCAGCACACAGCGGAATGCTTCAAGCATGAAAAGCTGATCTAAGGATCATTATAGACAGGCATGGATTGCAGATTATATCATAACTTTGCTTTGGTTTGCGTTACCGTTACCACCTACTATAAGGTACTTGTACCGGGTCATACGGCTTCAACAATGTTGAATGACAACAAAGTTTTCGTGACTTAGGTGGTTATAGGTTGTCTATACTAAATCAAGGTATCAAGTACAACGACAGTGCGATTAGA
The DNA here is from genome assembly GCA_034440635.1 of Lepas anatifera. Lineage (NCBI taxonomy): Eukaryota > Metazoa > Arthropoda > Thecostraca > Lepadidae > Lepas > Lepas anatifera. Next base: position 1,069,475 of record JAOTON010000231.1, on the reverse strand, counting down.
AGAAATTCCGTCATAAAATGGTCCTAATGGTCTTGACAGAGTCTCGTTTGGCCGCAGTAGCCTTGCTGGGATGAATCAGTCAGTTCTGGGTCTGAATACCGCAGTCAATTGGCACACGCGCTCGGATCAATCCGTGACACTCTGGTTCTGCAGAGTGTCGCGGGTTCGGAACCAGCCAGAGACAGGACTTGGTGCCGTCATAACGCAAGTAGAACTGACTTCCCTCCTGCTCTGACGCCACATGACTTAAGCTGTGTTAGAACACAGCTCAGCAGGAGGAGAACTCTTCCTTCTGCGACATCCCAGTGAGTCACGCCATACGCCACAACGGGATGAACGACCGGGCAGTTGAAGGCATGGCCTAGGCTGCATTTTAACCCCTCTAACGCCTCTCCCAACAATTTCAATAAATCGTTCATCGTGTTTTTCGCTTATACTAAATTATGGAATTACCTTGCGATTAATCCGTGCCAGCATCCTAAGAAGTTCAGGCTGTCGATTCAATATTTCGTATGGCCAAGTTAAAACCGACGGAGAGTTGAAAACCAGTACAATCATTGCGAAGACTTCATAGCTGAAAACATTGACTAAACCAAAGACTGTAACGACAAAACTGTATTACATACCTTAGACTTAGCAGTCTGTGGCATACTTAACATGGCTCGATCCAGCAAAGACCGATGACGGACCTCCGTCCATTCATCGACTCCGTTAAGACATGTCTGTGTCTGGCTGATTAATGTTCTGATACAAGGTTTGACACAACTTGGAACGGCTGCGATAAGCTGCACAATAGGTTCCTAACCAGCTCGGGTGAAAATATGACCGGTCTCACTCGATATCAATCACCTGTGCCAGCTACATTTATCACACCTTGCAGCATGTATCCGCAATTACTCGCTGGGTGGTGCTGCCGGTGCAAAATTGCATGTAGGCGCCACTTGTTTGACAAGATTGCTGCACTGTACACGGCCGGGGGGTTTTTGTGTGCGCAAACGACAGGTAATTGAAGTCGGCTGGCCAGTGGTACAGTCAGCTGGCCTGCTGGGCAGCGGTTGTATCTAAACCAATGCCCGATGAGGGTTGATTATTGGTTTTAAAGGTGGATTATGTGATGCAAGAGGGTCATTATAGATTTTTTGCAAGATGTAGGCAAGGGGAAGTACACCCAGTCATGGAAATCTATGTCCATATTTTGGCATGTTCCATCGACTAGACAAGATTTCATTTTTAAACTGGATAACGCTAAAGCATCATTAAAATACACCGTGTCGAACAGGTCTTGCTTAAATACAGTCTTTTTAACTGTTTTAGTGTAAAAAATCCTTTGAATAGTATACTATCATCCAAAAGTGGAAGACCGACCCCGCACTTTCCAGGGATGGGAGGGACTCCCTCCCCTCATGGCAACGCCCCAGCTGTGAGTTCCCGCTGATTTTAACCAGTCTGAGCTAGCTGCTGGAGCCACAGCAAAGTTAATGATTGGACACCTTGATATAGTGGTTAGAATTGAAAGGACACACATTTATCTGCCAATAACCTCCCAATTTACCAGCCGCATTGAAAGGTTGTTCGTTTCGTCTACAAAAGGCCGTGAACTTCGATGAGTGTCCCTGGCAGCTCAGCTCCCCTGAGACACTGGCAGACGACGCGCGCTGACTTTCGTGTCATGCTGCAGTGCTATAGCTACGTGTGCCATGTAACACAGGAAAATACTTGTCGCAAGGTGTAAAAGTTGTCACAACGGCGCCACCAGCTGTCACGCATTAGTGCGCCGCGACGCGACGGCGACAGAGGTGGCGCAGAACTAAGGCGATCAGTGGCGCAGCGCGCCAATCATGGCGCACCCATGTCAGAGGCGTGAGTGGCGTATTTCCATGATAAAACACCGCTTATCGTCGACACGTGTTGCGACTGCTTTCGACGACGGTCCGCCGACAATACGGCTCATTTTCAGGCGACACACCATGCGAAACGCGCCCTAATTGTCGATGTCACACGTGATTGACAGCACACCGTGTGATTCGTTACGCCCCGCCACTTACACACAGAGGTGCAAAAATAGCGGACGCCTCTGTTGGCCACTTGACAAGGCATCCTCCAGCAATGTCTTACAGAAAGGAGAGGGCAAACTCATTTTCATCATATTAACAAAAGTGTAAAATCGGTTATCGGTGTCGTATTTTTCACCTCTGTTGGAATGCGCCAATATCGGTTACGACGCACCGTTTTGTGATGCTAATGCGGCAGCTCGGCGGTAACTGGAGCTGCCCCACAGCCGCGAATCCGGCATGGCCGCCCCGTAAATCAGAGGCGTCGAACCACCCAAATAGCATCACAGTGATTGCTAATGGAATATAGCTTGACACAAATTGACACAATTTTAGCTCCGATTAGACGCAAATGCGCTAATTGTGCCTCATCCAGAGCACGTGTTAAAAATATAAGCAGATGTGTCTTATTTTGCTATTTTAATTTTCGAGCTTCCTTTTTGCACCTCTGCTGTAAGTCCAAACGTGGTCGGGCGCCGTGCTCGGAAAAAGCGAACCTCCCTCCTGCGGTGGATTTTGTCGGAGGCCATGTTCTCCCCAGTTCCAATTAAAATCGCTCTTGCACGGAATGGCACCGTGGGTTATTGGAACATGGAGGAGACTGCAACGCACGGATATCTGTAACACCAAGGTGTACGACGGTACAGACTAGCGGCAGGCGTTGTGCTATCTGCGCACCATCTATGGACAGTTGTTGTAAGCATTTCTGGGTTTCGTCTGGGCGATTGTTCGAAGTACCTGCTGTTTACAATTATGATCATGAAAACACAGTGCGATTCTAACTGCAACTACGGTTAGTTCTAAAACAATGATACATGCGGTTGAGTGCGGTGCGTTGTTAGCTGTATTTAATGAAAAGAGCCCTGCTCATAAGAAAGTATGAATGTCAGCTCCAGTTAGGCAAGCCATAATTCGAGTCAAGCACTCCATTCGTCTGTATATAAAAAACATACAAACAGCGTCTGGAATAAATAAAATATGATAAATCAATATCATTCAGTGCCGAAGACATAACATAATGTAGAAGTATAAATAGAAAATACTCTACATGAAGCTACATTGAAGGAATTTTCTAACGGCGTGAATTCTTCCGGGAGCCGTTGCCCTTAAAAAGTCTTCAGATGAGACCCATAAATCAGTAATCGGACCCGCAATTAATGTGAAGGCTAAGTCACTATAAAAATAGCGAATGCGTGCTGAACTGTCCAGTTTGTTTAACGCCTGACCATCCTGATAAGAACATGAGTGAATGGCATGTCGCAGACACTGGTCTTTTTTCAGCACTGCTTGAAGTGTCAGACCTCGCGAAATCAACGCGCCTCGTGGGTAGAGCCCGAAATAGAAAATTTAATGTAGTTATCATTATGAGTCAGTGGCTGTTTGTTCCAGTCACTTTATATGAAATATTGGAGAAATTTGATACCAGTTTTGATGCATCCGCATGACTAAAATGAATAGGCTATACCATGGAGAACTCAACTCAAATCAAGCACTGTTGATAGCTTGTGTGAGGTCATAACACATTAATACAAAATAAGGGGTTATGACCTGACCTGATGATAATATCACGTTACATTAGTAAATTAATTACATTAATACATAAGTCCTTACTGAAGATGTTTATCAGACATACGCGTCGGAAAAGGGGGCCAGGGGAGGCCTGGCCCCTCCACTTTTGGCCAAAAATTTCCTGATCTCAGTCAAAATGAGAGAAAACCGGACAATCTTATATGCAGCCGCTGCGGGAGGCAACGAAGAGCCCAAATTCTAACATTTTTTGGTCCTGACGTTGAAAGTTTTCTGTCAGCATCGGGTTGAAGTTTGGCTGGCCCCCCACTTTTTTGCCGGTGGCAACACTTATGTTATCAGAACCGTATCTCTTCGACCAGAAAATTGTTTATCTCAGAAAATCAACACACTGAATCAGAGACATGACAAAAGCAAAGCGGTCTATATTTCATATGTTTACCGTGTGGGTGCCTCTTGCAAAATCTCTCGTCTGTTGTGGTTCGTGAACTACAGATTCCCAACTTCTCGTCATTATCAGTAAATGACTAAGGCCAAAAAATAATACTTGAAAAGTAACAACTCGGCTCTCCAGCAGCGGCACTCGCCGTTCGGTGGCTAGTAAGCAGTGCAGGAATTCTGCTAACACGAGCGCGCACTGCCGAACCTAGACCGCTGGTTTGGGGGGGGACAGGGTGCAAAATTGTGAAATATGTAGTGTCTATCTTCAGAAAATCTGCGACAATCGGAGGCATTGAGTGTTAAGTGCAAACATGTCAATCCCCTGCCCCCCTGCCCCGGATCCCTGCGAACGCATGCTCATACTGGCGGGACAATGCAGCTCGTTTCACCGCCGCGCGCACAATCGCCGGAAGCCGGACGATTGCCGTGTTGACGTTTTATCGCCGCATCTGGGTGACGTAAAAACTCACACCAGGCTGTGGGAAGAGAGACGCGCTGGGCGACCTTAACAGTGCACCCGCCGCTCGTTCATACTGTTTTAGCTAATCTGTGGCTCATTGGAAGGACGCGCCGACGTCGCTGAAAGCCAGCAAACGGCACCCGCGGGTCGCCAGACTCCCCTTTTTGTAAATCAGGCCGGCGTTTTGGAGTGAGAGATGGGTGTTTGCTTTGGTGGGGCTTGGCGCACGATTGCGAGGGAGCGAAGTCAGCGTCTCACCTGGCGTCAGCGTCTGCCTGTGCTGAGATTGTACGCTGCTGGCCGGCCAGAACAAGATCAGTTCGAGAGGCTGCACTCTTACTGTTCCTCTAGTGATTCCGATTATCCATGGAAGACATCTACTGAGCTTAAGCAGGTTGCTTACGGAATGTACTGAGCTTTGAAACGAGAAGGTCGAATGCTTTACTGCGATGCTTATAAGCTCATGTCGATGTATGTGATTTCTTTAGAATCACAATTTTTGCAGCATTGCAACTCGTTTCAAAAAAATATTGAGGTAGAGTAAGGGGGGACAGGCGGGGAAAAGATTTTGGGAAAATATTTTGATTCCTTCATGATTGAATGCAGGATCTGAATGTACAAGTAAACGCTTCAGATACCGAAAATCAAATTCGGTTTGCCTTAGACCGGATGTTTCAGTCCAATTTTGAATTACGATAGTCAGGATTTAGCACGGCTCCATCTTTAGATTCCGATTAGCTATTATGGGACGAACCTTTTAACACCCGCACCATTTGGAAGCAATACTAATGCCAAACAGGGCAAGAGTCAGCACCAGTGCACCGTTTGTAAACACCACCAATGTTGAGCAGAGCAAGAGTCAACACCAGGGCACCGTTTGTAAACACCTTCAATGTTGAGCAGAGCAAGAGTCAACACCAGGGCACCGTTTGTAAACACCATCAATGTTTAGCAGAGCAAGAGTCAGTACCAGGGCACCGTTTGTAAACACCATCAATGTTGAGCAGAGCAATAGTCAACACCAGGCACCGTTTGTAAACACCATTAATGTTGAGCAGAGCAAGAGCTTTCAGTTATTATGCCAATGTGGAAGCTCGACGCCTCTTGTCTTAACACTCGTTTTTAAGAATGCACTCGGCTCCAGAGAGCTTTTTTACCCGAATCTAAGCTAAGCTGTTTCATCCTTTCTTAGAGCTGATTTCCCTCGCGTGGCACATTTTAAGCCGGCTTTCAGTTACGGATGCATGGAATGTGGTTTATTCGTTCAATGTAAACGCTTCAGTCCTATGCCAGTTACGTGAAAGAAAAGCAGAAAAAGCTGGGTCATAAAATTGGTGACAGGTAAGGATCACTGTTTTTGTGATAATTCTGATTATCACTTGCATGTCATTGGCAATAAGGACAGTGCAGTGGCGGATACAAGGGGGGGGGCTATGGGTGCCCAAGCCCCCCCGAAATGTCGGAGCGCCTATTTTAAATACATAGCCGGAGGCTGATCTGAGGTAATGGCGGGGAGGCTCGAGCCACCTAGCCCCCCCCCCACTCCTCCAGTAATGAATCCTGGATCCGCAACAGGCTACAGAGTATGATTCAAGATTATTGCACAAGCGCTGAATAGCATTGCAAAAAAATTCATAAGGCACCCAGAGATTACATGTTAAGACAACGTTCTTAAAGAAGGCTCGGAGTGATTTTCGTTTAAATTGCACAAAGGTTGTGTCTTAAAGGCTTGGCGCGGATGATCATCTATTTACAAGGCGTCGACACGTGAGTTGCGGTCAAACATGACAGCACCAAGGAAATTCCTTCTTTCAAACGACCTCAGGCTCGACTAGGCAGCATACATTTCAACAATATCTATTTTTGTCTACATGGTAGAGGTAGCAGGAGATTTTGTGTGCCCAGGCGGGCTCCGGATATCATTTGACTAGCCGGCGACCAAACCAGTCCCTTTCCAGAGCCGTCCCTTCTCTACCAGCCCACCGGCCGCTTTTACTCGTCACTTCCGACCGCATTGTGAGCCTGGAAAATGCGCGCCAATGCGGCACATGCATCAGCTACGAAATGGCGCGGAATTCGACACAGTGATTCCTCGCTCGTTCTCTCTATTATGCGGTCACGCCGTTGTAAAAGTAATATATTCCACATCTTTGTGTGCGCTGGAACGCTGACGGAGTACAACGAATTTTTATTAACCAGAAACATGAGCGTTCCTTAACAGGACAATGAAGCGAGCAATAATTACTTGGTGAATAATTCATACGTGGTAATGACTGCCACGTTTCGATGGCGACGTTTGTAGTTGGTGTTTTTTGAAAGGACGTACGTGTTGCTGTCTGCACCGGATGTAATGATACACGACACCTGTTCGGATTATGCTCCCGCATTTGATGTTACCTAGTTATCCCCGTATCATGCAAATTTCAAGCTGCTTCGTTACTCCCACAGACGAGGGCGCTTGTTTGTGCACATTTCCAGCTGAATTGTCTCCATTTTTTGCTGCCGTCCCGTCGCTGTCGGTAACAACGCCAGTGTCGTTGGCGTCCATTAAATTTAATTCGGGCGACGCTGACGGCGTCAACTCGGTAAGCTGTTTCTCGCAGTCTCGTTCCCCTCCGAAGGCTGCGCTCCCCTCTCACGCCTCCGCCGCTCTCTCCCACGCTCCGGCGCTCTCTCCTACTCCCGCGGACGCGGCCACACTCGGTTCATTCTTCCCTCGAATTCATATGACAGCCGCCCTTTTTATTATTCCCCCGCACGGCCGGGCGTTATTTACGGCAGTGCTCATTGAGCCTGAGCCTAATGGATCTCAATCATCTGGGAGGCTGCGCCGATGGAGCCGTAGGCTGCGTTATGCCTCAGTCATAGCGTGCCGGCCCCAAAGTTATCGTAGTCATTAATAGAGGTTACCCAGTGTGACATTATGTCACAAGAGCCCGGGTAGCTCGCACATTTTTCATAGCTGATGCTGCGGATAAGGAGGGTGGTTCCTCTCTCCTGTGTCTGGTTATTATGATTACGAATGAACAAGGGAGCTTTTTGCAGACAATTCTGCAATGGAAAGGATACATTTTTGGGCAGATGATTGAAGTGAAAAGAAACTGGGTTAGGTATAACGACTGGCTGCTCGTGAAATGAACGTGTCTGAGATCTGTGCAATTTGCTCGGCAACTGCGTTAATGCACCGTCGGTTTACTCAGTGCCAATATTTGAAAACAATGCTTGGCTGCATGGCAAAGTTTCAGAGGCGTGCTCAAGGAGAGGTGGCTGAGGAGCACATACTCAGTCAACTTTGGAAATTTATGCAAAGATTAAGCATATAAACTTCACAGTGAGTGGTATCTATAAAGGGTACTTAAAAGTGATATGAGATATTATGGCTTAACCACTAATACCGATTTTAAATGGAGAACTAAAAGCTTATTTTATTCTACTTGGAGCAGCCGACAGATGAGAAATACCCTAGAAAGATGCAGTGTTCCATTCGATAGTCTTGCGTGTTGTGGTTGCAGCTCTTACCACCTAAAAAACGGAAAATCAAATCTGCGATTTACTCCAAGCTCTCTTAATCCATTTTTCATCAAAGCAAGATATCTCAACGCGAAACCACAGCAGAAAATCAAACACTTACATTCTCTTATTTTTAAGCCCCTAGCCTTTCTGGATTCAGTATTTGATACGCTATACCCCCCCGTGTCCGGCGGCTGACGCCGCCTCTGCGCGGCCGACATTCTCGCAGAGCGGTAGTCTCTCATCTGGCAGCAGTGTTGACATGGCAACATGATGCCTCTGTAGGCCAGCCGGGAATCACACACTACCGCCGTTGGCCAAATCCTCTTACACAGAGCTTGCGCATGCGTGTTTACACTTGCTCGGCCGCTGCAGCGAGCACTTTGTGGCTTGTTTTACCAAGCCCTGCTGAGCGCCGGTCAAATAAAGAGCTTCGCTGAGGGATTTGGAGCGTTGGCAGGAGGGGCAGCATTAGAGACTCTGTTTCAGTTTAGCGTGAGCTGCCTCCAGATCCTCACCCTCGGCAGCTCACAAGTTTGGCTTGAGAAGAAAAGGACCCGGAATTCCACAGCTGTCGAGAGGAGTTGGTCGCAGTGGTATTCAAACAATTGTTAATCGCTGACAGAATAAAGTGTTTTGCAGCCAACTAATATGATACGTCAAACGTATCAAGAGAAGAGTGAGTTGTGGGTAAAGTGGGCCATTATGCACTCTCTAAACTCATTGTTGCAACTGGATGAAACCAGTGTAAATCCTGCACGCATTCACTACGGGGAATGCAAGTGACCCGACCTCAAAACCTAAAATCACGAGTTTGAAGCGGCGCCCAGGGAACATCAGCGAACCGATCAGTTTGAAACTTCCACAATATGATGAGGTCATTACGGTCTACAAATAAAAATAAATAATAAATAAATAAAAATGTTATTTTTAACTAAGATAAGCCCGGGTATTGTCTTGATCTCAGGAAGGTTTTCCGCTTAGAAACACTAGAATTCAAAACGAATGCACCCAAAGAGCACCCCGAATAGGGAGTCAAATTTTACTGTGCGTCATCTTACCCATTCTGAGACCTCGGACGGCCCGGACGTCTGGAGAGTTCGCTCCCCTGCCTCTTCTGCCCGTGCTCTTGACCATATAAAGTAGTGGGTCTCTGCTCGAAGTAATTAACAACGCATATCATGGTATTCAAGCACAGCGATCCCAGGGACAGAGCACCAGGCCCTAATTTCTGAAATCAAAGCACACCAGATAGAGTATTATCGATAATTTCCTTATTGAGTATTAGCACCTATGGTCCTTATTCACTTCTGCTAGCAGGGATCACTTGAACTTAAATCAGAGTAAAACTACGCTAGTGCAACCGTATTTCAACGTTCCCACTACAGCTAAGGCCAACCGCTGTGAACAGCCTGTGTTACAGAGCCAACCCCACTTACTCCAGCCAACGGCCCCTCTCGCCAAAGTGGTCACCTCATCGACGTTATCACTGTATCTGGACATGGCACCAGATGGTCCACTCTCACACGTCCGGTCTCCACTCCTGCCGCCCTCCCCTCCAACCAGCCCGTCCGGCGGCCTCGGCACAGGCCCCTCAGCTCGAGACTGGGCCAACACTGCAGACACCGCAGCAGAAGCTGCTGCTGTAGGCCTTCAGTGGCTCTGATCACTGAGCGAACTGACAGCACTAGTGGTTACGACCTGATGGCCAAGCTGACATATAGCGCAGCTGAAGACACCAATGTGTGATGCTCCAGATTCGAATGTCGAAGTATGGTGGACTGATCCCAGAGTGCAAAATGCGGTTTGAAAGCGATAAAATGTCCTAAAAAAATATATCTATCATTTAGCTTCCCCTTGATTATACAAAGCTGCAACAATTGGGCTCATGCGTGACCAGGTTTCGGTGTTGTAGCTTCAGATTTATCCGCCGGAGCCAGCTCATGTCTGCCTTTGCAGCGCATTACCTGTTGTCCGGGGTATCGAACGTTAAGTGGTTCGTCTTCAAGAAGACGCCCAGCACAGGGCTGGGATGCGGCTTTTCAACAAGAGCGAGAGAAAATTCGCCATTATAGAGCACAACGCTCGTCCATGACATTTCCCTGCGACGGGCAATCCTTCCCACAAATCACAAGTCGGATTTTTCGCGTTACAAAGACATACCTCAGCGCTGATCACCCTGTTTAAAACGCGGTACCACCCTTTTCACCTCTGGAAACTGGTGAACGCAGGACGGGCGACGCTATGGCGCCAGTGGCGGACAGAAGGAGGGTTTTTGTCGCTGTCTCGGACACTTTTTACCGGCCATGTCGGCTGTGAGTTCCGTGCATCACCGGCAGTGCATGAACATCGAGGTAATTAGCAGGGATGGAACGGCGGATCGGAGCCAGACATCGGCACACTGGCCCGATCGACACGGAACAGCAGCAGCATTGGCGCTGATCGCCGGGCCGGCCGTGCTGATCGGGCCAGCCCCGCCGCTAGTGACATCTATCGGACTCTCTGAGAACCAGCCCCTGCCAGGGCCGCGGCGGCCGCGATGGATTGCGGCCGCCTTTGGGTGCTTTGTGGCTTGCAAATTGAATTGATATCAACGCCTTGGAATTTTGCAAGTTTTGGTCACGATGGAAATGCAAAATAAAATAAAATGAGCCCATTCACGAACACTTTTTGGTGACCAATGTTATTCGCGTGTTCAAGCAGCCCCGTTATTTTTTCTAAGGGACAGTTGTTGACAGAATGTTCTTGTTCTTGCAGAGGCAGCCGAGGACTCGGTTCGGGTCAGCGACCGGGAGAGTTCCAACGGTAGCATTTCTCCGGGGGCGTCCGAGCTCGGCGAGTCTTCCAGCAGCGCCACCCAGCGACCAGCGACGCCGCCCAAATCCGCCGACGACACTCCCAAGCCGCGCATCTGGTCACTGGCGCACACGGCGATGTCGGGAAGCGACCGACCGGGCATCCTGCCTCCGGGACTGCCGGCTCTTCCAAAGATATCTAGCCACCATCCCTCGCCGCTGTATCCCTACACCTCAGCATTCAGTCCTCTCAAGCCGTGGATTGGACGGCCGTACCCCGCCGTCAGCTCCCTCGCGGCGCTCTCCGGCCAACTTGGTCTTGCTGCTTCACCTCTCACTGTAGGAAGCCGCCTCAGTCTCCCACACGTGAGCACGGTCAGCAGCTCCGCCCTCGGGCGCGTCTCGCCTCCGTCGAACCCGTCGTCAGTGGTTCCTCTCCCGGCATCGATGTCGACGATGCTGCGCGACGTCAGCGCTGGAGCCGCCTCGTCGTCGCCGACGAGAGACGGCGACTCTCCGCCGGCGGCGGCGTCTCCTATGACTTCGCCACGAGTTGCACTCTCGCCGCGTGAGAGATTCTCGGTGTCCGAGCTGTGCAGGAAAGACGATGACGTCACAACTAGCAAGAATCGGATGCGGTTTTGATCTGTTTTGGCTTCGAAATCGCATGATTTCCGCGCCGTGCGCGATGTGCTATGCTGCTAGGGACATTTTTACCTGGGTTTTTCTGGCCTCGGTGTTTGCCTAAGGGCTACTTTAAGAGCAATCCGTATGTCGGGACGACAAAATGGAGGCGCGGAAGATTGCCAGAGCGTGCAAGTCTGGGGACAAGAATACAGCAAATACGCAGGTATTTCTCGAAACAAGTGTCCTCAAAGAACACTTATTCCCTGGTCTGTGGAGTGTATCGCTTCATCTGTTTGCAGTTCTTCTCTCTCCACTGCGGCTTCAGAATAAACCAACTTTTGAAAACGAGTAAAGAATCAGAACTATGTAGGATGTTGGACTTTGTCAGCACCACGGGAGCAGCCTTTCGGTGGTGAAAATTGATCAACAGCGGAGCCATTAGCGCAGCAGAACCTGTGGCTGTTGATATCCCAGTAATGAAGCACCCAGGCTTGTTTGCTCGTCTCAGTATTGATACATAGTCAACTGTGGAATGATTGTGCGTGAGCGTGTGAAAGACGAGAGAATGGTGCATGCAGAGTTCCAGGAGTGAATACGTTTCCCCGATTGATATTAGCCTACGTGTGTATGTGGTATGACCTGTGGGAGGCACTGCGCCGCTTTGTTTGAAGTTTAATTTTGTTTTGTTCTTGTTTTTCTGTAGATAGAGTATAAAGAGATTGAGTGTGCGAAATAGGTGTATCTATTTACTGTTTTGTAATGATGTATATGGGAGGTAAATATACTATATTGTCCCTTTCAGGTGCACTACTTTCATTGATTGAAATCGGGAAAGTTATATTGAAAGGATTTAGGTTTCTCCCTCTGACGGCATCTTGTTTCTTCTTATGTAGCTATGAGGAAACGAACCTAAGAAAATGTCAACCATTTGTGTGCTTTGCAAAGCGACATGCAATTTACAAAGCGTACTAGACAGAATGATGTGACATCCCAGCAATATTTTTAGAATGGAATATTTACCATATCTGTTGCACCCCAGTGTGCAGTGGCGGATCTATCCGGTCGGTTTGGGAGGGGCAAACCAAAGTAAAAGTCGAAAAAAACGTCACACCGTGCAAGTTGCGCTAAAATATCACTTGCTGGTAGAAATTTAGAATTTTTGGTATTTGAGGCGAAAAGCAAAAAAACGTCACGGGTTGAAAAATATGGGCTAGAGATACTTTTTCCGGTCCGAGGCCCAATATTTACACTGAACTTAACTGCTTCTGTTTGAAGTTGAGAGTTAAAGCACCAGAATCTTGCTTATAAACTAAAAAGGAGTCGGGGGAAAAAAGGAGGTCGATCACTTTGGGGGCAAAAACATAGTTTGCCCCGAGCTTTTCCGTTTGGGGGGAATGTTGCTTTTTTGCCCCCCCCCCCTTGGATCCGCCACTGCCCCAGTGTTTCCAAACAATCATGCAGAATTTTACGATCCTGGATTTCACTCTCAGAGGGGAGATGGCGAACCCTTAGAGGGCACCATTTCGTCATTAAGAGGGACTTTGTTGGGACCCGATGACTGTGTTATTTCTTAGGCGTGGTTATTCAAAAAGTCTTATTGGAAAGTAAAGAACCAAATGTTTCCAGAGGAAAATCCCTAAAGTAAAAGGGGAGACTGCAGCTGCCAATAGAAGGGCGGCCTCAATGAAAGACACCAGTACCTACAGAGGACACCTCTCTTTGGGACACCTTGTAAGGCCAATTTTAAGGCACTCAACCTAACAGTTTCAGCCTTTTAAGGCTTTTGGCTGTGCATTTCGGTGCTCTCGTCGTTCCACATGGTCACCCGGCACGGACAAGGAAGAGCCTCACTGGGCCTAAGGGTGGAGGAAAACTGTCCCCTTCGGCCTTTTCCTCGGATTAGTGCCTGCATTAAAAGGACCACAAATTGCAAGTTTCGTTACCAATTATGATCAAATTATAGTATGGTGCCAGTTCGGGCTTAATATACTAGCTATATTCTAGAAGTTATGCCAGCCACATACTTCCATACAATGTGGAACCACAAACGGCTGCAGCCGGGACTGTTTTTTTCTCATACATATTAACAAGGAACCGTAGGCTACCTTTGCAGTTTATTCCTATGTCTTTTTATATTATTTTTACGACAGCATTTATGCTATTAGCTACTATTCTTTTTCATATAGTTTCTTTTTTGTAGTGAAGCGACTGCTTCTCAAGTATTATTTGGGGTTCTTCCATGCGTTAACAATGAGCATGGGCGCCGAAATCGGGGAGGGAGAAACGGGGGGGGACGTGTCCCCCTGTTGGCCAACCAAGGGTGACGTTCCCCCTCCCCCAAAAAAAATTGGCTCCATCGTCATCAATGCTGTCAGGTACCGAACATGCTCAAAATTCGCCTCCCCCGGTCAGCACCAGCCTGGATACATCCCCCCGTGTAAAAAAATTTGTGGCGGCGCCCCTGGCAATGAGCGCCGATGTTTTGAACTATAGGTAGGTATTTATTATTCGTGGGTGTCCAAACCGTCTTTCACCAATCTTCAAAGTTGAAATATGACAGACGTCTACGAGATCTTACTGGGGAAAATATCGGCAAATGTTCCGGCTTGGGGAAGTGATTTACCTTTAGGAGCAATGGAGCTGGAGATGTGGACGTTTTATGACTCCCAGACTCCGGCGGTCATGTGACGTCCACACCCCCACGCTCTGCTGGAAAGAAGTAGGGGAGAGGCCGTCGAGGGTTCAAACCTACAGACTCCATTTCAGAGCGGACCATCTTTCCACCAGGCCTTTTTCAACGTGTCAATTAGGGCATTTCTAGCACTTTAGCCCTCTGATCAATCCCCTACCTCTTTAATCGAACCCCAGCCCTTCATGCAAAGCGCTGCAGCGCAAGTTACTTTTTGGTAGACGTAAGTAAAAATTAGCCATAGTGCACTGCAGAGGTAAAAAAATAAGCCAAATCACCAACAACGTTGGTTATAAAAATACATCAAGTTTGAGACAAAGTAGGCAAGATTGTGCTCGCCTCAGATGGAATCTTGGAGGTCAGCCTGTCAATGCACATTCAAAGATTTCGCGGGACTTGGAGCGTCTGGAAAATAGTCCAAGTTTTGGTGCCAAGCCTCAAAACTTTTGGTGACACATGGGGTTGGAAACTCTGTTGGTGCCACTCAGGTAATTTTTTCGACCTCTGATGCAGCGTAATTCGTATCTGGCAGAATCTGCCCACTTTAGATAGTTTCGGATCGCACAGGATAACCCCCACATAATAACAAGCAAACAGGGATGCAGCCAGGGGGTACGGGGAGTATGTGCCCCCCCTCCAATGGTTCCCAAGTATCCGTCGGCTGCTGAAGTGTCCTGCCCTCCTCCTCGTTTACCGCGTTCTCTCAAAGTATAAACTGCCGGTCTCTATCTTTGAGCTCTGGCATCGTCTCACCTGCCCTGTCCTTCATCGTTTGCCCTGAAACCTCTCTCGCCCGCCCGCTTCGTGTGCCCCACCATATCCCCAGCTATCCCGCCCTTCCCGGTTCCTGGTCTTCTCTACCCTCGGCCTTGTGTAAGCTAAGTCATGTGTTGGCCTTGCTCTCAGCGCAGTATCATTGTCGAAGACATTAGCTGAGTTTTCCTTCACAGAGATAAGTATGAGTAGCTATTTTTAGCCAGGCTTTATGAAAAGTAACCAAGGTGCCCCACCATGCGGGGTTGGGTGGCAGGGATGAAAAATACTCCATAACCCGGGCGTCAATGTAAGGAATCAAAAAACCTGTGTTGACATTTTTTCATGTCGTTGGATGGGCAGTGCATTAATCATATGTATTAGTGTCAGGTTTCTTTGAAAACAAAGCAGCCTTGGAAGGGTCTATCGTTGAAAAATGTTTGCAAAAAAATACACAAAATAATTGACATCAAATGGTATTCGCAAAACGTCCGCAGAAATGTTTAATAAGCTTGATGAGGATAGCATACATTTGTGTGAATTCCTATATATTCCTATAGCACAAATATTATGAATCTTCTGTTCTTCTACGCCTTTTAGCTTAGTCCATACCTTAATATTATTTTAAGCAAACACAGTGTGCAGGAGAAACATGAATCATCAGGGAAGTGTGACCAACTAAGCCGCTTGCTGTGTATCCATCGAAGATGTCCGACCTACAAGAGTGTCCGTCTTAGAAAGTCTCCTGAAGTGTCTGCAGGTAACACCCATGCATGGCGCACCCAGCTTCAGCACCACCAGGCCTGCAGCCGCCGCGCAACAGAACACTAGGAAATCAGCCAACATCAATTGAGGTAGAGCAGAGAACAAGGAAGTTGACAATTGGCTTCGAGACATCAGTGGCGGATCTAGCCGGATGGTTTGGGAGGGGCAAATCAAAGTCGAAAGCAAAAAAACGTCGCGCAGTGCAAAATTGCTTTACAGTATGCCTTTTCGGTAGGATTTTGGGAACTGGAGATGAAGAAAAGCAAAAAAACGTCACGGGGTGAAAAACATCAACTCACGATACTTTTTTCCTATCCAAGCCCCAATATTTACACTGTTCTTCATTAATTCTGTTTGAAGTTGAGAGTTGAAGCACCAAATTCTTGCTTACAAGCTAAAAGGAGTCGGGGAAAAAGGAGGTCGATCGCTCTGGAGGGGGCAAAAACATAGTTTGCCCCGAGCTTTTCCGTTTGGGGCAATTGCCTTTTGCCCCCCTGGATCCGCCACTGCGAGACATTACACACAAAGTGAGCTGTTGCACAAATTTGTTTGTACTATTTGGACGATTATCCTTTTTAAGTGTCTTAGAATCTTAGAATCTTAAACTTGCCAAAATATAGGAAGTATTGGTGCGGGTGTTTGAGGATCTTCTTCATCCGGCCGGATGGGACACGGTTGATGACAGGAAAAATGACTACGGAGATGTGAATTTAGGAATAATTGGCAGTCGCAACAAATATTTGCCACCTGCTCTCAAAACAATAAGTTTTCTGTAAAGGTTCAAATGTGAGTGAGCATTTTCATTATTCTTTTAGTATGTGTTCTCCCGCCCTCGAAATATACACATCTGGGACCGCCCATGCTACAATTAACACAGCCTTTTATGGAATCTAGCATGACAGATAAAATGAGGCGCAGTTTCTTGCATCATTTTTCTCTTGAATGCACGAATGGGCGCTTATACCGATGAAAAGAACTGAGTCAACTCCCTGGCCTGAGTAATACAAGAAAGCATAAGCAGTCATAAATCACATTCGAGCGTGACTACCTGGTCAAGTTGAGGTCTGCTATTGAGACACTAAATGAGCCCTGGAAAGAGAGCGGGCCCTACTCGGCGATAAAAGCGCACTGTGCAAGGGGGTTGTCTGACAATGGGCGCCAAGTACGAGCTCTCTCTCCCTCTCAATGACCCGTGCATGCTGAACGAGCGGTTGCAGGCGTGGACATTAGTGCCGCACTGGGTTCTCTCGCCGCAAGCAAAATGCAAATGGCTGCTCTTGTTTCACGAGGGGCAAAGCATATCATTTAGACGTCGGATTAGTCTTGAGTGGCTTGGACGATCGATAATAACCACATGCTGAATACCAAGCGGGTTTGCTCGGACTTTAACTTTTTAAGGGTACTTGTTTCGTCTGAAAAATATACGAGTGGAGAGCGATGGCTCTAGCTAAGGGTGAAATGACAAGAAAATATTACCTGAGACCGAGAGGAGATCAACAGCAATATAACTAAACACTGGCGCTATGAATGGTCTCAGACGAAGTCACGGCAAATGAAAACATACTTGAATCTTGCTGCAGTTGGCCGATATTTCCAGCTTTGTTCTTCACACAGTTTTACTTTTCTTTTGGTATCAAAAGCGTTTAATCAATTAAAGTAAAAAAGGGTGCTAAGGGGCAAAGAGGAGCGTGTGCCTCCCTTTCCTCTAATATGACGCTCCCCGGATACAAAAGGTGTACAACCGCCGAGGGGAGTTATATAGATCTTTAAAATCAGCCTTGAGAAAATATGAGCTGTGGGGACACTTTCCGCCTCAGATTTATGAACTGGGTGGACGTCCGCCCAAAATTTTGGGACTGGAATGCCAGTTTTGGCTTTTTCTCACATTTGACTGGGACTTTCGCAAATGCTTCCAAATTCAATACGGTTAGACCCTGTCACGCCGGCTGTCCCCAGTACACCCGTCCTGTTTGGACTCCCGCTGCGGGTATCGCGAGCCACCTGTTACCTATTACTGGTCTTATTGTTTTAAGCGTAAACGGTACCATTCAGTCATGCAAAGCAACAGTAGAACTATATTTTTAGGACGGTGTTCAAACCTAAACACCGTGGAAACTTGGAAGTGCATCACTTGGTGTTATTTGTTCCTAAATTACAATTCTATACTCCATAGAAATGATCTCTTTAAATTTATTTTTTGATAGGAGCGTGGAATTTTGCAGTTAAGTGTCCTGGTGTCGATAAGTTTAATGTTGAATTTTCCCTGTCATTCAGGAGCTGTAAAAATCATGCAATTGGAATGCTGTAAATTTTGTAATATGCGAATAAATGGCCGGGGCCTGATGGCCAAGTAGCTTCATTGCGTGTCGCGAGATTGGGATATCAGGGATTAACCTGGGTTCAATCCGTACAGCGAGAAGCCGCTTTCTGTGTTCCATATGGCCCGATGGGTAGGGTCCTTAAGGCACCTCGGGGCACCCAAAACAACCGCCATTGAAAATCAAAGCAACCCCACAAACTATTTAAAAAAAAATCAAAATATTTAAAAAGCAAAAAACATATTATCCAAACCCCGGCATTCACAAAACAGTCAGATTACAAATAATACCCAAATCAAACGAGTACCAAAATAAATCAAGCAGGCCAGGACCAACGAAAATAAACAACCAAAAGTCGCATAACGAAACTCCATCTTACACAAAATAAAAAAAAAAAACCCAGGGCGAGCGAAAAAACAGGAAAAACACCCAACAAAGCAGAAGAGATATAGTCCCCGACAGTAAATATTCAAATTACCCCCCAGGCAGCTCTGGGAAGGGGGGACAAGCGGACAAGGACCGTCGGGGGGCGGGGGGGGGAACACATTTAATAACAACGATAAGCGCGGCGGAACCGAAACATTAAAAGTGAGACACACGCCCGGTAATCAAATTGGTAAACTATTTGAATTCAAACCCAAGACCCCCACGGCTGAGCAGTCTTCCACTACTAACGTTTAGTCCTCTATAACATCCCCCCCATTTAACACTAACCGCCCCGAAATACAAATAACAATGAAGCACATCATCCACAAAAAAATATAATAAAACCATAAACGGATCAGGACAGCAGAACCTTCCTTTACAAAAACCCACCAACAAATACTGGTTGGATAAACCCCCCAAAAACCCAGCCAAGCTCCGCCCCGGTAAATATATAATATGACAATCAAAAACCCCACTAGTTAAAAAGCGAATTCAAAGTCTACCAAGCCGTTCGAGATATCTAAAACCTAGGGGCAATATAGCCCCCGCCGGAAAAGTTAAACACCTGCGCCAATACCACCGATTCCGATCGGGCGGGCGTGCCTGGTGGAAGCAGCTCTAATCAAATAAAAACGGTGTAAGTTGAAAGAAGAAGGTAGTTTTGACCTATTATTGATATCCAAAACAATCAAATCGAGCTATAAAAATAGAAAGAGACAGGTAATGTATAATTTAACATGGTGATTCATTGCCCTTAACCTAGCTGCAACGGGAAGCCAGCCCAGTTTCCCTCTGCATCTATCGTAACAGCTGTTTGTAAAGTAATTGAACACAGACGTACGCTATGATATCATAAGAACAAATACATATTTGATGTAGCGTGGCTCTAGGCATATCCCTGAAATTACTGCTCATATCTATGTCCCAGAATTGTGCTCATTTGATGCAGCCTGAAGCCGTGAGAAAAGCTGCTTCAACATCGGCATTGGTAGGCACGTGGCAGAAAATGTGGTAGAAGAACTACATTCTGTTGGGAGTCTTCTGGTTGCATTCCCCGCTCTCACCACCTTTTCAATTTACGTTCTTGATAGCACCCATAAACAACGGTTCATCTGTATGCATTCGAGAAAAGACTATGCCTGGAGGGACGCGCTATCAATTCACAATCAAATGGTGTTAAATGGCTTGCAGGAGATAAAACGTATAGACACACGAGGCAAGTTCGTAACGGTTAAACCACCTCCCAGACAGCTAGAACATTGCCAAAGCTTGTTTTGTTGTATTTCCAATCTTGCCCAGCAAAATGTATTCTCATTTCCTTAGGAGCATTGGTTTTGTTTTCATCCATCTTTTTTCAAAGCATATTCGCTCCTCAGAGAGAGAGAGCGAACGTTTTTCTAACAAAGTGCATCATCACAGCGAGGGAGGGCTTTTTGTGTTTAGAATACTGCTGGACCGCAACCGTCCAATGGCCCTTCAATGGTCCTTAGTCTCTGCTAAAAAAGCACTCCCCCTTTGGGGAATGTCACCGGCAGGCTTGAAGAGAAAACGATCGGGTACTCTCAGAGAAAGGCAGAACACAATTGTCAAACATATGCATTTCTTTTCTCAATTTGCACGCATGTATTTAACATGTGAAAATGTTGACTTGCGTCCCTGTATGATAACAAACAATCACGTCCTGAAATCAAAGATCAGGACATGAATCCCCTCCCTACTGCCCGTCCCCAATGGCAGGCATAATCTGGAATTTAATATCAAAAGAGACGAGCGCCGCTAGGTGGAGTATCGGGAAAGGAATAACGAATTGGAGACGAAAGAAAACTGTTTCAAGGAGCGCAATATATTTTCACTTTTATTATTGGCTGTTTTATGTATGTACCTACAGATAGCCATGATGTCTTGAATACGCTTCTTAAAAGATAAGCAGTCCCTGAAGTATTTCCTCCAACCACGGAAAAACATCTCTTGACACACTTTGCGTGGTCTCTTCCAAAAAATCCCTCTTTGATGGGGTGATCTATCAACTGATGATTCTTCCACCCTGCGTATATAGGCCTGCAGAATGTAACGGGGACTAGAACTTAAGCTAGCATTGCAACAGATGTGACTCCTGTCCGTGCAAACTTCAACTGAAGTATTTTTTACTTCTTTTCAGCGTATTTTTTTCGCTACGCCCAGTCCCTCCTGGCCTGAATGGCCTTCTCTAAGGCAATAAATATGCGACTGACAAAGTAATGTGCAAGGAAACAAAGGATCATCGATCGTATCTAACGTATCTGGATGCTGGATCGTATAAACTTAGGTTATTCTATTCATGTGGAGTCCTTGAAAGCTCCAGAGACTATCTCCTTGAAGTAAATAAAATAGATCCATGTTGTAAAATGGGTCTGCACGAATGAAATACCTGCTTTGTAAGATAATCCCACCAACTCACTAACACTTGGGATGTTGTTTCGTGTCATATACTGTTACAAAAAAGTATGCTATCGCTGATTGCGACGACACAGCTTAGAGGCACAAAAAATATATAAACCAGAATTTTGATCCAGTCCAAATGAATCTGGTTTCCGCTCTTTCTGCCGAAGCCCTACTAACAGCGATAGCAACTAGCACGGTTTGCGCCCCAATCAAGCAGCTGCACTGTCAACCACACCGTGCCGTTCCGTCTTTAATTGATGTTCTGTCGATATATCTGCAGAGGCGACATAATCACTGGACAGCTGAGGCGATTTTTACCCATTCAGCAGTCACGTATCACCCGTCGTGGTGTCGCGCAACGTCCAAATCCAATCACAGCCAATCACTGATCAGCCTGTGAAAGTATGAGTTGTGGCGATACATCTACGATAACTACCCCACTAGGCTGGTTTTCCGTGTCCCTAAATCAAACACGCTGTACTTTTAGGCGATTGTGTTGATTTCCTGCGAGAGGAATTATCAACATGCCACCAGTACTAAATGAAAATTGGAAACAAGTGCAGAGCAACTCAGCCGCACTCTGGGGACTATTTTTCCCGACAGAATGGTGTGTTAAATCAGACTGGATTGTCCGTGTGAGCTAATAATACCAGGTCCTTAACATGGATTCAGAGAAACACATTTCAGAGTAAGAGGTAGTAAAGTAGTATATATATATATATATATATATATATATATATATATATATATATATATATATATATATATATAGGAATACATTGGTATTTTTCTTGTTTGGCTCAACGACGCAGTCACTCATGGGGTTACATGCCGTCAGAGAAAATTTCTGCCCATGAAAAAAGTTTTTTACTTGCATTTGTGTTAACCCGCGCCCCACCGGGGGTCCAGCGCCACCTTCGCCCCACCGGGGGGCCATCGATGCCCCCCTCTAACTCCGAAAATATGGGCGTTAGCGAAAATCTGCAAAGTGCAATAGAAAGCTCGCGTGAATTCAGTAAGAAATTACTTCACATGTTTTAGTGCTCAGGTTAATGGTTTGACCTCCAGAGGTCAAATTAGGTCAAAATCGGCTATTTTCACTCAAATATGCAATGCTTAAGCAAACTGGGCATAGCTCTTATGCCATTAGAGCTATTGAGGTCTGGTAAAGTACATTGGATAGGAAATTGTTAGTCCTTTTTCCGCCATGCGAAAAGTAAAGACCTCCCGCCAGTGGTTTGACCTCCAGAGGTCACCTCGTGACCTAAGATGACCTGAGGTCACGAAAGGTCAGAAAGTGACCTTGCCGTATATCAAATGAAAGCCAGTGACAAGACAAACACGATGGTGTTTGTTTTAGCGCTCTAGCTTAATTAGGTCAAAAGTTATTGTTAAAATACTGTTTTTGACCCCTGGTGACCTTGGTTGACCTTGGAGAAGACAAAAGGCAAATATGGCCCCTGGAATCCGTGAAAGGGTGTCCAAGAACGCTTTTCTGATCAAGCTGAGCATTTTCAATCGCTTTTGTGACTTTTAGATTATAAGACAGCTTTTCCCCATGCTTTTTCAATGGGAGAGGTCACCTCGTGACCTGACCTCAGGGCACGAAATCGAAAAATCCCGGATATACACCTTGTAGACCCTGGACGGGCCATTAAGAAGTGTAGGAAGTTTCAAATTGCTCGACTTCGAAATGTAGCCCTTACAGAGTTCTAAAGTTGAAGTGAGGTGACCTTGGTTGACCTCATCTGGTGACCTGACCTTGGGTGACCCGGGGTAAAAATTTCAGGGATGGTGGGAAAATGATGCAGTGAGAGATAGAGCCATCAACCGCGGTGCTGCGCCTCTTCGTTTTTCTGCTATCCCGGAAAAACCTTAGGGGGGCCATCGATGGCCCCCCGGTGGGGCGAGGGTTAAGTCTCATTGCAATTTAAAGGGAATAGGACACGTCGCATTGAAAATGGTCGATTTGACCCTTTTCTGAAAAAATGCTCATGAGCCTCATATTTAGATTAGCTTCACTTTTGTCATATGATGAAAAAACTCCCCACAACGGTGTGACGTCATGATTTGGTAGCGCTTCATGCTACCAAGGCACGGCTGCACGACTACACGACAAATGGATATAAGCACAGAGAAACGGTCCTCACTAAAAGCGGCGATCATTGGTACCAAAACTAACACTTTATTTTGTTTACATATTAAAACAATGTCACGCTTGAAACTAGTCATTGAGCAAGTTGCACCTACGCATTTAAAATCTCCAATACCAAAATTCGCGCTTTACACGACATTTTTGAGGAGGTAAAAGCCCGAAATATTTGTCCGCACAGCAGGGCATGAGCATTAATCACGCTGCAATGATTTCTAATGGTTACCTCATGTCACGTGACGAGGCCAGGGCTGACAGGGTCGACAGAGGGTGAATTTGGACCTGTTTTCTGCTCAAACGGTGCCTTTTGGGACAAATGGAATTTCGAGCAAGTGACTTTTCGACGTACATGTGACAGTGTGTCGAAATATTGACGGATCTATCGATATGCAGCTATCTCATCTCTAATCCCATTATGCCTTTGCCAGTGGGTATCATATCAAATTTCTTCTCATTCAATTCGCATGGCTTTGGCCCATTCGTTTGAAGGATCTCATCTAGAAGATTTCCGTGGGTAAGGACGATATTCATATCATGTTCCTTAGTGCGATAATAGTGCTAGTACTTCTGGTATGTGTTGAATTCTTATAACGTTAAATAAAATGGCTTTACCTCTGCCAAACCTTATCTGTAGTCTCGTTACCTGGCATTTGAATGGAGTAAACACAGCAGAACTATGACCATACACGACGGATATTTTATCTAAAACTAGGTACTAGAACTTTAGGAGTAAGGCTCGCCCTCAGCTGATGTTCATGCAAGCAAGTATATTATTAAAGTTGACAAAAGCAAGGTAGCACTTTGTTCCAAATTTACCAAATGTGCTGCATTTTTTTAGCTGACGGGCATCAGAAGTAGGTACTCTCGCTTCGTCCGCGTAGGCCGGCCATCAGGAAAGGGGCTGCATGCGGTCGGATTAGAACATTGGCGGATCCAGGAGCAACTTTTGGAGGGGGCTATACCAGCGTTTTATGGGGGCTGGATTAAGAAAAATCGCGAAAACATAGAACTTCTTTTTAAAATGGCAAAAATTTGAGCCTTTTGGAGGCCCAAAGAGTACTATTTCAGGCTTTGGAGCGGGCCACGGCTCCTTGCCCCCCCCTTGGATTCGCCAGTGGCTCAGACACGGAGAGGACTGTCGTGGCTGAGTCAGAGTGTCTGATTAAGTCGCCTGCAGCATTGCTGAGTGGACGCCGCGACATTAATTGCCACCACTGTTTTTGTGGACTGCTTCCGGCGCGACACACTGCACATTGCGAATGTCACACCAGTGTCGTTTTTGTTCAAATGCAACGTGATGCAGCCAACAGCAACTACACTGCTGCCGCTGTGGCGCACAACTTGAACGAAGGCAGGCAGACAGGCCTGGAGCCTGTTGACGGCGGCAGCCGACGAGCGAGACACCTATCCGTGAATGTGCGAACTAACCCAGTATCGGGTATAAGATCGAAGTCGCCGCAAGCAGTTTTGTCACCACTCGCCCATATCGGGTGCTGAGCTGTGGGTAATTTTTCACAATGTCACAGCAACTCGCAGCACAGGTATTTTAAAGAAGAGATTGTTTCGGCCATGCATGTCACCTTCCTTTCGCGATGAGGAGCTGCCCACACACGTAGTAATGAAATATAACACTCAATTCGGCAAACACTAGGTCGTTAAATGCATTTTTGGGGTTGAACCGAGCACCAGGCGCCACGAAATGATTGTTAGGCGGCCGTCACAGAGCCGGCGGACAATGCAGCACTAATGAATCGCGGTTGGGTGTCTGCGGGCCTGCGGCGCAGGAGAAAACTCCCGCAGATCTGACAGCGACAGCGTGCAGGCGAGTGTCAGCACCCCTGCAAAGCCGAATTTTTCCGGCTGAGCCCTGATGGGATTGTCCCCCATGGCCCGCGGCAGCAGTGACTGACGGGCCTGTCACTTCTTACTGCTGGGTGGCAGGGGCGGATCGAGGACTTCCCTGGGGGACGGGTGGCGGCCACCCCGAGGCGCCGATGCTGACTTTAACAGGGGGTAATTCAAATAACTGAGATTGTTTTAATGAATTGGCTTCAAACTCCGTTTCAGCTCGTTTTGGGGCACCAAATCTGCTAAAAAAAACGTCCCGATTCACGGTCCATATAGATTCATTATATATTGATAGTAAAGCCTTTGTACCTTCTTAATCCATTGGGCGGACGCTATGTCCCCAAAATCGTGTTCTGCCTTCGGTTGTGGAAGCATCGGTTACTTTTGTATCGGGCCCCCACTCTTGGGAAGTGGGGAGGCCCCCCCACATTTGGCCGGAAATATCATTGAAAATGCCGAATTTAAGCGGACATAGGGATTTGAAGGGTTTCACCACCGGGCCCCGCCCGCCCTCCCCCGCACTTTGGCTCTGCCCCCCTCCCACTAAAAAATGCGTGGCGACGCCCTTGATGTAGAGGAACATAATACAATGTGTAATAATATATTACGATAGTCGTCCGTATGCCATATGCGTATCTTAATATGCGCCCGTGCCATGGGCGGATCCAGAGGGCAAAGGGGGCACGTGAACCCCCGATCGACCCTCAGCGCCCCCTGAAATGGTCACGGCGCCCCCTGAAAGGAGGTCGATGGTGCCACCCTGGAATGTTGCTTTTACCCTCCCTCTAGGATGCAAAAATCGGCGCCCACCGATAGGATTTGCGCCCACCTGATAGGTTTTGCCGGTCAAAAGTGGCGCCCCCTGGTCCGGATGGCGCCCCCGGGAAGGTGCCCCCTCCCGATCAGCAATCCTGGATCCACCTATGGTCCGTGCATGCGTATTGTAACATTTTGCGTTTCAGCCGTCCGTTTTCACATTTCATATTTCTCATAGGCACCCCGGCGGCACCTGAGGCGTCACCTGAGGCATGTGAGTATAGCACCACCCCCAAAATGTAATCCGGTCTCTTGATCCTCGAAAACGTGGGCAAGGATTTTTTGTTTGCATTCCATAAGTAATTTACAGAGGATCCGTTCCAGTGCCTTCTCCAATCTCCTCCCAAAGTCGTGGAAGGCTATTCAATTCTGTTGCCCAACATAAAGCTAAAACAGAGCATTCTGCTCTTCTGAGGGGAGGTTGAAGGAGGCGCTAGAACAGACCCAAAACTACACTCCTACTTACCTTCCAGCGGGGGGCCGCTTTGGAGTCGGAATCTCAGTCGTAGTCGGTATGATTTAGTTGACTACGACTCCAAGTCCGGATCGGACTTGAAGCTGGAAGGCCCCGTTTTCTCCATGAAAGTCCGTTTTCATTTTCTTATTTCCCCGTCAGACTCCTAGGAAGAATGAAAAGCATATTGGTCGACAATACTACAACAGGATCAACCACGAAAGATCAAGATACAAACGCATAAGTCCTAATCAAGTAGAACCAGGGGTGTAATTTTCCAAAAATCTTTGGGGGTGCTCAGCCGGTGGGGGGCGGCACCCCATAGGGGCGGTGGCGTTGGGGGCGGCACCCCTTCATTGCACCAAATATATTATTCATCGCTTTTTTGCGCCTTTTATAGCACAGGGAACATTTCATTTTAATGTTGGGCAGGTATTTTTTAGGCGACATCCCAAAGCTACATACACGTCTTAAAATAACCAAATCTGTGCTTTAAATCTTTCCACGATCAGGGGCGCAGCCAAAGCTTTGGTGTGGGGGCACACCACCTTTGA
Organism: Lepas anatifera; assembly: GCA_034440635.1. Taxonomy (NCBI): domain Eukaryota; kingdom Metazoa; phylum Arthropoda; class Thecostraca; family Lepadidae; genus Lepas; species Lepas anatifera. The sequence goes on along the minus strand of JAOTON010000231.1, from coordinate 1,042,868 downwards.
GGGGCACCGCGGGAGAGAAAGGACACTTTTAACGTAACCTAAAACACTTACTATATCTTAGTTAATATCAAATTTTGGGTACATCTGGTCCAAGAAAAATGCAAATCAAGCATTGACTGAGAAAGAAAACTGAATAAAAACCAGAAAAAGAAAAGTGTCACCGAAATCTCACAAAAATACCAAGACCACGACTTTTTTAGATATATTTAAGGACAAATCAGCCAACTCATGCAAGTACTTGACATCAGAGAATTCAGCGGGCCTGTGATATCTGTCACTATGTGCAAGATAAGACATATTGGAGTCGAAAATTCATTTGTTATGCCAACTGGTTGTGTCGTGACGAGTAAGCCCTGGTTGAACGCGGATTAAGTTCCGCGGCTCCCACAAGAGCCGTGGGAGGAGGTGTGGCATAGTGACATTGAACGGATAAGATTTTTGTTGCCGGAATAATTTGGGAGATACCTGCCTTTTTAACGCGTATAAAAGTTCCATATTTTCAAGGATCGGTCCCAGTTGAAGTAAAGAAAAAGTAAACAGGCTGGTAGTTTGGATAGGGCTGAAAATTGTGAGAAACTAGTTCTCCATTCATTTAAATCAATTAGTACAAATCCTGGTTCAGGGGACTGTGCTCTGAGCTCAGGGGCACATGCCTTTTTATCACCCCTCCCCAGAATCCACCAGTATAATAAGCAATTTATTTAGCCCGGGGTGCCTAGGCATCACAAGTCGTTTTAGCGATGACGGCTTATTCTTCGTTAGCTCCATTTTGCAGGGGGAGCTTGTACTGTGTCGTTATTCCCCATCTATTCAAGACCAGCTCAGGGGCCCCCTAGTGTGGATCAGAGTTTTCCAGAGCAGCTGCCCCTCATTCCCCCAGTTGTGCCCCCTGGGATTAGACTAGTCCCGTGACCCCCGAGGTGATGGGACTTGGCCTTGTGTTCTTATTCTCTGTCTATTCAAGACCAGCTCAGGGGGCCCCTGGTGTGGATCAGAGCCCCCCCCAGAGCAGCTCATGCTTGGTCCGGGACTAGACTAGCTCAGTGGCCCCGGAGATGGGGAGGGGGTCATCAGACTAGCTCAATGGGCCGCAGATAGGCTCATAGGGCCTTGCACCATATAAGCTCAGGGGGCACCAGACTAGCTCAGAGGGCATCAGATGGGCTCAGAAGGCACAATGATGACACATGAGGCACCAGATCAACTCAGGGGGCATTAGTTTAGCCCAGGGACAATTTACCTGCTCAGGGGGCACCAGATCGATCAGCTCGGGGGCCCAGATAAGCTCTCAGTCCCCAGACCAGAGCAGGGGTCTAGATCAGCTCAGGGAGCACCATATCAGCTCAGAGAGAGGGCAAGGGATCAGCTCAGTGGTCCTTGATCAGCTCGGGGCACAGATCAACTAGGAGGTACAAAATCAAGCCAGGAGGCATTTAATCAGCCCAGGAGTCCCATACCAGCTCAGGGGCCTTCATCAGCCTCAGTGGGCACAACTCAGCTCAGGGCCCCAGAGCTTCTGAGGAAATTACTTAATCAACTCAGGAGGCCCAGATCAGCCTAAAGGGCACTAGGGGGCACCACACTAGCTCAGGGGGCACTAGACGAGCTCAGAGGACATGAGATGGGCCCAGGAGGGAAAATGTTGGCTCAGGGGGCACCAGATCGACTCAGGAGGCACTAGTTTAGCTCAGGGGGAAACATATCTGCTCAGGGGGAACCAGATTGAGCAGCCCAGGAGCCCAGATCAGCTCCCAGCCCTCAGACCAAAGCAGGGACATAGCTCAGCTCCGAGAACACAAGATCAGCTCAGGGTGCACCAGACCAGCTCAGGGGCACCAGATCATAGCTCAAAGAGGCACCATATTGGCTCAGGGGCCAGTAGATCAACTCTTCGAGGCATTTGATCAGCTCAGGGGCCCAGATCAGCTCAAGGGGCACTAAAACAGCTAATAGGGCACCAGGCAAGCTCGGAGGCATCACACTAACTCAGAGAGCATTAGCTAGGTTCAAGAGGCACAATTATTTGCTCAAGGGGCACCAGATTGACTCAACGGGCACCAGATCAGCTTAGAGGGCACGTGATCCGCTCAAGTGGCCAAGACCAGCTCAGTGTGCCCCAGATGAGCCAAAGGATCACCAGATTAGCTCCGCCGGTGCGATTATTGGCGACGATGAGGCATTAGTTGGTCAAGAATTACGTGCCCATATTCTCCCGGGTGCTTGGAAAGGCGACAGAATGCCCTAGCTGTCCAAAAATGGTACTAAATTGTAAAAAATAGCTTTAATCGCTAAATGTGATCTAACTGCATCTAGGTTCGACGCCGAAGGACAATAAATTTCAAGCGGCACAGCCCAAACGGGGTGCACCGCCTAGCGATCAAAGGGCACTCCGGCACCGATGGGGGACACGTGCCCCCCTGGCTGCGCCCCTGTCCACGATTGAAGTGTATTAGTTTTGTGGGGTTAAATTTTACCTTCAGCATGGCAGAGTGGATAGATATTGAAATGAAAGGAAATGACTTAAAGGAGATGTGCCACCTTTACAACGTGATTTTAACTGAGATAGCCAAGTTGTATAGCATGCCGGAAAACCCGGTACTCTATATATCATTTGTCTTGAAACTCAAACTTTCCGAAGAAAAAAACTAAAAACTACCTGAAATGTACCCATCATGTACCCTTAGCAGCAGGCCACAGTTGACAGCCATGTTGGTGTGACGACATATGCTGACGTCACGGTGAGTATCAGCCAATCGAAGCCCTTGAAGCATTTCAAGTATGGTAGTGGTTGCCAGATCATGGCATCATCCACAGGCAGATATTTATTTATTTCCCTACAGGAGCATTTTAAAAATCAAAACATTGAGCTTACTGTACACTTTCAAAGAAGCCTCTATGATTTTCGGCTAAAATTTTCCCTTATTATACTAAATTTCAGGATTCAACCAAGGTGCCACATTCCCTTTAAAGGGAATGTGGCACCTTCATAACGTGATTTTAACTGAGATAGCCAAGTTGTAAGGCAAGTCGGAAAACCAGGTACTCCATACATAATTTGTCTTGGAACTCGATATTTCCGTACAAAAAAGCTAAAACCTACCTAACACCACCCCTCTCATCAGCCCCTCGCTGGGCGGCCATTGTTGAGCTGCTGGTGTGACGACATATGCTGACGTCACGATGAGCATCAGCCAATCGAAGCCCTTGAAGCATTTCAAGTATGGTAGTGGTTGCCAGATCATGGCATCATCCACAGGCAGATATTTATTTATTTTCCTAGAGGAGTATTTTTAAAAACAAAACATTGAGCTTATTGAACCTTTTTCAGAGAAATCATGAGTGGTTTCATTATTTTTGGCTAAAAGTACGCCTAATTTCACTAAATTCTAGGATTTGACCAAGGTGCCACATTCACTTTAAAGGGAATATGATTTTCGGCTAAAAGTTCCCCTAATTACACTAAATTTCAGGATTAAGACAAGGTGCCACATTCCCTTTAAAGGGATTGTCTTTAACGGGAATTCCCTTTAACGGGATTTCCTTTAACACGCGCATTGACGGGGGCGGGTGCCGGGTACCCGCCCCCACCCTCAGGTTTTTCGGAGATAGCAGAAAAACGGTGGCGCGTAGCGCCGCCGTACGTAGCATACTTTTTCTCATCATTTTTAAAACTTCTGTGAAAATCTTAAGGTTAGGTCATCTCAGGTCAGGTCACCAGTACAGGTCCAGTGACCTGACATAAAAATTCTAAAATCCTTGATTTGACCTAGCAAGGTCAATTATGTATCATTCGATTCGGCTTGCTGCAAAGATTCATACAGTTCTAGTTGTTTTGCTTTATCTTTACTAGTTCAGATGTAACGGCTGAAAACCTTCATTTACATGTTATCCCTATGACGGCATGTTTTGCCCCTCGTGACCTTAAAAGTGACCTGAAAAAAATGGTTCAAATACTTTCGATGGAGAAGTGGATGGGCAACCCAACGTTGTTTACCGTTTTTCGCTACCTAGCGTGGTTCTCGAGATCTTAGGGGGCGGGTAAGCGCCCCCCATCAAAGCGAAGGTGGCTCAGTCCCCCGTCAATGCGCGTGTTAAAAATGAAATCCATTTAGAGGGAATGTGGCACCTTGCTTGAATCCTGAAATGTAGTGTAACTAGGGGAACTTTTAGACGAAAATCATGGAGACATCCATTATTTCTCTGAAAAATGTGCAACAGGCTCAATATTTTTATTTTTAAAATGCTCATCTAGGGAAATAAATAAATATCTGCCACTGGATGATGTCATGGTCTGGCAACCACTACGATATTCAATAGGCTTCAAGGGCTTCAATTGGCTGATACTCACCATGACGTCAGCATATGTCGTCACACCAACATGGCTGTCAACTGTGGCCTGCTGCTAAGGGTACATGAGGGGTACATTTCAGGTAGTTTTTAGCTTTTTTATTCGGAAAGTTTGAGTTTCACGACAATTTATATATAGAGTACCGGGTTTTCTATCATGCTTTACAACATGGCTACCTCAGTTAAAATCACGTTATAATAGTGCCACATTACCTTTAATCACTAGGTGGAAAGAAAGCAAAAACACCGATAGTGCTCCAAACCACGCTTGTAGTTCTGTAAATATTAAGGAACATGGCAACTCCACTGTACCCGTGCATTCCCTTTATTTTTGCCCTAACGCCTTTTATTTTACCCTAACGCACAGGGGAGGCAAGCATTAGTGTTGCAGTGATGAGCCCAGTGCGGCAATTATGGACTAAGAATGGCGCAAATTAGGATAGAAGTGATAAGCTGAGGGCGACAGTGATTAGCCGGGGCGGCAAGAAACAGGGCAAATTTATAAGTCGAGGGCGGCAGTGATGAGCTAGGGCCAATAGCTATGAACTAGGAGCGGCGCGAACCAGAGTGGAAGTGATAAGGGGAGGGCGGCAATGAAGACTCGGGGGGCGGGAGCTATGAACTAGGGGCGGCTCAAATCAGGGCGGAAATGATAAGTTCGGGAGGGGGTAGTATTGATTAGCCGGGGGTGGCACGCATCAAAGCAAAGGGCATAAGACGAGGACGGGAATGGTGAGCCGTAGGTAGTGGTTATAAACTACGGGTGGCATAGGTCAGGGCGGAAGGGATAAGCTGGGACAGGGACGGCGGACTCTGGGGGGGTGGGGCAGGGTGTGCAATTGCACATCCTGAAAAATGAGTGTGTGCAAAAGTATATTTTTGCACACCCGGTTTTGGCTTCGTCCGGGGAAGCGCCCCAGGCCGGCCAATAAAACATCAGACCTAAACACCGCCTACCTGAAGAGGTAGGGCCCTCTGTGCGAAATAAAGTTTCAAATATGAATGGTGCCCCCTTTCATCAAAACCATCCCATGGAGAGCAAATAGACCCAATACATCGTCTCAACGTAGGGAAATGATGTCGGCACCCCCCTGAGTGAGCGCCCCTTGGGAGCCAAAGGTGCCCCCCTGGGGATGGAACTGCCCCTTTCCCCTTAGGAAGGAAGGCACCCCCTCCCGAATCTTGTACAACCGCCCAAAAATAGAATCCGCCGTCCTCGAGCTGGGGGCGGCTGTCATGAGTCAAGGGCGGCACGAAGTAGAGCGGAAGTGATAAGTCAGGGGCGGCATTCATTAGCCGAGGCAGTACTGATGAGCTGGGTGGAGCATTAAACAGGGTGGCAGTGATAAGCTGGGGATAGCACTGGTGAGCCACTGGCAGCAGTGATAAGCGCGGTGCTGTTTGAATCAGAGCAGCAGTGATAAGTCAGGGTTGGCAAGAATTAGGGTGGCAGTGATAGGTAGGAGGCGTCAGTGATGAGCCATGGCGGCATAAACCAGGGTGGTAGTGATGAACCTGTCCGGCATGATCACAGTGGTAAGACAGTGATGAACCGGCATGATCACAGTGGTAAGACGGAGGCGGCATGAATCGGGACAGAAATACTGAGTCAGGGGCGACACATGTATTGGGGGTGCTCTCATTGTGATTGTGCTCGCACGCCCCAAAGAGATAAATTTGACCGCTGGCTGACACTAAAAGAGTAAAAGCACGGCGGCAGCATTCTACCATTTACTCGGCTCGGAGAATTCATCCAATATACAAACATATAACGATTAGACGATTGTGGGCTGCTGTTTGCTTCTGGAAGGGTATTAGAGATTCCTCCTGACAAAACTGTGCCCACAGCAGGGCCTAAGTTTGACCGGTTTTGGGGGCCATGTCCGGACTGGTCTCCTCGGCAGTGATAAACCAGGGGCGGCAGTGATCAGCCGGGGGCGGCAGTGAAGATTCGAGGGAGGAAGTGTCTAACCAGAGGCCGCTCATATATGGGTTAATACAAAACAGGAGAGCATTGATCAGCCAGAGGCGGCGTGATCAAGGCAGCAATGATTAATCTGAGTGGCAGTTATGAACCAGGGGAGACAGTGATCAACCAGGGGGCGGCAGTGATGAACCAGGGGCGGCAGCGATGAGGCGGGGCGGCGTGCATTTGGATCAAAACATGCCAGGGCAGCATCCATAGGCGTAGGAACCGGGGGGGCCAGGGGGCCACTGGCCCCCCACTTTTCAGTGATGGGCCCCCGCAACGGAGATAAGAATATCAAGAACTGTAATATTAAGCAAGAAACTCTAACTATAGCTTGCCCCGGAACTCCGTTAAACTTACCTGTACCCCTAAACTAAGTTGAGGTCATATGAGTCGATTTTAAGGTCCCCTGAGCTTCTGGGGGCCCCTGAACTGGTCTCTGATGCCATACGAGCTAATCTGGGCCCCTTGAGCTGAACTGAGCGCCCCTGAGGTGGTTTGGGCAGCATGAACTGTTCTAGGATGCCTAAACTGAGCTAGGAGCCGTGACCTTGAACAGGGCCCTGTGAGTTGGCCAGGCCCTATATCCACCGACCTGGGGGCCCCTGAGCTGAGCTGGGACCGTAAAGTTAATATTGTCCCTTACGCTAATCTGGATCCCCTGTGATGCACAGAAGACCCTAAACTTATCTGAGGCCCCTGCACAGTAATAGGGCCCCTGCCTTGAAATTGGGTTGTAAGCTTTAATTGAAACCCTGAACTGTTCTGAAACCCCATATATGCCGACAAGGGGCCCCTGGATGATCCAGGCCCTTACGCTTATCTGGCCATCAGAGCTAATAATGGCCTCTGTGTTGAACTGAGAGCCCCTGAGATGGCCTGGGACCCCCTATAAGGCTTTACAGCCACTGACCACTGAGCTTGAATGGGCCCCTTGAGATGTTCTGACAGTGGCGTAGCCAGGGGAGGGGGTCCTTGGGGTCCGCGGATCCCCTTGGGCTGACCTTATGCACTAAAAACACGACCATTGATCTCGGGGCCCCCTGAGCTTGGTCTCGGGGGCCCTCCCGAGCTTGGTCTCAAGAGGCCCCCGATAATCGGTATCGAGGGCTCCAGAATACCGAATATTGATCTTGAGGGACCCTTAGGTTCAGTCTCAGGGCGTCCCGAGCTTGGCCTCAGGGCCCCCGAGCTTAGTCTCAAGGCCCCTCCCCTGAGCTCGGTCTCACGGGCCTTTCGATCTTGGTCTCAAGGGCCTTTCGATTTTGGTCTCAGGGGCCCCGAGCTTGGTTTCAGGGCCCCCAAGCTTGGTCTCAGGGGCCCCGAGCTTGGTCTCAGGGCCCTGAGCTTAGTCTCAGGGGACCCCCAAGCTTGGTCTCAGGGGTGCCCCCAATATTGGTCTCAGGTCCCCCTCTCCCCGAGCTTAGTGTCAGGGGCCCTCGAGCTTGGTCTCAGGGGGGCATCCGAGGGTATCTGATGCATAAGGCTGACCGTATGCACTGGGAAACACCAGCATTGGTCTCGGGGGCCCCTGATCTTGGTCTCAGGGGCTCCCGAGCTTGGTCTCAGGGGACCCCCGATCATCGGTATCGAGGGCTCTGGAATACCGAACATTGATCTCGGGGGCCCCTGAGCTTGGTCTCACGGGCTTTCCGAGCTTGGTCTCAGGGGGCCCCCGATCATCGGTATCGAGGGCTCTGGAATACCGAACATTGATCTCGGGGGCCCCTGAGCTTGGTCTCAGGGGCCCCGAACTTGGTCTCAGGGGACAACCGAGCTTGGTCTCATGGACCTTTCGATGTTTGGTCTCATGGGCCTTTCGATCTTGGTCTCACGGGGTCTCGAGCTTGGTCTCAGGGAACCCCCGAGCTTGGTGTCAGGGGCCCTCGAGCTTGGTCCCAGGGAGCATCCGAGCTTGGTCTCAGGGTCCCCTCAAGCTTGGTCTCAGGGGCCCCCGAGCTTGGTCTCAGGGGTTCAGGGCCCCCTCGGGGTGCACCCGACTATTGATATCGAGGGACTCATGAGTGAGGCACGAGCATTGATCTCATGGACGCAGAGTTTGGTCTCAGGGGCCCCCAAGCCTGGGTTCAGGACCCCCGAGTATCGGCATTGAGGGACTCCAGAGTACCGAGCATTAGTCTCGGGGGGCTCAAAATATTGATCTTGAGGGCTCCGGAACATCGGTGTCAAGTTACTCCCGAGAAAAGCGCGAGCATGGGTCTAAGGGTGCCCCTGAGCCAAGTCTAAGTGGGACCCCGAGCTTGGTCTTAGAAGCCCCCGGGCATTAGTATCAATGGGCTCCGGAGTATTGGTCTGGGGGAGAAATTATTTTAGGGGCCTCCAAATAGTGATTTCGGAGGGCCCCCGAAAGTGTAGATGCAATGGTGTAGCCAAGGGGGTCCTAGGCGTCCACAGACCCCCCCTTGGGCCAATCTGAACCACTGCAAAGAATGATCTGATCACGGGGCCCCAGAATCAGTCTCAGGGGCCCCTGAAGATTTGTTCTCAGGGCGTCCCGAGTCGGCCTCAGGGCCCCCGCCCTGAGAGTCACTCTCAAGGCCCCCAAAAGCAGATTTCGGGGGCCCCCAGAGGGTTGGTCTCAGGGGCCCCAAAAGTCGGTATCAGGGGCCCCGGGAGTCTGTCTCAGGGGAAGTGTGGGGGCCGAGCTAGTCTCAGGGGCCCCAGAGAGTGGTTCTCAGGGCCTCGCAAAAGTCTATTTCAGGGGGCCTCCGAGAGTCAGTCTCAGGAACGCCAAAGACTCAGTCTCAGAGGTGATTCCGCCCCCCCGGGGTGTTTGTCTCAGGGGCGCCCTAGAGTAAGTCTCAGAGGGCTGCTGGAAGTCATTCCCAGTCCCCCTCTCCCACCCCAAAGACAGCCTCAGGGGACCCCATGAGCTAATCTGGATAGTCAATCTCAGCCCCCCCTCCAGAGTAAATCTGGGGGGGCCAATAATTAGTCTCAGAGGTGCTGCCGAATAACTAATCTCAGGAGCCCCGAGAGATTCTCAGGGGCCCCCAGTTTTGATCAAGAGGCGCCGTGAATCGGTCTCAGAGACCCCCTGAGATCTAATCAGGAGAGCGGCCGAAAATTAGCTTTGTGAGTGCCGCCAAGTGTTGGTCTTAGGTGGCCCCAGAGCTCGAATAAAAATTTTCAAAATCATATGCCTCGGTAAAATGTATCTACCCCTATTGCGTAATAAAAAAGGACAAATTGAAACATGTCGATCAGGCACCATTATCGAAGGAAAGGCAAAAATTAATATAATTTTACCATAAGAGCAAATCGAACAGGGAATTTGGCACTTTAGTCAATTTTTAATCTATTAGCTTAATACCAATAACTACATTCCTAAATATTCTGAAATAAACAACCTTCAAATATTTTCGTAGGAAACCAGATAAACAAGGGTAATGGCAGAAATCGATGAGCATAATCCTCAAAGGAAAAATAGGTATTGAAGGTTGAAAATAACAATGACAGAGAGATCCAAGGTGATAGATATCTCGGGCGCCTTTTGTCTTGGTAATTTGCTCGTTTACAAGATAGCAAGGGTAAGAAAGTAACTGGATCTCAACAGGATCTATCGACGGAATAGAGGTTATGTAACGTTCGGGACACACTACATGTCCTTTGTATTTTTTTCGTTTTTCCGTTTCTTTTGAAATTTCCCGATTAAAGAGTTCATGGATTCGACACCGGGAAATAATTGCTAATCATTTCCCGTAGAAGATAATTTCTACGTACTCAAAACGACTGACCTTCAATAACTTCATGTCTGATTACCAGAGTGAATTGAGGTAGACTCGGGTGTAACATCATGCGCGCATCAACATTGAACTTCCCAAAAGATGGCACAAAGCTGTTATTATAGCCAAGCTACCATATAAGGTATGGGCCATCCTTAATATTTGGTGACCTTAGTTTACCAACATTTTGTCGGATCGAAAAAATCAAGCTATAAACAAAATAAGAATAAATGTTTAAAAAGGCACAACAAAATTTCCTTCGTGTGAATGTTAAAATACTATACAAAAGATATAGGAGATGGGACCCGGTTACTGAGGGGACCCCGGTCTGGGGCCCTCGACGGTAGTCGGACCCCTCCTTGGCCGAATCCTGGCTACGCCACTGTGTTCTGAGACTCTATATCAAACACCCTGGGACACCCTAAGCCTAGCTGGGGCCCTGAGCTAATCTGGGTTCCCCTGTGCTTAACTGGGGCCCCTGATCTGGTATCGGGGGCCTGAACTCTTCTAAGGTCCCTGGGCTAAGCTGGGGGCCATGAGCTTGAATGGAGCCCCTGAGCTGGTATGAGAGGGGAGCCTATATCAGCTGATCTGGGCCCCTGAGCTGAGCTGGCCTGTGCTGAACAAGAGCCCTGAGCTGGTCTGGGGGCCCTGAACTGTTCTAGCGTCATTGAGCTAAGCTGGGATCCGTGAGCTTGAACAAGCCCCTTGAGCTGTTTTGAGACCCTACCTAAGTCGACCTGGGGACCCCCGAGCTGAACCGGGCCCCTAAGCTAATCTGGCACCCTGTGCGAATCTGGGGCTCCACTGTGATGAGCTTCTAGGGGTCCTGTGCTTATTTAGGGTCCCTTGATAAGCTGGTCCCGAGGCTAATGCACTGGTCTGGGCCCTTGAGCTGACTGATCTAGGTTCCTGAGCCATGGTCTGGACCTTGGGGCCCTCCGAGATAATTTGGCGGCCCATGGGCGGCATAGGCATAGGAACCGGAGGTCAGGGGGATACTGCCCCCCTTTGAGGTGGGCCCCCGCAACGTATATGCAAATATCAGCAAGTACGCTGCCTGCAAGCCCCTGGAGGAGGAGCGCTTCATGAAAAAACCAAGGCACCTACTACCCGAGTGTTTCCAAATGAGTCCCGAGAAGTGGTCCCAATCAAATTCCATCCCATATCAATCCCAACACAAAGCATGAATCGGATACGGACCCCGCATCAAATGCGTACCCCGCAAAAATCAAATTCAATGGTCGTCCCTGAGCCATTGAAAGGTGTGACGTTCTTCGATGCCAGGGTTATATGGCGTCGCCAACTCTTTCCCTGTTGGGAGGGTTTTTTTGGGAGTCAAATTGCTCCTTGCACAAGGAATCTGCCGTGCCTTAAACCCGGGTTGGTCGCGTGGAAAGCAAGGTTGCTAACCACTATATCGACACGCCCACACCACCACAGCATCACAAAGCTGGCCATCAAGTACCTACATTGCACTTGCAGTCATGCTGGAGCTCTGCATTTTAGGCATCAAAATATAGCTAGACGTATTTATTGTGATCAGCCCTTACCTAAATCAATCTCTAATGATGGAAAGAAGGGATCCGTAACAGCCTAAATAAATGTTCCCATTTTTGTCATTAAATAAGCAAAATGTTGATTAGGTATAGCAAAGTGAGGCTGTTTGGTATCAAAGCATTGTCTGTAGCTTTCTAAACAGTTTTTAATTTTGTAAATGTGATAAAAGGGCCTAAACATCTGTAAATATAAGAAACGCACTCGTGGTAAGAAACGATTGAAATCCTCCAAAAGAGCTTAAAATGTATTTCGTATTTGAACAGGGTCTAGGTAAAAAACAAAAAAATGTTTTTTGCGTTTTACTATGATTTATTAGATCATAATAGGTACAAATCAAAATCATAGGGCAAAATTGAATTCCTCAATTTTCCATACGTTGGCATCCTAGTGTGCATGCGAGCCTTATTGACACCAAACGAGATAACTAATTTTTTTATAATTATGGGCCCCCATGGACTGGGCCCCCTTGAGGTGGGCCCCCTCTAAGGTTGGCCCCCCACTTTTCAAACCGTTCCTACGCCCCTGGCAGCATCAATGAGCAAGAGGTGGCATGAATTCGGGCGGCAGTGATGAACCAGGGGTGGCAGTGATCAGCCGCGAGACGGTCCATCATCATATTTGAGGTTCTAGGGCGCGCCGACATCTAGGGTCATACGGTGCCCATAACACTAAATAAAATACGCAAATAGGACATTTCCGCATGAATTTTAACAAGTCAGGTGGTAAAACAGGTCAGGTTGTGAAAGTTGTATCAGAAGATTATATAAAACATTTAAAAAATGAAATGAAAAACAAATACTGAAAAATGATACAGACAATTTTACACGTTATACTAAAGTCAGGGACTATAGGTAACATGAAACTCGACGTTATGTAAAACCTGAAAACTACTAGGATGAATATAAGATGTTAAAACTAACGCTCCACAGATATAACATGATGTTAGTGATATCCACTGAAGGATGCTCCCCAGAATGCTCACTGCCCCGGGAGACGGCAGTGATTAGCCAGGCGTGGCAGTTATCAACCAAGGTGCGGCAGTGATCAGCCAGGGGCGGCAGTTAGCAGCCAAGGGGCGGAATTGATCAGTCAAGTGGAGGCGGCTATCAGCCAGGGGCAGCAGTTATCAGCCAGGGGGTGGCACTTATCAATCCGCCAGGGGCGGCAATGATCAGCCAGCGGCGGCAGTTATCAGCCAAAGGCCGACAGTTTTCAGTCAGGGGCGGCAATGATCAGCCAGGGGGCGGCAGTGATCAGCCAAGGACGGAAGTTATCAGGCAGGGGCGGTAGTAATCTGCCAGGGAGCGGCAGTTATCAGGCAGGGGCGGTAGTAATCTGCCAGGGGTGGCAGTTATCAGCCAGGGGCGGGAGTTAACAGCCAAGGGGCGGCAGTTAACAGCCAAGGGGCGGCAGTTATCAGCCAGGGGGCAGTAGTGGTCAGCCAGGGGCGGCAATTAGCAGCCAAGGGGCGGCAGGAGTCAGCCAGGGGCGGCAGTTAGCATCCAAGGGGCGGCAGTTATCAGTCAAGGGGCGGCAGTTATCAGCCAAGAGCCAGCAGTTTTCAGTCAGAGGGCGGCAATGATCGGCCAAGGGGGCGGCAATGACCAGGCAGGGGCGGCATTTATCAGTCAGGGGGCGGCAGTGATGAGTCAGGGGGCGGCAGTGATCAGCCAGGGGCGGCAGTGATTAGCCAAGGGGCGGCAGCTATCAGTCAGGGGCGCCAGTGACCAGCCAGGGGCGGTAGTGATGAGTCAGGGGCGGCAGTTATCAGTTAATGGGCGGCAGTGATCTGTCAGGGGGCGGCATTGATTTGCCAGGGGGCGGAAGTTATCCACTAGGGGCGGCAGTCATCCGCCAGGGGCGGCAGTTAGCAGTCAATGGGCGGCAGTTGTCAGTCAGGAGGCGGCAATGATCAGCCAGGGGGCGGCAGTGGTAAACGAGGGGCGGCAGTGATCAGCCGAGGGGCGGCAATGATAATTCAGTGGGCGACAGTGACTAACCAGAAGGGACAAGTATATGGATGTTGAAATAAACCGGGTTTTTCTCACCAGGGGTGGCATGAATCAAGGCGGCAGTGATAAACCAGGGGTGTCAGTGATCAGCCAGTTGATCAGTGATGAAACAAAAGGCGGCAGTACTCATCCAGAGGTGGCGGGGGCGGCAATGATGCGGCGCCATAAATCAGGGGAAAGGATAAGTCAGGTGGTATTGATTAGCTAGAGGTGGAACCAATCAGAGTGGAAGTAATGAACCCCGGAACGGGAAAAACTTGACAGGGGCGGCATGGATCAGGGTGGCAGTGATGAGATAGTGTGACACTCTTCAGGGTAGCGGTGATAAGCCAGGGGCGGCACATGTATTGGGGGTGCTCAGCACATGATTGGGGGGTGCTCAAATTAGGGTTGGGGGTGCTCGGGCACCCCCAAAGAGAAAGAAAATTACACCCCTGAGTAGAACCCAAGTAATCAAATCCTAAAGATACGCTCAGTCCGAAGGAGACTCACCTTATCAAGCGGAGCCAAACACTGGACTACGGTGGCAAAGCAACAGCACTTCCCACCGACCTTGCAGCGCATGATCACACCGGCAAAGACGGGCTTTCCTACAAAGGGCTCTTTCCTACAACTGTGTGTTGCACCTCACCAGTTCCGTATCAATCACTGTGCCCGCGTCGCTCGGCCTACGACCACCCGCACACGCGCAGCTCCAGACGTCCCGCCTGACCTCAGCTGCCCTGCACTCAGGTCGGCACACACGCCGTCAAACCCACCGCAGTTCCGGCGGTCGCCACCAGGGTGGCTGCTCCCGGCACACGTTTTTCGGCGACGCTTCTCAACGTGCCATGACACCAATGTCGGCAGGGAAGGGTGGTGAGAACTGGGGTGCGGGAGCGGGAGCGGCGGGAACTCTTAGCTTCAATAAAAAATGGTTGAATATGAGTGCTCCCGATTCCGATACATCAGGCAAGGAATAGCTTGGCAACCATGTGTCTTCGTGTCAGATTTTCTTCGGTATGATGCTTCCGATAATATTGACAAAGGATCGGATCACGCATACTTATTTGCAAAAGCAGCAAGGTCTTATAAAGTTTACAACGTGTCAATACTATTTTGGTTGGAGATGATGCATTGCAATAATGATGGGCACTGGGGTGGCCTTGTCACGGCAAGCACTCTAATCGTTCGGACATGTAAAACATCAGGAGCCCGTCGTCTGGCTGTGAACACGTGCTGGCTGTGAACACGTGCTGGCTGTCAGCACGTGCCCTCTTGACGTATATCTAGTATCACTGATCTTACACTAGGCTTAGGCTTAATACTGCGCTCACACCCACCCTTTCAACATCCCTGGAACCACCCCTGCCGGTATCGTCACCTCATGCCCGTCAATGCTGCGGGCCCATTCACCACTCAGCTGCGGGCCCCTGCATGACGTCACCACGAGCTCTTCTCGAGGGAGCCTCAATGGTAATAGAAAAATAAAGTGGCGGCGAATGGTAAGCAAGATTGATTAGCCGAGTGCCATCGTCTGTGATTTAGCTGGGAGCTGGATCGAGGGTGAGAAGCGGTGGTGTCAAAATGGAGGACGGGATTCAGATGTCCACAGAGTGTCTGGGCTCAACAAAACAGTCGGGCCCGTTTTGAGGCTTTTGGGAGCTGGTCTGCTATCGGCATAAGCATTTGAAATGGAATAAGAGACGCTACTACCGAAGTTGCAAAGGATTTACCAATGAATAATCATGTGTTTTCACACCGCATGAATTGGAGAGGTCCATGATCGGTTCTTCTTAGCTCATGAACAACGTCCATGAACCTCCAGATACGATGCAACACGAAGTGCCAGATAAGAGATGCTAAAGTTGACCTTGAAAATATCACAATTTGATTACTGACTTACTCCTTTTCTCTTTATCGTGGCCTTTATTTTATCATGTTTTCCTTCCCCTCTATACATTTCTCTCACACCTGACACCCTCTTTTCATCCGTCCCTGTGTGTCCCGCCCATCTCCCTTCTTCATTTCCTCCCCTGGCCTGCTCTCCCGCCGTTTCACTTCTCTGGCTCCCCGGAGTGACTCGCGCGCTTTTTAGCGCGCCAACTCCCGGCGGACCACAGCGACATATGCAACAGCTCCGGCCTAATAGCGTGCCAAAATCACCGCTGGCCCTGCATCCCCCGCCCTTTCGTGCGGCTCTATATGGGCTTTGCATTAAGTTGGTAGGACGTCCCACGTTCCCCAGAGAATGCCCTGGATGATGCATTAGCGGTGTTCCGTGCCGTTAAAGACGAACCAATGACGAGCCTCTCAATTAGGAGAGCGAGGCTAGGGGCCGGGGCGAGAGCGCGTGCGACCCCCTGTTATGATTGGGAGGAAATTAGCTGCCGACTGCCGCATAATGGTATGTTTTCTCTAGGAAAATTGGATCAGAAGGGTAGCCCTTTCTCGCCGAGCTGTATGGCCGGGACATGTCAGCGATCTCAGTTCTGGTGACGGGGAGCGCGCCTGCTAACCAAGCCCGATTAATGAAAGGTAAGTAGTCCAGAAGCGTGCTCACTAAAATTGTTGACATGACACCACTCTACCAACACGTCACATTCTTAATAGGTAGCGCCATGAAACTACAACGAAAAGTTGACCAGCCGATTCTTTTTCGATGACTTATTTTATCACAATGACTTGCATTTGTCGTTGAGATGGTTGCATGACCACAGATGATTGGACATAAACTATATAATAATATCCTCTGCTCTCCATGAGACACCAGACATTCATGCATCTGTTCTTAGGGCTGCCCGTCCCATTCAAATGAAGCTCGTAAATCAATTATCAGCATTCGAAAAGGATAAAACTATCAACACATTGAGGCATCAGCGTGAACAAAGCGGCTTCATATGAAACTAAAGGAAACCAAAGGCACAACTATAGCCCTGTTCCAGCTGTCAGCACAGTTTTGTCAGCACCAATCAGCGGGCCGCGTTGCGCCTACGTCACAGGATTGTAGCCTCTCCCCGGGAACTAGTTCTAGAGGTTTTACGGGCTGATGGCCTGCTGTTTGCGCTGATGAAAAATAGTAAGTGCACGAAGTGGCAGCCTAATATTTTTTAATGGTATAAAGAATAAAGTTCCCTTTGCTTAGCACAAACAAGACGCGATTATGGCGCTGATGTTACTTTTCTGGAGGAGAGGTTAGAGGTCCTGCTGACAAAACTGTGCTGACAGCTGGAACAGGGCTTATATTTTACATAGTTCCTCTTAAACAACAGCACGAATGATCCCCTTTTTAGTCTAAGTAAAGCTTGATCGCAGTCACTTCCTCCGCACGCCCCTCTAGAGAGGCGGCCCCTCGCCCCCTGGAGGTGCGGCTGTGGGGTCGCTGCCGCTGTAGCCTGGGGCGATCGATCAGCCGTCGCCGTCCATGACGGCCGGAGGCGATATTCGCCCATGTGCAGACACTGCTGCTCCTGCAGCGTGAACAGAGTCTCACCACACCGATCTCAGTTTACTGAAGGGGTGTTACCTCTCCGCGTTTCAAATTCACTCGGAATTTGGGATTGGAATGTGTGTAGAGACCACTCCACAACATTTGATTAAAGAAACAGACTATCAGCTGCAACCGAAATTTATTTGGGCGATTACTGAAGGTAATGGTTCCTTGTGCGGACAAACTGTTGAGCTTCCCTTATGGTAGGTTACCCTATTATCCTCGAGTTGCCAGCGTATGTTGGGCAGTTCCGTCCACATCTCCTGCACCTCTCTCGACAGAAATACATATACCCTTTATGCTGATCCATATGAGTATTTAGAACCTGTATGAACATAAGATCCCCATTTTGACTGAATCGTACTTCCAAATTTTGAATCATTACAAGAACGAAAATTACTTCAACCGTCACTCTGTTTATGAAAATGTCGTTTCTCCGGTTGGAAACGAGGGAGGCCCTGGCCTGTCAACGGAGAATACGCAAAATAAGGCCCATGCCACATCATTCTTAATCCTGACACAAAAAAATGAACATACTACCATGGATCAGTCGGTGCCACAGCCGAAATATCACAGGCCGAGCCGTCCCAAGGCCGCGGCCGCAGAGTGCGATAGGTATAGGTGACGCAGTTCCCGACCGCAGAGTACGATGGGCGCAGGTGACGCGACTCCAGCGTGACGCACGTTCAAACATTACGTGTGACACCCTGTGACCGAACCGGCGCACATGAGCCGACACTATCAAAACATGGCGGCCATGGAAGCCACATTAATCGCTATGAATGCCACATTTGTGTTGGCGGTTGTCGCTCCCCGCCGCTGACATATTACCGGGCTCTGTTCGCCCCTGCAGCGACAGCGTCAGACTGTAAATCGCGTTCGTGCCAACCCGTCTGAGAATCGTGTTTCTATGGTGAGATACATGGTCATGAAAAAATGACTGCCCCGCCCCCTGTGTGGCCGTGGCTGTCGCCGCCGCAGCCGCTGCTGAAGCCTTTGTTGGCCGCTGTGTAGGACATGGGCTTGGGCGGTAGGCGTGTATCGTCGGAAAAAGGCAAAGACGGAGAGAGAGGGAGAGAGAGAGAAAGAAAGAGAAAGAGAGCGAGAGAGAGGGGAGAGAGAGAGAATGCCAAACAGCGGAGGGACTTACACTGCCTGGATCTATATAGTGAGCATTGAAGGGAGTGTTCCACGTTTTCGAAATTCTAAAGAACAGTTTTGACGAATGCAAGAAGTTTAAGTGTCAGAAAATAAGCATTTTCACACCTTCAATTGTTAGGAAAAAGAATAAAGCATTTTCTATTGCGTCATGAAAGCAACAGCTGTCATCCTCTGAAAAATAGTAATATTGATCGCAGGTGCAAAATAGATTCGCTGTCGAGCTCCAGCCGAACGCGGCGCACCATTGATATTCCGTATTCGATCCTAATTTTGCACCCTCAATTAAAACCCAATGATAAGCATGAAATGCAACTAAATGCGGTCTTTTATACAGAAGAAATGTCCATTATCTCTTTGCACATGATAAATTCATCGTGTGAAGCTAGTAAATTGAAAAGTGCATCAGTCATATAGTAAGGATGGGGCACTCGCTGGCATGGAATTTTCAATGAGTGGGATCGGCTTAGGATTAAGGCCAATCACAGACCAATCACATCACAAAGGATTTGATTTAAGACCTTAGATCTCTTAACTTTGAATTATCAACTCTGCGGAAATACAAAAAATCTGGGTGCTTTGGGAGAAATAAGACATGACAGTGGTGGCTTCTCTGCACACTCACACTAAGTACGCCAGAAATTGGATTTTTTCTACAGTGCCAAAATCCACACTTCTTTCCATGAATATTTTACACCCGATATTTTCAGATTGAGAAGCGTAAAATGCCATGAAACAGAAATAATTAAACCCCAACCCGTGGGGTGTGAAAATATCAACTAGGAAAAAGTACGTCATTTTTAGCTCCTCTTCTACGGTGCCAAAATCAACTTCTCTTTCCAGCATTATTCTACAACCCATTTTACACCGGTGTAGTGCAAAAATGCATGTGTTTTAAGGGAATACTATTATACCACTGGAGTAAAAAGATTCTCAGCTAAACCAGAACAGTGTCAACTGGAAGTGAGGGAGTAAAAATAGATTAAAATGTGAAATTCCTGGCGTAGAAAAATCTTTGCAAGGTGCAAAATGAACCCGCGTTCAATATTGCATTGCTGCTGAAAAGAAACACCGATTAAACACACTACCCAGTTTATTCCCATGGAGCGTTTGAGGTCAGTCTACTCTGATTGGGCTGATTAATATACACTCTGATAAACATACACTGCAACGGAGAGTTTAAATCATTTGTTTTCATACTCACTTCTAATAATCTAAATGCCTCTAATTTACACTCTAATCTGGAACAGTATTTAAATCGACCTTCAATCATTACAATTATTTAGTTCCTCCTTGCACAAACATCACTAGGTTTATGGTTTTTGTCTTAGGCTTCTTCGTTTTACACTTCCCAACTTTTCCTCTTTCATATCCGCTTACCACTGTATCATTTCCACTCATCACCGCAAATTACCTCTTTGAGGCGCTGCACGGCTTTCTTAACACGCGCACTGGAGGGGGTCTCGGAGGCCAGCCCCCACCTATTTTTCCGAGGTGGCCGGAGAACCGTTCATTGCCAAAAACGATAACTTTACCTAGGTACACTGAAAAAAGTACGCCAGAAAGCGGATTTTATCTACGGTGCCAAAATCCACTCTTCTTTCGGCGAATATTTTACACCCGATATCAATGCAAAATGACATGAAACAGGAATAATAAAACCCCAACTCATGGGTCGTGAAAATATCAACTAACAAAAAGTACACCATTTTCAGGATTCTTTCTACGGTGCCAAAATCCACTCCTCTTTCCGGCATTATTCCACAACCTATTTTACACCGGTGTAATGCAAAAATGCATGTGTTTTGAGGGAATATTCCTACACCACTGGAGTAAAAAGATTATCAGACAAATCGGAACAGTGTAAACTAGAATTGGGGGAGTAAAAATAGATTAAAATGTGAAATTTCCGGCGTAGAAAAATCTTTGCAAGGTGCAGAATGAAACCGCGTTCAATATGCCATTGCTGCTGAAAAGAAACAAGGATTAAAAATAACCCAGTTTATTCTCATTAGGCACTTAACATTCGTTTACTCTGATAACAATGATTAATATACACTTTGATGAACATACACTCCAACGGAGAGTTTAAATCACTTGTACTTATAATCACTTCCAATCATCTAAGTACCTCTAATTAGCACTTTGATCTTGAACCATATTGAAATTGACTATCAATCACTACAATAATTTCGTTTGTCTTTGCACAGACATGGCTTAGGCTTACAACTTTCGCCATGCCATAGGATTCACTGGTTTTGCTCCTCGCAACGTTTCCTGTTGTATCATTCATTAACACCAGACAATCACCACCCATCACCGAAGATCACTTCTTTGAGGCGCAGCACACTTTTTGAGGGGGATCACGAATCCCCCTGAAAGGTCGATGGCGCCCCTTGAAATATAGTTTTCATACCTTTGCCTTAAGAAACGAGATTTGTTTCCTCGCAATGGGATCTGGTGGCTCCTGACAGGTTTTGGAGCCCACAGGAAGCCGGTTTTCCCCCAAAATCGGAGCCCCTGGTCCGGATACAGTTACCCTGTGGGTCTATAGGGCTAACCCCGCCACCCCTCTCCGCTGCTGTCGGAGATGAGGAGACCGGCTCCCCACCTTTGGCTTGTAATATCATCGAAAAAGCCTAATCCTAGTGGCCATAAACCCTTTATGACAGACCCTGCCCTACCCCCACCCACCGTGGATCCTGCCCCACACTTGAAGCTCTGTAGCCCTTAAGTGGCTTTATATATATATATATATATATATATATATATATATATATATATATATATATATATATATATATATATATATATATATATATACATATATATATATATATATATATATATATATGTATATATATATTCGAATAGTTCGGCAACATGTTCTCTTTGAGGCAATGACAGTTAAATTGTATTACTCCAAAGAAAAATATCCTCTTTTGGACTGGGCCCCCTCTTTTGGAGAGAAAGTGAGAAGGACGCCAGCACTTTTGGCCGAAAATAGCATTGAATATGCAGGGTCTAACTGATGTAGGTAGTGTTTTATCACCATCCCCCCCACTCGAACATCTAGGGCGACGCCAATGGCGGGGCGGGGGCCCGGCTGCAGTCACAGGGGGCCCGGGTAAAACACAGGGGGAATGCTCTGCAATTGCTGAGAATGGCGGCTCGGCTTCGGCAGTGGGTCAGGGGTAAATTCTGAGAGGTCCAGTCGCACACTCAGAGGCTCTAAGTGGACTACAAGGGACCCGGGTACGCTACATTTGAGTGGCATTTTGAAGGCAATTTGCGGGGCTGGGGTACAGCCGTAGCCGCCGGGCCCCTTTGCGGGGGGCAGTGGCTGTGGCGAGGGGCGTTTCTTTTCATTGCTTAAGGTGAGCCCAAGGCGAGGGCGATCGCCTTATCGCCCCCCCTCACTTGGATTCGTACCTGGTGCTGGCATTGGTGAAATGTCGTATTTTTCATCGATAAGTCCGCCATATTGAACTTATGATCTGTATACTGACCTCGATTTATAAACAACCGGGCAGGGGCGCAGCCAGAGCTTTGGTATGGGGGGGCACACCAACTTTGAAGGGCACCCCGGGAAAAAGGGCTTTTAACGTAACCTAAAAAACTTACTATATCTTTGTTTATATCATTTTTTGGGTATCTTTGGCTCAATAAAAATGCAAATAAATCATTGACGGAGAATGAAAACTCTATTAAAACCGAAAAAAGAAAAAAATCATCAAAATGCCATGGAAGTAGCCCAAACACGACTACTTTGGATATATTTAAGGGAAAATCAGTCAACTCATGCAAGTAATTAACATCAGAGAAATCAGCGGAGCACGTGATATCTGTTACTATGTGCAAGTTAAGGGATATTGGAGTCGAAAATTTATTTGTTATGCCCATTGGTTTTGTCGTAACGAGTGAGCCCTGGCTGAACGCGGATAAAGTTTCTTGCCTCCCACAATCGCCGTGGGACGAGGAGTGGCATAGTGTCTTTGGAAGAACAAAACTTTTGCTGCCGGAATAATTTGGGAGATACCTTTTGAACGCGCTTATTAAGTTCCACATTCTCAAGGATCGGTCCCAGTTAAGAGTAAAGAAGAGGTGAATGGGGTGGTTTGGATGGGGATGGTGGGACAGGGCGGAAAATTGTGAAAACTAGTTCTTCATTTAAATTAATTAATAGAAATCCTGGTTTAGGGGACTGTCCTCTGAGCTGAGGGGCACATGCCTTTTTATCATCACTTGTCAGAATCCACCAGTAAAATAAGTAATTTATATAACCAGGGGTGCCTAGGCATCACAAGCCGTTTTAGAGATTCCTCATTCCTCGTTAGCTCCGTTTTACAAGGAGAGTTTCCATCGTGTTCTTATTCCCCATCTTTCCCAGGGACTAGACTAGCTCATTGGCCCCATAGATGAGGTCATCAGACTAGCTCAATGGGCCACAGATCGGCTCATAGGGCTTTAAACCAGTTCAAGAAGCCCCAAAACAGTTTAAGGCGCCAGATCACCTCAGGGGGCCTCAAGCCAACATTAAGGGGCTCTCACAAGCTCAGCGCCCAGACCAGCTCAGGGTACCCTCAGAACCCAGATCCGCTCTTGGGCCCCAGATAAGCTCTTGGGGCCCCAGATCAGTTCAGGGGCCTCAAGTCAGATCAGGGGGCAAGATCAAGTCAGGGGCACCAAATCAGCTCAGTGATCCCTAACCAGCTAGGGGCCCAATCAGTTCAGGAGCTCCAGAGCTGCTCAGGGGACACCAGATCGCCCCATAAGGCACCAGATCAGCTTCGGGGACAAGCAATCAGATCAGTGGTCCCCGACCAGCTCGGGCCCCAGATCAGCTCGGGAATACCAGATCAAATCAGGAGGCACTTAATCAGCTCAGGAACCTCATACCATCTCAGGGGCCCTCACCAGCCCCTGTGGGCCCAGCTCAGCTCAGGGCCTGGGAGCTGCTCAGGAAATCACGTAATTAACCCAGGAGGCCCGGGTCAGCTTACAGGGCACCGCATTAGCCATGGAGCACCAGACTAGCTCAGAGGGAATCAGATGGACTCAGGAGACACAATGATGACTCAGGAGGCACCAGATCGACTCAGGGGGTATTAGTTAAGTTCAGGGGGGCAGTATATCTGCTCAAGGTGCACCAGATCGATCAGCTCAGGGGGCAAGTTCAAGTCAGGGGCACTAAATCAGCTCAGGGATCCCTCACCAGCTCGGGGTCCAATCAGTTCAAAAGCCCCAGAGCTGTTCATCAGGGGACACCAGATGCCCATAGGGCACCAGATCAGCTTCGGGTACAAAGAATCAGATCAGTGGTCCCCGGCCAGCTCGGGAATACCAGATCAAGTCAAGAGGCACTTAATCAGCTCAGGAGCCCCATACCATCTCAGGGGCTCTCATCAGCCTCTGTGGGCCCAGCTCAGCTCAGGACTTTAGAGCTGCTCATGAAATCACGTAAGGAGGCCCAGGTCAGCTGAAAGGGCACCAGATTAGCTCAGGGGGCACCAGACTAGCTCAGAGGGCATCAGATGGACTCAGGAGGCACCAGATCGAATCAGGGGCATTAGTGCAGCTCAGGTGGCATCAGATCGATCCGCTCGGGGGCCCAGATCAGCTCCCAGCCCCCAGGCTATGGCAGGGGCCTAAATCAGCTCAGGGAGCAACATAACAGCTCAGGGAACACAAGATGGGCTCAGGGCCCACCAAACCAGCTCAGAGGGCACCAGACCATCTAAGGAGACATTAATAATCAGCTGAGGGAGCACCTAGTCAGCTGAAGAGGCACCATATTGGCTTAGGATACAGTAGATCAACTTGGGGAGGCATGAGATCAGCTCGGGGGCACGAATCAGCTCCAGGGGCACTATATTAGCTATTAGGGCATCAAGCAAGCTCGGAGGCATTAGACTTACTCAGAGGGCATTATATAGGTTCAGGAGGCACAATTATTTGCTCAGTGGGGCACTCGATTTACTCAGGGGCACCAGATCAGCTTAGAGGGCAAGTAATCAGCTCAAGGGGCCAAGACCAGCTGAGAGGCCACGAGATGAGCTCAAGGGGAACCAGATTAGCTTCACCCGTACAATTATTGGCGACGATGAGGCATTAGGTGCACACCTACCAGGTGCCCATACTCTTCCCGGGTGCTTGGAAAGGCGACAGAATGCCTTAACTGACCAAAAAAGGCACTTAATTGTCAAACAATAGTTTAAATCGCTAAATGCAGTCTAGTTCCATCTAGGCTCAACGGCGTAGGGCACTAAAATTCGAGCGGCACGGCCCAAATAGGGTCCACCACCTGACAATCAAAAGGGCACCCCGGCATCGATGGGGGGCACGTGCCCCCTGTGCTCCCCCTCGGCTGCGCCCCTGACCACGGGAGAAGAAAAACAAGTTGATGACCATGA
This sequence comes from Lepas anatifera, assembly GCA_034440635.1. NCBI lineage: Eukaryota > Metazoa > Arthropoda > Thecostraca > Lepadidae > Lepas > Lepas anatifera. The sequence goes on along the minus strand of JAOTON010000231.1, from coordinate 1,018,194 downwards.
TCTCTCTAGCTAAAAATACGATACAATCATATTTCCATCAAAGTACAAATATGTAGGTACAATCAATCCAAGTACAGTACAAGGATAGGCTGGACAGCAAGGGGAGAAGCGGGACAACTTGTCCCAGTTCTCCCCAACCCGCCATTTTTCAGAATTGCGATGTCAGCAAAATTAAAACCCCTTTCGTTGTTCGAAGCTGGGACAGATCGATGGAGAATGCGACACCAACTTTATTGCACCAAAATAAAGAACTTTTCGGTTGCATATTTAACAGAACATCCACTCAAGAAAACGTAAAAATTAACTTTTAAGGAGCACTCATCTCTCGCTTCCAGCACCCACCGGAAAAGGAAGTTGACGCCCTAGTGATGTGCGGCGGCACGTATAGTGCGGAAATCAGCTGAAAATTATATTTTTGGCTCACTCGTGGATTCAATAATGGGGGTGTCCCAGTTCTCCTGCGTCCCAGTTCTCATCACTCTCTCCTACCTGTACGAGTCGTGATCAATCCTCTGAATGCAGAACTGCGGTGGGTAGTTCAAGCTCAGAATTGAAGCAGAAAGGAAATGGCGCGATTCCACCCACGTGTAAACTGTAGTAAAAACAAACCTTCCTCCATCATAGAAACACACCCAAACAAAAATCAGAAGAATAAATACCTTTATCTAGGGTAGTTTAATCATTCAAGAACTTGTTTTAATCTATTGGCAGGATTGTTTCACCACAGAAGAGTGAAACTATTCTTGGGGCAGTTTGTGAGTTCCATATAAATACTCTGTGGTGATACATTTACACCTTTGCATTTTCAGTAAGAAAGGAACTGCACTGTGCTAAAATGAAATAGTGATTAATTTACCACATGCGTGTAATATTACACCTTTTCTTCTAATATTAAGCTGGATGTCGGAATATATTTACCAAGAATTCTAAACAAATTCTTGATAATGGGGTAATTTTAGGAGCAGAGAAATTGAAATTCTACGCTTGAGGTGTTGTTTTTTTCAGTGTAATGGCCTCTGTGACCTGTTACTAAATCTGATTTAAACAAAAGTCACCCACCATTGGTTAGCTTATACCCTGGGGAGCACCCAGTGAAAAATCGGAATATGATTTTTTTAATTTTAGATTTAAAGAGGAGACCACAAGATCACGAGGTCAAAACCTGGCCTGAAGTACAAGTTTTTTATTTTTCATATCTGAACCGTTGTATCGTCTATCCAGCGATATTCATAAAAATCAATTTAGATCAGCCACTTTAAGATATAAAATTATTTCTGATTCAATGTTTGTGTTAGCCTTCGAAATTTCAAGACCTCTATCTGGTGACCTCTTTGACCTTTGGACCTGAAGTTGGGCCAAAATTGTTCTCTCGTATAGAAAGCCTTGGGTAAAAGTTTGGTGGAAATCTGAGGAGTGGGTCATGTTGGACTTTTTCGTGCCTACCTGGACGCTTTGTCCTAGAATGACTCATCTATGTCCCGAGAGTGGCTAACAAAAGCATCACTAGGGGGGTGGGGGGGGGTTGAAATCCGTCTACTGTTCGGAAACGGGTACATTCGATATCTGTGCTGGAATATTATTGGATATGCTTCATTCAAGTGAAAATATAGGTTATCACTAGCTCACCATTGTGGATCCGGGCCTCTTGCAGAAAATCGTTGACGACGCCTTGGATGCCGGACAAAGATAGGTATATAAACGATTAATATCAGGCCCACTGATGCAAATTCAACAGCTCTTTGCTATGTGCTGCACTTAGCTAGAATGATTTAGTCTTCTTTTCTTCTCCATGACTAGACTAACCTCCGCGCGTCAAGATCAACACTGTGGAATGCAGAACTGCAATGCGGTGATTCAAGCTCAGAACTGAAGCGAAAAAAGGCACAATTCTACCCACGCGTCAACTATAGTGAATAAAGACCTTCTTATACAATAGAAACACACTCAATGAAGATCAGAAGAATGAAAACATTCATTAAGCGTAGTTAAATTAGCAAATGTCTCGTTTTAATATATTGGCAGAATTGTTTCACCACAGGAATGTAATAAGACTATTCTTGAGGCAGTTTGCGAGTTCCATGGAAATGCTCTGCAGAGTACATGTACTGATAAATTTACCCCTTTGCATTTTCAGCACGAATGGAACTGCCCTGTGCTAAAATAGCACAGAGATTAAATTACCTCACGTTTGTAATTTTACACTTTTAATTCTGAAATTAAGCTAGTTGTCAGAATAGATTTAATAAGAATTCTAAACAAATGCTTAAAAATGGGGTAGATACTTTAAGGACTAGACAGATTGAAATTCTACGCCCGAGGTGTTATTTTTTTCAGTGCAGCCAAACTGTTTGTAAGTGCAAAACACATGATCACAACTCAATCACAAGTGGAGCACCCCCTATGAAATCTGTCTAGAAATTGCCAGGTTTCAGCTTTCGAATATATCAATGAATGGTAAGGAAAAATGTTGATGCATTTTATGGGGTAAAAATGTCATTTTGTGTGCACGCGACAAATTCCATTACAGTTGTGGTGTATTCGCCCCACATTAGTACTTTTCTGTGCAATGCGACTCCTGTACCATGGAAACGCCACCTCAGCGTGAGCAAAATGTTTGACTCGTGTTATATGTGTAGTAACGGAAGCCTTGTGTACACTATACTATCGCGCTGAGCTGAACAAAGGTCCAGATTGCATTCAGAGCAGCAGAATCAGTGTTTGCCCGCCACCTTTACACGCTGTGTCATGCTGGCCAATATTTGAACAGCCCATACACACCACATGTGAACCGAAATATCATCTATCACTGTTGTCACTGCATTCTGCCGGCAGTGATAACAGATGTCGAAAGGTGCCAAACATCTGAATCACTTAGTCATACATTTTACCAGGACTAGCTTGGAAATTCATTTACCGTTTTCTCAGATACAGGAAATTTCTCCCCGGGGTTTGAATATGTATCTTAGCTTTCCAACAACTTGAATACAATGCCACGTTTCACTAGAATCAGCAGCCAGCTCTACATTATCTCAGGCCGACTAGACAAAACGTGCAGTGGTTTTTGGCACCACCAGCGTGGATTCCCATTGGCCATTATGATCTCGCCGCTACTAACGTCCAGCTGGCCATTTCTACGGCCCATTATGGCCATATCGGTTATGGGGTGGTGCTTTCATCGGTCGGGGCGTGCGTTGGGTGATTTGCATAGAAAAGGTGCTGAGAATCAGACGTGGACTGTATGATAGATCTGGAGAATTGACCGATGACTGTTCCACCCCATTGTAACCATCTAATACATCGACAGGGAACAGCGCGGGCTCATTGGTCAACCAAGCGATCCCCTGTAGATGGTGCATTAGTCTTCTCGTCTTTGTTAGGGCGGCTGTTGGTGCGGGCATCACTTTTACATTTCTTAACCGGAATTGGTGTTATTTTCCATTTCGATATTCGTTTTGAACTTTCAATTTCAGAGATCATATCACACCAGGAGAGGAGCATGAAAAGTTCAGAAATTGACGATGAGCTCGTAAAACAATGCGTTATTGATAGCAAGCTAAAGTAAAATATATCCAGACTATTAATAATTACCTACCTACGTCAGATATCAGGGAAGCTACGTACCCATCCGTGTGGGCATCGAAAGCAGGGGGCGGCAGGGGAAGGGGCGAGGTAGGGGTCCTCCTGCTAGTGAACCAATGGGGCGTCCATCGAAATATCGTGTGGAAAGTAAAGGTGATCCGGATTTTTCTCCTTCTCTTCTACCAACGACTTCAGACCTGCACAGATAGCGCAAATGTAATATTGGTGGGCAGCCTCAGCAACGCCACCGGAAACAGCTGATACATTTAGGCTTTACCTTCAACCCTACCCCCTTCACCGGTCACCGCCAGGAGGGAGTCCCCCCAGTAACAAAATTCCGTGGCAACGCCCTGGGTATAAGGAAATAATAATTTAAAGGAAACTGTTAGCATGCATTAATCACGAAAGAACTTAACAATGATGGGTGGCGTATAACTAAAACCGAACACAAAGAAGGTAAATAAAAAATAATTGAAATACGTGGCAAATTTGCATATCCTGACCGCTAAGCTTACACAAAGTTTAAGTCTCACTGAAGCGCACATACGTCTTGGAATAGTTGGAGGGGCCAGGTGACCTGGCCCCGCTTTTTATCTGAAAATGTCCTGGTTTCAGCCAATTGAGAAGAAATCAAAGCTTGTAACCAGCCAGTATGAAAGGCCATACCGAGCCCAAGTCTGATGAGCTTTCTGGTTCCACTGGGACGGTTTCTTGTCAGCAGAAAGTTGAAAATTGGCTGGTCCCCTCTTTTTTGCCGATGGTGATCCTCTTGCAATGTGGATCTGCCCAGGCAAGTCATGATTCCCCAGCAGGCAGGTATCTGACGGACCCCAAGTTGTTTGATAGACATATGATGGAAATTGTTTACGTTTTTCAAGCTATTGAGCAATTTTGACGGCGCGAAAGATGGTCGTCAAGGAGGTTGTCAACCAGGGCAGCTTCACGCTATTGGCTCCGTGGTAGCTGGCTCAGTGTGAAATTCTCTATCACCAAATACTGTCCATCATCGTGCGCTTAATATTGTCACCCAGCAGTTTAACACCAAGTGGCATTCCTCCACCTTGCGGCATCCTCACGAGTTTTTTTATTGGGTGGGTGAAACGTATTGGGTAACTGTTTAAAATGTTTATTGGGTAAATTTGGGCAAATGTTTATTGGGTAACTGAAACTTAAAAGTCATTCGGGTGAGCACTACCAAGGTATCAGGGCAGCTCACCTGCCACCAGCTTGGAGGCATTTGTGTGGGTTCATGTTCTTGAGCTGGAGAAAAAGCTAAAACCAGCCATTGAATGCCAACATTTTTTTGGGGGATGTATCCTGGTTCGCCAACAGGGAGGGGGCGTCCCATATCCCCGGCTCGCGACACCCATGCATCCAACACACATAACAGAATGTCAGAACGCAGCGCTAGCTAAGCTCTCCTGTGTAGGGTGAGGAGGCCGGGTTTGGATCAGTCTCGTCTTCAGGAAACCTAAAGGTGAGCTGCGTTTGGTACGGCAAAACGTAGCTTACCCCGCAAGCAGCGAAACTCGAAACGAGCCCCATGCTGCTACAATTTAAATCAATGATTAAGACAGTTTAATCCAGCTAAATGATATCTAACATATGCTAGAAAACTATTGATTTTCCCGAACAAAGGCGAATTTTTACCCCGATGTAAGGAGTTTCACAGAATAAACAAAAGCCGTGGATTTTTTTGCACAAAAAATGGCGGTCCCTAATCCACATCAGCAGGTTTACCACCAGATCGTGATATCATAGTAGATATGCCCGAGGGATTATTTTCCTTGATGGTCACCAGTTTTAGATTTAAGAATAGTTAATCTTTTGGTTCTCTGATATCTATTCGAGCTCTATTGGCAAGATCGTGACTTCTCTGACCTCTGCATCTTTCCATTTTCATAATTTTTTGTACACCTCTTCATTCTTTTGATCACCTATGCTCGAACTCATCAGTCAGGAACGTGTGAGTCTGTTTTTGAATCACCATCACCCCATCAAAATCCAGTCCACGTTTGCATGGCCCGTGTTACCAGCTCGGCTCGGAAACATGAATCGTGTTCGCCTGTATCACCCTTCCCGCAAAGCTCCCACTTACACCAAGTAAAGATATGCCATCGCTTCTCACACATTGTGTAACTCGACAAGCTGAAATAGATCTGAACAGTTTGCTGTGTCTCATCAGTGCAATGCAGGTTCTGCTTCGTGCTTATGTGCGATTTTTCTTACCATCTTCTCTGACAGTTGTTTTCGCCTCTACGTCTGAGAAATCCCAGCTCAGTGGTCGCGCTCGCGAGTTTTTACCGCGCTGCCTGCTTTGGCGAAGTAGGCACGTGTTCCACCCCTATACACTTGTTGAATAATTTGTAGCAGTGCGTTGCAACTGTAGACCGGCCCGGCTAATGCGTTTTCCGTGTTGGGCTGGCTGTAAATAGGAGCGACTGTCGGTGCTTTTCTCTCGCATTGGCTCCCCGTCTCACTCATCTCTCCTCTCTCTCTCTCTCTCTCTCTCTCTCTCTCTCTCTCTCTCTCTCTCTCTCTCTCTCTCTCTCTCTCTCTCTCTCTCTCTCTCTCCTCGAAGTGGCCCTCCTTGTACAGATTTCGTGCTCACTGACACCTTTGTTCCTCTCTCCTTGTTATTCTCGTGCAGTAATCCCCTCTCTCTCTGTCTCTCTCTCTCTCTCTCTCTCTCTCTCTCTCTCTCTCTCTCTCTCTCTCTTTCTTTCTCCCTCTGTCTCTCCTTTGAATTATTCTCCTCCCTTTTACGTTTGAGTCTGCTACTATTGGTTTGCCGCTCAGTGCCTTGTCTTGTTCAGCCATTATATCGACGGAATTCTCCGGGATTATGTGGCGAGAAGTTAAACTCGTTGTCTTACAAGAACTTGAGGCCAGCTGCTACACGTATCCGCGGATAAGTTTTCCAGTGACCTCGGAAACGTCCCACATAAAACCTAATCGTCCGATGCCTAAAACCGAAACGTGTTTTGTAGCCAAAGGATAGCTTCATTGAAACGGTCGTCTTCTAACAACTGCCATGGTAAAAAGGACCATATTTCACGGTGGAACTCTGGGAAGTTCTTGAAATGTTCATGACGGATCCTCCATTGCTAAAACATGGTTCCAATCAATGGAGGATACAAGGGGGTGTCTAGGGGACCAAGCCCCCCCCCCCCCCCCCCTGGAATGTCAGAGTGTCTATAGTTAATGCATAGCCGGAGGCTGCTCCAAGGCAATAGCGGGGAGGCTTAAACCCCCAGCCCCCACCGCCCGAAATTTTGTGCTGGCTTTGCCAGTGGTTTCAATGATCTCTAATCTAACAGAAATCGGAGAAAAATATAAACGGAATTTTAGTATGCATTCTCTTCCGCTACACACAGCTATGCAAATTCATTAAACATGTTTTTGTGTGGTATGTGCCTCACCATGCTTTGGCAAAATTATCCGACGTCCATATAATTGTTGATGAAATAATGGTTTCGAGTACCAAATCTAAACCAATTTGATGCGTATTGACTGGTGATAGCAATGATCAGAGGAATGACAATTTACAAATATTTTCCCGAAAATAAAGGTCAACCAGGGAGGCGGCCGAATACCAGCAGGTGCTTGCTGGCCTGGTTCTTACCAGATCTGGTCAGGGGCAGCATTAAACAGCGGTACCACAAAAACCTCGGGCGAGACACGGCCACTAAATCTGGCACCTCAGCTGCCGACGCATTCCAACTCCACGGAACCACGGCGGCCCGCCACGATCGCCGTAAATCGCCCCCACTGCGCCACAATGTGCCACAGCGCGGCAATTTCAGCGCACCGACTCCGGCCGCGACGTTGCCTGATCCCGACATAATGTACATCTCACCAAAGGTGCTTTCGCTGTAATATTACACACATTTTACATTGTTCGCGTCAACCTAATGCAACACCTTGTAATATATGCACTTTACGGCAGTTGGCGGCCTCCGTGGGCGGCACGACTTCGGCACGGCATAGCTTCGTGCCCGGAGTCGAGCCGCTTACCGCGGACGTGTCCAGAATCGCCGGAGCTAATGAAGCACGGAGTTGTCACCGTGTTAGTGGAGGGAAGTTGTCGTGTTGGTTCATTAGATTTAAGGCCATAAAGTTGCGAAGGCGTAATCTGCTACGGAATAAACTCTGATGCCAGCACTGTGCCTGGTAGATTAGGCAGCAGCTCCGGTGGTCCCCAGGGTAGAACTTGGTACCGCTGTTACTAAAGCTTGGGTATCCCCACCTTCACAAACAAGTCATTGACAACGCTCCGGCCTTCTCGAATACCAAGTTCATAAGGATCGGGAATCCAAATCCATCTACAGAGACAAATTATCTACAACGCCAGTGACATTGTCGAATTCGCTGCTCCAACTCCCTCTGCGGCTGCTTTCTCACCAAAAGAAATATACACACGAATCAGATCTGTGGTCAGTGGCGGATCCAAGGGAAGCAAAAAAGGCATTTGCCCCCCCCAAACGGAAAAGCTCGGAGCAAAACTATGTTTTTGCCCCCCCCAAAGTGATCGATCTCCTTTTTTCCCCGACTCTTTTTTAGTTTATAAGCAAGATTTTGGTGCTTCAACTCTCAACTTCAAACAGAACCAGTTAAGATCAGTGTAAATATTGGGCCTCGGACTGGAAAAAGTATCTTGAGCCCATATTTCTTATCCCGTGACGTTTTTTTGCTTTTTGCCTCAAATACCCAAAAATTCTACCACAAAGTGATATTGTAGCGCTGCTTTCACGGCGTGACTTTTTTTGCTTTTCGACTTTGGTTTGCCCCTCCCAAACCGACTGGCTAGATCCGCCACTGTCTGTGGTCAGTACTGGGGACAATGTACGGGGGCTTATTGATAGGAAGGTGACACAGCGAGAGAGAACTCAACTTATAGTCATACTCCCCACCTCAGCACTCCGGAATCTGTCAATGATAGGTAGGCGCGCTGAACACGCATTTACCGCAGTAAAAAAATATTATGAAGGAGACGAATGTCTGAGATTGACTTTCTAAATGGCTCTCATTATGCAACGGCTTTCAGCAACCCAGAAAATGATACAACAGAATCCATGAAGCAAGCACAATTTTCTTCTCTGAAATGGGCGTAAATATAAAGCACTAACTCGAGGAACGTGGAAATGCTTCCGCACAATTTCTTTAGAGTGCATGTCTTGGCACCATTCTCGCGTAGATTTTCTTGGGCATTCGGAGCTGAATGAAAGTGCTTTGAGACAGAGCTCATTAAATTCTAAAATATTAGGAAGCAATGGGCATCGTCTGAGCCATTTCCATTCCAAGATGTAGCCCATTCAGTTCTGCTTGGTGAAATTTCCACTTTATCACATGATAACAAATCAAACAGCAGAATAAATGGAACCCAGTAAATGTGTACGGATACAGTGAAACAGCACTGGTTTTTCCCTCACTTCTGTGTCTTTCAGCCTGACGCGTTAGCCCCCTCGCGAGCCGCGTGTGCCAGCAGTGCTGAGACCAAATGGCCCACTGCAGCGTCAGGCTAAGAGACTGCCTACCGCGGGAGTTATATGTCAGTGCGGGCTGCCTCTGGTGACGAGCTTTTGCGGTCAATGGAAATGAGCGAATTAGCCTGTTAAAACCACAGTGGTGTTCTCTAATGCAAGGAACTCAGCTGCGCCACATGCCTCGTCATTGGACATGACAGCAGTTTTCAATTCTAGTCTAATGATGCTGACAATTTTGCTCAGATACGTGCAAGCTTCTGAGAGCTACTGTAATACTTTTGAGCCCGAGCTTCTCCTTCTTCCAGTCATTGGATTGATTCCTACACAGGCGGTCAAGCAGTAATTCTACCACAAGTACGCTGGGGAGTGAGGAATGGTCTTCCCACAACCTCTAGGAAAAGCATTCAGTATTAATTATATTCAACGTTAAATATTTAAGAACACTAGTAAGTTTTTATCGAACATATAACTATGACTGTCCAATGAAGGTGAAATTACTTATCTGAAAAATTTCGTGTCCCCTAAACATATGTTTCTTTGCGTAACTGCTGGAAACATTGAGCTAACAATATCTGTAGCACAAAAATGCCACGATCGTTTTAGGGCATTGGGTTTTATTCCTGTCATTATTTGCTTGCAGCTGTCATTTTTCCAAAGGCCATATTTTCCTCGGTCACTCCCGACCACACACAGGTAACCCACCACGCACTCAATCTTGCATCCAAAACTGGCAACGGCTGAAGCCCGAAGTGGGTGCTCGGAGACCCTCGCGATTTACAGACGGACTCAGAGCGTCCGGGACGTGTCAGTTTCGACATTTCTCTCGGCCATTCCGCGGCCCAGGTATTTTGTCCTACACCCAGGCCAACAAAGGCCAACAAGTTTATCACGCCGACGTCCGCCTTCATCCTCGCTTCGACCGTACAAGGAGCGCCCGCGCCCGACCCCGCCTTTTTGCCCATTAACAAAGGCGTAATTTAGTCGCTAAAATGGCACTAAACTTTATTGGACATAATCTCCTCAGCGGTCGATTCAAAGGTGGTGTCGGCGGGACCGCTTCGCTCGGACCGGCGGTAAACGGCCGCCGATCTGCCCGATATAAATTGGGGCCGTTATCTGGCGCATCGCCGTCGACGTGGGACCAGACGACGCGGATGACCCCTGATTAGCCGCGCCGCGCTGCGATCGCCCAGTCACACTGCTGCGTCGTTTTTGTAGCACGCGCAGTAGGCCTCAGAGAAGGCACTCAGAGGGAGCACCGTGGCAGGATGCGATGTGATTAGGCATGACGGGATCAATGTTGTATGATAGCAGTGGTGCATGTGCCTGTTTGTGTTTACCGCTGGTTGGCATGCTTGCTTTGCGTTCTTGAATGTTGCTTATGTACATACAATTGTGCTAGGGGCTCTCTTCTTCGCCGTTCACAATGTTCTCAGTGCTCTCTTGACTTGAATGGAATTCATTATTGCATGTCACCAAATAGTGGCATATTCTGATCAGCAGGACAGCTTTCCAACAAGCTGACAACAGTTTTCGCCAGCTGGAGCAAAGGAATGCGATTCAGGGTAAAACCAAAGATAATATAAAGCGATGGAACGATTAGTGTTCCTTAGATGATAAGGTATTTTACATGCATGCTTGTATATGCATGCTTAATGCAGGGGCGGACGCAGACCCGAGTTTTGGGGGCGGGGCCAAACCCATGTCTGCCTCTCCTCCTGGGGGAGGGGGTGGGAGCGAAGATGTGTTTGCGCTACAGATCTAGTGTAAACACCTTTTTCAGTGCTCGACAGACCTAGTATAAGCTACTTGTCCAAGTGCATGAGCGCTCTCTGGGGGGGTGGGAGCGAATATTTTTGCTCTACAGACCTAGTGTAAACACCTTTTTTCAAAGATTTCCGGCGTTGGGGGAGCCAAAAGATAGTTTGCCCCCCTCTAGCGCTTTGGGGGCCATGGCCCGAATGCCCCCCTGCGTCCGCCAATGGCTTATTGTTGAATTTTTAAGGGCATTCATTTTCAAATGAGTGCAAAAACGTAGCAGGATATTTGCACCTACCTACCTAATTGACAAACTTACGAAACATTTATCTACACCTTCCGCCACACGAAGTCAGTAAGAATAACGGCATCGAATTCGAATTTTCCTCGGTCACTCTAATTACAAAGGACTCTCAGCAGTGTTAAACCTAGACATATTTTCGAATTCGAGGTACACTATGACTAAGGAATAACATCATTTAGTTGTTTCTTTTTGTGATGATTTCGTATAGAGGGCAATAAGACCCCAAGTACTCGACCGAAGTTCAAGCTTATCATCATATTTCGAGTTTTAGGGCGAACCGAAAGCAAGGGCGGCATAGAGCCCACTAAGTTGAAGCTCACTTTTTTTAGAATGGTGGGAGACGTGATATCCATGGATGCAATGAACATATTTTTCACTTATTCCAGGTTCACTGGGCTGAAAAAAAAACAATTCATGAAGCATTAGAGACCCGATTTCATCCACCGGAGCTCTGGTTATCTTTAAAGGGAATGTGGCACCTTTATAACGTGACTTTAACGGAGATAGCCAAGCTGTACAGCGTGCCGGAAAACCCGGTACTCAATGTTCTTTGTCTTGAACCTCAAAATTTCCGTAGAAAAAAACTAAAAACCTACCTGAAATTTACCCTTACATACATACATACATACATACATACATTTATTTCGGTTATCAACAAGTACAATGACAGTTCTGATTTCTATCGATTGGCGCAAAAGCGTCTAGCGCTTGACTCTTGGCGCCTCTCGACAACATTGGCGAATTCAAGTGCCACGGTCGCACCACCCTTGGCCCATGGCCGCTCACCCGACAGTCACACACAGGATACCCACAACGGCGTCGGCGTCCTTTGCATAAATTGTTCAAGAGTTCAATGTGAGAATCTTTTGGTGTTTGATATGAATTTCAGGGTTTCTTTCGCTATCGCTCGATTTGTGTCATCGTTTCCATTTCCTCCATGCAGCAACATCTTAAGTTTTTGTTCAGTTGATCAATTTGAAAATTCTGTGGCGATTATGGTCGATATATTTCGGTGGAGGACATTTCTCTGCACTGTATAATTTACGCAATGAATAAGAAAATGTTTCGTATTTTCATTTTGATGACCACAGCTGCAGAATGGGGTTTCGGCTCCGAGGATTTGATAAGTGTGGCCATTTAATTTGGACGACATGTCAACTCTGAGTTGCGTCAAAAGGGAGTTCAAAATTTTGTTGCCGTACGAGTAGTATTTTAGAGGTTGTTGAACAGAGAAATATTCGACTACATGGTTTTTAAATGATTTGTGCGATTGAATGGTTCTTATTGGTTCTGGAAGCTCATTATATTGTTTTATTGCGCTTGGCAAGAAGAAGTTACTGAAGTTACACGTTCTAGTCAATAGTTCCGTTCTTTGGTTTCGGTTACGTAATTCTCTGTTAGCCGTTGCGTTGCGTATATTAGGAAGAGTGGTTTTGATGTATTGGGGAATATAGTCATTTAGTAGTTTTCGTAAGAAGTGAAGTTTGTGGATTTTACGTCGATTTTTAGTACCCTTGCATTTTTCAGAGAAATCATGAAAACGTTCGTGACTTCTCCAAAAAATGTAAGATAAGCTCAATATTTTAATTTGTAAAATGCTCCTCTAGGGTAGGAAATAAACATCCGCCTGTGACTGACGTCATGATTTGGCAACTACTTCCATATTCAATAGTCTTCAAGGGCTTCAATTGGCTAACTACTCACCGTGACGTCAGTTCGTCGTCACGCCAACAACTGACAACTGTGGCCGGCCGCTTGGGTACGTTTTTGGTGCGTTTTGGGTACATTTCAGGTATGTTTTAAGCTTTTCTCTGCGGAAATTTGAGTTTCAAGACAAATTATACATTGAGTACCGGGTTTTTCGGCATGCTTTACAACTTGGCTATCTCAGTTAAAATCACGTTATAAAGGTGCCACATTCTCTTTAAGAGACATCCAGCTTAACATAGCTTGCAGCCCCAACAGAGTTTTTTAGACCCGTCATCCCTGAGGCATATTCCTGCAGTAACCAGAACGGCTAGGAATCAGCCTTAATTTAATAACATCGGCCGCTATATGTCCTTAGTAGCTGCGGTGCTCTAAAGCTCTAATCATCACCATCCGGTCAGCGGAGGACCGTCAGATCCAGACCGACCAGGGCTGCATGCAGCGGAGCGGGAACAATGCAGAACAAGTGCGGGGGAGGAGACGACAACACGTCTCTGCGTCTCCCCTCGTCGGCGGACAAAACCAGAGAGGAGTAACAAGGGGGTCAGCCTGCGCGCCGGGGAGACGACCGGAAGTCACGGCCGCGCCGGAAGCCGGAAGTGCGCGGAAGGAAGCGACCACCAGTTGCCCTGGGGCGTCGGCCGCATTACTCGGCGGCGCCGCGGGTGCCCGGCCCACAGCCAGGCTGCAGCTATTGTGGCGGCTACACAGAAAAGAAATGTTTTACAGCCCCTGGTGGCTTCCAGCCGGGCCCGGCGGGGCAGCCTTTTAGCGCGGGCCGAGCCGGGCGGGGCGCTGCCGGCTAGCAGAGAAAAAGTACACAGCCCGGGAGAGAGGCGAGTCGAAACGGCACTGTTGTGTTCCAAGTGATGCGTTTAACACTTGAGACAGAAATTCAGTTTCAGGCACTCGATATCTCGGTCAACTCTTTACTTATATCGACACAAATCTTATTTAAAAGAAAATGAAGGAATTTATGACCGAATCATGGAGTGTACGTTTTTTGAGACACGGATTCCTTGGTCAAGTCCAGGCGAGTTCTCTTCACAGGTATAGGTAAGTGTTTTACGATCCGAAAATCCTTCTAAAATGTGTGACTTGGCGATGCCGCATAGAATTATCCGGATCCGGATTGTTCAGTCAGCTGTGAAAGTGAATTGTTGCTAACGTTTGGCATCGTTGATGCGATTTTGATGTAGGTATGGAAAATACTTGCAATCTGAAATACCGCACAAATATTGCACTTTGGTACCTTTCCCATACATTCTGGCGTTAAGTTGACTACTCTTTCGTAAGATTCCCGTATTTATTTCCTTTGGGGACTTCTTTAATTTCAGAGACAAATTTGTCAAAAGTGGACATGCTTCTGGGGCAAAACAGTTTCTTTTATCACTGACAACACACTTTAGACACCACCTTCTCTCAAGTTTGTCAAAAGTAAGTGACGGTGCGCAATTCTGTTTGGCCTATTCATTGCCCACAGCTCCTGAGCTCGGAGGACAGCCGTCAGCTGGCCTGGATACGACACAGCATCACCAGCATCCTCGCCGAGTGAAAGTGAGTTAGATGCCTGCCTCGTGCAGCCTTGTCGACAGGGCGTCATGACATAGACAATCTAAATCCAATCCCGTCCATATCCCGAGTTTCCCCAACCATTCCCCAGAGCAACCCGTTTACACGACTTTATGATCACTCCCAAGTCAAAATCCCGATAATACGACGACATCGATAAAATCAGAATTTTAATCCATATCCAATTCCGAAGTCCCCGAATTCTCTGGACCAATCCAATCCTGTCTGGTAATGAATTCGGATGGACGGAATATGCACTACGACCATAGGTGGATCAAGGGGGGGCAAGTGCGGACACTTGTCCCCCCTCCGATCAGTCCTCGACGCTCCCCGAAATGAAAACGGCGCCACCCAGAAAGATCGAAGTCACCCCCTGAGATGTCGCTTCCCAGCCCCTTACTCAGGATGCGAGTATCGCGCCCCCACGATAGGATTCGACGCCGATCCAAAAGTGACACCCCTTGGTCCGGATGGCACCCCCGGCCTTGTGCCCCCGATCTGAAACCCTGGACCCGCCTATGATCCAGGCAGGCATCAGATCTACAACGCAATCTACCTGCTGGTTTGAACCGTCCTCCCGTGAATTCCACAGCTGGGCACGAAATCAATACGCGCGCAGTCAAACAAATATTTTCCCGTTTACTAAGGTATTATTCTGCTTTTGAATATGCATAGATCATAATGCTCCAGTCTTTAACTCTCTACCATCCATACGCGTAGTCATTCATTCATACTCCGTTGCTGCCTCGCGCGGGACCTGCACAGTCGCATCGAGGGGTGGACGCCCGCCTGATCACCGGTCAGCCGACGTCGACAGCGATGCCCGTCGAAGCCGACGATGGCCCGGCTTCCGGACACTCGAATCGGCCATATCCGCGGCTGGTGGGCAACAATGGCGACGGAAGCGGCCGGATGAAAGGCGGCTGCCGATGTCGATTTGAGGCGGCGCCGCTGACCGCGGAATCTGGCAACACGGGGAGGGGAGAGAGGGCGCTCACACGGCGAACGCGCGGGCTGGAGGATAAAGGACAGTGTTCGTCTTCTTGCAGGAATTTCTTCACGAGAAGACACGCTCCGGTCACAAACGCTAGGTAGATATGTTCTCTCGGAGTTATGAGTGTGGAATAATTTTTGGGTGAGTGGTAAGACGGCCATAGTCATAGTGGTCAGAGTCGGCCATAGCAGGGTGTCAACGTAAAGATCTCTGCTGGAAAATGTATCCTCAAATAAAAAATATTTGTGAAGTGGGAGTAAATGTTGGTATTCACATTACAATAATCATAATATATTTCAAAATACCTAGGTAGTTAGGTATCAATATCAGGTAAGCTAATTTCAAATTACCACAAAACAGCAAATTATAGGAGCTCAAGTTCAGACTAAAATAAACTGTGGTGGCTGTTACATTTACGAATTTTCATCTTCTCGAAATTTGTCGCACATATTTCTTCCCATGGTATGATTGAATACAATGGCATGGCAGGATGGAATACAATATCGATTCCCAATTTGATCAGCGAGATAGTTTTTCACCCCTGAACAAAATTATCCTGCTAAATCTATATAGCACGAGGAACACGAGTTTTGCAAAGGGGACCTGCAGCACAACTAAACAAGCACAGGGCGCAGGTATAGGTCTTTCCATTGACCAGGAATTCCATTACGGGGACATCAACGCCGAAGTGAGCAACATATATGCTTTCGAAATATCAGGAGCATGTTCTGACACGACTTACGTTTGAGGCATAGTAGAAATTATCCACGATGTAGCCAAAAATGAAGACGTTCACTGTATTTCATCAAACTCCACAGTCAGGGCAGAACGTCTTGCTTAAAGGGAATGTGGCACCTTGGTCGAATCCTGGAGTTTAGTGTAATTAGGCGTACTTTTAGCCGAAAATAATGAAACCACTCATGATTTCTCTGAAAAATGTACAACAAGCTCAATATTTCGATTTTCAAAATACTCCTCTAGGAAAAGACATTAATATTTGCCTGTGGATGATGTCATGATCTGGCAACCACTACCATACTCGAAAAGCTTCAAGGGCTCCAATTGGCTGATGCTCATGGTGACATCAGCATATGTCGTCACACCAACAGCCATGACAACTGTGGCCTGCTGCTAGGGGTACATAAGGGGTACGTTGCAGGTAGGTTTTAGCTTTTTTCTACGGAAATCTCGAGTTCCAAGACAAATTATATATTGAGTACCGGGTTTTCCGACTTGCTTTACAACTTGGCTATCTCAGTTAAAATCAAGTTATTCTTTTCTACTTCTACATCGCAGTGCCGAATGAACTGGGTTTTGAATGAACCCATTTTACATACGCGTACTTGTTCTGGGGAGGCTTCAAAATGATCGATTTCGAGTGACAAAAACATATAATGTAGCCTCAAACTCTCAACCCAGCACTACTCGATGAATATCGAGGCCGAGAAAAACAGATGCATCCACAAGGAAAATCTTCAACTTGAATATCCATTTCAATTCATGTACAAACAGACATAAAACTGAATTGAGTCTCAGTCATTTTCTAACATATATTTTTCAGGCACTGTTCTATTTGAGAATATAGTGTAAGCAAGCCATGATATTGTTTGATGTAACAGCTATTACAGCACAATTTTAAGCATGAAACAGGCGTCATGTCTGACTGAACAGTTTTGGACATTCAAAACCTCACCAACATTAGTTTTCTCCGTTAATATAAAAGTATCCGTGACTTTTGTGTCTTCCTCATTCACTCATTTCTCTTGACGTCATATCGTTGTTCTGACATCTCTCTTGATCCGTTTTTCAGTAGTATCCTCCGTTGTAGTTTCCGGTGAGGCGACCTTGGTACGATCCCCCTTGTCCGTACCCGTACCCGGTGCTGGGGTAAGCACGAGAGCCGTACCCACCGTAGGCACGCCTCAAAGGTCCCCCGATACCAGATCCGTAGCGATAGGAACCGGCGCGGTCATAGGCTCCGTAGGCTCCGTCATAGCCAGGGTAGGCTCTAGGGTAGCCTGCTCCGAAGCCGTCGCCTCTCAGTCCCCCGCCGTAGCCGCCGTACCTGCCCCGTGAGTAGCCCGAACCGAAGGCAGTAGCCCCCAGTCCACCTGCACCATAGCCAACGTATCTGCTGGTGTCAGCGCTCTGGTCCTTGCTGGTCTCGGCAGCTAGACCACTGCCGGCCACCATCGAGAGAGCCACCACCACAGCCAGAACCACAAACTGCTTCATACCTGCAAGCTGGTGAGCCGCCAACTGAAACTGATGCTGTGATGAGCAAGCAGACAGCATTTATACCTCTCGCCAGAGCGCTGTTTCGACCATGGGAAGGGTAAGTGGTGGTGGCCGGAGCAGTTAGCCGTGGTCATGACATAAGTTCAGCCCCGCGGCGTCGACTTTAGTGGCTACGAGGGCAGGTGATGGGTTTTTTCGGTGTCATGGACCGCAAACACGCCTTAGATACATTTCAGATGTGAATGTGCCGGAACTGGTTTCGTGTCTGGCGGTAATTGACCTCTGTGGGCAGCGTTAGTTGTGACGTTTGGCCCCATAGACGCAGCTCGTCCCGAGTCAAGGCTGTTGCTATACTGGCTGCGCTGCAATCCTGCCCAGAACTGAACCTCTTTTAAAGTACTTCTGGTTTCAAGCTGGAGGCGCCGAAAACGGCAGGGGGCCTTTTAAACAGAGTATGGAACACTTACACCGGGCGTCAGATGCCATGAAGGTACAAATCTGGTAACAATGTCGGCTACAATTTCAAGGAGCCAATGCATCAAATGTATTATTGATCATCATTATCATAAAACTATGCTTTGGGGGATAATTAATGATTGTAAAGTTTAATGAAGCACCAACTGTCAATCTTCAATGCTGTCGCAAACTCCACACTTATGAGAGTTTTTAAGATTAGGTTGTACTGATTCGGAGAACACGACGAGCCCTTCATCCAAGACTTTCCTCTCAGGAGGCAGGTGCTCTGCCGCAGAGCCACACATCCCTTTGAAGGATAAGTGAATAGCTACCTGTGATGTTTGAAATATTCATAGTGCCCTAGTGCCTTCATCGTTCATTTAATCACTTCCTCCACCGTTAGCTTCCCTAAAAAACAGTTTTTCTGTTAGAAACCCGTAACTTTCATGGTAAATTTACCTGAAGTAGACATGTGTTAGGGACAAAAATAGAAGTCGGCCTGGGACGGGAAATCACACGGTAATGAATGATCAGAATGTCGCAGGATGGGATGCGATGGTACTCTCCAATCTTCATTTGGAACGGGATGAGGATCTTTAAATAACGGCGACTCAAAAATTGTTCGAATTCTCGGGAGTCCCCGCAATCTGATCGTTTCTGTCATTCTAGAATTATGACCCTTCGAGCTTGCCCCGTAGGCTGCCCCGTGCCATTCAATGCTTTCCTTCCTCTAGCTGTACAAGTTTTTGTCGTTTCTTACTTTTTGTTCTGCCATAATCAATAATGACGTCTTTAAGCGTTAGTGTGTGACGAAAATTTTTCTCTTAAAATGCAGCAAGCAGAAATATTTCATTGAGAAAAAACATTATTGTTTTAGGCCTAACTGTCGACATTGCGTTAGCATAAAGGTATGGTGTACTATTTCTCATACCTCGGCGCCAGCACAAGTGCAAGGAAAACAATGCTAAATTTCTGGAAGCGAAATACAGGTACAGGCAGTGGCAGATCCAGGGGGGGCAAAAGGGCATCTCCTCCCCCCAGCGAAAAAGCTAACTATGTTTTGTCACCCCCCTCCCCCAGTTGTCGACCTTTGCTCCTGCTCCCTTTTACTTTTTAGTTTATAAGCTAGGTTTTGGTGCTTCAAATGGACCAGTCAACTTCAAAAAGAGCCAGTTAATTTCAGTGTAAGCATTGAACCTAGGTACTCCCGATATTTAAAATCGTTTTTGAGTGGATTATCCTTGGATAGCAAAAGCAGGCGCCTTGTGGCTACATCTTCCAACCCGTGACTTTTTTCTTTCTTTGTTTTGCTTTTCGACTTGGGTTTACACCCGAAACCTACCAGCTAGTTAAATTGTGACCAAATCTTACACCACGTGAATTTCTGTTGTTTTTCGGCTTTAGTTTCCCCCGAAACCTACCAACTAGATCCGCCACTGGGTGCAGGTGTTTCCTTTTAATTCTCATTACAGCCAGATAAGTCGAGACCCTTCAAGTATGCAGACAAAGAGATTATGTACACTTCGAAGCTAAGCGAGGAGATACTAACTTAGAAAAGTTTGCGTTTTTCCGCGTGTGTCACCTTCTGCACCCACTGGGTTGGCGTAACCCATCACAAACAGCGCTTTTATAGATAGGAATTTCAGATCCACACAACTGAACAGAACATATCATCCAGCGTGAAATCTGCCTTACGGGTCTCAGCAAGCAGCTCTCCGACTGTTTAAAACGACCAGCGGCGAAAATATGCATTCTCCGAGAGACGCTGTGACGTCGTCGGCGTCGAGGTCGGCGGCGGCTGCATCAGCGGCGCATTAGAGCACGCCGAGCGCATCACTCATCATTTTTCGACCGGGGCCGTAAAAGCCGGAACACCCCGAGACTTTGTCCGACACAACAGCCTAAAAGGTTTACCCGTGTCCAACCAAATGCCTGCAGAAATACGTACAGCGTCTGACACTGAACACGCGTTGCAGACTGCGAGCCGGAGGGGAGGGGTGGTGGGGGGCCCAGGACAGAGACGGCTGAACGAGAAAAATGGCTCCCTCGCTCCATATTAACCCACGACAAAGTGTGACATGGAATTCATTCACCAACATACGATAATCGTTGGTGGTGTGAATATATTAAATGCGACAAATATTTCACTTTTTTCAACGCGTGGCAACCAAAGCAGATTCTTTGATGTTCTACAAAACTCACCTTATTTACATACATTATTTTTGTATCTTACTGACAGACTAAGGAATGGCCTCTGGAAACGGCGAATTTCCGACAGCCAAAATCCCCGTTGCAACATAGCTGAAGATGCACAGACGCAAGCGTACCGGATGTGTGCTGATTGCGGCGGGGCACTAATGCATTAAGCGTGCCCCGCGCCTGTATGCGAAGCGCAGATGATGGGCGCTGTCGGGCCTCAGTGCTCTCAACACGGCCGGCTCTGACGTGTCCTACACATCGGGACTAACGCGCTACTCACGCCGAGGCAAGACCAAGGGTAAGGGTTGGGATGATAGCAAGGATGACACAGAGACGAATGTAGGATATCGGTAAGGGGAAGGGGCGAGGGTGAAGCCTCAGGTGAAGGCAAGGGTGAAGCCTCAGGAGGCGGTCGGGGATAAATATTTTGTGCACTCAAAGCGGCATCTTCCCTGAGCATTTCATTTTAAAAAATCAGGGTGTGAGTGTTTTTACAGTCTTAATTGGGAGTAGCGGGGAAAATTACACCAAAGGGCCGTCGCTGTCTGAAAAGGGAAGGACACATAGTCGGAAGGAAGGTGGCTGCTGACAGCGGATTCGCTCCTACCAGCTGTTAGCCGATGCTGCTACAACTCCGGACCAGAGCACATAGGCGGATCCAGGGGAGCGAAGTGGGGGCAATTTCCCCCATCAAACTTCGGCATCCCCTAAAAGGTCGATAGCACCCATTGAACTATTACCTTTCGCCCTCCGCCCCCTCGCCCGGATGCGAGTATCAACGACCCCATGACAGGATTGGCGCCCACCGGATAGGTTTTCCACCCAAAAATGGCGCCCCCTGGTTCAGGTGACGCCTGCCCTTCGACCGGAAATCCTGAACCAGACTAAGCAAGTATATCACGTATAGATACATAGATCTTAGATAGATCTATCAAATTTTCCCAATAAAGACACATCGTAGTTTGCAAAAACCGCTCCACACACTTGCACCAAGGCACACACGATTTTCTGCCGCCTCATAAACCCAGAAGCGTCACAAACGCAACAGTAGTCACTCCGAGAGCAGCCTTAATCTGTGCCTGAGGCTGTACCGGAATCAACAGAGTTCCCAGTCGAGAATCTTGCCGAGCTAGTCTAAAGGACTTACCCGGGAGCCTACCAAGTTTGAGCTCTGACGACGCGTAGGATTTCCGGAAATGTTGAGACACGACGCCTCCCTCGAGGACAGAATAGTAGGATTCCGGCCGGGTTACAGCGGCTCGCCAGGTTCTCGAAAGGAGAAGACAAAATAGAGCGAGAAATCCAGCAGCGCTGATAAAGCAACAGCCACTCTGAGCGTAAGCCAAAACGGCAGTAGGTACAACACAAAATGCGCACCATTCAGGATAGTTTAGGCACAGAGCGGTGAACTCAAATCTCGCGTTCTCTCTAGACCTTGTTGAATGAGAATTACAGTCGTAATCAACTAGCGTCTTTTCATACGGGAATACATGGACTTAGTCCAAAGAAAATAGTCAAGCACGGAAAATATTGGTACTTGCAGTTGCAGCTACGTTCCAATACACACGATCTCGTGACGGCAATAAGGTCTCTTACGCAGTGGCAGATTCAGGGGAGGGGGCAAAAAGGAATTTGTCCCCCCAACCAAAAAGCCCGGGGAAAAACTATGCTTTCCACCCGAAGCTGCCAACCTTTTCCCGGCTACTTTTTAGTTTATAAGCAAGATTTTAGTTCTTTAAATGAACCAGTCAACTTCAAAGAGAACCAGTTAATTTCAGTGAGACCATTGGACCTTAGGTCCTCTTCAGAGCCGGGCGGTGCACTACCTAGACCGCTACTCCGCTACTCGCGGACTCTCACTGGTAGCGGAATAGCGGAGAAGCGATAGCGGTTTCTTTAACAAAAAATAGCCGATTAGCTGGTAGCGGACTTCAAGAACTTAAAAGCGCTACCGCTACCGACATCCATTAAAGAAGGCCAGTATCCCAATAATTAAATTATGTTATTGTATGCGTAGACACGAAGACTCAAAACTAGGTTCCTATTACAGCCTGAAACGTAAAATAGTGCATGTATGTGCAGATGTGTGCATGAGCCTTGTAGCAATAAATTATCTATTAACGGTAGAATTATTATAAAGATCGATAGACTGCGTGGCTTTCCATCCCTAGGTGTTCAAAGCTTATCATATTTGGTTGTATCCGCTTGGTTTTCGTTTTAGGTTTCCCTGTAACAGAAATCACGATATTTTGCGTAACCGGTAAATCCTACACTCATAATAGTTTTTTGGGCACAACCATGCTTAAAAATATTATGAGAAGAGGTGATATATGTGCCAGTGGAGTATGGGGTCGACGGTTCAGTACGCCTCCGGTGTAGATTTATTCGGCACAGGAAGGAAGCTTCGAAACCTTAAACAAAGTTTCCACAAGTGTAATAATTGACTACCGACATGGATAAAATACACTCTGTTTATAATAAACATGATTTTTCGGTCAAAAGTACTTAAGCCACAACGAAAAATTTCAAGTAGCGCTTCAGTAGCGCTTCATTATAAAAGTAGTGGTACCGGAGTAGAGGGTAGAGGTTTCATGATTTTGACAAAGTAGCGCTGGTAGCGGTTGCGGTTTCAGTTAGCTAAGGTAGCGGGAGTACCGGTAGCGTTTTCAAGAATTTGGTAGCGGCGCCCACCTCTGGTCCTCTGGATAGTTAAATGCGGTTCTGAGTGATCTATCGATAGTTAGAACAAGCAGCTTGCGGCCACAGCTTTCGCCCTGTGACGTTTCAGTCTACCTTTCGCCCTCCCTGAACATAACTACTAGATACACCACTGCTCTTACGGCCAATTCACACCTGACGGGATTTGCAACAAAATCTGAAAATATTTGGTTGACAATCTCCTAATGATATATCATAGATAATTGTTAGGAATTAATGACGCCAACTGCCAAGGTTATACGGCGTCACCAACTCTCACCCTGTTGGAAGAGATTTAGGGAGTCAGATCAACTTATTCAGAGGCTCTGCCGAGACTTGAACCTGGAACCTGCGGTTCGAGACATGGATATTATCCACTGGGCCACCTTTCCCCCTCACGATCTTTTTTAGCATCGGCCAGTAAAAATCTCTTCCAACAAAGATCTCGGTAAAAATCTCAGCCAGTAAAAAAATAAAAGGGGCGCAAACATATACAACAGTTCTGAAACATTCACGAACCATTTCTTTTTTGTATTCGTTACGACCTGGTCCTACATATATATATATATATATATATAGGGCCAGGTCGTAGTTTTCGCGATTATTTTTGCAGACGTGATGTGAGCTCAATTATGTTTTCAATCCGACGGTGTGAGGAAATAGGAAACAAGCATTTAAATACGTGCCAGTACACGCTATTCAAAAATCGTATGCCAAATAAGACATTCCATGTCTTTGCATCCCATACGTTTACATTCAGCTTACGCTCATGAGCTTTTTAGGTCCAACCAATCAGCGGTTTCCAATCAACATCTATCCCAAGAATCCGATTTCCAGAGCCAGTGACACAGGGTTTATCAAAATGCATGTATTGATGAAAATATATCACAGCTGTTCTTGACTCACAGAAAAACGAACCGCCCTTGCTCAGGTCTGGTAGTGCCAGTGGTGAGCACACCCAGGTGATTCGCTCCGCTGCACCATGATTACATCTCAAGGAACACTTTCACTTCTAGGTCGATTCAAAAGCCACTCACCCATGCCTCTCGCGGTAGTAATCTGCATAGAAACGCGACATGGCCGTGATATAGGCCGTTTGCTGATGGTAACACCTCGACAACATAGCTGACCAAGCCTCTCCGCTCAGGTGCGGGGAACCTCCCCAGCCACCATCTCCACTACTGGGATACCCTGACCAACGGGTCGCGTTGTGCTGACTCGGGCCGTAACCTGGAAAGTACGAGGAGTACTGATTCGGTTGGGACCAGCCGTTCCACCACCGCCACTGACCTGGGAAACCTCCCCGGAAGGCTGCAGAAGCGTTGTATGCGCCCCCTTCAGGCGGTGGTGGATAGCCTGAGGTCCACGCGTACGTGCTGGACCTCCCATCAGGCCCATACCACTGGTGTGACTGGATGTTCTCCTGCCGCTGCGCCCACGGCTCAGGAGCACCATACGCGTCAGCTGCTGCATCAACGGGCTCAGCCCGGCTGCCGCGGTGTACCGGAGGAAACGCAGGCGCCGCTGCTCCTCGGACTGTCTTCGGTCTACAGCCTGCGCCTGACGCTGTTGAAACTTCTCCGGCAGCCCCGCTGCTCCTGGCCGCTGGCGGAAACTGAGTCGGTGGCTGAAGGTTAGACGCCTCCGGCTCTGCCCCCTGAGCCCCCGTCACAGGCTCTGCCTCTTCGTCGCTGCTGGATTCATCCGAGGCCGACTCTTCCTCCGCCGCAGCAGCAGCGGCGCGCGCTTTAGCACGCTCCGCCGCGCGTTTGGCGCGCTCTAGCTCCGCCTGCTGGCGAATCCGACGCTGAAACGCTGCTGCCTCCTCCGGAATGTACGACACCTTCCGGATTTCCTCCCCAATATAGGTGGAGCTCGTGTCGGGTGCAGCTTCAACACGACTGGCGATACCGTTTTCCGCAGATGGACTAGTGACAGCGCTCACAGTCTGGGAGGCCAGGTTTAGGTCGTCAGATTTCTGGACCTCGCTGCTCTGAACACCATCTTCTTCACCCGTCTGGACAGCTTGCACCGGCTCTTCAGAGCTAATGTGAGACGAATCCG
Source organism: Lepas anatifera (assembly GCA_034440635.1). Classification (NCBI taxonomy): domain Eukaryota; kingdom Metazoa; phylum Arthropoda; class Thecostraca; family Lepadidae; genus Lepas; species Lepas anatifera. The sequence goes on along the minus strand of JAOTON010000231.1, from coordinate 993,140 downwards.
ACGGACCCCGACCAAACGTCTCCTCGCTTTCAGGCTCTAGCGAAGGCGGCTTTTCTTCAAGTGTGCGCAAAATCTGACGCAAATCCGCTCCCGACTCTCCAAATCTAGCGAGAACAGCATTTACACCCTTCTTTCCTATTGCCTTCAGAGCCTCCTGGTAGAAGTTTGAGGTTTCGCTGCCGTGAAACTGAACGTACTGCATGAGAGCAGACAACTCATCCTGGGTCAAGGAGCTGGTCAGCTTGGGGTGCAGTTTCATCAGAGCAGAACGGAGGTTCTTCTCATTCCAAGCAGGCTCGCTCTCACGTTTCTCAGTTTCACCCTCCAACCGATCTGTTTTATCCAGTTTATTTCCACATGACACACTAATCCCACTCACAGGTCTGGAGTTATCCCCAAAACACCTACTCGGCGCCTTCTCCTCCCTGTGAGACTCGGATGGCAGTGTAGGCGAAGCAGCTTTCTCGGCCGGCTCATCCGTGTTCTCGGTCGGCCAGGATGCATCCCCCGCACCAGTCAACACGCTACCCTTCTGCTGGCGCTTCCCCTCTGAGCCGGAATCAGAGTCGGTGCAATCCTGTCCGCTGCCCTGACGCTGGCTGGAGTCCTCTCGATGCCGCTGCTGGTCTCGTTTGTACGCCTCCAGCATCGCTGTGAAGCTGTCATCGCTGTCCTGTCCTCCATCGTCGCCATGATCAGGATTCTGGTTCCTTCTTGGCCCTTGCTTCTTCTGTCCTTCAGCTTTGGCGTCGTCCCTGTCGCAATACGGTATTTTTTGCCGTTCACTAGGGACAGGAGGCTTGCGGACGCGAGGCTTGGCAGCCTGAGCCCACCCGTCCGTGGCAGCCTCCAGCTGCTTGCTCTCAACTTCCAACCAGTTCTTCTCGGCGTCGATCCTCTTCACTTCCTGCTCGATCTCGTCGGACAGCTTGGGCGCATTTCGCCGTTTCGCCTTGCGCACCTTTCGGCCGTTCGAGTTCACAACTTGTTCGGTCGCAGAGCTGCCGTTCATCTTCGGGTTCCCGATCGATCCCGCAGCCGTACCACCTGGGGGTCGTTACTGGACACGGACACTGGAACAGATCCTCCATTTGCGTCACTTTTCTTCTTGCTTCCGTGCTCCTTCAACTTCTCCAGTACAATTTCTGCTCCACTCACATCACTCCTCGATACATTACCATTCCCGCTTCCCTCATTCGGGTCCGCTGTCTCGAATAAATCTTCTTCCCTGTCCAACTCGAACACCTTCCAGCCCTCGACATCACAGGTCTTGAGATCACGTTCCACTCCGGGGTCCTCCAGCCTCAGCAGCTTCACGCCCGCTGCTTGCGCCACCACACTCAGCCTGCCCTCCTCCTCCCCAGGCGACACCAGCGCCACCGCAGCTCCCAGACTGCCGTACCTGCCCGCCCTGCCTACCCGGTGGAGGTAGGTGGCGCCGTCCCAGGGTACGTCCAGGTGTACCACCAGATCGGCGTGAGGACTGTCGACGCCGCGCGCGGCCAGGTCGGTGGTGACCAGCACGCGACACCGCAGGGAGGTGAGACGCTCCAGAGCCTGCAGACGACGCTCCTGGGACAGAGCCGAGGAGAGGTGCGAACTGGGCCAGCCGCGCCTCTCCAGCTCCGTACACAGTGTCTCCGCCCTGCCAGCGAGTCATGGTCAGATGATACAGCGTCTCCACCCTGCCAGGGAGTCACGGCCAGCTGCTACAGTGTCCCCACCCTGACAGGGAGCCACGGTCAGATGATACAGCGTCTCCACCTTGCCAGGGAGTCACGGCCAGCTGCTACAGTGTCTCCACCCTGCCGAGGAGTCATGGTCAGATGATACAGCGTCTCCACCCTGCCAGGGAGTCATGGTCAGATGATACAGCGCCCCCGTCCTGTCAGGGAGTCACGGTCAGCTGATACAGGGCCTCCGCCCTGCCAGGGAGTCACGGCCAGCTGCTACAGTGTCTCCACCCTGCCGAGGAGTCATGGTCAGATGATACAGCGTCTCCACCCTGCCAGGGAGTCATGGTCAGATGATACAGCGCCCCCGTCCTGTCAGGGAGTCACGGTCAGCTGATACAGGGCCTCCGCCCTGTCCAGGAGGAGTCAAGGTTAGATGACATGGCGTCTCCTGCCGAGGAGACACGAGTAGATATCTCCTCCCTGCCGAAGAGTCACGGTTAAATGATAACTATAGCGACTCATCTCTCCCAAGGAGGAGCCCCGAGAAGGTATCCCCTCCCTGCCGAAGAGGAGTCCCGGTTAGATATCCCCTCACTGTCGAGGAGGGTCACAGTTACAAGACACAGCAATCTCTGCTCTACTGGAGAGGGGTCAAAATTAGAAGACTCAGGCATATCCGTCCTGTCGAGGAGTGGTCTGGGCCAGGCGATACAGCTTTCTGCACTGCCGGGAAGGGGGTCAGGAGTTAGACTGTACAGCGTACAGGGAGGGCTGGAAGGCGATGGAGCTGGGTCAGCCGCAGCGCCTGCCGTCGGAAGGAAGAAGGCCGTATGTCCAAATTTGGTCATTTTTAGTTTTTTATATCATTCGAAAGTGCTTGAAAAGGCGCATCTGATGGTGCAGAAGTTTCGCCTGAGGCCAAAACAAAATTTGAATTTTTTGCAAAAGTTTGAAATGAGAAAGGCCGTAAGACAAATTTTGTTCATTTAGCCTGAACGGACTTTCTGGTAAAAGGCCGTAGCACCCATGAAACCAGACATTGCCGCTATTTTGGAAAATATACTCACCTTGCTATCAAATTTTCATCTGGAAGAAAGCCGTAGCATCCACGGCCTGAGGCTACGCCATTCTGCCCACAAAATTGTGTTTGGCACTGCAAATTTGTTCCGGGAAGAAAGCCGTATTGCTGGCTTACGGCTTTCTTCCCGACAGAATATGCTGCTCTCTCCGCGTATTTCTTGCGATTTGTGAGTTACGGGTTTTTTCCAGCCAACTTAATTATTTTTCAATTGATTTATTTTCCTGGAAGAAAGCCGTAGCGAGTAGAGCTTATGATCTAAGACTTTTTGACAGACAGAAAAAACATATATTCGAACCAATTTCTGTCTTTTTTTCCATCGTGAGAGGTATTGTGTATGCCCATTAATTGTGAAAGCCGATATCTATTTTATTTTTATGTTAAGTATACTAATTAATATAGAGCTTGCCGCAACATACGGCTTACTGGGGTGTTACTGTTGAAGATCTCCGCAACTGGAGGTGCAAGACCTGCGGTAACTTAGTGGATGATGACGTCATGGCACCCTGCACCTCGACCAGAAGCAGACCACAGATGTCCTCCACACCTACCAGGAGCAATGTCCAGGCGCCCCTACCCTCACCAGTGTCATATCAAACCTCCTCCCTGCTGGCGATGGTGACTGTTCAAGCTGCATCCCTTCCATACCAGAAAGTGGCGTAGAACTCACCCATACTATCATCTCAACGCAGTAGCCCGCTGAAACATCATCCTCCACATGTATGTCCTGGCTGTCTAGCTCTGTTTCGGTCTTATTTGACAGCAATAACTCGATCAATTTTTTGGAGGAGGTGGGGACTTCGTTGATGCACCGTGCACGCCTACGCATGTCTTCACTGAAGTGACGTGCGCAACGAAAGATTCTACAGTGCCTACCGACAACCTCAAAGAGATGACCTCGTTAATAGCCTTAGACGCCTCATCAGGAGCTCACGGCAAGGAACCTACTCAACATATCCAGAAAACTGCACACAGATCCAAGGAAAAATCTCAACGGCTCACTGAAAAGCACAGGGTGGTACCTGCTCCAAAGGCTTGCTTGGAAGGCTCCTGTCAACACAGCTGCCATGCCTTTGAGGAATCTCACCGCGAAGCAATAAATTCCTCTGTCAACAGGCTGGCTCTCCCAGCACGGCGGGAGTGGTACCGGAGATTCGTTGTGGAGGCCAGCGAACAAACAGACCAAAACCTCCGAAAACGAAAAAAACATACACTGGACCCTGCCATTCGAAGGAAAGGCGACTAGAGTTTGCAAGGGATTTTTTCTCACCACCCTTGGCTTCTCAGCGACGAATGGCAGCGCACTGCTGAGCGCAGTTCAAAACGGAAGGGATGCGACAGCTCCAGAAGACCAGCGGGACAGGAGCGTTACAATCAAAGCGCACATATAGTACAAGCCAGTGGCGCCTTACTACAGGTATATTCATTCCCCGCACAGGAGGTATATTCCTACTCCCCGGACTAGAACGTCACGCAGATGTACAGCAACTTTGTTGAACATCACGAAGGAAAATGTTCAGAAAGCGTATATCAGAGGGTGCTAGCAGCTCAAAATACCAGCTTTACAAAGCTAGAATCTGAGGAGTGTGCTGAATGCGCTGAGCACCAGAACCACCAGCATTCTGGTGACGTATGTGAAGCGTGTGACATCTACGCAAATCACACCACAACGAAGGACGAGGCACGATAAGCATACCAGAGTGATGGCGAAAGGAAGTGGAGGAGCGGAGAAGAAGTCTACTCGGCGGACATGATGCGGGTGTACTACCTGCTGTCGCTGCCCCACAAGGCGTGCTTTTTTAAATCGCGTCTTGTCACCTACAACGAGACCCTCTCACCGGTCGGAGCTCTCAATCGCCCGGGACGGAAGTCGCACGCGATGGTCTGGCATGAAGGTACTGCTGGACGCGATGCGAGCGATGTGCTCTCAGCTTTCATGAGGTTCTTTGAAGAAAAGCCTGACGCCGACTCCATTAAAGAAAGTGCTGCTGCCGCTCATCCCAACGCACAGACACGCGTTCTGGGAAGGACTGCGTCCATCGTCGGCGAGGGAGCTGAACGCCTAATACTCTCACTGTGCCCGCACGCCTGTTCGAGGGCAGCGGTCGTTGTACTAGAGGGACCTGGCTCTCGACAGGTCTCACAGTGGAGCAGCCGGTCGATGGAAGCGTATGCCTTAGGGGGTGGGCGGTGTTGAACCCGGTTCCGGTCGTCTGAAGTGATTCCAACTATTAAGCCGCTACACTGACAATTTCAGTACGCTGTTTTTACGTACCGATCGCGGAAATGGACTTATTGGCTTATGTTACCAAGAGTTCTGAAGGCAGACTCCAGGTTACATGAGTCGATACGTCCACTCCCGTAGTAGGTAAGTAAATAGAGCGTACTGAAACAGCTCATGCACCCAGACTAATGCATTTGTACAAAGACCCTCGAGTCGATTGGAGGATAGAAAGCATGTTGATGTCGGCGATTTTGTGAGTTCTTGTAAACCTTATATCCCAACGAACTAGATGGATAGATTTGATGAAGGTTTTAATCAATTTATTCCAGTTTTTTAATTGTTGCGTCAAAAATTATCAAAAATGAAAGAACAGTTTGAAAGCAGAATGAATGGATTGGGGGAATTACGGCTTTTTTCCCGACGGGAAAATGAATGGAAACCGGGACATACGGCTTTCTTCCTGACTAACGGTTTTCTTCCAGACGGATATAGCCTACAAAACAAGATTTTTGCGCAAGGTAAAACTATTTTTACCTTTATTTTTGCAATATCTGAATATAAATCCTCCAAAAATATATCACTTTCATCGCCTTTCAATTCTGAACATTTTGATACCCATTTTATCTCCTGCATTGTTACCAGCACACGTGTACGATCAAAAAGGGGTTTTTTGCTTCTCCTGAACAATTTTACAAGCTTGACAGTCGAGAGATACGGCTTTCTTCCTTCCGACGGCAGACCCTCCAGTACACAGCTATCTCTGCCCTGCCAACATGAAGTCGCGGCAAATCGATATAATGCAGAGGTGCCAACCTTTTTGTTCTGATCTGAAGAAATAATCTGCAATAAGAACAAAGGATTCGTAATTGTTCAGTTTAAACGCTTTAAAAATTCGCAATTATCAGGCCCGTCATATAATACTATGGGCAGAATCAAACACGCATGAAGCACTTTACAACATTCTTACAAAAAGGAGGGTGACAACTTATACAATAAACCGTCTAGAGTATGCCAAAAGTAAAAACGTACGTTCTGCCACGCAAACGAAGAAGAGACAACTCTGACGTATTTTCAGTGAGGTGTATCCCATTCTGCCTTTGCTTTGTTGACGCATTCGAGTTTAAGCGAACATCAGCTACTAACAGTTATGCTGCGATGTACCTAGAACGTAGCAGGGGTGGTTAAAAGACGACCACAAATATTTTCACCCGTGTATAAAACATGTCCTTTCTTTTTAATTCGTTTAAACCTGGCCTGCCTAGATATTTCAGCCCTTGACTAGCGTTTGACCACACCAGGCCATGTGTAACACAACACATGAGAACGGCCTATTCAATCGGTCCAAAAAAAGAACAGAGCAAAATATATCCCATACGTGTGCGAAGTACTTCCATAAGACTTGCAGACGACCCAATATTTCCTGTGTCGTCTCTATTCCGATTCAGAGTTTTCGTTTTTACTCTATTTCGGAGTCATCTTGGCAGGCTCAGTCAAGAGTCGACTTTGAGATTCGCTCGAAATCTAAAACAAATGGAAACAATTTCGATTAAACTCAATAAGTTAGCAATCCCGAGTCGATCTCCTCTAAGGGTAGACACGTCAAAGCGTCCGACAGCCGGTCCACCTGCGACGGACCGGGTCAGACATCTCCGCCTCTAGATATCTACTTTTATTTTTAAAAAATACGGAAACCAGTAGTTGCGCTGTGATGTCACCATCAAGGTTGTTGAATTACCTTGAATATCATCATTAGTCCTATACATTTTCACACTGAAAAGCACATTTTAGCCTTGATTCGCCTTAATGCCTTTGTTGAATCGCTTCACATGTATGCATAAATGTCTAAAATAAAGTTAATTAAGTATCAAACTATATTTTTTAAGCCCTCCAGTGACGTCACTAGCTCACAATATGGCAGTTGGTTAAAAGGGCCTGTTCTCCACCCACCTGGACTGGTGGTTGGAGAACACCAGACACTGAGTGAAGCGCACGTGCGTCAGCAGCAGCAGCAGCTTCTCCAGCTTCCTCTGCAGCTGCACCTGCACCAGCGGGCCGCGGTCCACCCTCACAGCGTACTGACGCACCCCCAGCAGCGCTGCCGAGCTCCGGCCCAGTCTGGTGACGGAGAGAGGAGTGATTACACAGTTTGTTCAAATATTTAACTGCTGCTAGCCCATCACTACCTTATATTCATTATTATCATACATAATTGATACATATTTAAATACTGCAAAACACAATTATCTGCCTCTACGAAACTTAGCCCCAATCGATTTTAAACACGTCTGTTTGACCCACAGCTTCCAATGAGTATTCACGATTGCTCGACAGTCTTAATATTTTACGAGCTGTCTGTACAAAAACAATTGGACAGGACAACAGACCAAGCCAAAACGGTTCTTGAAAAGTTGAAAAACATTGCCGCTCGTTTTAAGTTAGCCCGATCCAAAGCTTCCGGCGACAGTCACAGGCAACAGTCGAAAACTACCCAACCTGATGCGTACTGATTCACCCGCAAGGATCTGTACTTTTCCCTCCTTGAACAAGTATCTATCGACGTATTTCTATTTGACTTATTTCAGATGTGCCTTTTCACACTCGCGAGTCCTTCGGGATGGGTGACTCACCTGACGAAGGTGGGGGGAGCGCATGTAGCGAGCCAGCAGCCTTTCGGACAAGTGACTCAGCTGACGAAGGTGGGGGAGCGCATGTAGCGAGCCAGCAGCTCTCCGGATAGGTGACTCACCTGACGAAGGTGGGGGAGCGCATGTAGCGAGCCAGCAGCTCATCGGATAGGTGACTCAGCTGACGAAGGTGGGGGAGCGCATGTAGCGAGCCAGAAGCTCTCCGGATAGGTGACTCACCTGACGAAGGTGGGGGAGCGCATGTAGCGAGCCAGCAACTCTGCCAGTCGCTCCGGGTAGGTGGCACTCAGAGCCACCATCTGCTTACTGGTCGGCAGCGTTGAGTAGATCAAACTGGTAGCAAGAGGGAGAGTGGCAATGTTAGAGTTCAGATTCCATGGATGCACACGACATTGTCCTCGGGTCAGAACACGACCTGGACCGTTGCTATTACCAATGTATGAAGTTAGATTGAACGTGCATATGTAGTTTAAACATAGACGTAATACATTAAGATTACATTGCTGTGGAATACACCATGGAGTACAAATTACATTCGTGTAGAAAATTTAACTCCATTAAAACTGAGGGAATCCAACGATATCATTCCCCCTTAACGACCTCCACTGGTGTAGTAGCACGGTAACATTTTATTTGTAACGACTCACTTGATGTCCTCCACGAAGGAGTCCTCCATCAGTTTGTCGGCCTCGTCCATGACGAAGAGCCGGACAGACTCTGTGTTGAGGGCGCCCGAGTCGACCAGCTGGCGGACCCGACCTGGGGCGGCGATACATGCGGCACTGGGGGGTCAGTATGCCAGCACAGTGGCTGAAACCCAGGGACAGCGACGGCACCACCATCTCGCAATCCAACATGGTCCGAAAGATGCAGGTAATGCTGCGTGCGAATGATAATTTTAGCACTTTTCAAAAGAATCACGTAATATGTGCACAAATTATCACTTTAACACTCTTAAAAGTGGTAATTGAGCAGAAATGATGCCGTCTCTAAATCAGGAACCAGATCAAAAGTAATCAATGCATGAAAAACACAGCAATCTGGTTTATACCTGATCAATGCACAGAAAACACAACCCGACGGGATACAAATTTCCAGACACGTATGTAGAAAACACAGCACGCACAGTGCAGTGCAGTAGGCAACTAACCTGGGGTGCCGACGGCGATGTTACAGCGGCGCAGGTTGGCCACGTCCTGCGCCAGCGGGAGACCACCAATCAGCGCGTGAACCGCCAGACCTGCGGCGGGCAGATGGAGGTGATGCGGCCGCTCACAGAGTCGGGGTTGTGAGAAGCACAACAGCGCAGCAGGAGCGGGCCGAACCTGATTGTGTGTCAAACGGCCAGAAGGGAGTCTTACGTGGAGAGGCATTTTTGTGAAGACGATTTTTATCAAGCCAGGTACCAACAAAATCGAAATGAACTAATACAATTGCATACAACACTTCCACATGACAACAAAATATAACCAGACAAATATAAGAATCATTGCGTATTACGAACGCATGCCATTCAGCGGGATTAAAATATCATGGCAGCCTTTTGCCAAGTGCTCTGACCATCCACGTCAGATGTACACAAAACAGAAACGCCCAGTACCCAGCCCAGTCAGCTCCCTTCTCTCCCCCTCCCCCCACCTCACCAGGGAGCTTGGAGCCGATGGCGGTAACAGCACGGGACACTTGAACGGCCACCTCTCGAGTGGGAGCCAGCACCAGAGTCTGACACCGACTGCTGGGCGGCGACGAGGCCAACAGCTCCAGGGCCAGCACCGCCAGCACGCACGTCTTCCCAGTGCCGGACTTGGCCTGCACGATCAGGTCTGCCGGGGTCAGACACGACGAGTGTGAAACCACCACAACAGCCGATCCTTCCACTGTGAGATGCTCCAGCACATGGCGGGCATATGCGTGAAGCAGTGCTTAGCCCATTGACTGGATGCAAGTGAAATAAAAACTGGATCAGGTTACCTGCAAATTGTCAGTTTTATGCATGATGAGGCAGTGCGTAACCAATTCAATGGAAACACCTGAGAGAGACATTAGATTAAGCTACTAAAAAAGTGTCTCGCTGACAGGCTTGAATCAAGAAAGAATGGCACTCTCCAAGCTCGCTACTAGAACACAGCCATTCCTCACCTACCTACACCGCAGCGACCGATGGGGATGGCACGCAGCTGTATGGGGGACGGACGCTGGAAGCCGGCCCCCTGGAGACCCTCTAGCACGTGATCAGACAGCAGGAGGCCGGCGAAGGTGACGTCCTCCGAGACAAGGACGTCGTCTGTCCGTGGCCGGTCCTCCACACGATGGGCAGCCACCGCACGCGGCATGGTGCGTCCTATCAACAGGCGAGGTGCGACGTCCGACCTGAGTAATGAACAGCTCAACGGCTTGTTTTGAGAGGAACACAGAACGGACAAGGCTCAGGAGGTACAGACAAATACCTATATGTTGGTAGTTTTACCAATAGAGAAATATTCTTGAAACTAGAAATTTTTAGATTACATGGCATGCGACACTTTTATACTGTGTTTCAATTGAGAAAGTGCCCTGAAATTCGAAATTTTAAGAGGAAAACGTAAATTGTTTATTTTTTCGGTCATGCCAAGAAGCCATTTTTGACTCAGGTAGAAATCGAATCAAGCAGAGGACAGGTTTATCAATTTGAAAAGACGGGATTGCACAGATCCCAGAGAAACTGTGGTGCAAGTGACTTATTGAAACTTTGCTTGAAAAAAATGCATGACAACAGCTTTTGAGAAGTTAATAATAGAGGTTAATTTTGAACTCTTGAGATTTAGGCCTCACTTTTCAGTTTGTGCAAAAAAAAAAACAGGAGCATGTTTTCCCCTCCAATTTTCTCCTGATCGTTTTACCACAAATTTGGCGACTTTGGTCAACAGCATCACTGTGGCAAGATCCCTACTCTCTCAGGCTGTCAGGATCCTCTAGTACATCACTCTCACAGGGTGAGTCAACCTTACAAAACTCTGAGGGGTGTGTGGATTGAGACAAAAATTTAAGTCACCAATGATTAACTAGCATTTTTAGTGATGTTTTCTCCGCCCCATTACTCTTAAATGCTCCCTCCACATGCATAGTGTATTTCAATACCATCTCATGTTGGGAAAAATGACTGCCAAAAGACCATGCTGGTGATTTTTCAGGGCTGCACCAGCAGAGCTACTGCAATAGACAATTGAACGGTATTATGGTAGTAGGCAGATCACATCTCGCAGTTCAAAAGGATCACATCAGAAGGTCCACTGATCAAAGGGTCTAGGGTTCATAGGCTCCACTCTTTGAAAGTTAGACCTTTTAATAAGAAGTCCTACGTTCAAAAGGTCCACAAAGGCGTGCGCAGATGCTTGAGAGTGGGGTGGATGATGCCGCAGAGGCGTGCTAAGACACATGATTTTAGAAGGAAATGAGGGTTAGGTTAGGTTAGGTTAGGTTAGGTTAGGTTAGGTTAGGTAAGGTTAGGTTAGGTCAGGTCAGGTTCGGTCAGGTTAGGTCAGGTCAGGTCAGGTCAGGTCAGGTCAGGTGTGTATGCCCTTAGTCCCTATTTCCTAGACTGGGGATATCAACCCTCTTTCCAGAACCTGAGTGCGCCTCTGGTCTGGCTACCACTTTTCGAAATGTTTTAGAAATATCCCCACATTCTGCAAGAAAATCTCTAGAGATGAAACAGACGGAAGGAGGGGAAGTTTGAGTAGTATTAAGTGGTACCCAGACCAGACGCCGCACTCAGATTCAGGAAAGAGGGGTGATATCCCCAGACTAGGAAATAGGGACCAAGGGCATACACAATTGACCTGACCTGACCTGACCTGACCTGACCTGACCTGACCTGACCTTGACCTGACCTGACCTGACCTGACCTAACCTAACCCAACCTAACCTAACCTAACCTAACCTAACCTAACCTAACCTAACCTAAACTAACCTAACCTAACCTAACCTAACCTAACCTAACCTAACCTAACCTAACCTAACCTAACCTAACCTAACCTAACCTAACCTAACCCAACCTAACCTAACCTAACCTAACCTAACCTAACCTAACCTAACCTAACCTTAACCTAAACCTAAACCTAAACCTAACCTAACCTAACCTAACCTAACCTAACCTAACCTAACCTAACCTAACCTAACCTAACCTAACCTAACCTAACCTAACCTAACCTAACCTAACCTAACCTAACCTAACCTAACCTAACCTAACCTAACCTAACCTAACCTAACCCTCATTGCCTCCTGTTATCAGGTGTCTTAGCACGCCTCTGCGGCATCATACACCCCACCCTCATGTATCTGATCACACCTTTTTGGACCTTTTGAATGTTGGACTTTTTGAAAGTTGGACCTTTTGAGCGGTAGCACCTATGAACTGTGGACCTTCTGATGTGATCCTTTTGAACTGCGAGAGATGTGATCTGCCTACTACCATAATACCCAATTGAACTATGCTAACAAACCACAGTTGAGACCTCACCCCAGTGAGCAAAGCATAACACTTCCAACAAGATTTTGTCAGTGTGAGTGCCCTCAGACACAGAAGCGAGTGGTGCAAATTTTGTTAACCAGTGTGAATTTGCGAACTGCTGTGAATTTGCGAGACTGGTGTGGGGGGCGGAGACACTGAAAACCAAACAAAAAATGGATGAATGGTGATAAACACACAGGAGGGGACCTTATAAAACTAACTAACTAATGAGAGAGGTAGTATTGTATTGTGTGGGTGGGGATGGGTGCATTATTCTCGACAGTATGCCATGGATTAGTGCAAATTTTAGATGGCTGGTGGTGTGAATTTCAGGAGAATCTTAGATGGCTGGTGCAACTCATCTTGCCTGCTGCCATACTTTGCGCTGGTCCTCGCCCAAGCACCAGGGTATTGGTGAAGCAGATATCACAGGAACATGCCAGATCGTCACCTTGGGAAATTTTTCCAAAATATCCCCAGATTCACCTTGGGAAATGTTTTCAAAATATTCCCACATTCTGCAAGAAAATCCCTAGAGGCAAAACAGATGGAAGGAGGGAGGGTTTGAGTAGTGTAAAGTAGTACCCAGAGGTGCACTCAGATTCTAGAAAGAGGGGTGATATCCCCAGACTAGGAAATAGGGACCAAGGGCATACTCAACTGACCTGACCTGACCTAAACCTAACCCTAACCTAACCTCTGTGCAAAAACTCCCCTTTCTGGCTGTCCGAGCACGCCACTGATCACAGGCGTAGTCCTGTGGGTGTGATCATGCTTGATCACGTCGGGATTTTCTTCAAAATATGGGAATATTTTGACAATATTTCCCAAGGTGATGATCTGGCATGTTCCTGTGACATCTGCTTCACCATTACCAGCACCAGTGGGACATTACCCTGATTGCTTGACACAGGGTTCACTGTGAGCCAGCCTCATGATCCAGTGTGCAAAGTATGGCACTTTCGCCAAGATCTTGTCTGTGTGAGTGTTTCTGGAGACAGGAGCGAGTGGTGTGACTTTTATTAACCTGGTGAAAATTTGCAAGACTGGTGTGAAGCGAGACAATACTGAAAACCAAACAAATAATGGATGAATGGTTATAAAGACACAGGAGGGCCTCATAAAACTAAATAACTAATAAAAGAGGTAGAATTGGATTGTGTGGGTATGGAGGAGTGCGTTCTTTTCCCTGCTAAATTGCAGATTAGTGTGAATTTTAAGTGGCTGCTGGTGTGAGAATTTTAGATGACTGGTGCGACTTGTCTGGCCTACTGCCATACTTTGCAGACTGGCTCGTGATGCTGCATATCACCTGAACAATCTTAAAAGGGCCAAACAAATAATTATTGATTTTAAGGGCATCAAACGCTATGCAGATTCCCTTTATCAATTCCTTACAGTTGTGTTCTGAAAACAGACTCCGCTTGCAACATATGCAAAGTTAGATTTAAGACAATGTTGGTGATCGAGAACAGCTCTGAGGAGCCATGGGATCCCGATAGGTACCTACTTACCTCCACAATGCAGCAGCAGATACCACGTTGTTCCTTTAAGGCAATTCTTAACTAAAGCTGCTTGCGTTTCCGTCGTTAATAAAAAAGGAAGAGTGAGCGAAGAACGTTTCTTGGCACATGAATAAATTAATTTTCGAAAGGCTACGACGAATGCCCTAATTACTACACTCAAACGGAAGAATCGAGCTTGACATGTGCGCGCTAAACACCTGCTCGGTCGTGATCAATAAACGTGGATCGTGATTTATACTCAAAGCCAGTACATTTTTCACAAATGAAGTTACAAATATCAAGTTAGTAATAGGCAGTAATAGGGCTTTCTTGTCTTTTCTCCGAAAATAAACATAAGCTGCGCAGCTGAGACAAAATTGAGAAAAGAAAGTTTATTTCCATGTAACTTTTGTACACTTATGTATTTTGCATAGTAATCACATGACTAGAAAAAAGCCGGTCAACCAGCTTCCTTTAATGCCCTCCAGTTATTTCTGTTTTATGAAAAGCACGCATTCTGGTTTGCTGTCGACGAAAGTGGTGGTGAGCGTTGGGGGCTGCTGCGTAGGGTGGTATTATGCTCGGGATCATGATTATTAGTATCTTGATTCTTTATTATTTTACATTATATTTATTTCAATTTGCGTGATGTATTGCTGAAAAATGTTTATGTTGAGGAAAATTACAGCTTTCTTGCATGGGTAGCTTAGGTCTAGTTGCGAAATTCCAAGGCCCCGTCTTTGCCCAGTTTATCCGAGCCACCGATGGTCACAAAGGGTGTGAATCAAATCAAAATTATATTTTGAGTAGAGATGCAGGCAAAAAAGCTTAAAGTACGATCGTGGAGTAGTGCTATGTGTAGAAATCTTGGGTGGTGTGTCAAGTGTCGAAGAATGTGGGTAAGGATGCTGCGTTTTCAGTTTTTACTTTAATTTTCAACAAACTATCTTTTAGCCCCTAAATGTTGGAAAGATTTTTTAGAAAATTTTGTACACTAGGTCTGTAGAATAAAAAAACTTCACTTCCACCCCCCACCCCCCAGGGAGCAATCAAGTACTTGAAGAGTAACCTTATACTAGGTCTGTCAAGCACCTGAATTGCATGTCCCCCAGGAGGAGAGGCAGACATGGGATTGGCCCTCCTGAAACTTGGGTGTGTGTCCGCCCCTGGCAAGGATGATGGGTCCAGTACCACAGTGAGTGGTACATGTGAGGTCACTGCTAACCAACATTTTTGGGCTTTTCAGGCTGTGTGACATTGCTCCTCCATCTGATGTGTGTCTCATCTTGTCTTGCTTTTATCTTTGTGCCTTGTCTCTCATCTTTGGTGTCAATAAATTTGAATGGGTTTAAAACAATCCTTACCCTGGCTCACCATCCTAACCTGTGTATACCAACTGTGCAGGATCCTGTTAAGACTGGCCATATATTGTGCTACTACTGGTCCAATTGATTGAATTTACCTATCTGTTTCATGCACTCCTCCTAACCTCCTATAAATGTGCCATACTCTCACTGCAACCTGTTAAACATTCCACTGTCCACACACATTGCACAGACAATAACTGTGACCCTCAAATAACACCCCCCCAGTTCCCCATCCCTTACAGTCTGCAAAAGTACTGGTGGTGTAGATATGATCGGGTGTCAATGAGTCTCGAACTCAATGTGACGAGCCGGAAGGTATCAGTCTCTCGGTGGCAAAACGTGCGGACCACCTCGTTCATGGCGACTGCGGCTGTTACAGCTGCGCCACGTATCTGCATCGCGACACTCGGGAGCCGACGACGAGGTCCGAACATGCGTCGCACTCGCCTCGGAATCGGTCGTGCGGCGTGCGGTTGCGTAGCTAACGCCCGGGCAGGCGAACCGGTAGAGCCAGGCTCCGGTCCCTGCCTGCTCCCTCCCATGCCCTCCCCTGCCCCACATCACTTTTAACATGCATCTTCCATTGCTAAGGTGGGCTGCTCCATTGTTCATTGCTCATGTCTTTTTAATACTGTGTCGCTTTCTGCAAATATATGTACAGATTCACACACTTAGGTGTCTGGTGTCATTTCAGTCTCTTTGATTTCCAGCCAATCTTAACAAAAATGAGTGCCACATACATATTTACCTTCATACTCTTCAAGAAAGCTTTGGCAGTAGGCAAATGCCAACATGTGACTTTGGGCTACTTGCTTTCAGACAATCTGTTGTCTTGAAATATTGACTGAGAAGGGTCCTGAATGAAATATCACTCCTGTAGAGAAAATTCAAAACATTAGGTATGTCTAATATAGGGGCTGTTGAATAGAGAGAGAGAGAGAGAAAGAGAGAGAGAGAGAGAGTGACGTTTTTATTGTTTTTCATATAACACACAGACACATAGCCAGCACAAACAGGGCACCCAACCGCAGCGACAGAGCTCTCCTGGCTATGGCACCACCACAACCTTTAAAGGGAAAGAGAAAATAAACAGAAGTGAGCAAATACAAAACAATGAACACTGAATTTATGTTAGATACACGTCAAAGAACAAATAGAATCACAGAAATATCTTAACAAGGATAATTCCAAGTCGAGGGCCCACATATTCTGTATTGGTAAAAAACATCAACAGACATTGCCCAATTACTGATGCAGTCATGTGATTTAAAACAGTAAAGTCAGATAATAAATAAATTCAGAAATTGAAGCATTCCACGAACATGCATAACGCTCAACATTTGCACAAATGTGTATCCTGAAAAAGTTCCTAAGGTTGCTGTGAATTTGATAACATTCGTTTTAAATGTGTAGCCCGAGTCTGCAAAGAAATCAACGTTACGAAATGAGTTGAAGAAACTGTTACATGTGACTGCCACGCCGAGGAAGAGGCTGCGTTGCACAGTACCAGCACGTGCAAACCGAACGGCCCACAAAGAGGGAGAGCGTGACGTTCGACGGGGCACAGACAAACCGAACTCGGAAACCAGATCGGAACAATACGTTACAAATGCAATAATAAGGACGCGAGGGCAGCGCAAAAATTATTACCAACTAGAGAACGAAGAGCAAGGGCTTCCGCAGTAATGAGCACAGATCAAACTCAAGTCTATACTCACATCTGAATATCCCACTGTACAATTGTCATGTTGCTTCCAGGGCCTGCTGATGTGGAGTAGTCTGGCGGGCGGGATGGATGCTGTCACCTGAGTGATTAGGCCTGACTGCGGCGGCTTGAGGTGACTGCCATGGGACCACTTTGTGGCCTCAACGAAGCTGTGCGCCTCCTTGCGCTGCCTCCAGAGACTGTGCGGTTGTCATGAACGTATCCCAATCATATAAATCGCTCTTTATTTGTCAGGTGCCACTCATATTGACATATTACTTTCCACCGTGTATGTCATCAGTCATCTTGCATATGCACACGCCTTTCGCTCGATCGCCGGGACGTGCGCTGCCTGCGCGATGTGCCAACGCCTAGTCATGAACGTTCGGGGCCGCGTCCGTGCCCGCCCTGGCGTCACTGTCTTAGAGGCCTCACACTGAATGAGCTGTCACGGATGCACACCCCGACAGAGGCACTGTCGTCGGCGTTGCGGGCTGCGCTGCCCTGTTTGTAAAGTGTTTTTGCTTTTCCATCGAGATCATTTAGGCGTTGCAAGCGATTTTTTGCCAGCTAGTTTATGATATATATATCGCAAAGTTTCAATACACATGTATGGTATTATAATTTGATTTATCAAATCCATACAGCATGATAGACCCGGTACAGCTAATGTGAGGGGTAAAAATCAGGCTGTTTCATGTAACTTTTTCTGGCTGCCACTCTATGCAGAGGTGAAGGAGTTATGGTACCCGGTCTGCCAGTTTATACTTTATTGCATTAATGTGCTTTTAAAGGGTCCTGCACTGTGGCTTTCAGGGACAGGAATATATACTGTATCAGACTAATGATAAGTTTCTGGGGCACAGCCAGGGGGCACAAAGGAACCCATCACTCCATTGGTGCTCATATCAGTATTGTCTCTCCAGGCCTGTCCTACGTTTTCTTGTTTTCTGCGCTCCAATCGTCCCTGTCTGCACAACCATCTCCTGGTTTTCTCTGCCATTCCTTCCTGAAGTCACTAACTTAACTTTATATTTCTTTTGAGGTACTTGAGCTTTTTAACTGCTGATAAATAATGGTAATCATGCTTTGGGGCAGACTTCCGACAAAACCCTCAAGATGAGTTAGCTAATCACCAGGTACTTCACCAGATAGGTTTCAGTGTGCTAAAATATGCATCGCTCACTAGAAGGCTCCATTTACCGAAGTAAGCAATGTGGCTTCATGTGTGAGTTTTTAATTCCCAGAAGTGTGTTTTCCCAACGTATAAGTGCATAAAATGGGAATATCTGGGCCATCCTTCACGGCTCTGCCTCAAGATCACTGTTTCAAGCTGAGAAAATGACCGGACTGTGTTTATTTCAGATAGCATGACCTACAACGTTTTTTAAAGTGCTATCCGACATGTGCAAGTAATATGAATGAAGCGTAGGAGGCAGTCCCTGCCGACGGGCTCTATCCTAGAAGCGTTTACAATGCTGCCGCGGCTCCAAACTGAGAGAGGCATGCCTTTGTTGCCTCTACTTATCAGTTTTTTTGGCTTAATGGGAGAAACGGCACAAGGTAAGGCTGATGTTCATGTTTCAATGATTATTAGAATAATGAAAGCATGATTGAAATATGCCAATTTGTCCATTTCTTACAGAATTTGCGGTCGGCGACTCGGCGGATGACACAGTTCCCTCCACAGGCCTGGTGTGCTACTGCAATTCAGAATGTCCGAGCGGCAACAACACGTGTGTGACGGACGGGGTGTGCTTTACGTCTGTGGAAAAGCGGAAGACTTCGTCAGGCAGCACCATCGTCACCACTTACAAGTAAGGTGTTCTATTACAGTAAACTGTTGGATCGGAGTTCAGATTCAGGGCCATCTTCACTTGTGATTTGCATAGAATTTTGTGTGAGTACCTGAAGTCATGTGAAACTGGCCCCATCCCATGGAGGATAGAACTATAGCTGACGGCATAATTACATGCGGTTCGTTAACATACAATGTTTATTTATATGTAGTTCACAAATGACTTTGACTGTAGACAGTTTTGAACATTGTTTCGCGTAGAACTCGCTCCGAAGTGTATGAATCTGATATGCTTAAAGTTAAAAGCTCATGACGTCTGAAAGGGTGGTGTGTGGGCCCTCTGCTACCACCCGGGTCTGGTAACATTCTAAAGCTCAAGCCTGACATCAACGGGTCATGTTGCTCTCAGACATTTGTCAATCTGTTTGAAGCAGCCTCATCAGCATGTGTCGCCGAGCATAACAGACGTGGAGGTGTCCTGGCTCTCTTCTTTCAGTCGCTGACTCCCAAAACTCATGTGTTTGTAGCACTGGGGTACTGAAACAAAAGTGATCAGTTTTCCAAATGGGTAACATTTATCTATTGTGTGAACTTAACTTCAGACCTGCAGAAAACGATCGAAGATAATCCTGAATGCTTACTTTTGCTAGCATGTTTTATATGGATAGCACAAAACCAGGTTCGGTTCTTGGACATCGTGTTGTATTCGTTGGCTCACTGAGTTCGCAACGCCTGAGTGACCGGGAGTCGGTGAATAGTTTCTTTGCTCTTTGGTGGCGGTGATCAAACTATTGATTGACAGCAAACGGCGTTGTAATTGTCATGAATCCAATAACCCAGAGTGACCTGCTAAGGATGTACCTTTTCTCTTCTCTATCTTCTCATCAAAGCTCAACCGTAGCCCCGGCAGTTTTACCTTGGCAGTTTTTCTTCTTTTGAATCCCGGTAGTGAAAGCTCCCATCAGAGGAGTACCTGTATGGGTGATGGGAGGCCCTGAACAGGTACACAAATTTACCGTATTGAACACAGTCCCCGTGGATGGTATGGTACATGAAATTATTCATCAATGTTAACGTGCCTGAAAAAGTTATCCAATGGATTATATGGACATTTCTGTTAAATTGTTATTTTACGATTATTTAAGACTGGAAACTGGTCGCACCTTTCATGACTTGCGTTGTCCGTGCAATTACTTTTTCACTGCTTTGATGTTTGTGGGGCTGGGCATAATTGACCTACCTCAATAAACAGAATTTAACGATAATCTCTGTGAACCGTGAATGCCCTGAATAAATTTACCATCAATTGACAGCAATGCAATGTAAGCTGCATCGTGAATACCCGGTTTCATCTAAGGGACATCGATGTCGATTATGTTTTTTGCGCCATTTAAACATAAGCTCGGTCTGAAAGTTGGGGAGGCAAAGCGCTGCCGAAAAGGCAGGCAGGGAGCCAAGCAGCCGGTGCAGTGCTCCGGTGCACCTTCTAACGGCGCCGGCGGTGGCGCGCGGCAGCTGTTTTGACCGCGAGCAGCACCTCCCGCCCGAGTCACCGGTCTGGTGTCAGACCGAGGAAGTCTCCTCTCCCGCTAACAGCATCCAGTGCTGCAGCGATCGCCCGCTCTGTAACAGGCACCTATCACCCGTGCTGCCATCCCCGCCGCCGACCCAAGGTTAGTGCGCGGCTGCCGCTAGGACCCGGGGCTTCTCCTCCCCGCCGTGGAGGGCGCGACGGTTTGGGCCTCCCTTTTTCTTGTTCATGCTGTGATGTGCCGTGCTGTGCTGTGTTTCCCTTCCCTAGGCCTGAGCGGCAGCTCTGCTGATTACCACCGCCCCGCCCAGCAACCTCTCTAACAACCCACAGCGACACCGTTGCTGCCACGCCTGGCCTCCGCAAACACGCTGGCAACAGACTAACTCCCTAAGCTGTGCTGGTTGTCTGTTCCTCTTCTACGATCCACTAGCGTCATTGCTGTGTCAGCCGCGCCCCGTACTCAAAGGGTCCTTGCGCGCAAGTGCAAGCAGCAGACGCTCAGTGTGCAGAAGAGTCGAACTAACAACAGCGCTGTCTTTAAACCTCTGAGGCAGAGAGTTCCTAACCCATCCCAAGCTGTGACCGCTGTCTATTCACCCAGCCGGCTTCAGGACGCCTGTGATGCTAGCGACGTCTGTTGGCGACCGAGTGCACTACTAATAACGGAACCGCCGCTAGGTGTCTGTCGCGGCAATTGCTGTCACCGCCCGACAACCCGGTGATTTGTCACGCGAGCCGCTCTAAAAACCAGAGCTATGCAGTGGCCTGCTGTGGATCGGGCCACCAGTGCAACCTTCGGCTAACGCCACACCTCTTCGTGGCAAGTACTGAAGGTGAGCTGTCTCTTTCCACTGAGCACCCCGCCATTGCCGCCTCCGGTCTGCACCTCATTTCTATGTAGTTAGAACTGAAACCACTGCGTTCTGCAAAAACAGTTCTGTACTTCGTCGCCTGACTGAAATGCACCGAATTGTTTCTTTTGTCTCGTTTTTGTATTTTTGTGTGCTACGTGGAACGGTGTCGAAGAAATGGAAAATTCAGTGCCTGGTTCTGCTGTTTTCCTCAGCCTTTTACTTTCATAGTTTCCGAACAGTTTTGTCGAGGAACCTGGAATGAAATCATTTTTATTTCAGCGAGTTTTTAAACCGTTTTCCTTAGCTTATCGTGGCTGGTGGTGCTCCTTCCTCTCCCCTTGCAAGACTTGCAGACGAGTCGAACCGCCTGATATTTAAAATGAGTATGGCACCTTCATGATGGGACTTGATGTGAGATAATGATTTGATAGTGGTTTGAGAATGCCGGGAATCCACTTGATTGATACTAAATTTATGTCAGAAATTGCTCTTTGAAAAGAAAAGTGGTAAAAATTCCTCCCCTGTTGAACCAGTCCTCCCCGGGTGGTTACGTGTCACCAGGTGACTTTTAGTAACCATGGCATCAGTAATGAATGCTCACGCCTCGTTGAGTGGATGTCTTTCCTGTGACTTATGGTGCTGGCGATTGTAAATGCATTTAGCTTGATACACTGACTTATTACTTTCAAACGTGAGATGCATTGTTATAGATCAATAAAAAGACGAGAGGTGTGACTGTGAGTCTTAAGGATAGTTTTTTTAGCTGAAAATGATTTATTTTTAATCTTATTCATCTGTGGCACAGCTTCCAAAAAGGTTTATTGTTAAGTGGCAGCACTAGTGCTAGCATGAAGCATTACCAGATTATGATGTCACGCCGATGGAGGTATTTTTTACATTTAGCAAAGGGAGAGGTAAATCATAGGAAATACTGCGGCTTGCTAGATTTTTGCAGCAGAAATAAGATCATACTCATTTTTCTCATTCCCTAAAAACAACTTCAGTCCCGAATTCACCAAGGTGTCGCATTCTCTTTAAATGTAGTAGTATGAAGAATAGGTTTAGAAAATAAATTCGATAGTCGTTTCTTTTTAGGGCAGTGGACTCTTTATTATGCTCTACATATCTTCGAATCTTCCATACATATCTACTACCTGCATGTCTTCTACGAATCTGTCACAAACAATATTTTTTTACCTCTGAGCCCAAAAATCTCACATTGCAGTTCCCGGCCAGCCTGGAAGTGCCACTATTAATGCTACTGATTCTAAGCCCCGACTGAATAAATATATGTGGGAAAGTCTATTAGTGATCATTCGTCCTGTTGCTTTTCGTCTTCAATAATGATGGAACCATGCTCGCTGTCCTATCCCGTCCGCTTTCCTCCCCGTCTCGCGATCTGTTGTGGTCCGCGCACGCTGGTTTACCGCATGCCTTGGTTGATCCTGTGCCTATCCACTATCCACCGCGACATTTTCCCTCATACTAGTATTGCTTTCACAACAGTAACAGTTCACAACAGTCTTCGCCAACCTGAAGGGGGCCGCGTGTGGAAGTAACATGTGCTGGTTTCTCCTCACAGATCATTGTAAATGTGCTAAAAGTGTTATTTTGTTGTCACCGTTTTGTAAATAAAAGAATGTTCATAAATACATTGCATAATCGTAGTGTTTCCTCCACCTAATGTGCTACCGCTGCACCGGCTGCATATTACGTGGAGGCACTTCTATTATGGAGGACACTACTATTACTACACATCACACTCCACCCCCGCGGTGGTTGAGTGTGATGCGACAGAACTAGGTCAGATTCAAAGTCTGGCTTGTAGCATGATAGCTCTATGAAGCGCGAATAAATTGTGTTTTTGTTTTGCTTCGGTTGTTCCGAAATCAACAAGCGGTTACGTGGTACGTTATTACGTGATAATAGTACTTGCGTTCATATTTTACGGCGATGCATAGTGCTCCTACAGCGGCATTACAGGCTCATGAGTGCCGTAAGATCTTTGTAATACCTTATTAGCAGGTGACTTTTGTTTATACCGTCTTCATAATATTAATTTTGTAGAGTGCTGATTGCAGTGAATTGAAACGTTCGCTTTGTGGTTCCAGCGTCTTATATAGCATTTAAAACTTTTCAAAGCCTTTTGGTGAGCTCCTTTTTGTTTGCTGATTATTATGTATCTAGGATCTGTGATGACGATTCAAGTTGTTGCAGCATGCTTTCGTTTAGAAGAGGTAAGCTACAATGCAATTTAATGGGATGGACTTAGATAGATCAGCTGGATTTAATATTCTAAACTTAACTTCCTTCGACGTCCTTTATTTGCTAATAACCTATACAATTCATGGAATTGTGTACTTGTGTAGTGATAATATCAATCCTTGTGATTCAGCAAAGCCAGCAATTTTCTGTGAGCAGCAAATGAACTGTGTCTTTGGATTCGGATAGATTTAGGAATTATGCGCTTTTTCTTTCCTTATCCGCATTTGACTGTGTTGGCTCTTTGTGTATATGAAATCCTGTTCAAATGCGTATGCTTCCACGCATGTACTGTGCTCGGGGCATGGTGTTCCTTGGCCTGATTGTGGATCAGTTAAACGCTTGTGTGCTTTGAAGCTTTTGTATATGTCTGTTTCTGTTTGCCTGCATGTTCTGTGTCGTCTTTTCGTGTTTCTGAAAAGTTTGATTCGATACAAAGACTTTAAACATGGTTGAGATGAGGTTTTGAAAAGAATATTGTCCAATGTGCAATTTAAATTCCCAGTCTTTTTGCGTAAGATTGATTTTTAAGCAAAGTTTTTCATTCTAGACTGCTGCCTTCTCATTTTAATGGCTTATGAACTATTTGACTTGGAATATGTTAAGTTGAGGGATGTTATATGATCGTGGAAGTCAGCCTGCTATTAAAGCCCAACAATGGTTTTGATCTGCCGTGCTGTTTTGCCTGTGCTTGATTGGACTTGGACCGATTTGTTCTGCCTGTTGTGTGTTGTAGTGTTTACCCGTGACGATAGCAAACGGTACACTATCATGTGGTAAAGGACACCGCTCATCCGAATGGGGTCTAGTTGCAGCTTCGTCCACCAGTTTCGTCACTTGTCATTTAGCCTTGTGCCACGTCATGAAGTTACGGGTCTTTCCTGGGAAGTGGCTCTTCCAATTGCTGGCATAGGCCGGTATTTCTTGAACTGTGCGGGAAGTACGTGAAATGCTGGAAAATGGAGCCGATTAAGCATACCCAAATTTATAAATATTGTTTATACAAATTTGGCATTTCTGAAGTCAGACCAATTCCTGCTAGGCAAACATGTCTGACTAGGCTGTGCGATGTGGAGATACAAGCTATCGTGTAAGAATACCGGGGCTTTTGAAGCCCAGTACGCATTGGATGAGTGTTGGAGAGGGCAGTAGTAAAAGGAAATGGCTCAAGCCAATGCCTGGACGCTGAATCTGGTCCATGGATTTATATGTAAATATTTTCTCCTGTTCCAATATTTTCTCGCTTTTGTTTGTTTCCTCCCTCGGTTGTTAAGAAATATCTGACTAGAGCGACTGTTAGCGACTGTTGTATTATGTTCAATGGGTCTAAAATTGATATTGCGCCCGCCCGGCACCAGCCAACCGGAGCGCTCCGGTCGGTCACTCCTGGGGTAGGGGTGACCCAGGTCCGTGGAGGCCGGGGGGGATGACGCGTGCGGCACTCACTTCAGTAGAACTCCGAACGCGGGGAAGGTAGAATAGCTGTTCTGATAGGAGTTTGGGTCGCCTGATATGACGCGTATTGGAAACAGAAGCGCATATTCGTCAAACTACTACAGCTAATTGGTAATATGGAATGATATGGTCGGTATGCAGGCATCCAACCATATAATTGCTGAATGACATAAGTATCCATACAGGGGAAGCTGAGGATCCCTTGGTAGATCATCTGCCGAGTGTACGACCCCGGTCTCAAGTTCCGGCGGTTCTGTGAATAAGTGCAGCCTGGCGAATAAAGATGTTGTCACGGCTCGGGCTCGTTATGCCGGCTCCGATCGATAGGTTTCCACCACTTCTGCCGGCAAACAGCTGGCTCCCGTGGGGCGGGCCGACTTTGACCTATGCGGGTCGCCCCTGCGTACCGGCGAGATTTTCATCCGTAGATCGCCGGAGACGGGGGAGCGGACTTCTGCGGCGTTAACAGTCCGGACTGCTTTAAAACTTGGAGCTATATTGGAAATGGAACTGGAGATGTTTAAAAGTATTACAGCCAACACGTACCGTATAATATTGCATTCTCATTATACAAATGTCCGTAGACTAACCACTGAAGGATCGAGGACCTGTTCGAAACTGGAGGTGGGAAAGGGGAAACTGATCATGGGCGGTGGAACAGGGGACATCAGGGCACTGAGTCTCTTCTTACAACAGCCACAGTGTAAGAAGGGGCTCGTATTTCCAGTCATCTCGTGAAGCAGCGGATTTACATTTCCGCGAACGAAGTAAAATTTAAGGTTTGTTACCTCATAAACTACAGTTTATCTGGCGTAAGCAGCGTAACAATGAAGTTGGACCTGAAATATGGCCGTCTGCCAGTTTTTCGCGTAACGCCCGCACGTTTCACGAAATGGCCTGTCGCATCATACTCGTGGCCCTGCCCGATTCCCCAGCGTTGGGCGTCGCGCCCGGACCCGCAGTACATCCCCGGCGCCTTTCATGGTGTGGGCCGGCTGATTCCCCCTGGTCCTCGCAGCTTTGGACCGTGTGTGAGAGTGTAGAGGTCATCCCCTTCGTTGAACAGCGTGTAAGGCTGTTCGGATCGTTCCCTGGCAGTGCGGCGGGTTTGAGGTCCATCCCCGGTGTTCATGTTTGAGGGTCTATGTGGTATTCCCCGGCATTGAGACAGTGTGTTAGGGCGTGTAAGTCATCCCCTGGTTTTAGGACTGTGTGTGCGGGCTTGGGTCATCCCTGGGTGCTAGGAAAGTGTTTGAGGGTGTGTTAGGACAGTGTTTGAGGGTGCGTTAGGACAGTGTTTAAGGGTGTATGTACCATCCCCGGGTATGATGGTAGTGTGTGAGGGTCTATGTACGATCCCCTGGTATAAGGCCAGTGTGTGAGGGTGTATGTACCATCCCCTTGTATAAGGATACTGTGTGAGGGTGTATGTACGATCCCCTGGTATAAGGCCAGTGTGTGAGGGTGTATGTACCATCCCCTTGTATAAGGATACTGTGTGAGGGTGTATGTACGATCCCCTGGTATAAGGTCAGTGTGTGAGGGTGTATGTACCACCCCCTGGTATAAGGATACTGTGTGAGGGTGTATGTACCATCCCCTGGTATAAGGTCAGTGTGTGAGGTTGTATGTACCATCCCCTGGTATAAGGATACTGTGTGAGGGTGTATGTACCATCCCCTGGTATAAGGTCAGTGTGTGAGGGTGTATGTACCATCCCCTGGTATAAGGATACTGTGTGAGGGTGTATGTACGATCCTCTGGTATAAGGATACTGTGTGAGGGTGTATGTACCATCCCCGGGTATAAGGGTAGTGTGTGAGGGTCTATGTACCATCCCCTGGTATAAGGGTAGTGTGTGAGGGGCCTATGTACCATCCCCGGGTATAAGGGCAGTGTGTGAGGGTGTATGTACCATCCTCTGGTATAAGGATACTGTGTGAGGGTGTATGTACGATCCCCTGGTATTAGGCCAGTGTGTGAGGGTGTATGTACCACCCCCTGGTATAAGGGCGGTGTATGAGGGTGTGTGGGCTATCTCTGTGCGCCAGGATGGTGTATGAGGGTGTGTGGGCTAGCTCTGTGTGCCAGGATGGTGTGTGAGGGTGTGTGGGCTATCCCTGTGTGCCAGTATGGTGTGTGAGGGTGTGTGGGCTATCCCTGTGTGCCAGGATGGTGTGTGAGGGTGTGTGGGCTATCCCTGTGTGCCAGGATGGTGTGTGAGGGTGTTTGTACCACCTCCTGGTATAAGGGCGGTATATGAGGGTGTGTGGGCTATCCCTGGGTGCCAGGATGGTGTGTGAGGGTGTGTGGGCTATCTCTGTGTGCCAGGATGGTGTGTGAGGGTGTGTGGGCTATCCCTGTGTGCCAGGATGGTGTGTGAGGGTGTGTGGGCTATCCCTGGGTGCCAGTATGGTGTGTGAGGGTGTGTGGGCTATCCCTGGGTGCCAGGATGGTGTATGAGGGTGTGTGGGCTATCCCTGGGTGCCAGGATGGTGTGTGAGGGTGTGTGGGCTATCCCTGTGTGCCAGTATGGTGTGTGAGGGTGTGTGGGCTATCTCTGTGTGCCAGGATGGTGTGTGAGGGTGTGTGGGCTATCCCTGTGTGCCAGGATGGTGTATGAGGGTGTGTGGGCTATCCCTGGGTGCCAGGATGGTGTGTGAGGGTGTGTGGGCTATCCCTGTGTGCCAGTATGGTGTGTGAGGGTGTGTGGGCTATCTCTGTGTGCCAGGATGGTGTGTGAGGGTGTGTGGGCTATCCCTGTGTGCCAGGATGGTGTGTGAGGGTGTATGTACCACCCCTTGGTATAAGGGCGGTGTGTGAGGGTGTGTGGGCTAGCTCTGTGTGCCAGGATGGTGTGTGAGGGTGTGTGGGCTATCCCTGGGTGCCAGGATGGTGTATGAGGGTGTGTGGGCTATCCCTGTGTGCCAGTATGGTGTGTGAGGGTGTGTGGGCTATCCCTGGGTGCCAGGATGGTGTATGAGGGTGTGTGGGCTATCCCTGTGTGCCAGTATGGTGTGTGAGGGTGTGTGGATCGGCAGAGCCGGCACCACAGGACGGCTGGATGAACCGCAGCGAACTATGGCTTCTGCGGCTCTCCGTGCCGGTGGTGGCGCTCATGCTGGTCGCAGTCATTGCCACACTCATCTACAAAAAGGTGCGGCCGCAGCAACCTGAGCTGCGCATGCTCCGCGTGGCGATGCATTTAATTGGTGTAGCAGTGGAGGAATACGTGGTCTAAAAAGTCGTTTCGCCTGATGCAGTCATACATAATCCTTTTCTTACACTCGCCGAAGACGATATGAAAATGTCCGATTTATCAGTAACACTGGTCGTGGCACGTCAGGTCAATAAATGCCTCCTTTCTGTATGCATCTGTCAGCTTCGGCGTTACCTGCAGTCCCAGCCCGCCAACCTGCCGTGTCCCTGTCGTCGACAGTGCCGGTCGCGTTCCGGCCCCTTCAAGTCAGCTCCTTACGACGACATCGGAGAGCGGCTGCTGGACGCCGCCGACCTCAGCTTCCCGCCGGGCGGCGACCTCAAGCAGATGCTGGAGGCCAGCACGTCGGGTTCGGGGTCGGGTCTACCGCTGCTGGTGCAGCGCTCGGTGGCCCGGCAGGTCACGCTGGACCAGAGCGTGGGCAAGGGCCGATACGGAGACGTGTGGCGGGGACGCTGGCACGGCGAGGACGTCGCCGTCAAGGTGAGGCTGTTTGGCGGGCTGCGGTGGAGAGACTGTTTAGCGGGCTATGGTGGACTGTTTAGCGGGCTGCGGTGGAGAGACTGTTTAGCGGGCTATGGTGGGACTGTTTGGCGGGCTGCGGTGGAGAGACTGTTTAGCGGGCTATGGTGGGACTGTTTGGCGGGCTGCGGTGGAGAGACTGTTTAGCGGGCTATGGTGGGACTGTTTAGCGGGCTGCGGTGGAGAGACTGTTTAGCGGGCTATGGTGGGACTGTTTAGCGGGCTGCGGTGGAGAGACTGTTTAGCGGGCTATGGTGGGACGGTTTAGCGGGCTGCGGTGGAGAGACTGTTTAGCGGGCTATGGTGGGACTGTTTAGCGGGCTGCGGTGGAGAGACTGTTTAGCGGGCTATGGTGGGACTGTTTAGCGGGCTGCGGTGGAGAGACTGTTTAGCGGGCTATGGTGGGACTGTTTAGCGGGCTGCGGTGGAGA
Organism: Lepas anatifera; assembly: GCA_034440635.1. NCBI lineage: Eukaryota > Metazoa > Arthropoda > Thecostraca > Lepadidae > Lepas > Lepas anatifera. Next base: position 964,375 of record JAOTON010000231.1, on the reverse strand, counting down.
GACTGTTTAGCGGGCTATGGTGGGACTGTTTAGCGGGCTGCGGTGGAGAGACTGTTTAGCGGGCTATGGTGGACTGTTTAGCGGGCTGCGGTGGAGAGACTGTTTAGCGGGCTATGGTGGGACTGTTTAGCGGGCTGCGGTGGTCAGGCTGTGTTTAGTGAGCTGCGGTGGTGAGACTGTATTTAGTGAGCTGCTGTGGTCAGACTGTGTTTAGTGAGCTTCTGTGGTGAGACTGTGTTTAGTGAGCTGCTGTGGTGAGACTGTGTTTAGTGAGCTGCGGTGGTCAGACTGTGTTTAGTGAGCTGCTGTGGTCAGACTGTGTTTAGTGAGCTGCTGTGGTCAGACTGTGTTTAGTGAGCTGCTGTGGTGAGACTGTGTTTAGTGAGCTGCTGTGGTGAGACTGTGTTTAGTGAGCTGCTGTGGTCAGACTGTGTTTAGTGAGCTGCTGTGGTGAGACTGTGTTTAGTGAGCTGCTGTGGTGAGACTGTGTTTAGTGAGCTGCTGTGGTCAGACTGTGTTTAGTGAGCTGCTGTGGTGAGACTGTGTTTAGTGAGCTGCGTTGGTCAGACTGTGTTTAGTGAGCTGCTGTGGTCAGACTGTGTTTAGTGAGCTGCTGTGGTCAGACTGTGTTTAGTGAGCTGCTGTGGTCAGACTGTGTTTAGTGAGCTGCTGTGGTCAGACTGTGTTTAGTGAGCTGCGGTGGTCAGACTGTGTTTAGTGAGCTGCTGTGGTCAGACTGTGTTTAGTGAGCTGCTGTGGTGAGACTGTGTTTAGTGAGCTGCTGTGGTGAGACTGTGTTTAGTGAGCTGCTGTGGTGAGACTGTGTTTAGTGAGCTGCTGTGGTGAGACTGTGTTTAGTGAGCTGCTGTGGTGAGACTGTGTTTAGTGAGCTGCTGTGGTGAGACTGTGTTTAGTGAGCTGCTGTGGTCAGACTGTGTTTAGTGAGCTGTGGTGGTCAGGCTGTGTTTAGTGAGCTGCTGTGGTGAGACTGTGTTTAGTGAGCTGCTGTGGTGAGACTGTGTTTAGCGGGCTGCGGTGGTCAGGCTGTCTTTAGTGAGCTGCTGTGGTGAGACTGTGTTTAGTGAGCTGCTGTGGTCAGACTGTGTTTAGTGAGCTGCTGTGGTCAGGCTGTGTTTAGTGAGCTGCTGTGGTGAGACTGTGTTTAGTGGACTGCGTTTATGAAACAGGTGGACTGGCGTGATTACAGTGGTTAACTTTGATCGTAGGACTGTTTAGCGGAGAGTGCTGCTAATGTTTACAGCGAAGAGGTTGGTTACTAATTTAGGGAATTTTTAATTGTGTTCAGGCACTGTCAGCCGAAAATCGATCTGCAGCTTCCTCCGCAGTGAAAATAGTTTGGAGCAAACGACAAAAATAGTCACTGAAGTGCTTCTTTATTATATAAATGAATATGATTGTCAGAAGACTAAACTGGGTGAGGTTGATTTCGTTAGGATTTTCTGCTACATCGTGGTAAGAAAAAACAAGGGAAAACAGTTTTAAGTGTTGTCAAAAGCTGCCTAGAATTTGTTCATCAGCGCTCTGCACGCGATTGAGTTCGTTTCCATCACGGTGCGTGGTACCTCGCACCATCTGTTCTTACCCTATTCCTCACTTCTTTATCTCCATGCAATTAAGTAAATGTCTCATACCGTTGTGCTTTCCTCAGATATTCTCGACTCGTGACGAGCGCTCGTGGTTCCGCGAGGTGGAGATCTACCAGACGGTGATGCTGCGCCACGAGAACATCCTAGGCTTCATCGCCGCCGACAACAAGGGTGAGGGACGGGTGGTCCAGCCGCCAGAGCGAACGGGAGCTCTGGCGGCTGAACTGGACAGGTGCTAACGGGACGGGCAAGTGTCGCGTATACAGGGTCGCCTGCTGAGGTGATTGTGGGGAGATTCCTATAGTGGGTATCTGGAGATTCCAAGGATGAGTGTCGGTGAGCTCCTGAGCTTTAGTCAGCGAGGTAGTTGACGAAGTTGATAGTGAGGAATTCAACCTATTGAGCTGACAAGGAAGAGTGCTAAAGATTCAGCCAACTGTGCCAAATACACATGCAGGAAACTAAGCCTGAATATCTGCAAGTCAAAGTATTTTCCAGTTGGGCATATTATTTTATGGCCCAGTGTTATGATAGAAAATGTAAGTCCTTGGAACGAGTCATCGCATGCTCTACATTTCCGACTGAAACCCTTCACCGACTCTGACTGTCTCCCCCTCCGCAGACAACGGCACGTGGACCCAGCTGTGGCTCATCACCGACTACCACCGACTCTGACAGTGTCCCCCATCCTCCTCCGCAGACAACGGCACGTGGACCCAGCTGTGGCTCATCACCGACTACCACCGACTCTGACAGTGTCCCCCATCCTCCTCCGCAGACAACGGCACGTGGACCCAGCTGTGGCTCATCACCGACTACCACCGACTCTGACAGTGTCCCCCATCCTCCTCCGCAGACAACGGCACGTGGACCCAGCTGTGGCTCATCACCGACTACCACCGACTCTGACTGTGTCCCCCATCCCCCTCCACAGACAACGGCACGTGGACCCAGCTGTGGCTCATCACCGACTACCACTGGCTCTGATTTTATTCCCCCTCCTCCGCAGACAACGGCACGTGGACCCAGCTGTGGCTCATCACCGACTACCACCGACTCTGACAGTGTCCCCCATCCCCTCCACAGACAACGGCACGTGGACCCAGCTGTGGCTCATCACCGACTACCACTGGCTCTGATTTTATTCCCCCCCCCCCCTCCTCCGCAGACAACGGCACGTGGACCCAGCTGTGGCTCATCACCGACTACCACCGACTCTGACTGTGTCCCCCATCCTCCTCCGCAGACAACGGCACGTGGACCCAGCTGTGGCTCATCACCGACTACCACCGGCACGGCAGTCTGTTCGACTACCTGCAGCGCGGCACGGTGGACGTCCGCGGCATGTACCGGTTGGCCGTTTCCATAGTAACCGGCCTGGCGCACCTCCACATGGAGATTGTCGGCACGCAGGGTCAGTGGCGGCTGACACTAGAGCCGGGAGCTGTGTGGATGGAAGAATGTTGGGTCTGCTGGTGTGATGCTGTAACTGGTGACATTCAGTGTGCCTTTTGCACTCACGAAGGCTGCTTGCGGTAGACGAAGAATATGTGTAAGCCTGCACAATCACACCGGGCAATCATGTAACGTATTTTCCGGAATGGCCATTTCAAATATCCTTTATCTCATACAAGTAGTGAGTGTTGCAGTCAGTTACACAGTTCAAACCTATCATTACAAAAGACGACTTCCTTCAGGTAAGCCTGCGATCGCGCACCGCGACCTTAAGTCGAAAAACATCCTGGTGAAGAGCAACGGCACGTGCGCCATCGCCGACCTCGGCCTGGCCGTGCGGCACATGCCGGACGACTCTGTCGACATGGCGCCCAACAGCCGGGTCGGCACCAAACGCTACATGGCTCCCGAGGTCAGGGTCGCCCGGCAGGGCGCCACGCAGTCAGAGGTTCACAGATGTGGGCCTATTTTTTAATTGAAAGTATGGTGGTGTCATTGTGGAAATGTGTTTAGGCGTTACGATTTTTGTAATGGACTTTTGTTTTGTCAAATAAAACATACTGACATACTGTTATCTTGAAATTAGTGTGAGTGTGAACTGGAGGACCAAGTCAAACAAGTGGACTACCAACTCTTGCTTTTAATTCATTGGTCTCTGATGTTGGGGGTGCTTTTATTCACCCCAAAATACTTTTTCCACTGTTTATATCAAATTTCGTTCTTAATTTCGAATTCTGCACCACTATCACCGAAAGAAGCTGCCGCGTGACAGTCCTTCCATGCGCAGGTTCTGGACGAGACCATGAACGTGCACCAATTCGAGTCGTTCAAGCGGGCGGACGTGTACGCGCTGGGCCTGGTGCTGTGGGAGGTGGCACGCCGCTGCACGGCCGGCGGCCTGCACGACTACCAGCCGCCCTACCACGACCTGGTGGGCAGCGACCCCAGCCTGGAGGAGATGCGCCGCATCGTCTGCGTCGATCGACAGAGGCCGTCGATTCCCAACCAGTGGCAGAGCACTGAGGTGGGCTTCCCGGCCAGTGGCAGAGCACCGAGGTGGGCTTCCCGGGCGTGTTGAGGTCGTCACTCGAAGGGGATCGGTGGGGCCGAAACGGATTCCGCTCTTCTCTGCCTAGCATGGTTGCTGGGATCTTAGAGGACGGGGGTAGTACCCACCGCCTACGATATCTGCCTACTGGCTGAAAACATACGAGTTCTGGTCATACAGCCCCCCCTCCCCGTCTGGCAGTTGCCAGGTTTGTGCCTGAGATGCCGAAAATGTTGAATACTTCTGCCGTCTGTAGCAAAGTGAGTGTCTCCTCAGGCGCGGCGGGTGATGTCAAATGTGTCTGTGTCTTTATAGGAGCTACGGATGTCTAATGTGTCCGTGTCGTTATAGGAGCTACGGATGTCTGATGTGTCTGTGTCTTTATAGGAGCTACGGATGTCTGATGTGTCCGTGTCGTTATAGGAGCTACGGATGTCTGATGTGTCCGTGTCTTTATAGGAGCTACGGATGTCTGATGTGTCCGTGTCGTTATAGGAGCTACGGATGTCTGATGTGTCCGTGTCGTTATAGGAGCTACGGATGTCTGATGTGTCCGTGTCTTTATAGGAGCTACGGATGTCTGATGTGTCCGTGTCGTTATAGGAGCTACGGATGTCTGATGTGTCCGTGTCTTTATAGGAGCTACGGATGTCTGATGTGTCCGTGTCGTTATAGGAGCTACGGATGTCTGATGTGTCCGTGTCTTTATAGGAGCTACGGATGTCTGATGTGTCCGTGTCTCTGCTGATGCTGCGGATGATGTCTAATGTGCTCGTGTCTCCATAGGCGCTGCGGGTGATGTCGAAGGTGATGCGAGAGTGCTGGTACCACAGTGCCGCCGCGCGTCTTACCGTGCTGCGCATCAAGAAGACCCTCTGCAGCAGCGCCGCCGCTGACGACGCGAAACCTGTCGTCTGAAGGTAACGCGAACCCCGCCATCTGGGGGCAACCCGCAACAACAACAAGGTCAGGGTTGGTTCGAGGGTGTCCCGAAGCGATTCAGAGCCGTCCGAAGTTACCTGCAACGTCGCTCAACTTGCCTTCTGAACGACCACCCTCGGAGACGCTAAACCTTCCCCCTGCGGTAGCTCGCAAAGATCCGAAGGCTCTGGTGGAGGGGTAGCTCTCGGCAGCGTAAACCTGTCTTATGTTTGTTCGCGGCGACGCTAAATCTGCCCTCTGAGGGCAGCCCGCAACCACATTAAAACTTACGTCTGGGGATAGCTGACAAAGACACCGACCCGCTGTCGCACGGTAGTCCGCGGTGACGTCATAGCCTTCGTCTGAAGACGTTCTGAACAACGTGCGTCGGTGCGGAGCGGGGTGAAGATTGGACAAAAGAGGAGAACGCTTGCAGGAGAGTGCGGCCTGTTGGTACACTGTGTACAGTACACGAACGTCAGCGTATTCAGTCACCAGGCCGCTACAGTTCGGATGTAACTGCTTTGTAACAAAGCTCTGCAAGAAACGCCTGTGTGAAGAAAGACGTTGGGTAGAGTCCGCTGGTCTTGTGTGGCGGGGTGGCTCAAGGACCATGCGACGAGCTTGCACGAACGGTGAGTGCTACGTGCGCAGCGTGACTGCGACAGTGCCCTTACTCGAATTATACAGAAGTCTTTGATAGTATAGTATTAGCGCCAGGCCGGGTGTGAGAGTCGTCTGGCTGTTAGGTCAGTAGTGCCCTTACCGCGTTCGTACAACACATGATTTGACTCGTCTGTTTGTTCAGGAAACCGAAACTAGCAGTTTCGTGGGACAGTCTTATCACGAAGCTGATATTTGCCGTGAGCTTCATCCGAGTTGGCAGCAAACACTGCCCGAACCCTTGTGAGCAGTGTGGTCTCAAACGCTACCTTATAACACAGGCATGCCGCATTTGACGCTGACAAGTAATGCCTCCTGACCCCGCGCTGTAGTGTCCTTCTGTGAGCAGGGAATTGTTGATATTTCGAAGTACTCGAGAAAGGCTATACTGTTATTTTGTGTCTGCTCCCTGTGCGCTAAACGAGAGAGCAGCCACTGCTCTCAGCTTGTACTGTAAGCGTGTTGCCTTCACGAAGTGCTGGCATCTGTGTATGTGTCGCTTGCCCAAAAGGAGACAAATCGGCATTTGCGGTGTACGTTGGGCTTGAGAATCCGAGCGTGATAATTTGAGTATACGCCTCGCCGTAGCCGAGAATTGTGTGGACGGCGAAACTTGTTTGTATTGTTTTGTTTTTTTTGTTAAGCTGCACTCGTTCAAAAGCTGCCAATTCTATTTGAATTTCTAAAATATGTGGGCTGACTATTGTCGTGAATGCTACTTGGCTCTCGCCTGCACCTCTGTTAATTATTATTATTGTTTTAAATCTGGCCTTTTCCAGTCATCGGAATAGTGAAACCTAGAAACGTTGGTATTTTTACAGAGTCGTGCTTTGAGCCGTGTACTTGACTGGTCTGTGTGTGGGGTGGTTTGGCGTGGCCGTGACGGTTCTGCCGGTGATGCTCTTGCTGAACTGGAGGCGTGCTGCAGCCTTCTCCAGCGCGGAGCGGCGCACCTTCACTTTGTAGCCGCCAGAGTGGCATTGTAGCGGCTTAGCCGCGGTAGACGATGAGCTGCAGCTGTTGGGCGGTGAAGCTCTTGTGGGCTGAGTATGAGTATTGTGGATATTTTGCAGTCGCAGGTATGGCCGACTTACATTTTGCTAGTGGGATGGTTTCCACCATCTGTTTGGCTGTAAGCTGCAGAAAGGTCGGCTGTTTTTGCGAACGCTCGTCCGCCGTAGGCATTGGCGTTTTTCCCCTGTTTTTTTCTTTTTGATTTGGGAAATTTGCGGGTGTTTTGTAAATGTTCTAATGTGGGCAGTGAAAACTGGGAGTTTTATAAGCCTCGAATGGCATGGTATAATGTCAGTCGGGGTTCTTTTGTAACGTTTAGCTTTTTGTTCATTGTCAGCTCTCGCTCAGTTGCATCCAGTCTGTTACCGAAACTATTGATATTGTTGCGGCCAGTGTAATATCAAAGCAGGGCTTGCCAAAATGTTTGCCTTGTAACTTTTGCAGCTACATTTTTAGCTACACGTGTAATCATGCTGCATGAATCTATCGTGCCGATGGATGTCTTGTATAGGGGAGAACGGGCCAAAGTTCAACTCGCGTGTAAATGGGATGTGCTTCCTTCACAAAGTTACTGACTGACCTCAAGTTTCCTGCGTTGAGAAGCTGGTGCAACTGCCCGTAGCTCATGGTGATTGGAGTGGTTTTTGTGGAGTGTGTATGCTTGGATGTCATAACTACTCCTGAAATGTCTGACGAAGTACATTGCTCCTTTATTATTAGGAGCTTCTAACCTGTGGCTGTTTTTTCAACAAATAAGATCTATCGCTTGCAATTTACTTTTCTATTGAACGCCTCAACAGTATATAATACGCTAGTCGTTCTCATGAAGGGTTTGAGGAGGACCTAGGATCCCCGTCTGGTGATCGCACAATATATGAATGTCACTGTCTACATCTTAGCTGATTTGGCTTCTTTGTAAACGGTCGGCCATGGCCTTGGTGTTTGAGTGTTTTCCAGGCTTGGGTAATCATTTCTTTCCTTTTGCTGAGCTGGCTGGTTTGATGTGTTCGGTGATTTCTCAGGGATTCAGGTATCTTTATTTGGAAAGCGATTGGTTGTAGGTAGGTTTTAGTGGTTTCGGGAGATTTCATTCCTGCAAATTGGGGACTTCAAAACCCTTTTTACGGATGCCCTCCAGCAATTTCCCCGCAGCGAATGTTGGGTCAACGACGCCACGAATACCTTTCGGGATGCCACGCGCGCCACTGCCGCACTGCACCGCAACACGGCTCCAGCCCGCTGCTCAGAAGCATGCAGTGGCGTGCATGTCCAGGCTTGGGATCGGCTCCCCTGAGACGCACCGGCGCTCAATTGTTTTCCCGATGTAGGCGGGCGGGCAACTGACTGGGGAGAGGGTGACCTGAGCGGGGCGGCCGTCCCTGTGCTTTGTGGGACGTTAAACTTTGGCTTCTAAATTAACCCTCCATTGAGGGAGTTGCTCGTTCGGGTGGTGTGGTCGGGGTCTCCGTGACAATTCCCCTCATGACTTAGTGAGACTCCGACTCCAGCAGCCGTACTAGGAACTACTCGAACAAAATTTATAAAAAAAATAGTAAATCCCCTATTTGCGGCCATCCCCCGCACTGAATACATCTTCAAATTGTTCTAAATTATCCCCACCCCATGTTGAGCGAGACCGTGCCCACTGTAGCGGGCTCTTGCGAAATTATGTCACAATAAAATTCTAGGGCATCCAGGACAGTCAATTTATCACACTGTCCACCAGTGATGTGCTCCCCTGTCACACTCCGATAAAGGATACACCCAGCAAGACCACTTGGTGCGTAAAACTCCGAGTCACCAAAATTCACAAACCTGAAGCCCATATCTCCGACTGTTCCGCAGCCGTATACATCAACGGATCTTGGGTAAATGTCACGTGTAGACAGATGGTTTATATGCCTAAGGACACCTCATTCGAGAACCTCCAGGATACGTTGTGGCTTTATACTCATCCAACGAAAGATATGACTTCTTGTGTTGTGCCCCAGCCTTCCGCTACGTCCAAATACTCGCATATCATTACAGAAAGAGGGAGGGGTGATTTAACTACCAAAGGATTGTAAAGGTATCTATGGCTCGCAAACTCTGCCCCCAGTCGGCAGACCTATAAGGGTCAAATCATAATCTCAGGAACCCGCCCACATCCCCTTGAAGAAACAATCCCCCATATTTTGGCATCCATTGACGTCAGATCAAGCAGGGTACCGCCTCAGAATCGCCCAAGAGAGCGCCTCAGCAGCCAAACTGAATCAGAACTTTATTTGTTTTACCCAAACATATTTTTATTTTTAAGACATATATTTGGGACAGTCGCAGTTTAAAGGAAGAGCAGGTACAGTCGCCCCACATGGTGAAGCATTAAATTCATCCGAATATTTGAAATTTGACTTCGAGAAATACAAAACCCGCGTCAACAACATTCACACTTCTCTGACCTCTTCGGCCCTTCGTCAGTGGGCCCAATATGCCCGGTTTTGCTCCCGGGTTGAGCACGGGTACGCTGATATTTGTGCTCTGTCGTCGTTTTTTACGTTCGCAGGCGAAGTCGACAGGAGCGCCCCATTATTTCCCCGCGTGTACGCTCCAGTGCCCGTCATAGGGCCTGTTCCGTCAGGAGCCAGAGCGCTGCCGGCTCTACTGAGTCCACCGGTCATTAGCCCCGTCGACGAGCCGGATGGGTCACCCGCAGCGTCGGTCCCATCACACCCGCCGCAGACACTCCAGTTCTCGACGCGGTCTATCCGGAGAGTGACGGTGCCCGGGGCGCTCGGTAGAGCCGGTAGCGCTCCGGCCCCTGACGGAACAGGCCCCATGACGGAAATCACATCAGTCCCTGACTCTGACCTCAATGGCAGCCGCGGTTCGGAGGCTCCCGAGGTAGTGAATATAAGCACCATTCTGCAGCGTCGCAAGGACCTGCCGAAAGTGCCGGCATGGTTGCAGGGTAAACGGCTAATGGCCTTACAGACCTGCAAACTTCCCGGCCTTCCGCTACGTCCAAATACTCGCATATCATTACAGAAAGAGGGAGGGGTGATTTAACTACCAAAGGATTGTAAAGGTATCTATGGCTCGCAAACTCTGCCCCCAGTCGGCAGACCTATAAGGGTCAAATCATAATCTCAGGAACCCGCCCACATCCCCTTGAAGAAACAATCCCCCATATTTTGGCATCCATTGACGTCAGATCAAGCAGGGTACCGCCTCAGAATCGCCCAAGAGAGCGCCTCAGCAGCCAAACTGAATCAGAACTTTATTTGTTTTACCCAAACATATTTTTATTTTTAAGACATATATTTGGGACAGTCGCAGTTTAAAGGAAGAGCAGGTACAGTCGCCCCACATGGTGAAGCATTAAATTCATCCGAATATTTGAAATTTGACTTCGAGAAATACAAAACCCGCGTCAACAACATTCACACTTCTCTGACCTCTTCGGCCCTTCGTCAGTGGCCCAATATGCCCGGTTTTGCTCCCGGGTTGAGCACGGGTACGCTGATATTTGTGCTCTGTCGTCGTTTTTTACGTTCGCAGGCGAAGTCGACAGGAGCGCCCCATTATTTCCCCCGCGTGTACGCTCCAGTGCCCGTCATAGGGCCTGTTCCGTCAGGAGCCAGAGCGCTGCCGGCTCTACTGAGTCCACCGGTCATTAGCCCCGTCGACGAGTCGGATGGGGTACCCGCAGCGTCGGTCCCATCACACCCGCCGCAGACACTCCAGTTCTCGACGCGGTCTATCCGGAGAGTGACGGTGCCCGGGGCGCTCGGTAGAGCCGGTAGCGCTCCGGCCCCTGACGGAACAGGCCCCATGACGGAAATCACATCAGTCCCTGACTCTGACCTCAATGGCAGCCGCGGTTCGGAGGCTCCCGAGGTAGTGAATATAAGCACCATTCTGCAGCGTCGCAAGGACCTGCCGAAAGTGCCGGCATGGTTGCAGGGTAAACGGCTAATGGCCTTACAGACCTGCAAACTTCCCGGGTCGGGAAGGATTACTGCCGCAGTAGAGGGGAAAGGCAATCAGTGCTGTAGTGTATAGCAACAGGTCGGCCTTCCGGGAGGATGTCCGCTACAACAGCGGTGCTATTACTGGCTGCCACCCGAAAATGATGGACGGGGTAAGTTAACAGTATAGAGGAAATTGCATCGAAGTAATAGTCAGTGGTGGACTACGGCGCTTAGCCAAGTTTGGGTCTGAGCAGCTCGAAATATCGAGATGTTTTAGTGAGATTTCGCTGGACAAAACGGATTCTCATGCCAAGGAAACCAACGGAACATTGCCTTTCACACCATTATTACGGATCCGGCACATTCACTCACACAACCATACACCAAACAATGACTCGCCTCACGAAACCAGTTACGTGGACAGACAGCATACGCTGGATCCTATCCTGACCTGAAACACCAGGGGACGCGCTCGCGATAGATGATGGGGCATATGGGTGGAAAATCCGAAGGGCTGTGGGTCATGACCCCATCCCCGAATTTTGGGTTTCCCATTGCCTTTGTATAGGGCTTGTATTGCTATGTTGTAAGGCAAAGTCTTGGAGGCCGAATCTCTGTATTTGCGAACGCATGCGGTTTATATACGTCCACAGGACAAAGCCGTACCCCCGCACACGTGTCGGTGTGCGCTGCGCCCGAGATCCCGTCGCTCGGGCTGGCGCGTGGGGGTGCACGCCTGGCACGTGGTGTGTGCGGTGGTTCGCGTGCGGTAGTAAAGGGGTGCAAGGTATAACATGATAAAATGCAATATAACAGCTGTGCCAGCGCTAACCCACCCACAAACCCCTGGATCCACTTGCGGATCCAGAGGGGGCCAATGGGCCATGGCCCCCAAAATAGCAAATTTGTGGCGATTTTCTTCAAAAACACTGTTTTTACGATCCCCCCCGCCCAAACAGCGCTCCTGCGACTGCCAGTGCTGGGATCGAGAATATATCTCCTGCCATGGATGGGAAGAGCCCGTTTCGTTCAGTGATGACATGCGCAAGAATTCTCCAGATTTTAGAGGACTTATCTTATGTCCATTCCTTGGTATCCTCTAGCCTTGACCAATGAATAAAAGTAGGATTGTGGAAATCATAATTTTAATAGCAATTTCTGACCAATGCTATATGTTAATACAAGAAATAACATCTGTGGATTTTCTATTCTTCTCGTCGATTAGTGAACACAAAATCAAGCGATAGATTTAGAATGAGTAATTTCGCTGTAGACAAAAAATGGGCGGGTGGATTTGAAGAAGAAAACGTCATGGAAAATATATACGTGGTGGAGAAGAGATGATGGGCGCTGCTGCTCCTGTGTGAAATGATTTTTGCGTTTATAATCAAGCAAGGGGGACGGAACTCTATATGATATTACTGTCTAGGTATGTACCGTGGATAGTTTTAGATTGAACTGGATCAGTGACGGATCTAGGATTTCGTTAAGGGGGGGCCCAGGCTCGGAGGGCGCCGAACCTGGGGGCGCCGAACCTGAGGGGCGCCAATTTCAGTGGCGGATCTAGCCGGTCGGTTTGGGAGGAGCAAACCAAAGTCGAAAAGCAAAAAAAACGTCACGCAGTAAAAAGCTGCGCTTACCAATATCACTTGCCCGTAGAATTTTGGGTATTTGAGGCGAAAAGCCAAAAAAACTTCACGGGGTGAAAAATATGGGCTCGAGATACTTCTTCCTATCCAAGGCTGGCTATACTATGACTTGCTATACTATGGAGGTCTGGCTATACTATAACTGGGAATTATTGATATTTACTCCATGATTCTGATGAAGGGCTGTGCCCGAATATATAATCTTCAGTGTTTTTATATTTCCGGATTCGAGGGGACAGGCCAGGGAACATCTTATCAACCTATGTTCTGTTTGAAGTTGAGAGTTGGAACACCAAAATCTTGCTTATAAACTAAGAAGGAGTAAGGGAAAAAAGGAGGTCGATCGCTTTGGGGGCGAAAACGCAGTTTTGCCCCGAACTTTTCGCTTGGGGAATGCCTTTTTCCCCTCCCCCCTTGGATCCCCCACTAGCCAATTTAACACCCAAAAGGCGGCCAGTGTCAATGAAGAACGCGTTTAAAAAAGGATTTGTAAATGCTTATTTTCATGAAAGCTTCCTCTCAGTGAGGACATGTTCACGTTTACCATCAAGCATATTTCGAGCCAGCTAACGACTGGTACCGTGGTAGAAAATGCTGAAAGCACCCACTGACACTAACTGAAGCACGATGAGCAAATAATATAGTTATATTTCCGATCGTCCACAAAATGAAGCCGTTACGGCCTTGAGCGACGCTCCCGCCACTCCGACAGAACCACAAGCGACACTCATGGCGCAGGAACAAGGAGAAAGAAACGACTAGGGTCATTTCGATAGTGATAGGGGCATGAATGCCGGCAGTAACGATAAACAGGAAGGTGACGATATTGTAGACGGTGAGGTCCAATATCCATGGATTAAGGTAGGACACGGAGGTCATCCATTGGTGAGTGGGATGGGAACAACTCCAGGGATCAATTTGGCACCCACCCGAGCTGATTGTTCATCCCAACCCAACACGGTGGCAGCACACCAGAGCCTTACCAAAACCAGACAAAGCAAAGGCAAGAAAGTCCCGAAACTAGACTTGAACGTGCACGGTCCCCAACAGTCTACAGAGGAGGAGACAGATCCTGAACACCAGTCCCCACTGACTCCTGTGGGTTTGGTTTCCCAGGAAGTCAGAAAGCTGGACAGTTTCTCTCACACTCTAGCTGGCCATTCCAAATCATCAAAAGGTGCAGGAACTGAGGACCCAAATAATTGTAAAGGTGGCCCCAACAAAGTCTGTGGAGAAGTAGTCACTGACAATGATGACGGAATCCAGTGTGACAAATGTTCACAGTGGTACCATGCTGGATGTCAAGAAGTCCCAAAGATGGCCCTGAAGGCAGTTGACAAACATCCCATACTGACATGGTTATGTCATGAGTGCAAAATATGGCTCAAGGTCCAGAATCGTGAGGATGATGCTCTCTCCCAGATCCAATCAAGAATAGACACTCTGGAGGAGAAAATTGTCTCCCTGGCTTCTGGCCTCCAAATCCCAAACCCCGAAGCCTGTGCTAAACATCTGTGCAAAGAAGTGGAAGAAAGGATGGGTCGTCTGGACGAGATGCTTAAAAAATCATGCTAAATCCATGACTGAACACACCAAGCTGATGGAGAGAGGCTTGAAAGAAAGTCTTGAATTCAAGTCATCTTATGCTGACATTGTGAGAGGCAACTGTGACAAAGTGGTGGAGACAGTTTCCAAAAAAATGGAATCCTCTCAAGCCCATCAACCAATAATGTCTAACAGGGATGGCCATACCATATCTGGTGTTGTTGATGATATCATTGACAAGGAAAAAGGAGGCGCAATCTTGTGGTGCACAATCTTCCAGAGAGAGCTAGTGGAAATGAAGTAGGAACCATTCAAGATGATGGTAAAACATTTGTGGGCCTGATTAAGGAAGTCTTCAGGCTGAATGTTCGTGTAGGAAAGATGTTCCGGGCCGGAAAAGCAACCCCAAACAGACCTCGCCTGCTCATTGTAACACTAGAAGATGAACAGACCAAACACGACCTCCTGAAGCTGGCCCCACAGTTGCGAACAAGTGTTAAGTGGGGTAATATCTACCTCAGTCCAGATCTTACATGGAGGGAGCGACAAGAAAATAGAGCCCTGCGTGATGAGCTTCGACAGCGCAAAGCAAATGGAGAAGAAGACTTTGTAATCAGGCGCAATAAGATTGTGTCCAAAGCAAGGCTTGAAATCCAACGTCAACCTCATGCCTCTCCTCAGCTTCCTACACATGCACCTTCGACAACTGTCCAAGTTGCAGCTCAAGCCCCTATAGCATTCCCTCCCCAGGCTGAACATGTGACTAGTCAGGCCGATAGTGACCCTTCAGGTTCCACTGGTCCAACCGAAGATGGCTCAACCACTTCCCAACTAGTGCACAGTAATGAGCCACCTGTGCATGCCACCCGCATGCCTCCCAATGGTACCAGGGTCCCATCTGGAGACAGAGCACAGAGTGTCCAGACCAACCACTGACAACCAAAGGATTGGAGGGCCGAACTGGGAGTCAGAGTTCTATACACAAACACAGACCAATTTCTAAATAAGAGGGACACTTTATGCACGCACATAGCAGGCAATGAACCCGACATCATGATTTTTACTGAAATTATACCTAAGGCACAGGTTCTTCCTATTTCTCCTGCACTTCTGACAGTACCAGGCTTTGTGAGCTACACTAACTTTGACCCCGATCAACCTCATCTAGGATCATCTGGAACTAGAGGTGTGGCCATACTTGTGAAAGGGTCCCTCAAAGCAAGTGAAGTAAAACTTCCAGGCTTTTCAGGAATAGAACACTTGTGGGTCCAAGTCAGACTTAAAGGTACAGATCAGCTGATGATTGGGAGCATCTACAGGAGCCCATCATCTCAAGACCAGGTCTCAATGTCTGCCCTAACTGGACTGTTTCAGGCAGTTTGTGGAACCCATCCATCCCATCTCCTTATTGGAGGAGACTTTAACTTGCCACAAATAGATTGGAACAGTATGCTTTCCTCTGCTCCACCAGCACATATCTCACACATTTTCATTGAGCTCTTGCAGGATAGTTTCTTGTACCAACATGTAAACCAGTCCACTTGGTTTAGGCCCCAGCTTGCTCCCTCGGTTCTTGACCTTATTATCACTAATGAACCTGACATGATAGCCAACTTGAGTTATCTGCCACCACTCGGTGCTAGCGACCACCTTATATTGGAATTCACATACTGCTGCTACACAGCCCCTATTGCGCCACTGAAGGCTAAGCTCAACTTTCGGAGGGCAGACTTCCCGCAGCTTCGCCACCTCCTCCATGATATGGATTGGAGTGATCTTGACCAATTGGAAATAAATCAGGCATATGATCTCTTTCTTGCGAAGTTGGGAGATATTATCAAAGAGTGCATTCCTAGCATTAAAACCAAGACCAACCCTAACAAGGTTTACATAACTAGGGAAGCCACCTGCCTCAAGAGAAAGAAAAACAAAGCCTGGTACGACTACAGGAAATGCAGATCCGAATTTGACAAACCTCTCCTTTTTGCCAGATATTCAGTCTTGCGGAATAATTTGCGCTCCCTCACCCGCAAGCTTCTGTACAAACACGAGGAGATGTTGGTTGGCTGCCTCAAAGAAACAGTTAAACCTTTTTGGCGTCACGTCCACTCTAAACTCAAAACCAAGTCGAGGGTGGATGACCTCATCGACAGCCAAGGCCACCTACACAATGTTGACGTCGATAAAGCCAACCTCCTCAACAACTATTTCTCATCTGTGTGGACCATTGAGAATCTTGCTTTCCTCCCACCATTTGAAGAGAGATACAGTGGCCCGCCTCTGCAGAGCATTACTATTACATCCGAACTGGTCTGTAAGAAACTCCTCTGTCTGAAACCAACTGGCTCCCCGGGACCCGACTACCTTCACCCCCAGGTTATGAGAGAAGCAGCTTTCCAGCTGTCAGCTCCTCTGGCAGCTCTATTCCGTCGATCCCTGGACACAGGAATACTTCCCAAGGTGTGGAAGCAGGGATCTGTGGTACCCATCTTTAAGAAAGGTGACAGACAGTCACCGGGAAATTATAGACCTATTAGTTTGACATCTGTAGCTTGCAGAGTGCTTGAGTCTGTGATTCGTGACCAACTGGTGCTCCATATGTCAACAAACAACCTCTTCTCAACATCCCAACATGGCTTCCGCCCAGGCAGGTCTTGTGACACCCAGCTTCTCGAGGTTATGGACGACTGGACCGGGTACTTGGAAGATGGTCAGCCTGTGGACAGTGTCTACCTAGACTTTCGCAAGGCGTTTGACACTGTGCCACACACAAGACTCATCTGCAAGCTGCGAGGGTACGGTGTGCAGGGGAAGCTTCTGGCCTGGATCCGTAGTTTCCTGACGGACCGTGAACAGAAGGTTGTAGTGGGTGAAGACACATCTGGATGGGCTCCAGTGGCCAGCGGCGTCCCGCAGGGGTCTGTGCTGGGCCCAGTATTATTTCTTATATATATTAACGACCTTCCCGACGTAGTCCAAGCTCAGACCAAGATCTTTGCCGACGACACAAAAATATACGCACCATGTAACGGACCAGCCCCATCTGAAGTACTCCAGGCAGACATCGAGCGGGTAATGAAATGGTCCGAAACCTGGCAACTTCCATTCAACCAAACCAAATGCACAGTACTCCATTTAGGACCCAACAACAACCACCACCGATACCTCATGGGCGCCACAAACCTTCTGGTCTCCACGGTTGAGAAGGACCTCGGTGTTCGAGTTGACTCTGATTTGAAGTTCCGCGACCAAGCAGCGTCAGCAACAAAAAAGGCAACCAGATACTAGGTTTGATTAAAAGATCCTTTCGCAAAATTGATTTGACAACACTCCCGATTTTGTACAAGACACTGGTGCGCCCACATTTGGAATATGGCAACCTGACCTGGGGACCATTCAATAGATGCGACCAGAAGATGATTGAACGAGTCCAGAGGAGAGCCACAAGAATGGTCCGAAGCATTCGGCATAAACCTTACAATGAGCGTCTGCAGGAACTAGATCTTCCATCGCTCTACTATAGGAGAAGACGGGGCGACATGATCAGGGTGTATCAAATCCTGCACACCTCCCTGGATGTTGACCCTGCCAGATTCTTCTCGGTCGACAGATCCGCTCGAACAAGAGGCCACCAGCTGAAACTTATAAAACCAAGAGCTCATTCTCGCTCCCGGCGTAACGCGTTTGGAGTTCGTGTTGTGAACGACTGGAACAGCCTTCCCGCTGAGGTTGCCTGCGCCCCTTCAACTATTGCGTTCAAATCGAGGCTAGATGCTTTCTGGATCGATATAAAATATCACATCCCCGACACAGACTAGGATCAAAACACCACACTAGAGCTCGTTGTGACCGGACTTCATAGGCCTTAACTGGCCTCCAATCTCCGTTTTCTACTAGGTACTAGGTACTAGGTATATTCGGTCATGGTAAAAACTGAGGTGTCGTATCCACCACCTCCACTTATCACAGTTGTCCTGGCTAACGGCTCAATACTGAAATACCCTATTGACGCTAACCTGAGCTTCAGGCCGCAGAACCTCTGCGGGCCTGGGCCACTGAGTTTTTGTTGACTTCGATGAGTTTATATCGAGTCCCCTCAGCTGATTTGGGACCGCTTTAGTTAACCAGGCTCTCACACTGAGCTTGAAACCTATATGTCGCCGCTGAAGCCAGCTTTTTGGGCCCTTTTATTGATATAGGGGCCCCCTCAACCGGTCCTGGGCCCTCTGAGCTAAAAGCTGGATCTCTGAGCTCTGAGCCCCAAGCTGGATTAGTGTCCCTTAACCCTAATTCCGTCAGGCTCCCGGCTACCCCTATTTCCGGCAAGGGGGGCAATATCGGCCCCCCTAAGATCTCGTAATCTAACCGGCCGATTTTGAAAATTCAAAGTGTCATAGATTCCTCTGCTGCTAAACTTTATTTTGAAAAAGAAAATTTCAAAAATATTTTTTAGGAGAAGGTCGTGCAAAATATACAATTTTTGTGTATTTTTTTAGATTTTCCATAACCCTTGTCTCTGTTGTACGATTTTCACAAAACTAGTTCAGATTTAAAAATAATTGACCCAAAATTTTCATATACTCGAGTTACGCAAAAATTCGAAATTCAATGGCAGTTCCAGGACCAGGACTATGAGGGGAAATATATACAACCTAAAAAGTTTTTGTTACGCGGATTAGAAGCCGTCATATACTGCTTGGCATCTTTGACACATAAATAAATGAGAAAAAAGTGAAAAACTCATCAGGGGCGGATGCAGTAAGGTAAAACAGTGGGGTAAAATACATACCAACAATATGCGAATGGTATGCATGAGTATATTAGTCCCTCGACTAGTTGAAATTTAATTTCTGATAATTTTTACCCTCCCATGGCAGCTCTGGGAAAGGGGGTGACATAGGCGGATCAAGGACTCGTCGTGGGGGGTGGGGGTGATTGGAAACACATTTTCAATATACAACGATATTGAGTCGCGGCGGTGATACTGGCTGGGAATATACATTTTGAAAATGTGTAGTGACTGGACACGCCTCTGGTAATCTAGAATTGGGTTATAACTATTTTGAATTTTCATATACCCAATTGTATTCGCCCTGGCACGGCTGTAAGCAGTCTTCTCACTTACTAACGTTTAGTCCTTCTTGGTAACATTCCCCCCATTTTGAACTGCTGTAACCGCCCCTGATGAATACAAATAGTGACAATTGTGAATGCACTATCATCTCACATAAAAAATGATATAATAAAACCATATAACTGGTATCAGGATCAGCAGAGACGGCTTCCTTTTACAAAAAACCCATCGCATACGATAATACTTGGTTTGTGGATAAAACCTCCCCAAAAACTCAGCCATAGCTCCGCCCCTGGTAAATATATAATCTTGAAAATTTCAGAAAACCTGCCTGTACTAGTTTTAGGAAAAGTCAGGAAGTTTCAAAGTTCTATCGCAAGCCGTTTCGGAGATATTCTCGAAAAACCTGAAGGGGTGCAATATTAGCCCCCTGCCGGAAATAGGGTTAAGCTGGTCAGGGTCCCCTGGGCTGGTATTGTTTTCATTTAACTGATATAGATCCCTTCAGCTTGTTTGGGGCCCGTTGTGCGTATCTGGGCACTAGTTCGTCGAGGCACCCAGCTAGTCTGGCCCTATTAGTTTAATGGGCCTTCTGAGCTTCTGCAGGTTCCCCTCAGAGTGTCTGGGCCCCATGAGTTGAAAATTGGACCCCCTGGGTAAGTTTTGGGTTCTTGAGCTTATTTAGAAACCGTTTAAATAGGTAGGCACCCCACGCTGGTCTTGAGAATCCTGTGTTGGCGCTGAGGTCAAATGAGCTCGTCGGGGGCCCTTATCTGGGGCCCCCTTAACTGGCACGGACCCCTCAGCTGATTTTGGAGACCCAAAATCCCGCCTACCGGATTCCACCCACGCCAGATTTCCTGACTCCCTGAGGGCCCCTGGGGGCCATTGGGGATTTTTCCCGCGATCAGCGCTAGGGCCCCTCCCCGAGACAAAGCTTACAACATGTCTCTGTGTATATACTCTAGCATCTGCCAGAGTTGAGCTAGAATCATTTTTAGGCACACTTCGCTTCCTCTCGTTACGGCGAATCATCAAATGATGCATAATATGACTATACTAGGTCAAAACATAAAAATGACCTGACCTAAGGCTAGGTCAAGGTCGTCATCTAGCCTAGCATAGTCAGTATGCATATGAATCAACTCACAATAGCAATAAAAAATGGTATCAAAATACGGGTTTTATCAATATTTCCTGCAAAGCAATTAACCTAAGTCTTAAAACCTGCTTAGGAAGCCCCAGATGAACTCTCAGAGGTAACATGTCTAAACTTGCAACATGAACCGATAAAGAGGCCTAGGATACCATGATTTGGGGAATCCGAAGGTATTCCAAGCGGCATCTGCAGACATAGAGCAATTTTTCGGCAAATTTCCGTTTTACCCCATGCATTTTCAATGGAGAGGTCATGATTCGTACCTGTCCCTAGGCCATCGATGGGAAAAATCCCGCAATAAATGTATTAGTACTTTTTGGGCCCATTATATGGTACAAGTTTGAATTCGATAGATTCACCCTTTTCTTACTTACGCCAACTTAAACATTTTTTGGGGTGAGGTCACTTGACCTGCACTGGTGACCTGACCTGAGATGACGCAACCTTAAATTTTGAGGGAAAGTTGCGGAATTGATCAATGATAAGGTGTGACAAGTACTGTGTCGCTTCGCGCCGACGTTTTTTCGTGCCACTGGGAGACCTCGAGGGGGTGTTCAAGCACCCCCACCCAACGGGCCGGAACGCAGCACAACCCAACATATTATGCCTAATTTACGCTATAACTAGCGCTGTGCCCAAGCTTACCAATGACCTTTGATCAAGCCTTGATCATCAAGGCCAGTGACCTTTAAAATTGACCTGTAACCTTGATCTAAACACTGAATAACCTTTACTCTGATATAATAGCATACGTCATAATAAGAATCGTAACATTATGCAACGCCATTTAGGGGCTGTCCAGGAGTACCTGTGCTCATCAGGGACACCTATGCTCTCTGGGGGGGGCCTTTGCTTCGATGAGGCACCTGTGCCACCCAGGGGCGCCTTCGCTCCCCAATGGACGCAACCTAGC
This sequence comes from Lepas anatifera, assembly GCA_034440635.1. NCBI lineage: Eukaryota > Metazoa > Arthropoda > Thecostraca > Lepadidae > Lepas > Lepas anatifera. Next base: position 943,377 of record JAOTON010000231.1, on the reverse strand, counting down.
TATCCAGGGGCATCTTTGCTGTTCCGGGGGTGCCTTTGATACCCAGTGCCCAAGGGGAGCTTTTTCTTATCCAGGTTCACCATGGTATTGAGGGGCTTATTTTTATTCAAGGTAACCTATACTACCCAGTGGCGCCTACCCTATGCAAGGGGCGCTTAGGCTATCCAGGGGGCGGCAATTTGCTATGCATAGGGCGCCCTTATGCTCTCCATGGGCACCTCATTCAGAGGGTGCCTCTGATATTCAGGGGCGCTTTTCCTATCAGCAGGGTACCTGTGCCATCTTGGGGCTATTCTTATCAAGGGACGCTGCTGTTATTCAGGAATACCTACACCACTGTCGAGGGTCGCCTTTGCTACCCAGAGGCGCCTTTCCTTCTTAGGAAACTTGGCGCCCGTGCTTTAAGGAGTGCTGGCATCGATTGATTGCTCTATTATTGGGCTTAGGTGCACGTGAACCTTGAGCTCATGTAGCGCCCATATTGTTGCCAAGAAATGCTTATGCTATCAAAGGGCGCCTTTACTATCCAGGGCCGCTGTTTTATTCAAGGCAGTCTGTTCTATCCACGGGCATCTGATATTTCGGGGGCGGTGCCTAGGTTATTCAGGAGGCGGTTTTTTTCTCCACAGGGGCGCACTATTCCCCTCAGGCAGGGGCGCAACTTTATGTTTTCGATTGGGGGGCACCCGGCTCGAAAGGGGGCCCGTACATGATGGGGGGCCCGTACATGATGGGGGGCCCGTATTTTTTAATGAAAATGTGACCGAAAAAACGTATTTTCGACCGTTTGTTGTCGAAAACTGACTGCAAAGGTTAAATAACAATTTTTAGCGCGCTATTCGTCACTGTTTCTGATTTGCACTATTTAGCCCAAAAAGTAGTCAGAAGACCCAATCTTTTGAACGAGCTGCCAAACTATGTAAGGATATTGGACAAGTAGGTGTCTACTTTTCGTCTTTGTCGTCCACGTGGATGCTCTCCTCCGGAGGTACAACGGGATCAGCCCCGGACGACGCAGGAGGGATGGATGCTGGAGGGTCTTTTAGCAAACGGGATCCGGCTGATGGCCTAGCCGAGGAAGGCAATGATCAGGAAAAGAAGGATTGGAATTACAGCCTTACTTTACCGTTTTGCTGGAAACTATACACATTGCACTTTTCCGAGTTAGTTTTAAATTGGGGTTTTAATTTTTGCGGTCGATGAATGAACGTAGCTTGCGAAGTACCAAAAATAGTAGTGATATGAACTACTTTAAGTGGACGCGTATGTTGCAGGAGATTAAATGCAAATGTGATCGGGGTCATTCTATAACAGTTCGCAAAATTAGCAAGACGATTCTAGATTCATAGTTTACCTGAAAAATGTACAAAATTTGGGTAGTTTTGCCAGAGCAGCCCCTCGGTATTGAATGTTCTTTGTTTTACGCTTTTGTGCACCCGACTTATGTTTATACTGTCCAACCATTTTAACATTCACACCTGGAACGAAATTGCATTATCGCGAATAGTTTGATACAAATGGAAGGTAGAGATCGAAGTGCGAAATTCCTTTATCAGCGGGGAAATCGAACCTACTGATATTTATGTTACATGATCAAGACACCTTTTTTCTGATCCATTCACATTGCCAGTTCATGGCATTGTACAACACTGGGTACCGGTCAAGGGGTACTATGAATAGGTGGTACTGCCTATTTCCCTTTATAATCCTCATATAGGATCAGTACAAAAGGAATGGGGGCCTAACATTTTCACGCCCCATCCATTTTCCCCGAATGTTGCATGGGACCGGCCGCACGTTGCCCTGGGAAAACCACAGGGGCCCGCAAGCATGGCAGGGGGCCGGTTTCGGCAACAGGGAGCACGGATACACCACCTGGGGCACGAAACTGCTCACAAATAAGGAACTGCAAATACGCGACTAACACAACAGCTTCAGTCTCTGCACGATATTCTTAGACCACAAGGGGCCCAGACAGACCACATAGGGCCTGAGCACACCAAAGGGGCCGGGCAGACCACAGGAACCCAGAAAACCATAGGACGCCGGTAAACCCAAAAGGGGCCCGAGCAGACCACACACAGCCAGCAATTTGGCTGGACTCTGCCCTATATATGCTGGGCTTTGACTGGGCAGAGCCCGCGTACATGGGCTCAGCCCAGGTCCGGCTCCGCTCCGTCTGGGCAGAGCCCATGGTCAAGCAAGACCGGGCTCTACCGCTCGGGCAAGTTGTCATCCCCCGACCTAATGTCGGGCTCAGCCCGAGTCTATGTGACTCAGCTATGAGTCTTAGGGCTCGGGCAGAGCCCGACCTAGCCCGCTCTGGGCCCGGTCGAAATTGCTGGCTGGGCAGCGGGCCCGGGCAGACCACACGGGGCCTGGACAGATGAAAGGACCCGGGCAGACCACAGGGACCCGAGCTGAACACAGGGGCCGGGCTAACCACAGAGGGGCCCCAGTCTGGAAAGTATGGCAGCAGACCTGACGAGTCCGCACCAGCCTTGTAGATTTTTCCGCACCACCAGCAGCCTAAAATTCACACCAAGCATTGGTGAGAAATTTCACTGACCCGGAAATTTCGATGCTTTTACCAGTTTCTCCCTTCTCAGATCTCTGTGGGTGTTTGATTTGAGCTCCCTCGCACCATACAGCAAAAGTGGGCACTTGTTTGCTCCAAAGTTCGAACCACCTGAAGGGTGTCCGCACCACGAGATCTCGCCAAAAGTGCCATACTCTGCAGACTGGGAGGGGCCCGGGCAAACCACAGAGGGCCCGCGCAGACAAAAGGGGCCCTGAACGGACAAAAGGGGGTCCGCAGAGGCCACACAGACGCCCGGACAGGCTTAAAGGGTTCCGGGAAAACCACAGGAGGCCCGGGCAGACCACAAGGGGCTCGATCAGAACAAAATGGGCACTAGCAGACAAGGGGTCCGTGCAGACCAAATGGTACCCGGCCAGTCTGCAAAGTATGGCAGCAGGCCAGACGAGTCGCACCAGCCATCCAAAATTATCGCACCACCAGCCTAAAAATTCTCACCAATGTGCCAGATACTAGGGAGAAAAACGCACACATTCCTACCCACACGATGCAATACTACCTCTCTTATTAGTTAGTTAAGGACTTTTTATAAAGCACCCTCCTGTGTCTTCCTAACTATTCAGTCATTATTTTTTTTTAGTTTTCAGTGTCAACTTCCTCGCACCAGTCTTGTAAATTCGCACCAGGCTGATAAAATTCGCACCACTCGCTCCTGTCTCCAAGGGCACTCGCACCGACGAGATCTCGTCGAAAATGCCATACTTTGCACACTGGGGCCCGGGCGGACCACAGGGGACCGGACAGGCCACAGGGGGCCCGATCAGACCAATAGGGGCCCGGGATACCACAGGGGGCCGCATGGCAAGCATGGCAGAGGCTGGTTGCAGTTACACGAACCGCATCCATGGCAGGCCCGTCTGCATCCACAGGGTATTAACTACTAGGAGTAGGGACCCGGCTGCAGCCACCAGGGGGCGGGGCGAATGGGGTGGCCACCAGGGGGGGCGAATGGGGCAGCCACCCCTTAAACCCAAGAGCCCCTGAGGACGAAATGCCGCCCCCAAACCCTCCCCTCCCCCAGGATGCGACGATTGGTCGCCCTTTGGGTGAAAAGTGCGCTCTTCGGGTGGCTAAGTGCCGCCCTGTCCCCTGAGGCTTTGCCCCTCCCCTCCCCTTACCCAAATTCTAGATACGTCACTGGCGGCCATAGGGGGCAAAAGATTCTCCAAGTCTTGGTATTTAGCCATCAGGGGAGCCGGACAGGGGATCATCACTCATTAGGGATTCAGCCCGACAGGAGCTAATAGCAAACAATCACTTCACTTGCCATTCAACACTGCGCATCGGAGCACGATTTGGATTGACACGAAAAGCCCAAACGTAAAATCCAAATCAGAGCCTAACGAAACTTTTCCAGAGTAGACAAAAGCCGATTGAATTATAAGCATGCCAATTTTACTGTTCAAGGCAAACTTTGTGCAAATAATTCGCCCCGGCGAATGCGACAAGAGAGCCAGGAGCATGCCTTAGCTTCCTTCGCGCTGCGCTGACAAGCCCGGGAAATTAAGAGGCTACCATTCGCCGGCGGACGCACATTATTTAACCCAGATTTGACGACAAGATTTGATACACTTTTTGACAGACAAATTTAAGAGACTTAAATTTGTCTGTATTTAAAATTCCACTAGAACAAACAAAAATGGAAAACTTCATGCACATTTCTGACAAAATGCGTAGAAATATATCAATGAAGAAAAGTAGTGCCGGCGGAAAGATGCAAAAATAACAAACATGTCAATTTATTAAACCAGTACTTATCGGAACGGGCCCGGCTGCGCACGGTGGGGGGTGGTAAACTACAGGGGGTCGTAAGCAAGGCAAGGAGCCCGGCTATAGTCAGAGGAGGTCTGGGTAGCCCAGAGGGAGCCTGAAATTATAGCACGGGTTCCCGGATACAGCGAAGTGGGAGGAGTGGAATCAGGGGCGGATTCAGGCCGATGGTGGGGGAGGGGGCAACGGGGCCCCAAATCGTGAAAAAAACACATGGTTTTTGTTTGAAGAAATTCCGTAAAAATTGCTAAAATCGGGGGATTTGGGGAGGGCATCAAATCCCCCAATTTTACCTTTACCCCCCCCCTGGATCCGCTAGTGCTGTGGTTCCTTGCAGACCACAGGGACACGGACAAACCATAGGAGCCCGGGCAAATTGCAAGGGGCCGGGCAGACCGCAGGGGGCTGGGTAGACCACAGGGGGCCCGAGCAGACCACAGAGGGCCCGGGCAGACTAAAAGGAGCCCAGACCGCCCACAAGGGGCGCGGGCAGACCACAGGGGCCCGGGCGGACCACACAGGACCCAGGCACACTACAAAAAGCCCTTACCACCTACAAAGGCCCCGGGCAGACTAAAAGGGGCCAAGGCAGAATACAAGGAGCCCGGTTGCAGTCACAGAGGAACCAAAAATGTCCCGAGACTGCCAGAAATAGGGCCCCGGATGCAGTCAAAATGGGCCTGAGAATATCGTTAGGGGCCCGTTTGCGGACACAGCGATTATGGGTGGCCCTAAAGGGGACCGCACCCAAGCAAGCATGCCAGGGAGCCCGACCGCAGCCACAGCAAGCCCAGATAGACCACGGGGCCCCGCACTCATGGCAAGGGCCCGTCCGTGGCATTAGAGGACCCGCGCCTCCTGGACCACAGGGAGCCCGGTTGCAGTCACAGGTCCCGGTTGCAGTCACAGGGGGCCCGGGTGGATCACAGGCGCCCAGTTGCGGTGACAGGGGCTCGGGCGGATCACAGAGGGCTCAGTTGCAGTCACAGGAGCCCGCGTGGATAACAGGGGGCCGGGTGGATTCCAGAGGCCCGGTTGCAGTCACAGGTGGCCCGGTTGGACCACAGGGAATCCGTTTGCAGTCACAGGGGGCCTGGGTGGATCTCAGGGGCCCGGTTGCAGTCAAAGAGGGCCCATGTGGATCACATGGGGCCCAGGATGGATCACAGGGGGCCCCAGGTGGATTACAGGGGGCCCGATTGCAGTCACAGGGGGCCCCGGGTGGATCATAGTGGGCCCGGGTGGATCACAAAGGGCCCGGTTGCAGTCATAGGGGCCCGGTTGCAGTCACATAGTGCATGTTTGCAGTCACAGGGGCCCCGAGTGGATCACAGATGGCGCGGTTGCAGTCCCAGGGGGCTCGGGTGTATCACAGAGGGCCCGGTTGCAGTCACAGGGGGCCGGGTGGATTACAGGGGGCCCGGTTGCAGTCACAGGGGGCCGGATGGCTCACAGAGGGCCCGTTTGCAGTCACAGGGGACCCAGGTGGATCACAGATGGCCCGGGTGGATCTTAACTGGCCTGGTTGTAATCCCAGGGGGTCCGGTTGCAGTCACAGAGGGCCCGGGTGGATCACAGGGGGCCCGGTCGCAGTCACAGGGGGCCTCAGTGAATCATAGGGGGCCCGGTTGCAGTCACAGGGGCCCCGGGTGGATCACAGATGGCCCAGTTGCAGTCACAGGGGGGCCCGGGTGGATGACAGGGGGCCCGGTTTCAGTCACAGGTGGCCCGGTTTGACCACAGGGAATCCGTTTGCAGTCACAGGGGCCCGGGTGGATCTCAGGGGGCCCGGTTGCACTCAAAGAGGGCCCGTGTGGATCACAGGGGCCCAGAATGGATCACATGGGGCCCCGGGTGGATCACAGGGGGCCCCAGGTGGATTACAGGGGGCCCAGGTGGATCAAAGTGGGCCCGGTTGCAGTCACAGAGTGCCTGGTTGCAGTCACAGGGGCCCCGGGTGGATCACAGATGGCCCGGTTGCAGTCACAGGGGGCCCGGGCGTATCACAGGGGGCCCTGGCGTATCACAGGGGGCCCGGTTGCTGTCACAGGGGGTCCGTTTGGATCATAGGGGCCCGGTCGTAATTACAGGGGGCCCGGGTGGATCACATGGGGCCCGGTTTCAGTCACAGGGGGACTGGGTGGATCATAGGGGGCCCCGGTTGCAGTCACAGGGGCCCCGGGTGGATCACAGATAGCCCAATTGCAGTCACAGGGGGCCCGGGTGGATAACAGGGGGCCCGGTTTCAGTCACAGGGGGCCCGGGTGGATCATAGATGGCCCAGTTGCAGTCACAGGGGCCCGGGTGGATGACAGGGGGCCCGGTTTCAGTCACAGGTGGCCCGGTTTGACCACAGGGAATCCGTTTGCAGTCACAGGGGCCCGGGTGGATCTCAGGGGGCCCGGTTGCACTCAAAGAGGGCCCGTGTGGATCACAGGGGCCCAGAATGGATCACATGGGGCCCCGGGTGGATCACAGGGGGCCCCAGGTGGATTACAGGGGCCCGGGTGGATCAAAGTGGGCCCGGTTGCAGTCACAGAGTGCCTGGTTGCAGTCACAGGGGCCCCGGGTGGATCACAGATGGCCCGGTTGCAGTCACAGGGGGCCCGGGCGTATCACAGGGGGCCCTGGCGTATCACAGGGGGCCCGGTTGCTGTCACAGGGGGTCCGTTTGGATCATAGGGGGCCCGGTCGTAATTACAGGGGGCCCGGGTGGATCACATGGGGCCCGGTTTCAGTCACAGGGGGACTGGGTGGATCATAGGGGGCCCCGGTTGCAGTCACAGGGGCCCCGGGTGGATCACAGATAGCCCAATTGCAGTCACAGGGGGCCCGGGTGGATAACAGGGGGCCCGGTTTCAGTCACAGGGGGCCTGGGTGGATCATAGATGGCCCGGTTGCAGTCACAGGGGGCCCGGATGGAGTCACAGGGGCCCGGGTGAATCATAGGGGGGCCGATTGTAATTACAGGGGCCCGGGTTGATCACAGATGGCCCGATCCCAGTCACAGGGGGCCCGGGTGGATGATAGGGGGCCCGGCTGTAATCACAGGGAAACCGGGTGGATTACATGGGGCTCGGTTGCAGTCACAGATGGGCCAGGTGGATCACAGAGGGCCCGGTTGCAGTCACAGGGGCCCAGGTTGGATCACAGATGGCCCGGTTGCAGTCACAGGGGGCCCGGTTGGAGTCACAGGGGCCCCAGGTGGATTACAGGGGGACCGGTTGCAGTCACAGAGTGCCTGGTTGCACTCACAGGGGCCCCGGGTGGATCACAGATGGCCCGGTTGCAGTCACAGGGGGCCCGGGTGTATCACAGGGGGCCCGGGTGGATCATAGGGGGCCCGGTTGTAATTACAGGGGGCCCGGGTGGATCAAATGGGGCCCGGTTGTAGTCACAGGGGGCCCGAGTGGATTACAGGGGGCCCGGTTTCAGTCACAGGGGGCCCGGGTGGATCATAGATGGCACGCTTGCAGTCACAGGGGGCCCGGTTGGAGTCACATGGGCCCGGGTGGATCATATGGGGCCCGGTTATAATTACGGGGGGCCCGGGTGGATCACAGAGGGTCCGGTTGCAGTCGCAGGGGCCCGGGTGGATCATAGATGGCACGCTTGCAGTCGCAGAGGGCCCGGTTGCAGTCACAGGGGCCCCGGTGGATCACATTGGCTCTGTCCTAGTCACAGGGGGCCTGGGTGTATCACAGGGGCCCGGGTGGATGATAGGGGCCCGGTTGTAATCACAGGGGGCCTGGGTGTATCACAGGGGTCGGGGTGGATGATAGGGGCCCGGTTGTAATCACAGGGAGCCCGGGTTGATTACAGGGGGCCCGGTTGCAGTCACAGGTGGGCCGGGTGGATCACAGATGGCCCGGTTGTAGTCACAGGGAGCTCGGTGGATGACAGGGGGCCGGTTGCAGTCACAGGGGCCCGGGTGGATCACAGGGGGCCCGGCTGGATCACAGGGGCCCGGTTGCAGTCACAGGGGTGCGGATGGATCAAAGAGGGGCCCGGTTGCAGTCACAGGGGGCCGGATAGATTACAGGGGGCCCGGCTGCAGTCACAGGGGGCCCGGGTGGATTACAGGGGGCCCGGTTGCATTCCACAGGGGCCCGGGTGGATCACAGAGGGCCCGGTTGGATGACAGGAGGCCCGAGACTGCCGGAATTAGGTACCCGGCTGCAGTCAAATTGGGCCTGAAAAAATACCGTTAGGGACCCGGTTGCGGACACCGAGGTTAAAGGTGGCCCACAGGGCACCCGCAAGCATGTCAGGGAGCCTGGCCTCAGCCAAAGCTAGCCCAAGTAGACCACTGGGGCCCGGAATCGTGGCAGGGGCCCGGCTCTGTCCGCAGGGGCCCGCAACTTGGGATTGGGGGGCTCGTCGGGTCATTGGGGGGGCTTCTCCGAGCATTGGGGGCTCGAGCCCCCCAAATATATGGAAACTTGCGCCCCTGCCCTCAGGGGACCGATCTTCATTTGCCGGATTCGTCCGGCAAGTAAAGATTGGAGCAACGGGGTGTGACGCGCCCGGGGCCCCAGTCAGCCCTGGGAGGCACTTTGTCGCATCGCCGCGGATACATCTTTTCTAGCCTTCCGACGGCCGCCGCCTCTTCCGACTTCCTTCGGTTAGAGTCGGCGTCTGTCGTCGGTGGCTCTGGTGATGAGGTCCGCGGCGATGCTGATGATTGCCTTACGGGCCCTTTGTTACCTGGTCGGTAACCGTATTGGATCGGGTCAGATCTGTCCTGCACCTCCCAGTATGTAGCTCCTGTTTGTTTTTGTTTTCTTATTTTGTTGATTATTTTTAGTTCCTTTCCTCTTTTTATGCTTCAGTTATTGGTCCCACAGTTATTTGCCTTCTTCGGCATTTTATGGGTGTAAGGCGCCCACTCGAGGCCTATCTCGAGCCCCGGCGACGAGGTTGACGGGATCCTGGGGGGTTGAGGTCCCCCTCGGGCGGGTCAGTCCCGAGGGCTCCAACACGCCCCCTTTGGCCCAGATATCTCGATCCAACCGGGGGTAAGCCGTCCGTAGGCTGCCGCGGGCGGCCTAGCTACGCGGCAGTGTCTACGGGCACTGTCGCTCGGTCCAGCTGAGCAGGGGGGATTATGTTTCGGGCGTGCGGTGCGGCGCCCTTCGCGGTGGGGACTGTGATAGCTCTTGCCGGGCGCGACGCGGGCCGGGGTTTCGGAAACCGTCGATTTGCGAGACTCCGGCTTGTTGCGCGCGCCTGGTAGACCGCAGTCTCCGCTGCGTGAGGGCTGCCGCGTTTTGCTTCGTCCCGACTCATGGCCCTGCCGGCACACTGGGCTGATGGCGTCAAGGGGGTGGGTGCGTTCTGATCGGAGGGGTTGTGTGAGTACCTCTCGCCCCTCTGAGACGGGCGCACCTGCCTCCGTAGGCACTGTACCAGCCCCCGGGCCCAGCTATTGACAGCTGGCAACCCGGGGGGCCGAAGGTAAATTCATTTTCCATGGCTGCACCTACCCCACGCTCTACCGGATTGACCTCAGGCACTACGACCCCCGCTCCGAACTCGACCACCGCTGTTACTGCTCCTGATACCGCTGATACGATGGATCTTAGTGTTGACCGACCCCCTGCGCGAATGGCCACTGACCAGGAAACCCCTTTGACTCTCGTCATACAGGTCAAGGATAGCTCAATGAAGCTGAACCCTTTCCAACTGCACGGTGCTCTAGAGGGCTTCAAGCCCAAGCACACCTACCGATACAGAGACGGAAGGATCGAAGTGGAGATGTGGGACAAGCTGAGTTCCAGCAAACTTTTGAATACATCCTCATTACAAATCCGTACGGCGAACAGGATTCTGTCAGTCCCAGTCAGTGTATCCCCACATTACACAAAGAACAACTCTCGCGGTGTCATCAGTTGTGCCGAACTACGCGACTCTACTGACGAGGAAGTGCTCGCAGGGCTGAGAGACCAGGGAATCACTGAAGTGAAGAGAATGCTTAGGAGAGGCGACGGCCAAAGTACAGACACTGGCACCTTTTTGCTAACGTTTTCGGGTACGGCTCTGCCCAAGAAGGTGCGAGTGGGGTGGATATCCGTCAAAGTGCGTGCATTCGTGCCCGCCCCTACTCGCTGTTTTAAGTGTCAGAAATTTGGTCACATCGCCAGCAGCTGTAAGGGCCAAGAGCGCTGCGGACGATGTTCTGCTACCGAACACAACTCTGCCAACTGTGATGCCAGCACACCCCAATGCGTAGGTTGCGGAGGTGACCACGAGGCATGGAGCCGATCCTGTCCCAGGCTGGCTGAGGCAAAGGAGGTACAGAAAAAGAAGGTGTCACCTCCTCCCAAGGTAGCACCGACCCAGACACCCCAGGCCGCCAGGCGTGCTCCTGTCCCCACTAGCACGTCGTACAGAGACGCCCTGGTGGGAAGTCAGTCCGGGGCTCTATCAGGCGAGAACCCCACACAGTCCGATACTACACTCAACCTCGATTCAAACATATGCCAGTTTACAGACCTTTCCCTCCGTCAATTCATCTCACTGATCTCTGATCTTCTGTCACACAGATCAGCTGAGTCCCGCACCACATCGGCGGGCTGCACGGGCACCGCGGACAAAGCAACACAAACTCCACTCCCGGAGCGCCATGATGTTTCCGTGGGCACGGACCCCCTTGAATCTGACACTCCCAGTGCTAAGACGACCAGTCAGGCTGACACCCCCGACAGCGAGCACACTCAGGAAGTCTCTGGTAAGCGAGCCCGAGAGGACTCGCCAACCCAGCCACATCCTCCCAAAGGTCCGGCAGTACCGCCTGCAACGACGGAGCGCACTGCACCCACGATCAGTCGAGCTGACCCTCCTCAGGTGACCGAAGTCAGAGAATCGATAAAAGCACAAACACACGCTGTAAAACAAACAACAAACAAAGAACAACAACAACAACAAAGTAAAAAGCGTAAACTCGTGCCCACAGCAACAATAGAAAAAGTAAACACTCGAAAGGACGAAGGCTCAGGCATGCCTCCGCCGCCAACCCCTCCTCCACGGCCGGAAATTCCAGCCACCACGAAAACACCACCACGGTGTAACCCTCAGACTGAGGAAGTTTATCGTAGCTACCTGAACGTTAACCCCACTCTACCTCAGCACAAACAAACAAACCCCTCAGGCCAAAGACGGGGCTGCGAACGAGGTCGCTCAAATTCAGTAACACTGGACCACGGGGATAGGTATCGTTCCCCATCAAGAGAGCATGTAAGGCGCCCTATTTCAAGGGAAAGGCTGCAGGAGCGACGCACTAGTCACTCCCACACAGAGATGCTGAGCGGGGGCGTGCCGTTTCAGGCGCCCAGTCACCAACAATGAACATGACACATATTCATTACGGACTCCTTTTACTCCTCACTCTCACTCTGATGACAGCATTCCTGCAGTGGAATATGCGGGGATTCAGAGCAAACACGAGCGACCTCCAGGCGCTGATGGCCGCCAAAACCCCCGTTGCAGTCGCACTACAAGAAACAAAATTAAAACAAAACCACACATGTAACATACACCATTACAAAACATATCGCTACGACGTTCCCACCACCTCTGTCGCCCACGGAGGGGTAGCCCTTCTTGTCCATTATAGTACCCCCTCAATTGCATTTCACTTACAGACTAATCTACAGGCAGTAGCGGTGACTGTAGACCTCAATGACATCAAACTAACCATTGTTTCTGTGTACCTTCCTCCCGCCGAGGAGTTTCCAGTCGGCGCGTTCGAGAACCTGGTGAGACAGTTACCGAGACACAATATAATTCTAGGCGATTTTAATGCATATAACACCGTCTGGGGCTGCCCACGGTCCAACCGACGTGGAAGGTGCTTAGAGGATGTAGTTTCACGTAATGACCTGTGTATTCTTAACACCGGCGACCCCACTCACATTGCACTGCCGTCAGGAGCTACATCTGCCATCGATTTGTCACTTTGCTCTCCATCAGTAGGCGATCGTTTCAGTTGGCGCACCCATTCGAACCCGTGCGGGAGCGATCATTACCCGATCTGGCTGTGGTCCCAGAGCCCCCACCCAGGAATGAGAACACCACAGTGGAACCTGAAACGTGCAGACTGGGAAGGCTTCACTGCCGACTGTGTATTGGATTTCACCCCGGAGGAGGATGATACAGCAACAACTTTTTACGATATAATACGTTCCCGATTAGTCGACACGGCTAATACCTATATTCCTAAAACCAGCCCACTGCCCCGTCGTATCCCTGTACCGTGGTGGACTGAGGAATGTAAAAAGATATTGGAGAACGACGACGATGTTTAAGAATTTTTACAAGACGCCCGACAACTGACAACCTGATACGATTCCGACGTGCCAAGGCTCTGGCGAGACGGACTGTTCGAGACGCAAAGCGCAGGACGTGGAGAGCGTACATCGATACCATAAATAGACTTACACCTCAAAGTACAATCTGGCGTCGAGTGCATCGCCTATCCGGCCGTAGTTCTGCTACATCGCTGCCAGTGCTCTCCGGCCCCACTGGCGACATCACTAACCCTGCTGATGTCTCAAATGCTTTCGGAAGGGCCTGGGCTGCCCGCTGGCAGTCGGGCTGTACCGATCCCAGGTTCAAACGATACAAACAGCAGAAGGAGCGCATACCAGTAAATTTTAGCTCAGCGGAAGAATTCGAATGCAATGAGCCTTTCTCTCTTGGAGAGCTTCAAATAGCACTCTCACGGTCGAGGAGTACAGCCGCCGGTCCAGATGCCATACACATTGACATGGTCAAACATCTTAATGAGAGGTCACTATCGTCACTGCTGGCTTTCTTCAACTCGCTTTGGGTTTCGCACGACTTCCTAGTTCATGGAGAGAGGCCACTATCATCCCGGTTTTAAAACCTGACAAGAACGGTAACGACCCCCTGCATTACAGACCTATTTCCCTGACTTCAAGCGTATGCAAACTCATGGAACGTATGGTAAATGCACGCCTCGTGTGGTATTTAGAAAGCTCCAAATTCTTCTCTAATGATCAGTGTGGTTTCCGCTCCGGCCGGTGCACAACGGACCATCTTGTCTCGTTAGATACCTCAGTCCGCCGTTCGTTTTCTTCCAAACAGCACGTCTTCGCCGTCTTCTTTGACATTGAGAAGGCTTACGACACGGCCTGGCGACACGCAATTTTAGAGAAGACCAGAAAAGCCGGTGTCAAAGGTCACATGGGATACTTCATTGACAATTTCATGAAGGAACGGAATTTCAGAGTGAGAGTGGGTAACTCTCTGTCTGAAAGCTACTGCCAGGAGGGCGGTGTAGTCCAGGGTGGGGTTTTAAGCGTGACCTTGTTCGGGATTTTAATCAATGACATATGCAGCGCTCTGCCACCGACAGTTGAAAAGTCCCTGTTTGTAGACGACTTCGCGGTGTGGGTCAGCACCTCCACGTCTGTTTCAGCTCAGAGACAACTTCAGATATGCCTCGACCAGCTATCTGCGTGGTGTCTGAGAAACGGCTTCAAGTTTTCGACTGATAAAACTGTATGTGTGCACTTTTGCCGCCGCCGCTCATGTCCAGATATTAGCCTCCGACTGTACGGCAGGAGAGTACCTGTCGTAATGGAGACGAAGTTTTTAGGGATGACACTAGACAAACGTCTTACATACGCCAATCACATATCACGGCTCCGAGACAAGTGTTTCAAACGCATGAACATTCTAAAGGTAATATCCCGCACATCATATGGAGCTGACAGAACCACCCTTCTCCGGCTGTATCGCGCCCTCATTCGATCAGTTTTAGATTACGGATCACCCGTGTATGACAGTGCCCTGAACAGTCTGAAACAGCCCCTAGATGCTGTACACCATGCCTGCGTGCGTATCGCCACAGGTGCTTTTCGCACATCCCGTAGGGCCAGCCTACTGGTGGATGCAGACGAGCCCCCTCTTGACCTGAGAAGGAAGCGTCTCAGCCTTACGTATGCCGCCAATATCAGACAATACCCAGATCACCCAACATTCAAGTGGATATTTGAGCCCTCTCTAATCGAGTTATTCTTGGAGGGTCGGGCCAGCTCCTCTAAAGCGCTATGCATGCGAATCTCAGAATGGACTGAACAATCAACAATAGACCTAAGCATGATAGCAAAGAAGCGCCCCGAACGTCACGAACCCTGGCGACTCGCTCCTGTCGAGTGCGACACAAACCTGCTGCGATTCGATAAAGCCACAACACCACCAGTAGAGCTGCAACAACTAGCCCTGGAAGTAATCGAAACATATGCGGGGTATGCTATCTATTACACTGATGGCTCTAAGGGGTCGGACGGAGCCGCATGTGCCTTCACAGGCATGGGATCGTGCCGGAGTTTTAGTCTCCCACGAACGGTCTCAGTTTTTACTACAGAACTTTACGCAATCTTCAGAGTTTTACGACACTTACGCCACAGCTCTGAGTCCCGAGTTCTCATAGTGACAGACTCTGCCAGCTCGTTGGCAGCACTTCAGTCGCACCAACCAGCATCATCCTGGCTTGTTCCAGCTATCAGAAGGCTATTGACAGCTCTTTTTACGCGAGATATGACAATCAGATTCCTCTGGGTTCCAAGCCATGTTGGGGTGCCTGGAAACGAGAGGGCAGACGAAGCTGCTAAGGTAGCATGTGCGCAGCCTCCGATGCATCGATTTAAAGTTCCCGCCAGTGACCTGAAAGCCGAATTTAATGAGCTCTTGAGAGTGGAATGGCAGACAAGATGGGAAGCAGAACCTAGCTGCACACTTAAACGTCTTCGGCTAAGGATAGGGAAATGGGAATCCAGTAGTCGGCGGAGCAGAGGAGAGGAGGTGTCGTTGACCAGGTTACGAATAGGGCACACATACGCAACACATGCTCATTATCTGACTGGCTCCGACCCAAATATTTGCTCTTACTGTAGAAACCGGCTGACCCTGGAACATGTGCTCGATGCTGCCGCTGGCTGTGAACAGATTTGTAGAATCCGCAGCAGGTTCTTCCCATCAACACCGTTGGCTAACTTGCTCGGTGACAGTGCAGCTGTAGACATCCGTAGTGTCCTACAGTTTTTAAAGGAAATCAAGTTCCAGATTGTATATAACCCACGCCAAACCAGCCGTACCTAAAAACCTACAGCTCTATCATTAACTAGCTGCATGTAGATAAGCTGTGCAACCCACTACATGCTTTTCGCCATACCCCAACCAGTGATCCACTGGAACTGATTTAACCCTACAACGATGGGCACATATAGCCTCAGCAGCTGACGTGCCCGAAAACCACAATCATCATCACAATCATCATCAGGGGCGCACTATTGCTTTCCAGGGGCGCCGTTACTGCCCAGGGGTGTCTTTCTATCCAAGGGCGCATATGCTGTCTAGGTGTATTTTTCAATCACAGACATGATTGAAATACATGCCCCTACGTTATCCTGGGGTGCTTTTTGTCTCCGGTGAGGCGCTATTTTTCTCTTCCGGGCACCAGTTTATCCAAGGGCACCTATGCTGTCCAGAGAACCTTTGTTATCTAGGGCTGCCTTCGCTGTTAAGGGGCACCTTTGCTACCCAAAGGGAACATTTTACTTTCCTGGAGTGCTTATTTCCATCTAAGGGGAACATATGCTATCTTGGAGCGCCTTTGCAAACATGGGGCGCATTTTTCTATCCAGGTGCGCCTTTGCACTTGAGGGGGCGCCTCTGCAATCCAGTAGGAGCCCAAAATAGATGGAGAATAAGAATTCTGAAATAAGGCGCTCGAACACTGAAATAAAGTGCCTAGTTATCAGAAAGAGGCGCTCATCTGCTGAGCGGGGAGGACTGCTGGTTGGTGAGGGCAGCGTTCTCGGAAACGGGGCGCACATACTGAAAAAGGCACCCGGTTGCAGCAATGGAGCACTAAGCCTTCAGTTATAGGTTAATGAAATGTGGTTAAAGGCAGTCAATGCTCAAATTGAGCGCTCGAGCCCTGTAACAGAGCGCGCGACTGTCAGACAGGTGTGCCAAACCATAGACAGTAGGGCAGCTGAAGATGGAAAGGGACACCTATGATATCCTGGGGGCGCCTGTACTCTCAGGTGAGGCGCTTGTTTTCTTTCTCAGGCGCCTAGTTTATCCATGGCCACCTATGCTGTCCAGATCATCTATTTCAAGAAGGGTTAACTTTGCTGTCCAGGGGCGCCTTTGCTATCCAAGGGCGCATATGATATCTGTAGGGCGCTTTATGCAGAGGGCGCCTAGGCTGTCCATGGCGCCGTCCTAACTAAAGGCCGCCTTTCACTTCCCTGAAGTGCCTATTTCTATGTAAGGAGTGCATATATTATCTAGGAGTGCCCTTGATATACAAAGACGCCTTTTTGTCCAGCGGCGCCTTTGCTCTTGAGGGGCGCTGCTCCAATCCAGGGTAGCTGAAGATGGATAAGGGACATCTATGTTATACAGGGGGAGCCTGTACTTTCCAATGGGGCGCTCATTTTCCTTCTCAGGCACCTAGTTTATCTAGGGAGCGCATAGGATATCCAAAGGCGCCTTTGCTTTCGAAGGGGTGCCTTCCTAGGGGCGTCTTTGCTATCCAGGGGCGCCTTTGCTGTCCAAAGCACTTGTGTTATCCAGGGTTGTCTTTGCTGTCCAGTGGCGCCTTTGCTATCTAAAAGTGCATATGATATCCGTCGGCGCTTTATCCAGTGGGCGCCTGGACTATCAAAGGGCACTTTTTCTATCCAAGGGTTGCATTTATTTTCCTGAAGTGCCTATTTCTATCTAAGGGGCTCCCTATTCTGTCCAGGGCAGCTATGTTTCCCAGATTTGCCTTTGCTGTCCAGGGACGCCTTTGCTATCCAAGGGCACCTTTCTTAACCAAGGGGCGCATTTTGCTTTCCTGGAGCGCCTATTCCTATCTAAGGGGCGCATATATTATCTAGGAGCGCCTTTGATACCAGGAGGCGGTTTTTTTCCAGGGGCGCCTTTGCTCTTGGTGGGCGCTGCTCCAATGCAGGGCAGCTGAAGGTGGATAAGGGACATCTATGTTATACAGAGGGCGCCTGTACTTCCCAGTGGGGCGCTCGTTTTCCTTCTCGGGCTCCTAGTTTATCCAGGGGGCGTCTAGGCTATCCAAAGGCGGCTTTTCTATCGAAGGGGTGCCTTCCTAGGGGCGCCTTTGCTACCCAGAGGCGCCTTTGCTGTCCACGGCACTTGTGTTATCCAGGGTTGTATTTGCTGTCCAGAGGCGCCTTTGCTATCCAAGG
Source organism: Lepas anatifera (assembly GCA_034440635.1). Lineage (NCBI taxonomy): Eukaryota > Metazoa > Arthropoda > Thecostraca > Lepadidae > Lepas > Lepas anatifera. Next base: position 925,764 of record JAOTON010000231.1, on the reverse strand, counting down.
GTGCATATGATATCCGTAGGCGCTTTTTCCAGTGGGCGCCTAGGCTATCAAAGGGCGCCTTTTCTACCCAAGGTGAGCATTTTATTTTCTAAAGCGCCTATTTCTATCTAAGTGGCGCTTATGCTGTCCAGGGCACTTATGTTACCAAGATTTGCCTTTGCAGCCCAGGGGCGCCTTTCCTAGCCAAGGGCGCATATGATACCCGTAGGGCGCTTCATCCAGGGGCGCCTAGGCTATCTAAAAGCGGCTTTTCTATCGAAGGGGTGCCTTCCTAGGGGCGCCTTTGCTACCCAGGGGCGCCTTTGCTGTCCACAGCACTTAGGGTTGTCTTTGCTGTCCAGGGGCGCCTTTGCTATCCAAGGGTGCATATGACATCCGTAGGGCACTTTTTCCAGTGGGCGCCTAGGCTATCAAAGGGCGCCTTTTTCTACCCAAGTTGAGCATTTTATTTTCTAAAGCGCCTATTTCTATCTAAGGGGCGCTTATGCTGTCCAGGGCACCTATGTTACCAAGATTTGCCTTTGCAGCCCAGGGGCGCCTTTCCTAGCCAAGGGTGCATATGATATCCGTAGGGCGCTTCATCCAAGGGGCGCCTAGACTATACAAAGGCGGTTTTTCTATCGAAAGGCTGCCGTCCTAGGGGCGCCTTTGCTGTCCACAGCACTTGTGTTATCCAGGGTTGTCTTTGCTGTCCAGGGGCGCCTTTACTATCCAAGGGTGCATATGACATCCTTAGGGCGCTTTTTCCAGTGGGCGCCTAGGCTATCAAAGGGCGCCTTTTTCTACCCAAGGTGAGCATTTTATTTTCCTAAAGCGCCTACTTCTATCTAAGGGGCGCTTATGCTGTCCGGGGTACCTATGTTACCAAGATTTGCCTTTGCTGCCCAGGGGCGCCTTTCCTAGTCAAGGGCGCATATGATATCCGTAGTTCGCTTCATCCAGGGGGCGCCTAGGCTATCCAAAGGCGGGTTTCTACCGAAGGGGTTCCTTCCTAGGGGCGCCTTTGCTACCCAGGGGCGCCTTTGCTGTCCAGGGGCGCCTTTGCTATCCAAGGGTGCATATGACATCCTTAGGGCGCTTTTTCCAGTGGGCGCCTAGGCTATCAAAGGGCGCCTTTTTCTACCCAAGGTGAACATTTCATTTTCCTAAAGCGCCTACTTCTATCTAAAGGGCGCTTATGCTGTCCAGTTCACCTATGTTACCAAGATTTGCCTTTGCTGCCCAGGGGCGCCTTTCCTAGCCAAGGGCGCATATGGTATCTGTAGGGCGCTTCATCCAGGGGCCGCCTAGGCTACCCAGGGGCGCTTCATCCAGGGGGCGCCTAGGCTACTCAGGGGTGCATTAGTTCCCCATGGCGCAATCTTGCTATCTAGTGGCGCCTTTTCTTTGCCGGGGCGTTTTTGTTAGCTTTCTAAATTTCATCTTCAACATTTTACTGGGGCGCAAAAGACAAGTAAAGGCGTCTAGTGTTTGGGCAGGGGCGCTTTGCCATGGTTTTAAGGAGTATGTGTTCATTCAAGTGGAATAAGTGGTATCTACCACCTTGGCGTACGAAATGGGTACAGGCGCGCCGCTCATATCGGGCGCCTTCGGCGCCCGATATGAGCTGAGCTTTACTGGGGCGCTTCGGAGCTAAGGGGGGCCCGGGCCCCTGGGCCCCCCCCTTGGATCCGTCACTGAACTGGATTATTATATTGATCATACCTTACCTTACCTAGGGATTTCGAAATTGGAGGCCACGATGGCCTGCTGGGTCCGTTTACCTACGATTCAATCTCGAACAAAGGTAGAAATGAATGATCAGCTCAATCGTTGACTGCATACAAAACAAATTTGGACACACTCTGGGTCAACAAAAAGCACAGGTTAGATATACATTAAGTATAAACTTGATGCATACAGACTCAAAGTGAATTGTTGGTAATTTTGGCTAAAAGTCAACTACCTATGTGTGTGGAATGAGACTGAATTGAGTGAGGACTATGTACTTTTTAGACTGTGTTTAGAAGAGCCTGTGGAAATTTGAAATGTATATTCATTCTTAAATAGTACCGTGACCAGCTGAATATTTTTCTCATTCTCTCCTTTTGTCATATTTATGTTATGCATGCTGCTGTATTCTTGCGCCTCAAAGAATGATTGTGCCTCGGGTGATATACAAGTTAAAACTGTATTTAACAAAACTTGTGGGTACCCCACTTAACTGTCTTTAATCTGTGCCCCACTGGGGTGCAGTGCCGCCTTTGGCCCACTGGGGGGCCATCGATGGCCCCCTCTAACTCTGAAAATATGGGATTAGCTCAAATCTTCAAAGTGCATTAGAAAGCTTGTGTGAATTCAGTAAGCAGTTATTTGTATGCCTTAGCGCTCAGGTCAATTGTTTGACCTCCAGAGGTCAAGTTAGGTCATGATAGGCTATTTTCACTCAAATTTGCAATGTTTAAGAAAACTGGGCATAATCCTTATGCCATGAGAGCTACTGAGATCTGGTAAACTACATTTAATAGGATAATGCCAGACCTTTTTCTGCTATGTGGAACATAATGACCTGCCAGTGGTTTGGCCTCCAGAGGTCACCTCATGACCTAGTATGACCTGAGGTCATGAAAGGTCAGAAAGGTGACCTTGCCACATCAAATGAAAACTAGTGGCAATAGACAACACACAATGATGTTTGATTCAGTGCTCCAGCTTGATTAGGTCAAAAATTATTTTCAAAATACTGTTATCATCCCTGGTGACCTTGGATGACCTCAGAGAGGTCAAAAGGAAAATATGGCCCCTGAGATCCATGAATGGTGTCCAAGAACACATTTCTGAGCAACCTGAGCATTTGCAATCGTTTTTGTAACGTTTAGATCATAAGACAGCTTTTCATCATGCTTTTTCACTGGGAGAGGTCACCTCATGACCTGACCTCAGGTCACGAAATCGAAAAATCGTGAATAACATTATGTAGACCCTGGAGGGGTAAAAAAGTGTAGGAAATTCCAAATCGATCGACTAAGAAATGTAGCTCTTATAGAGCTCAAATGTTGAGGTGAGAGGACCTTGATTGACCTCGCCTGGTGACCTGACCTTGGGTGACCCGGGGTAAGAAATTTCAGGGATGGTGGGAAAATGATGTGGTGAGAGATAGAGCCCTCAACCGTGGTGCTGCGCCTCGTCGTTTTTCTGTTATTCCGAAAAAAACCTTAGGGGGCGCATCGATGGCCCCTGGTGGGGTGAGGGTTAATAGGACCTAAACTGTGTCATGCTGCCACATTCCCCTAAATTTTATAATGGCTGGTGAATATTCCCGGTAAATAACGGTGGCTTCCTTTCCAGATCAGCGAGCTGATCCCCGCCCTCGCGCCCTCATTTCATTGTTTCAGTCCTCTGTGACCGCTCCCATCCATCAGGACGCCAAAAGCAGGTCTTGGCATGTGCAGTGAGCGAAGATGTCCCCGTCACTTGGAGTGCTTTCGCCGCCGTCGCTGGGTGCGCTCGCGCCGTCTACCGCTCAGCGTCGACCGTGCTCGGTGTGATGCCCGCCGTCTCCGTGCGCTCGGGTCCGACCGTGCTTGGTGTTGTGCCCGCCGTCTCCGTGCGCTCGGGTCCGACCGTGCTTGGTGTGATGCCCGCCGTCTCCGTGTGCTCGGGTCCGACCGTGCTCAGTGTGATGCCCGCCGTCTCCGTGCGCTCGGGTCCGACTGTGTCCGCCGCCGAAATGGCGGTCGCGTGCTCTTCTCCTGCGTCCGTCGCACCTCTGCCCGTTTGCTGTCGGGTTTCTTCGTCAATGACTGCTCCTGGTCATCTGTCTCCGCCCTGTCTCTGCTGTGTGACGAATGTCGGTGTTTGTGGACCATGGAGGTCTGGAGGCACTCAGCGGTTGGGTTGTCTGTCGTTGCCTTGGGCCGCTGGAGGTCTCAGGACGGCCCCATTTAATGAATTTTTATTCTTAACCTAATTGTGACAGAGGTATGATAAACGTGTGATGGCTTCAAATGCGACCTATGCGGCTCTTCTATTTTTACGGGACTTGATGACCTTGATGACTCCAATGTGTATCCTGGTCGGCAGTCCGATCCAGATCACATTTTGGCAGTGGGCACAATGGATACCAAATGATCGCTTACAAGCATCCGTCTGTACACTGGCCTGGTTAATTTTTAGCCTTTGGCTCATATCAAGTTGGTTGGATCCCTTCACATAAATCTCAAGGGTAAATTTTTACCATTTTTGTGGAATATTTTCCAGTATTGAACCAAATATGCATACGGAAGGCTCCCTGGCACAAAATATCGGTTGAGGGCTTCCAATCTTGTAAGATAGAGAGCCGTGTTTGATAAGGATTTGAATGGTATGAGCGGAGTTGAAATGTGTCCCAATAGTTACACAAATATTTGTTCCAGATTTTCCACCAATAGTCACACCTGAAGGTTCCCTGCGATGGCAGGCACTAACACAGCAGTGGAGGATGTGTTCCAGAGATGTGAGTGGTACAACTGAACTGAGCTGGGGCGAAAATAAAAACAGTCAATCTAGCTCAGTAATTTATTGTTATATTAAAGTGTGCTGAATCTGAGAACTGTACGTTATCGTTCAGACCAGTTTAAACAGCTATCAAGTATCTATTATTATTATGTCTCCCCCGTGATATCTCGGTGTGTGTATGTATGGTACTTTGCCGGCGTGACACGCGCCGGACCGACAGTGCGTTCCTCCCTGCCGTTTGTGCACGTGCGCCGGGAGGAGGCCCGCGACTCGCCGGAACTGTGCCGACTCCTGCTGCAGTTGTCGGAGAAGGTGGACGAGACTGGACTGACCCGCAGGTAACCGGCCACTGGGCTGGACCAGTGCCGCTGCTGCTCTGCTCCAGGAGTGGCTGTCTCGGTTTAGGGGCGCAGGGTATGGTGCTATTCACTGATGCTGATAGCATTGGTCCTGGTAGTGTAAAATGATGTGAATAATACCAGAGAAGTTGTTCCTTTTTAAAACTTATCACTTCTAAAAGTATGTTTATATTGTCTTCAATATACAATGCATATAGATACATCTCTCTTGCAGTCATTGGTTTTATTACTCTTCATTAGGTGACGTAGCTGTGATTGCATGCGGTAGCGATACCCCCCCTTTCGGACATTAAAGCTTCTGTTTGTTGTTTTGCGTGCAAAAGTGACGTCCCTGTGCGCGATAGTAACGCTCCTGTATAATAATTGTTGGGGCTTAACGACGCACCAACTGCCAGGGTCATACGGCGTCGCCAACTCTCACCCTGTTGGAAGGGATTTTTGGGGATCAGATCGACTTATTCAGAGGCTCCGCCGGGACTTGAACCCGGACCGGTGGCTTGGAAGACAAGGGTGCTATCCACTAAGCCACCTCATCCCCAGTAACGCTCCTGTGTGTGGGTAGTAACGTATCTTTGTGCGCGGCAGTGGCGCTCTCTGTGTGCGGGCAGTGACTCCTCTGTGTCCGGAAGTAACGTTCCTGTGTGTGGGCAGTGACGTATCTTTGTGCGTGCAGTGACGCCTCTCTGTGTGCGGGCAGTGACTCCTCTCTGTGTGCGGAAGTAACGCTCCTATGTGTGGGCAGTAACGTATCTTTGTGCGCGGCAGTGGCGCCTCCTGTGTGCGGGCAGTGACTCCTCTGTGTCCGGAAGTAACGTTCCTGTGTGTGGGCAGTGACGTATCTTTGTGCGTGCAGTGACGCCTCTCTGTGTGCGGGCAGTGACTCCTCTCTGTGTCCGGAAGTAACGCTCCTGTGTGTGGGCAGTAACGTATCTTTGTGCGCGGCAGTGACGTCTCTCTGTGTGGGGAAATAACGTTCCTGTGTGTGGGCAGTAACGTATCTCTATGCGCGGCAGTGCGGCTGCGGAGCTGTGTGAAGAGCGGGCGCGTCTGGCGCAGACAGTCTCGGGCTTCCACTCCGCGCGGCTGCTACACTCGCTGCTGGAGCAGATGGCGACCCGACCCAGCGACACCGATCACGCCGATGTCAAGGTAACCTCGCCACACTCTCCTGCTGATAGCTGGTCTACCGGACGGACCAACATGGAAGCCATAGACTCAGGGCTGTGTGGACGGCCACGCTTTAAAGATTGTGGGGTTTTTATCATCTCCCTTTACCATAGCGGATTTATTTTTCTTGATATCACACATGTTTTGATTTTGGCGTATGATTTCATGTTTTAGCAGGTGCATTTTGTGCATTGTCTGTGTAAAAAGGTGAGTTTCTGGAGGGGTCTTGGTAAGTCTGTTGTGTAGCAGTGTCTGACGTGCAGTAAGCTGTGTGATGTCAGAATACCGCCTGCTGTGTCTGCTGTTACGGCAGGTGTGAAACAGTGTCTAGCGTACAGTAGGCTGTGTGATGTCGGAATATTGTCTGCTGTTTCTAGGGGTGGTGTAGCGGTTACTGTGCAGACAGGTGTGCGCCAGTCCCTGATCTTCCGGCGGCAGTGGTGACGGTGACGCTGTCAGTTGTGCGTGAGTTCCTGCACCGCATCCTGTGCGATGTCGGCAGCTGGGCGCGGCAGTGCGGGAGTGCCTCTCACTGGCTGAGCTGCGGGCCGCGCTGCCGCTGTCACCGTCCGCCCACCCGGAGCCGGAGTCGGAGCAGCCGCAGCTGCTGCAGCTGACGGCTGACCAGCTGACGCCGACGCCGGAGGAGCGGCAGACGCTGGCGCGACTGCCGCGCGCGCTGGAACGCACCCTCTCCGGCCTGGCGCTGCAGTACGCCGCTGTGACGGACCCTGCTGTTGACGGTACGGCATCTCGGGTGGCCGGGTTTGGTCGCTGCGCTAATACGGCATCGCCGCTTCTGCCTTCCTTTGTGTCAACATTTAGAGGGTGTCTTTTGACACTTTCCGTTTTTGGCCCATCATCCTGTCGTTGTTTGTGTTTCATACATTATCAAGGTTCCAATTTGTAAGCGTAGAACCTTTTGTGTGGGTAACATCGTTGAACATTGAGGTTCGTCTTGCCTTGATCTGCGTCCAGGTTTTTCCCGGGCTAATTAACATTGCCTCGCGTCTCGGCAGGAACGGCGGCTGCCGAGAAACAGCTGCCGCAGCTTCCCGCCCAGTTACGGCAGCTGCAGCGCACGCGGCAGCTGCAACGTCAGCGGCTGCAGACGCTGCTGCAGCGCAGGGACGCGCAGCAGCTGCGGCAGGCGCAGCTGCTGGCGCGACAGCTGGAGATGCTGCTGACCCTAGTGAGACTCCGCACCGTCTCCCTCCGGCACCCCACACCCTGGTCTTGGCCTAATGCAACTTCCAGAAGTCCTTTTACCCCACACAATTGTTTTCCTTCCGAAGTAGGGCATGCTTCATCAGTCTGAAATTGGGGAATTACTCGTTTTGGTTTGTATGCTTCACTCTTGATCGCTTAACTTTAGTCAGTAATTTGGACTACATGGTGCTTTAACCACTAGGGTCATGCAGCGGCCAGTTACTCGGCGTTGATCTTCCATTTGATACGGTGGCGGATTCTACTGTATAGCATATATAGGACCTATTTAGCCGCAGCAGCACTGATATCAGGTGCCCCGGCGCCAGTATCTGCCGCCGATTAGCTGCGCGCTAACTGGCCAGCACGGTCTGTGCTTGTGCTCAACATTCCCTGCCGCCTGCTCTGCTCCGCAGATCAACAAACATCAGCTGGAGCACAAGGTGGACGTGGAGAGAAAGTCGGTGGACCACCTGACCGGCAGTATCCAGGGCATGCAGCTCAAGATCAGGTGAGCACTCGTAGCATACAGCTGTAGAGCTGCGACCCCCCGGGATAGCTGAGAGTGCACCGATGTGTGGGCGAATGTGTGTGTTTTGGAGATGTGGTATTTGTGAGCAGGCAATAAGCATGTGATTTTTTCAGGTGCGGGTAATGTGAGTGAGTGTGTTCTCTCGTGTTTAGTGCCGTGAGTACACCCGGTTGCGGGAGCTGTGAGCAGACTGTGGGGGCTGTGAGTGAGTGTGTTCTCTCGTGTTTGTTTAGTGCCGTGAATACACCCGGTTGCGGGAGCCGTGAGCAGACTGTGGGAGCTGTGAGCACACTGTGGGAGCTGTGGGCAGACTGGGAGCTGTGAGCACACTGTGGGAGCTGTGAGCAGACTGGGAGCTGTGAGCAGACTGTGGGAGCTGTGGGCAGACTGTGGGAGCTGTGAGCGGACTGTGGGAGCTGAGGGCAGACTGTGGGAGCTGTGGGCATACTGTGGGAGCTGTGGGCATACTGTGGGAGCTGTGGGCAGACTGTGGGGGCTGTGGGCAGATTGTGGGAGCCGTGAGCAGACTGAGGGAGCTGTGGGCAGACTGTGGGGGCTGTGAACAGATTGTGGGAGCTGTGGGCAGACTGTGGGAGCTGTGCGTGAGTAGGCCGCCGCGCCGGCAGGCTGCTGCAGCTGCAGATCCAGTGCGACACCTACACGGAGCAGTGTTTGGCGGCGCTGCGGGCCGCCGGCCGCCACGTGCGCGCCCAGACGGCCCGGCTGGACTCCCAGCTGAGTGCCGCCAAACAACAGCTGGCCAACTACCAGACGGCGGGCGCCGAGTTCGCCACACTGGCACACCGCTACCGGCAGCTGTGCCAGGAGGCCGACCACCAGCGCTGGCTGATCAGCGAGATGGCCAGTCTGGAGGCGGCGGGCACCACGCCGGGAGGGCAGTGAGCCTCTGTGTAGGAGGACGGTGAGCTTCGGACCAGAATGAATTAGCGCCAGGTCAACTGGTCACATTTCCCGGGGGACAGTGAGCGCCAGACCTCGGAGAACAGTGAGCGCCATCCTTGGCACCTGCCTGCCAGCGTTTCATCTATAAAGCTAGATTCAGAGACACGTCTCTATCTATGAGGTCTCTATCTAGATTCGGCCGTGATCAGTCCACAGCATTCCCTTCACTGCCACGTGCTGTCTTGATATCCTTTGGCATAATCTGCGGGCCTCTGGTTTTTCCGCGGATCGAAGCGCATTGATAATGCTAAGGTGGTGTCAGTGTCCATGTTTGAACCTGCTGTCGCTGTGGCGGGGTAACGCGTGTGGAAGTATTCCATGGTCATGATATATTGAGGGTCAGACTGGTGGGTCATAAATTCGCCGCTCTCATGTGAGAGCGATATGATGTACCGCCGAGTTTAGACGGATAGGCGAGCAGGGGGACAATGCTGGAGGGTCGAGAGAGAGAGAGAGAGAGAGAGAGAGAGAGAGAGAGAGAGAGAGAGAGAGAGAGAGAGAGAGAGAGAGAGAGAGAGAGACAGAGAGAGAGACAGACCACAGCCAAAACAACAAACAAAAAAAAAAAAAAAAAAAAAAAAAAAAAAAAGACAGGAACAAACAGAAGGCAGAACAGAGACAGAACAGAGAAACAGCAAAGCAACAGAGAGGACAGACAGAACAGAACAGAGACAGACAACAGAAATAGAAAAGAAAAAAGAAAAAAAAAAAAAAGAGAGAAGAGAGAGAGAAAAAGAGAGATTTACATAGGTGTTGCCACCTGGGTGGTTGAGAGGAGGTTGCAGTCTCAAGGGCTGCATGTTTTTTATACGTTCATATGTTGTCCTGAAATGTTTAATAAATGTTACGCCGATACAGCCTTTCTATCAGGAAGTCCACCTATTGCGCAGCGTTGGGAGACGCATGCGCGGTCGCAGCACCTTGCAATCGCTTCGGTCACGGCAGTACTGGCAGTACACCAAAACTAGATATATTACAGACGCCATTCCAAAATAATATCTCGGGAGTCGCAGGTCCGCATCACACTCTCAATGACAAAAGAGTCGCACAGCGCGACTGGTCACGTGCCAGCGCGCCGCATAATGCTACCGTTCACAGCTACTGGCAAATGCCACCGGGCCTGCATCCATGGCAAAAAGAATCACAGACCAGAACGAAAACGAGTTCGGACAAGCAAATCATACACATGGTGAATTCCTTAGTCATTCTAACACAAGAGAAGTTTCTCTACTGGGAAAATGTCCGCGGCCGCACATTAAGTAACGACGACACTAAGTGTCCTACGCTCTCTTCGTCAGCTATCACAATACATAATACTGGGCATGTGTGGCGCGGTGGGCGCCCTATAGGCATCGTCGCCCACAGCTCCGTGTGCACGCCTTCAGCTACTATCCTGGCCTGTACAAAGCGCCGGCGGCGGTCACCGTAGGAACTGCAACCACAGGCGTCATCAGCGCCGCGCTGCCGTACAACAGCGGCGGCAGCCCCGCCGCTGCTGCTCGCCGGCCCCAACACCAGCTCTCTGAGTAACACAGCAGCCCCGCGCTTACGGCACGTCAGGTTTGGCACTCCATTTCCAGTCTCAGACCGGGCCACTGGCTGGTGGGAGTTGGCCTCGCCCTCCCACAGCCGCCGGAGCCGACACCCCCCGATCAGGGCGCGTCCGACGCGGTACACCTGGAATACGCGGCACGGAGCCACGCCGCCCCCATCTCCATCGGCGAGCCGGAGATTCCGCAGTCGTAGCAAGGAAGCTAACTGTATAAAACACACTCATTTCCCGACGCTCCGTCCAGCTCATGCAACACGCGGCGCTTGTCTACTTCCACGCTTGCATACCTGGAAACGGAAGCCGCTGGGGAATTCCAGGACAGGCTAGTTTTGAGTAGGAAACTGAAGCACGGCGTTCTCTACACGGTGGGGGAGGAGGAAGTCCGGTCTACATCTCTAAAAGTTTCGGATAGCAGCCAATACTGTCCCATTGGTGTTGGCGAATACCCTGAACTGGAGATACTCTAGATCATGGCTGGGAAGCTTGCTCCATCACTTCTTTTCGCATCTTGGAAGCGCTTGCCGGAAAGATTATCTCACCACAGATGTTCATCAATATCTTCGAAACCTCTTACATTCAATATTTACCCTTTCCTGTAAATCTGTAGCCGCCTCATCTTGTCGCTACAGTCTCGCGTTCACCCCAAATTTTCAGAAACAGCGCCACCCTGAACTGTGCCGTCCTCTTCATCCTGTCCGCCAATTGCCTACAGCCATCACAAACGAGCAGCTCCGACCATTCCCCATTTCTCACTATGCACATGCATCGAACTAAACACCATCAGATAGGTCCAAATTCTTCTCCCAGCCGCGTTACTACTCAGTGGGCCACACCTGTGTGGAAGTCAGTAGCGCCGCCTCCGGTTGCCAGCCGCCCGGTGCTGCCATCTGTGGCGGAGTGTTCAGTTCCGCCTGCCAGGCGGCCTGCCCCACAGGCTGGCCGACGTCCTGCGGCTGACTGACAGCCTGCTGCAGCTGCGGCTTCATGTCCGCCTGCCAGGCGCCGGCGGCCGCCTGAGCGGCAGCCTGCGCCTTCAGCGCCTGCTCACGCTGGGCGGCGCGACGGTGCGAGTTGTGGTACATGGACATGTGCACGCTCAGGCTGTTCTTGTTCTTGTAGATGCGGCCGCACTCCGGACAGAACACGTAGCTGGAACACAGCAGGGGAGCTGCGTCAGGATACTGCGCTTCAGATGGTTACGGACAGCTGCGATATGGCCGCCGCCAACAAACCGTGTACCTGAGTAAACACATGGCTTTTCGGGAGAATTAACCTTAAACATATTCGGAGAAGTGTAAGAAATCAACAAAGCTCAACCACCTGAGGTCACCCGTAAAAATGAAACAAGAAATGCTAATAATTGCTAAGGCCGACCAGCATGAAAGAAGTGATGAAATTCTGAGCGTTGGCTGGCAACGGCAAAACCTCTCACACCTGGTGATAAATTAAATATGGCCACTTACTTAGACAGACCGGCCTATATTTGTAAGGGACGTGTAAACAGCACTGCTAGTAGACTAAAACCACAATAAGAAGTCTTCACACAAAGGAGTGTTCCTCACCAGGTGACCCAGTTGACTTTTGTAGGGTGATCAAAACTCGAGAGAACCCAGGGACACAGAAATCATGGTCCACTAATACGCAAACGGTGGCCTTTGGATATCCACCCGAATGGTCCAGTGAAATAGAAGAACCACGAATAGAACACGAAAGCAAAACAAGCACTTACCCTTCGCGGCTGGAAATGTGCAAGTGGGGGTGGTGGAAGCGGGTAGAATGACCCAACATGACGGCGCTGCAGTCGCTTACCTAGTGAACATGGTGTGGACGGTCTCCACATAATGGCGCTGCAATCGCTCACCTAGGGAACATGGTGTGGACGGTCTCCACATTGCCGAGGTGCAATCGTTCACCTAGGGAACATGGTGTGGACGGTCTCCACATAATGGCGCTGCAATCGCTCACCTAGGGAACATGGTGTGGACGGTCTCCACATGATGGCGCTGCAATCGCTCACCTAGGGAACATTGTGTGGACGGTCTCCACATGACGGTGCTCACCTAGGGAACATGGTGTGGACGGTCTCCACATAATGGCGCTGCAATCGCTCACCTAGGGAACATTGTGTGGACGGCCTCCACATGACGACGGTGCTCACCCAGGGAACATGGTGTGGATGGTCTCCACATAGTGGTGCTGCAATCGCTCACCTAGGGAACATGGTGTGGACGGTCTCCACATGACGGTGCTCACCTAGGGAACATGGTGTGGACGGTCTCCACATAATGGCGCTGCAATCGCTCACCTAGGGAACATGGTGTGGACAGTCTCCACATGATGGCGCTGCAATCGCTCACCTAGGGAACATTGTGTGGACGGTCTCCACATGACGACGGTGCTCACCTAGGGAACACGGTGTGGACGGTCTCCACATAGTGGTGCTGCAATCGCTCACCTAGGGAACATGGTGTGGACGGTCTCCACATGACGGTGCTCACCTAGGGAACATGGTGTGGACGGTCTCCACATAATGGCGCTGCAATCGCTCACCTAGGGAACATGGTGTGGACGGTCTCCACATAGTGGTGCTGCAATCGCTCACCTAGGGAACATGGTGTGGACGGTCTCCACATGACGGTGCTCACCTAGGGAACATGGTGTGGACAGTCTCCACATGATGGCGCTGCAATCGCTCACCTAGGGAACATTGTGTGGACGGCCTCCACATGACGACGGTGCTCACCTAGGGAACATGGTGTGGACGGTCTCCACATAGTGGTGCTGCAATCGCTCACCTAGGGAACATGGTGTGGACGGTCTCCACATGACGGTGCTCACCTAGGGAACATGGTGTGGACGGTCTCCACATAATGGCGCTGCAATCGCTCACCTAGGGAACATGGTGTGGACAGTCTCCACATGATGGCGCTGCAATCGCTCACCTAGGGAACATTGTGTGGACGGTCTCCACATGACGACGGTGCTCACCTAGGGGAACACGGTGTGGACGGTCTCCACATAGTGGTGCTGCAATCGCTCACCTAGGGAACATGGTGTGGACGGTCTCCACATGACGGTGCTCACCTAGGGAACATGGTGTGGACGGTCTCCACATAATGGCGCTGCAATCGCTCACCTAGGGAACATGGTGTGGACGGTCTCCACATAGTGGTGCTGCAATCGCTCACCTAGGAAACATGGTGTGGACGGTCTCCACATGACGGTGCTCACCTAGGGAACATGGTGTGGACGGTCTCCACATAATGGCGCTGCAATCGCTCACCTAGGGAACATGGTGTGGACAGTCTCCACATGATGGCGCTGCAATCGCTCACCTAGGGAACATTGTGTGGACGGTCTCCACATGACGGTGCTCACCTAGGGAACATGGTGTGGACGGTCTCCACATAATGGCGCTGCAATCGCTCACCTAGGGAACATTGTGTGGACGGTCTCCACATGACGGTGCTCACCTAGGGAACATTGTGTGGACGGCCTCCACATGACGACGGTGCTCACCTAGGGAACATGGTGTGGACGGTCTCCACATAGTGGTGCTGCAATCGCTCACCTAGGGAACATGGTGTGGACGGTCTCCACATGACGGTGCTCACCTAGGGAACATGGTGTGGACGGTCTCCACATGACGGTGCTCACCTAGGGAACATGGTGTGGACGGTCTCCACATAATGGCGCTGCAATCGCTCACCTAGGGAACATGGTGTGGACAGTCTCCACATGATGGCGCTGCAATCGCTCACCTAGGGAACATTGTGTGGACGGTCTCCACATGACGACGGTGCTCACCTAGGGAACATGGTGTGGACGGTCTCCACATGACGACGGTGCTCACCTAGGGAACATGGTGTGGACGGTCTCCACATGGCGGCGCATGTGGTGCGGGTAGCCAAACTCCTTGCCGCAGATGAAGCAGGGGAAGCAGCGTCTGTCGGCGCGGTCGGGCAGCGGCCGTGGCGAGGGCGGCGGCGGCGCGCCAAGGGCGGAGAGGGTGACTCCCGAGGGGAGGGTGATGCCGGCGCCCGCCTGCTGGTCAGCAGCCGCCAGCAGCCGCACTGCCGGCACAGCCGCCGTCAGCCTCACAGAGCGGGCAGGCTGAACCTGCCGCCCCCGCCCAGACCGGCGCACCACGCACTTCCCACCAACGCAGGTGTTTGTCACGTTACTGTAAAATGCGGCAGCTTGAGGTTGGGCTGCAATGGTATCGCATCCAAATTGCTCTATTACGGGTGGTTGACCACCATACATGACCTGGGAGACATGATTAACGCCATCCACCCTCTTCAGTTCAGCGAAATCCGTCCAGAATTAATATCTGGATACTAAAAAAGAAACATCGAAGCAAAACATAAGAAAATAAGAACAAAGAAGGAACACTAAACGTGTTGAGCATTACATTGGGTCTCACTACGCGTCTCGAAAGCAGACAGAGAGGGAAGGAGTGACAGATACTCGAAGCATCTAAGTACAGTCTAAACACGTAACGGACAAGTTTCGGCGAGCGAAGAAGGGTAAAATCGACACGTACCTGAAAGCCACGCAGACAGAAACACCTGGAGGAAGGCAACCGTCTGTGGGTACTGGTGAGAGTGAAGCGTCAGGCCCTCCTAAGGGTCGTCCAGTCACAAAGTCGCCAAGTGATCTGATCTTTTTGGCACGGTAGTTTCAAGTCCGGCCTAGTCGTTATTCGCAATGGCCGCCACTGGTGTAGAAGCAGCCTTATTGACGAGTATTTGTGTAGTGTTTGGCTGGCGAATCTCCGGATCCGTGAGCCTCACAACTCAGACAGCGGAAAGAAGAATCACACGAATGCAACCATGGTTCATTTATTAGCGGCAAATGAGAAAGACTTCCACCTGGCGGGGCCGCCGGCGCAGGAGGAGGCGGAAGCGAGGGCGCCCACCTGGCTGCAACAGCCGCGTCCGACACGGCCCCGCTGGAGGCCCGCCACACACGGGCGAGCGCAGCCCGCCGCCGCAGCCGGCGACCACCGCAAACACACACACTACACGCCCTCGGCCGGCTACCCGCATGAGTTAATAACCACCATCCAGTTCTACACTAGAAATGTCTCAGTAAAGTCTGGGTCGCACAACGACTCCTACAAATGGTCATCAGTAAAAAAGACAGGACGCCACCCGGATGGGAGTTAACATAGGCAAACACTGGCTGAGTATGTTCCGAGAGGGGGTTGCTCGTCCCCACGTACCTCTCCAGCAGTCGGCTGGCAGCCTGACTAAGCACGGTAACTTCGGTGTAAAATACGAGACACTGCAAGAGGACACGACAATATGTGTTCGGATTATCGACGTTACACTGCGTCACGCAGGTACCCCAGTCAGCACACTGCATAGTTCTAGTCCTAACAAATCTACACAATAAACACCGTTTAAACAATCGAGGTATTCGTTTGATTAGTTGAAGTAGATAAAGTCCCGTCGCGGCATTGCATTGGACCAGCTACATATGGGCAAAAAAATAGGTCTGACCACAACACCAGGACTAATCAAAGGCTTGCAGCTGGTGTTCGCAGGTTGTACTGGTGCTGACACAGGAAGAGGCTCGCACGCACGAGCGAGGCACGCCACAGGAAGCTTAAAATTGGCCTACACTATTTCTAAAAGACTGCTGCCCAAACAGCATTGTAGCTCAGCAGACATTTACTGAGACAATACAGTGGGTATGCATTAGCAGTGCCTTGTCCATCAAAGCAAGAGGGCTGCGGCGTCGTTGATTTATCATTGTTGTGTTTTGGAAAATCGCGCTGTGACTTTTGAGAGTCATCTTCAAACCCGGCTGAGGTCCGGCGCTTATCTAGGCTGTTCTCTCGACAGCCTGTGGTGTTGCTGTTGACACTGCTCCTTTTCTAGCGCGTCGATTAGTGAGCCGTACTCATAACTACACCGTCAAGAATTTCATCAGGTCAGAAGAAGGGCAAAGAAACCAGCACCGACTCCGCAGCCCTCATATAGCCTACATCGTCGTTCCTAAAAGCCTAACCTCTAAACATACATGCTTGTAAAAACCGATCGCCACAAATCCTAAACAGCTAACTGACATAAAACACAAAATCTAGCACAATCTACGATTATTGCTCTCTAAGTCTATAAGTAGCGGTGTGGAAGGCGGTGTATTTTCTCTTAGGTGGCGCACGGGACGCCAAGCAATTACCATGGCAACCTCCACTTGCCTACGACAAAGGCAGAAGGCGAGCCAATCTCCGGGGAACCTCCCCATCTGCGACAGTAACGATACACCTGGGCCCGTTAGGACGCAGGACCTTCCACTAACTTTATCCGACATCTATTGTTCGTCTTCTGTGAGCTGAATGGCTGTTCCAGCGTTTTGAACTGGCCAATATAGCTGGTATCTTTATGCTAATTTGTGTAAAACGGTTCTGTCGTTACAGCAGTGGATGAGTCAGACAGTTCAACACCGCTCGAACAAACATGCCAGAGCTCATTAAAAGAAGAACTTTCGCTGAGTCTTGAAACCACATCTGAGGGTCGGTACGGTACTCTGAACGTTTCGACAAAAATATCAAGGAAGCAGCACCGTTTTTAGGCGATAAAATGTACCAAAATATCAGTTGAAGGGCCGTCCAATATTATATCTCAACTTCTCCGTCTCCATTTTTCTTTTTCTTGGATACCTCTCCGTACCAAACAAATAATCAAAGCTTCATGATTCGCTCCGGTGCACAACTGCGCAAAAGTACACCGTTTTCGCCGTTGCTGTGCAACGGAGCGGCGCTGGAACAGCCATGAACCTTAACCCGAGGACGGATGGGCGGGGAGGAGGTCGGGGGTCGGCCTCTCCAGCGGTGACGCCCCGTCTGAGGTAGATAGGCAGACCCGACAGTCACCGCGGGGAGCAGCACTCCACGCGGTCCACAACCCGGCAATGACTCGACACCAGGGCGACACGGCAACTCAGCTACAACGCTTCACACGGTAACGATCCGGCATCTACACATGGTAACGATCCGGCATCTCCACACGGTAACGATCCGGTAGCGTCACGTGGTGACGATTCCGTCACTTCACGTGGTAACTATCCGGTAACTATATATGGTAACGATCTGGCAACTACACGATCTGAAAGCTACATGTGGTAAATATCTGGTAACTACAAATGGAAACGATCTGGTAACTACACATTGTAACGATCTGGTAACTTCACATGGAAAGGCAACAAGCAATAGCATCGCAAAGGCCTGCGGTCTAGTACTAAACCTCCACTGGCATTTACCTGGCAGCCCTAGTTCGGCTAAAAGCTTCGCCACCTGCTCTCGGTCGGCAGGATTACCATTGGCTCGGGTTCACGTGTAGCGACACCGCTAGGGACCAGCGCGCCACATCCTCCAGGTGCATCGAGCTGCTACACAGGGATGGATACACATCACCAACCTCACTAGTGCCCCGTCGCCACTGCGTAGTTCTGTTGCCTCTTCGTGGGCATATTCAGCTGAGGGAAAAATAGCCACGGAAATTGAGCAAATCAGAAAAACGCCACGGGACCACGTTACTAAATACGTCGTGTAGGATAAGTGCCCCATATTTCAGGGGTGGACATCCGCAGACAGAGATTCGAGCCGCACTGCAGCGGCCGAGAGCTAGTTCGTAATACTTTAGGTCAAAATAAAAGCAACACAATGCCAGCTGTCCCCAAGATAGGCCACAGCTTTTTGGCCCCATCTAAAAACACCTCAGCGGGTGAAACTTTTCCATGATGGGAAGCTACGACTATCAAGCCCCCTCCCTCACCCAACAAATCAAGCCCCCTCCCTCCATTTTCGGCCCTAAGAGCGAAAACAGCACCTCCAACGCAGTGCACAGAAGACGCCTCGCAGGAAAGTGCAAAAAAACCTGATCGAAATAACCGATTTCAAAAGTGCCTGCTAGAGCAGCTTTGAATATCAGCGAGTGCTGCTGCCCTGAAAAAGCCGCGATAGTCTAATATCGGTGTACAGAGGCGTCCGTTCATCAGCAATTGTGCAGGCCACTCTTTCAGTTGTCGACAACTCATGATTGAAAATTGTGTCCCTTTCCAGTCTGGCTATGTATTGTCCCAGACGCTCTCTCAAAATCCTATCGTAAAACATTGTTAGATTATTTTTTACTTTTAATTAGATTATGTCTAAATATGCGAAGACCATATCTATTCTTCAGATTACGCAGGACAAAGCAATTCGATCTATTCGTTATAGAGTCTGTTCGTTATACAAAGGTTTTTGGAGGTCTCATCCAAACGCTGGTGTCAACTCCTGGAACTTTCCGACATCTGTGACAACAGATCTACGCAGTGGTGAGCAGGGCCGCGGAAACCCGCCTAACGTCAAAAACTGGTGTCGCCGCCGGGATTCGAACCGCCGTAGAAGGGCGATGCCCGCGCCGCGGGAGACAGCGACCGGCGGGTGGTGGGCGGCGGCGAGGAGCGGGCCAGCGGCGGTGCCAGGCTGGGCGACACCGCCATTCCAGTCGGCATGGCGCCGGCGCTCAGCTTCCAGCTGGGCCGGTGGTACTTACTCTTGTGTACCTGCAGCGCGTACTTGTTCTTGCAGATTTTGCCGCAGTCAACGCAGTTAACGGGCACGGGGAAGTGAACTTTGCCGATGTGAGCTTTCAGCTTGCCATAGTTACTGGAGAGGTGAGGACAGTGGGGGCAGGTCAGCATCCGGCCTGTGGGCAGACGGGTGGCGGGACCGTGTCAGCGCAGGGGCGGCGGGACGGGGCCGGAGGCCGCGCCGACTCAGAGCAGGGGCCGCTCCTGGTGGTCTGACAGGTCTGACCGCTCGGCCAGAAGGAAAGGATCCCAACAGTGCGCACGGGTCCGAGGGGAACTCGTGGTGTTTCAGTCAGAGGCAATCAGGCATGGGCTCTGGACATACCGCAAATCCCACCGTCGACAAATGGGGTTACAACTTTAATTGAAGTAGAAGTTCATGACCGAAGCAGATGCACTTCTCCAAATAAAACGTTCCGCTTCAAAAATTGACTTAGCTGACATTGTCGGGGCCAAGCTTTGCTTCGTTAAACTACCAAAGATAAAGAATAGAGCCAGCCGTCACACCCTAGAGCTGAGCCTAGTTTAGCCACAAAAACACCCTGCAATCACCCAGTGATGAAACGGTCCTGTGACTGGACACGGTTGAGTCGCTAGAAGACTCGGCGCTCATGTAACTGACCGAGCTGAACTCTGATGACCAACTCGGGTGCCTCACGATGTGCTGAATCATCCTCACGGCTTTCCATTTCCTGTCTGGCTGGGAAAACCCCTGAGGCGCCTTAATTTTTGTCGAGCGCTGTGTTTTGAAGACCTTGCACTAACCTGGAGATGCAGCTGTATAATCTATTCCCGACAAAGAAACTGTGAATGTATTTATACCCACCAATGGGAGCGCTGTTAGTCACAGATTTCAGAGGCCCAGCTAGCGGCGCGATGGCGGAGCGTCAGGAGCGGTGGCGGAGCGTCAGGAGCGGTGGCGGATCGGAAAGGTGGAGGCGACGCCAGGTTAGGTGCACGGCAAGCCAGGGAACCACTCGCCACCCGTGAATCACACCATGCTCGCGCCCAGGCGTGTTAGCAGTGCATCCGCCCGCGTGCAGAGTGCCCTGGGCGGGTGCCGCGGCGGGGCGGCGGTGCCGTGTCACACCAGCAGCCGCTCCCATACCCACACCCACAGCAGCCAGTCTGCCCATCTCCAGCCGCACCACAACCCCAGTCGGCCGTCCACACAGTCATCTCTCCCACCGACCATATATTTGTGACTCTCAGGCGTCACACGTGTATAAAATGCACCCTATCTGGAATGGTCACTCATCGGCCTGCGACAACACTCCGGCTAGAACACCAGAGTGACAAGCACGGCGACAGTGTCGCTTCTACCACAGCCTGACCAGGCAGCGCGTGGCAACCACAGTGCGCACGCATCGAAAGAACGAATCACAGCCACACGGACAGCGGGGACTCGGCGGCCGCTCGCCGCCAGAGGTCCCTCCTTGATAACCAACAGTACCAACGCACAGGGGCGTAGCCAGGATTTCGCTCAGGGAAGGGGGCGGCGCCCCGAAAAGGCCCCTGCGACAGCGCCAAAAGGGCCCTGATGGGTAAAAAAGGCCCATCTTGTTACAGAATAGATTGCTGAAGAGGGCTTAAGAGGGCCCTATTTGGTATTATATTTCAAATTTGCCCACAGAGCATAGTGCGGGCGAGCTGCGCTTCGCGCGGACCGTGTCCTCAGGGGGCCCTTCGGTCCTCAGGGGAGGGGCTGTTCCTGCCGCCCCTCCCTTGGCTACGCCCCTGTCAACGCACAACACACACTGCACGACGCTGAAGGTAGAGGCCGGCATGGGATGAACCTCATCATGCATCCCGGTCTCTCCTATTTCAGCCAGCCAGCCAGCCAGCCAGCCAGCCAGCCAGCCAGCCAGCCAGCCAGCCAGCCAGCCAGCCAGCCAGCCAGCCAGCCAGCCAGCCAGCCAGCCAGCC